>LR990056.1:14810000-16010000 GCA_905147135.1 Blastobasis lacticolella
TATAGGGAATGAAGCTGTGAATAGAACAGATAAATTTAAATACCTCGGATCCGTGCAGCATGAGACCGGCGATATCGGCCCCGATGTCAAGGCTCGAATCTCTGCAGCTTGAGCCAAATGGTGGGAGACCACGGCGGTCACCTGTGACCCTAAAATCCCAATCAAGCTCAAGGGGCTAATATATAAGAGCATTATTAGGCCTGTGATGCTATACGGCAGCGAAACCTGGCCGGCGCTGACAAAGCACGTCCGCGAACTCCACGCCAACGAAATGAAAATTTTGCTATTGACGTGTGGCATTACGCGAATGGATCGAGTGCGTAACGAGTACAGCCTTGGCGTAAGAGATATGGCGGATAAGGTCGAAGAGGCACGACTGCGCTGGTATGGTCACGTGTTGCGGAAGCCCCTGGGATACGTTAGAAACAGGTGCCTAAATCTGCCCGTATCAGGAAAGATATCCCGCGGAAGGCCCAAAAAGCGATGGATGGACATCGCCGAGTCGGACGCGAGAGCCAACGGCTCACGACGTGTGGATGCCGAAGATCGGGCAAAGCGGAGAAAGCAAAGCAGGAAAGCGGACCCTGGCAGTAGCCGGAATTAACCGCTCAGATGATGATGATGATGACACACGTCAAATTTATAACAGCCCTCGTTTTTCGTCGGGGTTAGAAAAATGCGTGCCACATGCCAATTTATTTATGTACATGCTTTCACTTCTTTCCATGGCCATATTTTGCATTGCACATATTTTTGTCCTAGCCTCAAATTGGGGAAACGACCCAATGTAATCACGCCATGTATTTTCACAGGTCAATTGCACAACAGAGGCAGTACGTGGGGCGCAGTGGACATGGGTGGAGGAGCCACGCAAATCGTGTTCGAAGTGGGCCGACACCGATTCATGGACCGCCGGAATCATTTCGACGTTATGGTCGGTGAATCGGTTGTGAAACTTCTGTCACACAGGTACAGTTCCACAAACTTAACTGACCCGGTGACGGCGTCGCTGTTGTTGACAACAGTTCGCCGGACATTATCAGTCTGTAAGTTAATCGCAATGGGTCACGCACTAACAGTTCCGTTTAAGGTTTCGGACTAACGACTAATATGAACTGAGAGTGTGTAAACGCTTGACAGATATCGGCCTGACGGCCTTAAGCAGGCGCGGATCTAGGATTTGGTTGAGGGAGGGGCAAAAGTCAAAATTATAGGTATCTTCTAATTACGGGTATTCTCTACTCAATGAGCGAGCACCCCGAGTAAAAAAAATTTTCCTTTTTAGTGTGGTGAACGATAAATGAAAGAGCGAGCGGAGCGAGCTCGGAAATTTTAGGTTTCAGACCATGGGGGAGAACAACGAATGTGTGAGCGAGCGAAGCTAGCGTAGTGAACATTTTAGACATTTTGGGTGTTAAAAGCTACGGTGATCAATAAATGAGCGACTGGAGCGAGCTCGAAATTTTTTGACGTTTGAGATCTTAAAAGCTGGAGTGAATTGAATTAATGAGCGAGCGAAGTGTGCTTGTAATTTGTGATATTTTGGGTTTTAAAAGCTTAAGGTGAGTTTTAAATTAATAAACGATTTTAGATATTTATGGTATTAACAGCAATGGGGGATCCTCACAATAGTAATTTAAGGAAATCAATTAATGTGTGACCGCAACGAGCTAGGTGAATCATAAGAAAAGTATCTGAAACATATGAATGAGCGAGTGAAGTGACCTCGAAATTTTTGGCATTTAGGGTCTTAAAACCTAGGGTGAGCAATAAATTTATGAGCGAGCTCGAAATTTTTGACATTTTGGCTTAGGTGTTGTGATGATGTGTGATGCTGATCGTAATTAAAGATAATAAAAGAAACTAAAATTATTGAATTAGCAAGCGGAGCGGGCAGCAAACTTTTAATATTTTGGTTTTTAAAAGCTGGAGTGATTGTTAAAATGAATATTTGAGCGAGCGCAGCGAGCTCGGAGTTTTTGGTTTTGAAATATTGGTGAATGGTATGACAAAATTGAAGGCAATGAATGAGCAAGCGAGGCGAGCTCGAAATTTTTGACATTTCTGATATAAGTAGTTACGAGTGATTGATAAAATCAATAAAAACAATGACCGAGCGCAGCGAGCTTCGAATTTTTTGCCAATTGGCTCATAAAACCGTAGGCGATTATTAGTCAGAATCGGGGCTAGGGGGGGGGGGGGCGGCAACTGCACCCATTGCCCCCCCCCCCCCTGGATCCGCGCCTGGCCTTGAGGCCAAATAAACACGCAGTAGGAGATAGTCGGCCAGCGGCATATCTACCGTCAGTCGAGCGCGTTCAGTTTTACAAAAACTATCGTCTCACAACTGCTAGTATGTAGTCGCAGACGTCGCAGCAGGCCTATGCCTGCAAATTGCAACTGCGCGAAAAATCCTGGAAATGCCTGTCGTGCCGGAGTAGGAGACCGGAGTGGACCCGACAAGTATCTTCAGGGGGGATCGGGGGCCCTTCCGTCCAGGCAATAATCGCTTTAGTGTGTAGACAATGGCCTGGGACGGCAGGCCGCCAGAGACTGCAGGCGGACTGATAATGAATGGAGCCCTTTAGTTCCAGTTCTGGCCACCGGGTCAGATAAGTTTGTAGTATTGTACAGTATGATCAACTTAACTGTTCAGTTGTCATTTCAAAAACATTTCAAAATGAGGTTTTTTCCACAGTTCCTGTTTTGGTCACCGACTCAGATAAGTTTGTGGCGCTGTCATTGTACATGTACAGCGCCACAAACTTATCTGATCCGGTGACAGCGACGCTGTTGGAATTTACATAACATTTTAAAATGGCGACACTTAGTTCCAGCTTTGGGCACCATATACAGTGCGACTGCCTTGACTGTTCCGTTGACAGCGTCACCAGTGGTGAAGTGGGCGCATCATAGTAAAGTCAAATAGTATAGTAACTTTATATAGTATAGTTGTGGGGTTGATCCAATATTATATTCTATCGGACACCACATGAACGTGTAATTTTGTCATAAAGACAAAAAGATACAGTCAACATAAGAATTTCGCTCACTACTAGGTATATACCTCATCCAGAGATATCTCTAAAAACCAGTCCTGTGCTATCCGCATACAGCTGGTACCTGCGATCTTTACCAGTTCGTCGGTCCACCTTCTGGGAGGCCTACCTACGCTGTGCCTTCCGCTACGTTACAACGTAGCGGTACCACATATACCGGACGTACAGCCGAAACAACGTGCATGGGAAATGGGCCATATGAATTTCACCAAGGACGGATGCCACATAAGACGCGAGATCATTGAGGATTGGAAGCTAGAACATAAGAACGCAACAAGTTATCAGACGTTTTAGAAGGATTAACGTGGCCTATTTGCAAGAAACGAAGTTGAAGAATGGAAAAGCTATTGCGACTCATCATCATCATCATCATCTTAGCGTTATGTCCCGGTTGTGCCTCCGTGTGGCACGCGGATAAGCTATTTCGACTATTTCGCTACAAAAATCGCATAGCGGTCCTCCAAAATAGTTAATTCCATGTCTTCAGCTATCCAGGGTTGGGTGGAGAGAGCGCGAGACTCGGTGCGATCAGGATGGAAATGGGCAACGACACCGCTACCAACCTGACAACGATATGCTTGCCCCCATACACAAAGAACTACAATTGGATATTCCGGAATAAGTCGTACATTTTCTCGTAAGTTTCTTCTTTACTGCCACGTTATTGGCCACTTCCAACTTATCTCTTTAAGATACCTTTTAGGAGAGGTAGGGCAGAGATTTGTATCCCGTTCGAATTGGAGTCACCTGACTGGGAAAGTACCTACCTCCACCTACAGAATACCGCAGCTAAACAATATTCTTTTAAATAGTATTGTGTTTATGCCGGTGAGTAAGGTCTCCAGTGCCCCATGGGGCGGGGATTTGGGGCCACGGGGCTTTGGCAGTGGAGGGGCATTTGCCTTTTTGCTGCCAGAGCAACATGTTATTTGAGTCTTGCACTATGCGCTATACGTGTCAGTCGTGTTTTGTTCCGTGAAAAGTGACCTGATGACGTTTCTCGAAAAACACGTGACCTTCCTGCCCCACGCCCCCGTTTCAGCCCCGAATATATAGCTATAGCATAAAAAATGTAAGCTATTAAATTGTGCATCATATATAGCTAGTTAGATAGATAGATATTGTCTTTATTGCACACAAAATTACAGTAAAGAAAATTTAACAGGTCTATTTAAACATTGTGGGTAAAGGCGGCCTTATCGCTACAAGCGATCTCTTCCAGGCAACCCTTGTCTAGAAAGAGTAAAAGATACAAATCAGTCAGACAAGCAACTAGGTAAACTACTATATTATAAGCTAAAAATTATCGTTCGACATCCGTCGTACGGCCAAGGTCGCACGACCGTTGTCAATTAGGACAGTGTCTTAGGCAATAGTTGCTAGTGAATTAATTTTTTTTTTAATTCCATAGCGGGTTGAATCACAATGGCGAAACAGAAATAAACGCCTTCTTTCATTGTTACGAAATCATCCGCGGTTATTTATTAGACATGATTGACTGGAGATTGCCTATGCATCTGAGCACGCGCTTTGCAGCAGTCGACAACTTCTTCCATTACGCTGATCACGCGGGAATGATTAGACAGGGTGAGTAGTTAGATTTATCAACCATTACTATCATCATCATCACAGCCCAACAGTTTTTGGCATTGGAAGGACAAGGTAGCCGCCAATGTTAGCAAGCGAAGATTTGGAAGGTGGAAAAAGGGTAATTACCCACCTGGCCGGGTGTTGTGACCAGGGGACCAAGGGTCCGACAGGTGATCGTCGGAAGTAGTATATATGCCGCGGAAGTTGGCACTTTTCTCTAGCGCGATGTAGGACGGTCAGCGCCATCAAGTGCGGATGCTAGCCAAACTAGTGTTCGTTGTACTCGTAATGTGAGTATAGTTGAGTTTCCCTATTGAAGCGGTAGATGTCGCTACAAGTTCACTGCACGACTATGCGTCTCTCCCACGAAGGGAGAGGTTACAGCTAAATTGTTCATAGTCCCCGCGCTTGGCAATTGGGTTGGAGATCGCAGTGTTATAAATACAACAATGTAACAATCTGCTACCCATATTCCATCTTCCAGTCTTGAAAATATTTGTACAACTTACGAGTGTAAGGGTTGGTGCTATGCTACTCTGCCGGACACCACACAACCAAAAATTACTATAATATTCTCAAACCCGTTTATAATTTACTAGCCGTTCGATTTCGACGAACTGAACCAGTTGGTTAACATGCCGTTTGCCACGCAGAGGTCCCGGGTTCGATTCCCGGCCGAGCAGAAATTGAAATGAGAAATTTTAATTTCTATTGCGGGTCTGGGCGTAGTATGTATAAAGAAAAGTATATAAGTAGTTTATCAGTTATCTAACACCCATAACACAAGCTTTGCTTACTTTTGGGCTAGATGGCGCTGTGTGAATTTATCCAAGCATATTTATTTATTGCTTTCACTCGAGCGCAGTTCGGATCTCTCTAAACAAATAGACCTAACCTCACCCTTTCCCATGCTGCTCCGAACCTGAAGGCTCAATCAGCCTCAACACCAACCTTTAGTAACGGAACTTGTGGCTTTAGGCAACGGAAAAACGGATCGATACCAGTACGTGAAGGTCAAAGACTTCCGCTCGGTGGCTTTGAAGAATTACTTGCGCGAAGACAACACACAACCTTGGCTTTGCTTCGGTCTAGTGTTGGCGTACTCGTGGCTCCGCGATATCTACAGGTTTAACGATGATGACGAAATCCTGGTAAGTGTAAAAGTGTCCACACAACCTTAGTGTGCGTGGGAGAAAGTTCCTTTGGAACCGCACAGTTCGCGACCAATTTGGCTAAAAACTACCTGGAGATGTTTTTCCTGGGGAGTACAACATGGAGTTCTTCAAGAAAGGGGGGAAACAGTTTTTTCGGGTTCCCAACGCGTGGGTGATGCCTCTGGTATTGCAAACGTCCACTAAGGTGGCCACTAATGGTATTAAGTGTAAAATTGTGTTTATTTACTCTCGTGTGAGTGGCGAGACGAATGAGAGATGATACGAGGGTCGTATCCTTGGAGACTGCTCTGGGTGCTATTTTTGAAAACGTTTGCGCTCACGTGCGCTACCTATCTTTATCACACTCGTGGTAAGTTGCTAAAGATAGAAAAGAGGCAGTAGAAGGCGGCGCGAGCGGTTTCAAAAATAGGGCTCCATCCAGTGCCCTTTTTTTATTGTAGTCGCCACGTCGCTGTGTTAAGTCTCACTACGGTGCATGTGGGTTATTTTGCAACTCGTTACAAATCTATATTATATAAAAGTGGAATTGTATTTGTAATTTTCGGGGTAGACTAATAGATAAAGCTACAAAGCTTTAAGTCCACTTTTGTACTACTTTGTGCTTAAATTCCGAAAAGGCTGGACCGATTTCAATTACTCTCTCTTTTTTGTTCGCTATGTTTTTTTATTGACAACTAATTTGTTATTTCGGTTTACAGCTGTTGCACACCTACCAGGGAATCAGAACTTCCTGGGCGCTAGGCTTAGCGTACTCTACACTAATTGAGAACGTGATCAAGAAGAATGTTGAAACCACTACGCAGAGTGAGGACGACAGTGTGTTTAGAAGTGAAGAAAAAGCATCAGCTACCGTTGAACCTGATTATGAATATGAAATTGAATATTATGATGATGATGAAACTACGCCATCTCCAACATTACTGTTCCGTTTAAAACTCGAATGAAGACTCATCAGGAAGTAATGGCGTAGAGGAATATCGAACACTCGAAGCATAAGTGAGCTGAGATGCACACAAATGTCATACGACGTTTTTCAACACAATAAGGAGGAAAACCTACCTTATAGGTTTTAAGACTTTCGTTGTTATTCACTACACTTTTACTATATATATTATCGGGTTTGTTACCACGGTTAGTATTGTTTTTACCGCGATATTTCAACTCGTGACGATGACGCATGCAACTGCGTCGAAATATCGAGGTAAAAACAATACTAACCGTGGTAACAATCCCGATAATATGTGTAGGAAAAACCTACCTTAATTCTTTAATTCGAAGACAAAAATGTTGCGATTCGAATACGCACTTACACAGCGTTATACAACAAAAGTTGAATTTGTAAAAATATGCCCGGCCCTTTTTATTTTTTCGAAGGCGCAGGCAATTCGTTTTCGCCGTAATTTATTTTTATTTCATACATTCAAACTCACGTTTGCATCACAGAGAACGGAATTCCGTTTATTTACAAGTTTGCTCATAGCTAAAGTATTAGTAGTAGGCAGATACTATTAGCACACAAGCTACACTCTTTGCTGTGCTCATTTTGGAAAAAATATTTATCTGTGTAGAGCTCGTCTAATCTAAAATGACGCGCCCCACTATCGCATTAACGCACACAAGCAAGTTTAAAATATGGACGCAAATGCCGTTGTAATTGGTCATTTAGTTGCCGGTGAAATACAAACGTAGAAGCACGCGTCGTTCATTGGCTCCCACGCGTCGTTCATTGGCTCCCACACAGATGAAGTGTCGTTATCAATATTTGCACTCACACATCGAAATCAACTAACTAAGTAGTGGGGGCGCGTCATTTTAGACTAGACGAGCTCTACCAGTATGTTATGTCGGTCAGTATGTGATCGATCAGTGTATGTTATATTGTAAGTAGGTAAGTACTACAAAATTATCTAGATTGTAAAATAAATTAGTGTTAAAGTTACGTGATGGTATTATTTAATTTTCTCTTACAGACGTATCGGACCATCTTGATAACCTTCGAGAGTACACCAAGTTTCAAGAGGATATAATAATATTTAATGTCTTATTTTACAAGGACTCGTGGCTAAGCTTACGTGGTGCGTTAACAATGGCCTTTAAGAAGGCTTAAGATCATAGCTTACGATGAAAAGAAAATATTGAATCCATAGCAAAAACTGCAGCCAAGTAACTTGGTGTCCTCCCGAAGGCCAGACGGTACCTACTTCACCTCAAAACTGTTGTTCCAGTGACAAGCACGTAAGTCCGATCCTGCATGGAGTTCCATCTCTGGACTAAACCGGCCACATAACAACTGGCCGCGTTGGATTTGGTAAGAAAACTTCCGAAGAGGATAATTTGAAGCTTCGAAAGCGTGGTCGTACGAGGAAGGAAGCTTCATAGTCGAGGCTCTATTGGATCGCTCCCATACAGAACCTTAAAAAATTTGATAGAGCTATGGGCTTCACCACATTTATAAAATAAAATAAAGATATAAAATTCATTGCCGGCCTATTGCAAAACCTTACGTGTCGTCTTTTGAATCGGCAAGTCATTAAGTAGCGACTTTAAAAAGCAAGAGCCAGGAGTTTATGGAGGCAGGAGAGTGGTTTCAGCCTTTGCCTCCATTAGAGCGCAAAGGCTAAGACCACTCTCTCTCAGCTCTAGCGCAATTTCCACAAGTCCACTCAAATTCGAACGAACTTCATTTTGATGTGTTCGGGGTGGCCAAAGAATTGACAAAGACACGGGGTGCTGGAATCGTGGGGTGCAGAAAGCAGTCAGGGACAAAAAGCCATGTGCCATGAAATTGCAGCGAACTTATAAGCTATACAAAGTTTTCGCACGTACTAAAGACCATAGAGTTTGTCAGGAATGCTCCTTGCCAATTCAGGTTTAGGCTGATCTGTAGCACCATCGATCCAATATTTGCCCTGAGAACCGTCCAGGACGCCTACTGCAGTAGAAATCAACCTCTGCATTTCTCGATCTGAAAAGAGCATTTGACAGTGGATCAAAATTTGTGCCGGAGGCGAACATTAGAATTATCCAGGTCATGTATACCGCATGCATGAGGCCTTGTCTCTCCCCGATTGCCGTAGGTATTCACCAGAGTTCAGTCCATTGTCTGTACTTCTATTGCGTTATGCTCGATGTTCTCTTAGCTAAAATTCCGGACACGCTTTTATGACTCATGGAATACGCTGATGATATAGCACTTACAAGCAGGCTTAGACAGGATCTTGAGACTAGGGTAAACATGTCTAAGGAAGTGACTGTGGAAGGAAGGAAGTGAGTGAAAGGACTGTAGATTCTGTAAGGAGGAGGATGAAACGCCTTTCCACCTGATCTGCAAATGTTAGGGCCTTATGCGCAAACACCAACTACTGCCCGATGAGGTAAACGAAATCAGTACTAAGAACCTGTTACAGTTCATAGAAGCTGCAGGGATTAGCACTAAACTGTAAAAAGAGGCGATCAGGAATGGTCGCAGTGATACTGGGACGGAGAAAGCCTTGAAGAGCCCAATTTTCAAATAAAAAAATAATAGGCCTCTATGGCTACCATGCTAACGAACCACTTCCGCGAATACTACGCACACGAAATAAAATATTGCGAGAGCTTCCTATAAAGACCGTCAGGGCTGCGAGGAGGCCAAAAAAGTGGGAAAGCGAACCCTGGCAGAAACCGGGGTAACTCACTAGGACGATGGTGATAGTTGATGGCTGCATTATCGTACTCAAAACTAACGAAGCGAACGAGGTATACCGCCACCTAGCGAGACTCGCCACCACTGCGAGGTTACAGATTTTAGTTCCAACTCCTTGTATATTAAAGGTATGGTTATAAGAATCTATAATCTCATAAGCGAGAGGTATCGGGTCCGAATTCCACTGCGGTCATGTACCAATAACTCTTTTCTAAGTTGTGTACATTAGTGGAATGCTAACCGATGCTCTTACGGTGAGGGAAAACATCGCAGTGTAACCTGACCAGATTAGATCATGGTTACACCTTCAGCCTTCTGAATGTGTAACCATGATCCAATCTGGTCAGGATCCTCTGGTAGCACGGGCACGTAGGTCACGTAGGTCTTGCTATATATACTAGAATGAAAAAATTTATTCAGATTAATTTGTAAGATAAATAAATCGTTTCCTAAAGGGAGTTGTCAGAACCGCAAGTTAATTGAATTTTTTTGCCAACTATTTGTACTAAGAGGTTCTTGAAGTTTATATTGTTAGAATTGGCATAAAATATGTTTTATAAGGGTATTTTAATTCGTTATTTGTTTCTGCTATAGATCGTTATATAAGAGTTATTAGCTCTTAAAGCAGAAAACAATTGATTACTTATTTAATAAAAAAATACTATCAAAATGATAAATATAAATACTAGAAATTGATTCTGCATCTTCTATTTATTTGAAAATTATACCAAACTAACCATAGAAGCCTGATAAAACAGACCAATTTGTAAATAGGTCAATCGCCTCTTAAAGGGGATTTTTCACTACCACGAGGTTACAGAATTTTTTTACCAACTTTTAGTTGCAAGAGGATCTTGAAATTTATATTTTTAGAATCGGCATAAATTTTTTAGGCGCTTTATTAGAGTATTTTTTGTTTCTTATATTTTTCTGTTGTTTAAAAGTTATTAGCTCTCAAAGCATACACAAAATAGTTAACTTTTTACTTTTAAACGATTACTTTAAAATAGTTATATGAAAATGATTAAAATAAATACCGGCAATGAATTCTACATCTTTATTTTATACGAAAATGATACCAAACTTGCTGTAGTAGCCAGCGGGAAACTTATAGATGTCTTAAAAATATGGTGTGCGGAGGGGTCCTTTATACCCCCCTCGCGCCTGGCAGTAGCATTTTTTTCATGGGGCCCGCGCTAGAAATGCTTAGTATTACTTAAGGAATAAATGTGGTGAAGCTCATATCTCTATACAAAATTTTAAGGTTCTGACCAATAAAGCCTCCACTATCATAAAAAAACATGTAGAAAAGACAGGGCACGGACTAAATCGCGTCCTGTCTTTTCTGTTTTACCTGCGCCGTACGGTTGTCGAGCGCTCCTCGTCTAGATGGTATGGAATAATACTTTTTTTCTGAATCTTTGGGTTGTGCTATTGATCTATATCGTAGCTGGACAAAATGCTATGATAAGATCGACGATGGAGCGAGCTTGTCCAGAAGATGCCTCTTTAGATGTGTTTTAAGCGCAGCAAGAATGACCGACCGACAAAAAAAGTTGTATAACTCTCGACCAAGTTTACTTAAACTGAAATATTTTCTGAACTACGTAACCGATTTTAATGAGACAGCTCAAAACCATCTCAATTAAACTTGCTTTCAAATAAATAAAACAGCATGCAAATCGGTTAATCCTTTCGGAAGCTCCGATCCGACAGACAGACACACAAAGCCACGTCAAAATTATAACACCCATATTTTTTCGTCAGAGGTTTAAAACAGACGCAGGGAGGGAACTCCACCCTTTGACAGTTCACACCGAAGCGCTTGGTTCGAATGTGTGGAATATTGAAGAAGATAGTATAAGCGAGAGTATGGAACTCTGAGCAAACTCTCTGTTATACAGCATTACAAAGAAACTACCTTTTTTAAAGATAAAGCCCATTGACCCCATATTGAGTCGGCAGCCATTTTTTTCGGACCCGATCCCCGATTCTTCCAAAGACGAGAGGCTATTATAAAACCGACAAACAAGCTATTACAACCGAGAGAAAGTCGAACAAATATTTTGGTACTATATTTACCACACCTAATTTCAGTTTCATACTTGAATGCCCATTCGTGAAGTTATCAATTCCGATATTTCACGGTTCTAGGGGAAGGTGATAATCATTGCTTATGTGGAATTGTAGTTGTTTTTAGAAATGTTATTTTTTCTCATTCTAAATTTGAATATCGGGAAAGGTTAGTGTTTGTGCTAAGAGCAGGACTAGGTATATTATTATAAATGATTTCTTAGAATATTCATTTACGTCGATTACTTAGATGACTTCTAGTGATTTAAATTGTAAAGTCCCTCAATTCAGGTCATTTTTTTTTACACTAGCCGTACCCCTTGATATTCACTCGTTTGGATCTCTGTAAACATTCCGCTGCTGGACTTAGGGCCTCTCTCATAAGTGGTTATTGCGATAATCTCTACGCTTGGCAGGAGGGTTGAAAATTGCAGTGTCGTAAATACAGAAATGGAAAACGCTGCTGCCCATTTTCAGCTTACCGAGACTTCACAACTTTTGCCTCGAAAACATTAGTCGCCTCATACAACACCCCCGAATGTAATGGGTTGGTGCTATTCTACTCTACCGGACACCACACGTCCGTTGAACATTGAAACATTGAACATCACGCGGATACCTTTTTGGCGGGATTAAATGTACCCTAATGTGATACAAAATGAATGTGCTTGCATGCTTTAAGTTGAAGTTTAAATAAATAAATGTAGTGAATTGTTCTCGCCCAATCGAGTTTGATGTCAATCCATCGCTTCCTTGGCCGCCCGCGGGATTTCTTTTTTGATACCGACTGTTTCCCACTTATTTCTGTGGCTTGTTACGAGTCGTGTAGCATTTTAAGAAAAACTACATCGTTTTTGGCTAATGATTCTCTCGAATGTAGGTTCCTATTAATAAAAGAACTTTCACTATTACTTCGTCACGTCTACAACTTTTCTTGGTATGAAAAATGCAATTTACATTGACATATTCATAGTTTTCAGATTTTGTCCTATACTTGTCGGGGTCGGCAACGCGTGGGTGATGCCCCTGGTATTGCAAACGCCCATAGGCTGCGGTGACTGCTTACCATCAGGCAGGCCGTAAGCTTGTTTGCCATCCCGGTGGTATAAAAAAATAAATAAAACAAAACTTGTACTAAAACCTTGTTTCTTGCCTAATTTCAATATTCGAGATCAACAGGAAGTACCTATAGCCACAGAATATTGGTACAAGCTATAGGTTTTGATGACAGAGTATCGCGCGCTCATTGGTCAACGTGCTTCTCCGACTTTCTGTTTTGACGATTTCCTTCCCTTTTCACGAAATAACTCCCACAGATTCCAGGAATTTGAATTTTTGTTGAAAACAAATACACACAACGCCTATAAGTTGATTGAGTTAAAAACTTGAATATACACATTTAATATAGCCCTACATAATATCTATTGTTTGCGTTGACAGTACAGCCCGCCATGTTCGACGACTTGACCAAGAACTTTTTGGACTCAGACCATCATTATTGCTTCGTAATAGATGCCGATAAAGAGGGGACGAGGATAGTGGCCTACAACTTCGCAACACCATCCATGTGTAAGTGTTACACGCCTCGACAGAGTTTGGACACTAATAAACTAACCGATAGATCTTCATACTAATCATTATAATCATCAAGGCTAGAGTGTTCCTAGACAGGCATGCTACATCTTTGGCCGCATCGTCACTTACCACCAGGTGAGATAATACAATACAATACAAAAACTCTTTATTTGCACACTAGATACATATATGGGATAAAATACATAATAAAAAGCAGTACAAAGGGCGGTCTTATCACTAATAATAATGATCAAATACCCGGTTAATGTAACCATAAAAAAAATGCATGCCCGTAACCCATATGGAAAGAGAATATCAAGTGCCACAAGCTACGATCCTGGCAGACATCGCCGATAATATATAGAAAGAAATACGTCGAAAAACCTCCGACCAATTATACATACTCGTATACTCAAATTTCCTGAAGGCTAAGAACCAACTTGATTAAACTGGATTTCAAATAGGAAACCGCATCAAAATAAGTCTAAGTCTAAGCTACGATGCTTCAGACAGACAATTTGTAGACAATAAATCTCCCCCTGGGAACTTTCTGGGTGCAATCTCATTATGTATATCTAGAGCATGGATGGAGGAGGAGAGAGTTCATATGAGCCTAACTAATCCAATAAGTCGTTTACTCCACAACGAGAAACTTTGCATCGGAATTTAGATTTCATACACCGGTTGTATGATTGCATTGTTGTGTTCCGGTTTGAAGTATACCTTATCCTTAAAGCCAGTGCAATTACTGGCATGAGTCATTTCATCTTATTCCTCACAATGACAACGCACCTGCCTGTCGGCATTTTCGTTGCCTACAACCTAAATGCATGAATCGTAGATGTTATATGGTCATAACCATAAAACACGTACCCTTGTTCAAAAGGGCAGCAACATTTGAACCAGCGGGTTTGACCACCATACCACTTCCTACACAAAGTTGCCCAGAATGTACTTAGGCATGTCATACGGTAGGCAAACAAGCAAACGAGCCACCTGATGGAAAGTGGTCACCGCTGCCTATTAGACATTAACAAACCCAGGGGTATCGCCAATACGTTACCCGTGTCTATAACACGATGCTCTGGCAGCCAATAACAGTCGCAAGCTACGGATAAGCAGTCGCCACTCGAGAACTAGCTACGTAGTCTGCCCATTTGCCACTTCAGTTCTGTAGATTGATTATTTCCAGCATATGGACCGACACATCTGACATTAGTGGACTCGTACGAGAATCGAATGACGCCGGGGTTGTCGTCGTATGCTAATGATCCTAATCAGGTGAGTACACACACATAGCAGTACCTACATAGCATTGATTACATTAATTAGTTACATTACAATTTTTATTTCAATTTGACATTTTCATATTCATAATTTTATTTTATTTTGACATTGTTATTGATTCCGTACCTACTTATAATAAATTGATCTCCATATTTATACATGGAATACATATTATTTAAATGCTGACATTTGTGTAAGTTTATCTGACATAATATCTGTTTATTTCTGTTTTATGATTATGACATTAATAAATTCTAAAGTGACGTTGTAATGCTAAAGATGAATGTATTTATTATTATAAACTATAATTATTAATGAAATGTAAAGAGAATATGAGTCTGTAAAACTTGAAATAAATGTTATTTAAATATTTTTATACCATATCTTTGTAGAGGATAAAAGTAGATAACTTTTCATAATAAAACGAAATTCAGTTACACTTTCAGTTATAGATTTTTGCAAGATTGTGTGTAGCGTAAATCACTGGGCTGAACTTTTTTATACCACTGAGGTGGCAAACCGCAGCCTATGGACGTTTGCAATAGCAGGGGTGCCAACTCCAGTGTTCCCAAAACTCAAAGAGATTGGAAAGTTAGCTACCTTCATGGTTACGGCAAATTTTTTTGCTCCGTGCCAACCCTGTAAATACTTTTTCTTGAAAAACTCCATATTGTGTGCTCCAGAGTAAACCTCTCCAGGGATTTCGAAACTCAACTGAAAAATAAATTTAGTATGAAGCCAGCTTCACATACCGGAAATATAATGTAACTTTATAAAATAGGTCGCTAGTAGGTACCTATATGAATCACACGAGGCAGCACATCAAGGCTTTGCAGTTCCATTTTAAAAAGCAAACAATGACTAAAGTCCAAGAAGGCTATATTAATCATGTTGGCGTTAATGACCTGGTTGTGCTCTCGCATGCGCGAGCCCAGTGGCCTCGATCATGATCCAGGATTTGGCAGATTAGCGACTGCCGTCTGACCTCCGTGATCCTGTTAACAGGGGAACCTGACCAGACTGAATCATGGTTAGACGATCAGTCACCTAAATGTGCAGGTTTTAGCACCATATGCTCTTACCGTAAAAGTCATTGGTACATGATGGCAGTGGAATTCGAACCCGGGACCTATCGCTTCTGACTCGGACCCCTTAACCACAACCCACCGACGCTCCTGAACTAAAGTCATCGAAGACTGTACAAGTAATTTATGTGGCATTACTGGCCGGTCTTATGTCACATTCAATAATTATAATTTACTGTAATTATTGATACTCTCCTTAGGTTAAGGATGTAGTTTGGAACCGAATAAAGCGCTGTCTATGTGTATACAGCTCAAGTAGGCACCTAAGAACGCCTAAAACTGATTTCGCAGGGAGCAATAAACGTGGTGAAATTGATAAAGAGCGTCCAATTCATGGTGCCACCCCACAAACGGCCGTTCACGCCAATCCTGGTCAGGACCACAGGTGGGCTGCGAGTTATGGCGCCAGTGGTCGTGCAATCGGTCCTCACTGCGGTCTACAACGCGATCAACAAGTGAGTAGTTTAGAAGTCTTTTTAAACTCCGACGAAGGAAGAGGGGTGTTATGAGTTTGATGTGTGTATATGGGTATTGTGGCTTTGGGATGGGTCTCTGGAATCGTAGCTCTAGAACGGATGAACCGATTTTAAAGCATTTTTTTCTATTTGAAAGACAGAGGCTCACATAACGAGTGGCAAGCTCGTTGAGGTGCTAAAGTTCGACCAGCTTCAAAGTACGAAACGGTAACCCATCCAGTATCCGGAATCTGCGAATTGAGTTGCTTAACCTTGGTTATCGGTCTCTCAAGCAAGCTGTACCTTAACCAGTATCGCTTCCCTGATGCTGATGTGGTTTCTCTTATTTTGCCTTCAGGCTGGGCTACTCCCCGATTACTTCTGTCGGTGTCCTGGATGAGACTGATGAAGGCACGTTCTTCTGGTACACTGTTAACTTTTTATATAGTAAGTATATATATATATAGCATCTTTACCTAGGAGGAGTAGGACTATACCACATAATTTATAGTCCTCTGTGCTTATACCAGCTGCAACATTTCACGACAGTACAGCCCTCTGCAAATTCCAATTCCTTCCGTGCCACCTGGATGTGTAGTGGTCGACCACCGTACGGTTTTCGCGAAACTTCCTGCCATGTACGATCACGCTATGAAGAAAGCTTTCTATAATGGTGTTTCCAAACAATTTCAATAAGAGGAAGGCTTACCTGTTAAAAAAATTACTGAAGGTTTTATAAGCTACCTAACTTGTTCAGCGTGTGTGTTACTTCTTGCATTAAATAAATTTATAAAAATTACGGCTTATTTTGGAATTGCATAGTTTTCTTTTTTTATCAGATGGTAGGACCCTGTCAAGCCTGAGGAGTCCGCAAGAGTACCATCGCCTTATATATTTCTGCCGCCATGCAACAATGCTTACATTGATGTGTTCCGGTTTAAAGGATAAGATAGCAGCGAATTTACAGGCATGAGGCATTTCATTTTCTTCCTCATAGTGGCAACGCTCTGCAGTTCTGCATTTTTGTTACCTGCAACCTAAGTGTGTGGTGTGTAGATATTATGGATGCTAGTTACCACTTACCATCATGTGGGCTATCTGCTTATTTACCACTGAGTAGCATTAGAAAAAAATTCAAGATTTATTTATTTTTTAATCATTTCATTGACGCATTGCAGATACCCTGTCTTCTGAGAAATCGATGCTTGGCGCGCTGTACATGGAAACTCGTTGGACACAAATCGCATTCACACCACCGCAAAATAATATCCACATATACCCTCCTCAATATGTATCCAAGGTTCCGGTGCTCAAAAGATTTGTAACACTATATTCGGAAAGGTAGGTGTTGGTGTTGGGGCGCTAGTTTTCTTACGTGGTGCGCAAACCTGAGGGATATATATATGTCGCAGCCAAATGGTTAAATTAGCCGGTTAATTAAACGGCTAGCTATTGAAGCAGTTATTTAATTGAAAATTGGCCAAATTCATGAACTTTGAAAGTAAAGTCAAATGAACGATATTGCCTCGAGTTTACGGAGCTCTTCCATTCATTGTCATAATGCTAACCTAAACTAACCGAATAGAAACCTAATGCAAACTATTATTATACTTTGAAGTTATTGTGGGTAGGTTAGCATTGGAACAATGTGTGGAAGAGCTGCGTAAACTCGAGGCAATATCGTTCTTTCAACATCACTTTAAAATCTTATGAAACTGGCAGATTATCAACTAAATAATTGCTCAAAATGCTAGCCGTTTAGTTAACCGGCTGATTTAACCATATGGCTGCGACATATACATAGAAAAGAGGTGCTTAAAAACTTAAAACTTACGGTATAACGAAAGAGGTCATGAGGTTCACTGAAGCGATGAATTGACATTGCTGAGCCAAATGCGACAGCCAACGGCTTACAATGCGAGGTGATGCTGATTTTGACAATTTGACTTTGGCTGTCAAAACCTTGCGTCGTTGTATAATAAAAATAATTAAGCCGTTATATGAGAGAGGGCAACGAGCTAAAATTTTTCGAAATTATCACTCGTAAGTTGCTAGATAGAGCTATTATTATGCACAACAAAAACCCGCCTGCCAAGCGTGGCGTTTATGGCAATGACCTTCCCTTTCGTGGGAGACATAGACATAGACATAACATTTATTTGGCAATTTCTACAATATAAATTAACTAAAATATTTCTTACTAACATAGATTAGGTTAAATATTGTAGTGTCATGCCAAACTAGAGCTCAGCTCAGCATATGCTGTAGGTAGTAAGACCACAGCGCTGATTTTCAGCTGACCCCTACATTTAGTGCGTGAATTACTCGCCAAGTGGTCAGACAGGTAACGTAGTGCTGTACATTTGCCCATAATTTTATGTGGCGGTGTGTTTATAAGTAATAATATAAATATATGTATAAAACCATCGGTGTGTGATATGCTTAAATACCTATTTGGAGCTATTATTGTGTAATTTTAATGTATAACTGATAATTAATTTAGATATGTTGGAACAACTCTGCAGCCTATATTTTTGGTGTTCATAAAGGTATAGTTTTATGTTAGATTTAAAAGATGTAATCGTTTTCAATTCCTTGATGGGAGGCGGCAGGTTGTTCCAACATTTGGTTGCCGCATATCTAAAACTGCCGCGAAAGGCAGCCGTCCTGTGAGCAGGTATCCTTAGAGGATAGCCAACTCTCCGCGCATTTCGCGAGCCGGCTCCACTACGCCAACTTAGTTTCCTGTACAGGTACTCTGGGACACCAGTATTTATTATACCATACAGTAAAGAGGCCAGATGCAGCTCTTGACGTAGGGACATTTTTAATATTTTTGCTTCATTGATGAAAGGTGTTACATGCGTGCGGGGGGGAACCTTAAAACAAAAACGAGCACAGGCATTTTGAACCCTCTGAATCAACCTCGCGGACCGAGCTAGCAGTCTAGGACCATACACTACATCGGCATAACCTAAAATCGATAATACCAAGGAATCGCATAATTTAATACGCAGATCCTCGGCAAGAAAGTCTCTTATCTGATACAAACTCTTAATTTTATAAAAACATTTTCGCACCATGCCGACGATATGATTTTCAAAATGAAGGGTGAAGTCCATTAACACTCCCTAAGTAACGAGCTTCAGTAACTCGCTCCACTTGAGCTCCCAGCAATGTCAAAACGGGCATAGTGCGAGAGATTTCCACGACCTGACGGTCAGATCCAAGAATCATGTAGGGTAAGGTGGGGTACAGTGTGACAAAAAAGACAAATTGTGTTCTGAAATCAAATATATTTAATAAATTATCTTTTTTTTGGTCTTAAAATAATCAACAGTTTTTCTACTCTCATTAGACAAATAAAAATCGTATCAAATATAACAAAAAATACTTCTAAATGGCACATTTAAGACATCCGTCGATTGTCACAGACAGCCCCGTATCTGGGGTACTATGTGACATACTCTGGGGTACTATGTGACATATCATGGAACGGTCTATGAAACACTACTAATTGTAAGAAAATAATAAAAACTTAGTGTTTATTGTAAATTAAACTTCTTCAAAATATTTTTAGGAAAAACGTACGAATCAGCTTGACGTTTGGTAAATTTTTTGTGTTTTTCGAGCAAAGGTAAAACAATTTCTATGTCTTCCAAACCAACTGTCGCCATATCCGGCTCGAGTGGGAAATAAAAATTGTTATCTACCTTGCCACTTTTACGTAAATAACTTATGTCGTAAGCATTTTCTTCATTGTCTGTTATGAGTTTCCCTATATAATGCTTGACTTTCTGCTGTTTGGCAGTAAATTTAACAATAACAAAATCTTCTCGTTCTGGTTTCTTATGGCAGGATAGGGGAATATCACAAGAATTATCAGACGAGATGGATATAGTGTCATCTGATCCTTCAAAAAGAACTTTTTTCACTTGCACTTGCGACTGCTTTGATTTTTTAGTTATTTCTTTGGCTCTCAATTTATTTTTTTTGTCTATCAATTTTTTTTCTTTGGGCTTAACATTTTTAATTCTTTTTAAAGCCGCTTCTTCAAATTCTTGTTTTATAGGTGTGTCTGTCGCAATACAGCTTCTTCCTCTTTTTCTTCCCTTGTTAGACTTAAGTCTTGGTTGAGCTTTAGGATAATCGCGACATCCTATGGGGCTTTTTAATTGATTGTCCTTGGTAGGAGTAAGATGTTTAGATTGATAATTCATCAGATTATTAGACTGATCTTTTGAAAGTTGATCTCTAGCAAGCAATTTATAGCCTTCTGACTCTTCGGGGTCAATAGTCTCTATTAGTATAGAAGGGCTCAATTGGCCTGACTCGACCTCATCATCATCAGGTAGAATGACTTGTGGAACAGTTGCTCGGCATGTATTTGAACAAGACGGTGTCACATTAATTTCTGATTCTACAGGACGCTCAGAGGACAAATGTGATTGTGAACTCCCACTTGGTCTCGTCTCTTCAACTTCATAATTCTGTACTGGTCGGTTTGTTATTTCACTGGGCATGAAATCATCATCAGAAAAAACATCCTTATCGAATGGAAAGATGCCAGTTTTTTTGTACCCGGATTTTATGTTGACAGGGGACATTGCTTTGTCAAAAGCTTGACCTACTAATCCTGCAACATCATATATTGTAAGAGTTCTTCCCGGGTGCCGCATCATCCATGAGTCACCGGCAGCATTGTAATAAGTCTGAAAAGGACCAAAAACCGATACGTCCAGTGGCTGCAGTCTGTGGCTCGTGTGTGGTGGTATAGTCAACAAAGTAACCCCATTATTCTTTGCTATATTGAGAACTGCTGGAACAAGATGGCTCTCATGATTGTCAATGATCAGTAGGGATGGGTTGTCTTTTGAAGATGAAGTCACTTTTATAAAATGCTTCATCACTTCTTCAAAAAGTTCGCCCGTCATCCACCCAGTAGGCTGCGCAAGGCCTAGAGTACCCACAGGTGCACCTGTTAACATAAACGGTTTGAAAACCTTTCGAGGGAAAACCATTGCTGGAGCCAGAGCAGATCCCGTTGCAGACACAGCACAACAAGTTGTCACAAGGGTGCCTCGTTCTGCACTAGTAACTTTGTTGAGTTGCTTAGCCCCCTTCGCAGCAAGTATCTTTTTTGGTTTTTGGACAGTTGTAGTCCCGGTTTCATCTAAGCAGAAAACTCTTGTTCCGTCAGAAAAACTCGGGGTACGACTCATCACTTCTTGTAAATTATTGAAGAATGTATTAACATTATGTCTATTAAATGAAGTAGCCCTTGTCAAACTACATGGCTCTGGTTTCCTTAACGTCAGGGCCGGATGTCTTTGTCGAAAACCATAAAGCCAGTCAATGCCTGCAATTTTTTTTGCAACCCAATTTTTAGGCATCTTTAATTGGTGAAAGACAGCCATTTCATAAGCAAGCTTTCGGCATTCCACTGTATCGAGACCATAACTCATTTTAGAACAAGTTAAAATATATTCTTTTAATCCTTTTTCTTGATCATTTGAAAATACTTTTCTATTGGCATAATTAGGAGTGAGATTTACGATTTCAGATTCAACATTATTTTTCACTTTCTTGACATAGCGACTTAATGTCATATAGTTTACATGTTTTTCGTCAGCGGCACTTCTCAAGCTCGAACCACTTTCGACGAGTGCAAGAGCTTCTCGCATATTTTGTTCACTATGCTGGCCCATTGACGTCTTGCGAACCCGATGTCGAACCATTTTGAAATGGATCTAAAACAAACAAAAATCTAATAAAAGTTATCATTTTACATCTAGTTACCAAATACTCACATTTATTACATTGTCTTATGAACAGACAGAAGATGAATAACGCTATAAGGGTTATTTAGCAAATAGAATGTTATGGAACTACTAAACTCTATATTGGGGTACACTGTGACACTGTCACAATGTACCCCGTCACACAGTGCCCCATACAGTCCGAGATTAAAAAAAAAAATCTTATTAATTATAGGTTAGGAATACCGGTAAAGTATTTATGTGTAATAAACCAGTAGTATCAGTATTTTTATATATATAAAACAACACTTACCTAAGTCCTCCTTGCAAGATTTTAAAAAAAAAACAACGAAGGTCTTTTTAAAGAAAAAACTACCAAATAAACAATTTTTTTGCAATTTCTTTCCGGCGAGTTATAAACAAAGCAAATTGTAAGCGTTTAAAATGGCGGCTGGTTGTGCTTGACTGAACAACGTCTTAGCGCTAGAAGAATTTTAGAAAGAGACGGAGATAATGATACTGTCACACTGTGCCCCGTGTCACAGTGAGCCCCATACGACCCTACTTAGTTTTATTTGGGTTAAGTACAAGAGTATTTTTCTCGGCCCACACACCCAAACTTGTCAAATCCTCGCTTAATTTCTCGATAGCTAACCACGCTTCCCCTGGTTTTAAAGAGATATATAGTTGCGTGTCATCGGCATAAATATGATAACTGCAGTATTTAATAACCTTAGGAGAGGCCCTAAGTCTTGCACTCCATCTATATAAGGCGTTCCCAAAGGTATTTTTGATTATATAATGCTCTATCCACCAGCTACCAGCATCTTGGGATAAAAGCTGCGCAGCTTGGCGTCTTGAGGCTGGAGGTCGGCGACCAGACCGCCAGCGACTTCACCTCGATCTGCGTGCACCCTATCGTGAAAAACATACCATGGAATTACTTCAAGCGACAGTTCTATGTCACGTAGATATCTATTGTACTTTTTAAGATTGTTATAGAGAGTGAAGTCTATCTGACCCCGACCACTATCTCGTGGGCCAAAGGTTACCTTTCATGCTCGTCGTTCCCCTGCTGACAGATGGGCGAGGCTCTGACGAATCGGCTTAATTTTTAATGGGTCGTGCTGGCGGTAGTCGTTACACGTAAAAATCTGATACAGCACAATTTTAAAGAAAACTAGGAAAACACCCAGGGCGCATCCAAGGCGTCGGTTGCCACATGTGGCTGAAAACCAGGCTAAGAGAAGGAGGAACGGTAGAAAAGCGTACCCCAGGAGAACCCGGGATTTATCGCTATGCTTTGTCTAATGTAAGATCTAATCCAGACAGGCCGCAAGCTTGTTTGCCACCTTCGTGGTATAAAAAAAGGATGATAATTTTGACAACTAATTATTCTTGGTCCTTGGCGCACGCCTATAAAGTTCCGTGTTTTTTTTCGGTAAGATACGGATAATATCGTACTTCATGGATAGGTACCCCTCCTTTAGTGAAGTGCCACGAATAACGAATAACAAAAGACAATCGAAAATCGGTATTCAAAGAAAATAATCGAACATTTAAAATTAACATTTAGGTAATTATGCTATTTTTAGTAACTAAACTCTCATTCCTTGTTTGGATTTCCCCTTAGAGACCATTCACAACAACCATTTCGACTCGCGCGTATTGTACGGAATAGGCTGACTGACCGAACAAAAATACGCTCGTGTCGAAATCGTCGTTGTGTAAGGGGTTTTAATATCGTATTAATAAATTATTAATTCAAAAGAAAATAGATAGTTAATTTTATAAAATACATACAGCATAACCCCGCAACTATCGATTTCAACTTCTATGAGAATGATAATAGATAATCGTATAGATTCAATAACGTTTTTACACCACCCAATCCCTACTGTGAATTGTCAAAATTATCATCCTATATTTGACAAAGTATTAGGGTATTCACGCCATAACAGATCATTGCGAAATCGCGGACAATAGCTATCATCGCCATCTATAAAAGGATGTTTCTTCGTTACTTAAGTACCTCGAGATAAGATGGTCAAATGCTTAACTGTACAGATTTCAAAAATTCTTTCACTACTAATAATCTGCGCAATTCCCAAGTATCACACAGTTTTTTTAATCCTGGAAAATAGAATCCCGAGGAATAGGTAGTTTAATATTTGCAATGGTCCGAACTGGGCGCTAGTAAAAACCGCGATTTTCTACAAAAAAAAATACGATCTGATTTATTTTCCAGGGGCGCTTCCCGCAAAAACGTATCGCTCACCGAGGTGGTGGACCGCTGCTACCAGCTGGTGCGCAGCTACGTGTTGGCCACGATGACCTGGAAGCCGGCGGAGCCTGCGCGGGCGGTGTTCGTGGCCACCTCCGACTTTTACCGAGCGGCTTCGGCGTCCGGGTTGATCGGTGAGATCACAGAAAAAAAGAATATTGCCTTAATCATGAAGACGGCTAACTTTCCAATCTCTTCGCCTCAACCCATGGAGGGCTCCAATGCTCCAAGCATTGGAAATCTTACACACCAGCAGAAACACAACGGTTTAGGTATACTATTTCATACCACTTATCTCTGACACTTCTCCTGAATTTGACAATCACAAAGATGATTCTCGCGCATCGAAACGAGGTTTGCGCCTTGCTTGTTCCGAGATCAATGCGACCTGTAACTTTAGAGGGTGAAGCTCATACAAACATCTACCCACTCATACACACTCTCGGGTCCGCTTCCCAAAGAGACAGCAAAAACGATTGTATAACTTCCTCAAGCAATAATCCAAGGTAGGATCGAGCTGATTTTAGAGGCAAAATAGCCTGTTCTAGCCATGTTCCATGTTAGGCCACATCATCACTTACCACCAAGTGTGATGGCAGACAAATTCCTGGCTAATCATCCTGGTAAGGTATCCTACTTTTTTTTCTCCACTTTGCCCGATCTTCGACATCCTCACGTCGCAAGCCGTTGGCTCTAGCATCCGTCTCGGCGATGTCAATCCATCGCGTCTTGAATCTCCCGCGGGGTCTCTTTCATGGCATATATCCGCAGTGAACTCACGCCATTTGGCCCAAGCCGCACCGTTTCTGCCTGACTAGTACCTACCTAAAATATGTTCGCCCTAACAGACTCGAGCGGCGGCCTAGTGCCGGTTGGCAAGTACCACAGCCACGCGAAACAGGAGTGCTCCGAAGCACCACACCGGCCAGAGAGCGAAGACCCGCGGAGACCCTGGCTGTGTTTCCGGTTGCTGTTCCTCTACGCACTACTGCATGACGGTTACAAGTTTCGGGACGAAGATTCGATCGTGGTACCTATTTATGGAATTCTGTTTATCATGTTATTAGGATGGTGAACTTGCAATTGGATGTGCAGGTGTCACAATGTTTTCCCTCACCGTAAGAGCATCAGTTAGTGTTCAACTAATGTACGTAACTCAGAAAAGAGTCATTGGGGTACGAGTCGGACTCCTAATGGTTAAGGGCCCTGGGGATGTTAATATAGGATAAGGCTACATTATTGCCGCTAAAACCCAAAGAGATTGGAAAGTTAGCTACCTTCTTGCATGAAGGTAGCTAACTTTCCAATCTCTTTGCTAATACCCCCGCTCATTGGGGGAGGCCTATGTCCAGCAGTGGACTAGTATAGGCTGATGATGATGAATCTTCACATACTATAAAACAAAGTCAGTTGCGTAGTTTAAAAGATCTAAGCGTACATAGCTACACAGGGACAGACGGCGGGAAGCGACTTTGTTTTATAGTATGTATAGATTTGATTTGAGCTTGTAGCCAAGTGGAGGTTGACAGGTGGATGTGGATGCGGCATGCCGAGGGCAGGGTATCTACATTGGGGAGAGAGAAATATGTAGTATGATGATGATGAATAAGGATATACTGTTATTGGTTACAGGTAGTACGACGCATTAATGGCCATGAAGCAACATGGACTCTGGGACTCGCGTACACGACTATTATGGCGGAGTTGCATAAATCGAATAATAAAAAGAAGACTCTGATTTGAGCCCCGAAGGTATTGGGTTTGATTTGGGAGAGAGTGAGGACACTATGAGCAGGCTATGCTATCCTATAAATTATATTAAGTAGGTAAAGTCCCTACATTTTCCTTTAGAAAGAGACAAAACGATTGAGAGCGACCATGATGATCATTATCACAGAGCTTAAAATTTTTGCGATGAAGGTAGCGAACTTTCCAATCTTTATACCTACTGAATAGGTGTTTGTTCATTATTGGCCATGGACTTACTACTTGTAATCCATAGTGTTGGCCCCCCCGGCCCGGCACCGGCTGTCGATGTGTCATAAAAAGTACCTAACAAAACGATACCGTAAACGATACTATAGTTCACACCAAATGGATTGGCAATAGCGTGTCTTGATACTGGCATTATTGCATGAAAAATAGGTAGGTACATGAAAACTGTCCTAATTGGCAACGGTCGTGCGCCTATGGTCGTACGACGGACGTCAGCTGACCAAATAGATCTCAAAACCGCCTGTCGCACGATCGTTGCCAATTTGGACAGTGCCTTTAACTTTTCTATTTCATTAAATAGAAACGAATACAATGTTTTAAACCGTTGAGAGCGTCGGTAGCCGGGCGGTTGAGTATCCAACTCGTAAGCGAGAGGTACCGGGTTCGAATCCCGCTGCGGCCATGTACCAATGACTCTTTTCTGAGGTATGTACATTAGTTGAATACTAATCGATGCTCTTACGGTGAGGGAAAACATCGTGATGAAACCAGAAAATTCAGGCGTCTGAATTTGTAACCATGATCCAATCTGTTTTCCAATCCAATTTTAGGAGTTTGTAGTTAAATTATATCATTAAACAAATTGATTTACAAACATTTTAAAAAATTATTCATTTTAAGTATTATAAAAAACATAATTATAAAATTTGATTTTTACCCATTCAACAATTAATAATTTAAGATTTCAAACAGTAGATAGTGTCAATAATATTTCAAATGTCAATAAAAATAATGTCAATAAAAATATAATGTCAATTTATACCTATTAAAAAAACAATTAAAAATCATACTAAAATAAATATTTAATTCAACCATAAATCATTAACAATATCCACAATAATCAACAATGTCAAAATAATGAAAAGCCAATCATAAAATATGTCAAAATTATTTTAACAGCATTACACATAATATGTCATCTAATCAGGTACATTTACTGAGAGAAAAAACTACTTACTTTCTTTACAAGCCAAAAATTTATGATTGAAACACGTCTTCAAAGACAACGATGGACTGTATAAACGTGATTTTTTTGTTGATTAACCGGTCTCGATTGTGTAGGAACTAAATTAAATTAAATTAAATGTTACAGACTCATGTTGACTTTATTTCAAACATTTCGCCTCATTCCATTCGTTCGTTCATTAGCTAGCAGTTTGATACGATGATAAGCACTATTTTAAAAATATTAACAGCTAAAATCCCGCGTATGCGGCAGACATTTTGGTGATGTCGCCATACGGCGACACCAGCATATAAAAATCAACTATTTCATTCAAACTTCCCTACACAAATATCATCTCTCAAAATTGATTTATTATATTGGACATTAAATATCTCTTTCAATCGTCAAATACCTAAGTATATAACGTAACGACGTAACGAACCTAGTAATAAATTCATGATTTCCAATTATTAACTAGATTCTCAACAGTCCTGTATTCCCTCGCTATTTAGTCTATACTTTCCCTTCCCACTTCATTTCAAGATTATTAGATACTGACTATATCGCGACAGTCAAAAAGTGCTTTGAAGCGGTTTTATTGCCACATTGGACATAAGAAAAAAGTTTAGAGAAAAACAACAATGTTTAAAGTAAGAACCAACATTTATTAAATTTGTACAATTTACATTGTATAATATTAATAGTAACACCAAATCCACGATACCTATAGCGGGCGAGGCCTGCCCTCTAGTGCACATCAAGCCATTATACAAAAGGTCCGATAATACATCGCTTCAAAAAATGGAATAGATGCCGTCATAAAATATCAATTATCAGGTATGTAGTAATTTACAATATCATCATACTATAGACAGTGCACAGGTCATAAGAATAAATTGTTTACCATTACATTTTGTGTACCTTATATACGCTTATTATACAATATTATATTATATAACCTATACGCTAGATACATTAAATGGGACTGTATGAAAAATAATGTCGATATAAATGTATGTATTTGAGCTTGATAATAGTATTTTATAGTTAAAAATGCG
This sequence comes from Blastobasis lacticolella, assembly GCA_905147135.1. Classification (NCBI taxonomy): domain Eukaryota; kingdom Metazoa; phylum Arthropoda; class Insecta; order Lepidoptera; family Blastobasidae; genus Blastobasis; species Blastobasis lacticolella. The sequence goes on from LR990056.1 coordinate 14,838,027, forward strand.
TGCTATTCCAGTTCCATTGTACAGTTAGTGAGTCTAGCCAAGATGCCAATAAGTTCGTAGTTATTGACGATCGGAATCTGTCGGGTATGTTCGGCCAGCTTCGCAGCGTTCGCAACGTAGCCAACGTTTTCGATACAAAGACTAAAATCGCTTGGCATCTTGGCTAAACCCGCAGAATCAGAATAATAGAAGCAAACTGGCTTCGTAAAGATCTGAGAACCCAATATGATCTGGATAAGAGATCTATTCAGGAAATAAGGTTTAAATTATCTTACTTCTTCACAGATAATTCTGAACAGTTCGTTCGCTACGATTATTCCAAGTTCATTACATTTGTGTTAAGAAAATAGTGACGTCATCGTTGACCACCAGATTAGCCAGGCCCTCAACTACGGGCAGCTTCGCAGCGTTGGTAAGTATTGCGCCGATCTACAAGCACCGGCCGAATGTTGCCGACAAGTTCCGATCGCCAATCGCAATAGAATCGCTACAACGTGTATAACGTTACGCCGTTTCCTATCTTCCGCCGATCTTTGACGGGTTTCACCCAAAGATTCCCATATTCGCTTCATCGTGCCAAATTGTTGCGCGAATATTATTCTAAAACAAATGCGTTTGTACATGTGAATACATCTTTACCCTGCAGTTTTTATTTATGTAATACGGCAGACAAACAGGCATGCGGGCCACCTGATGGAAAGTGGTCATCGCCGCCTATGGATAACACCATGGGCGCTACCAATGCGTTTCCCACCTCCAAGGAGACCTGTATTACATGTCCAAAGGAAACATAAGTTGCTTTTTCTTGTTTGGACTTGGGCTTGTACTTGCTTCGATGACTCACTATCTTCTTAACACGGACAAACTATGGTGCTGACAGTACTGATTACATTATTTAATGCTAATTAGAATATTTCTCCTTTTTCTAATTTATAAATTGTGCAGTGGTTATATGATTAAAATTACATGGTTTAAATGTATTCCAAACGGATCCTATGGACTGTGAGGGTGACGTTGGTATCCTACGTAGTCGGGTACAAGAGCAATTCCACTTTGCAGCGATAGTACACATCGGAGAACCACAAAACGTTGTCTACCAGTGCAAAACCTGGTACCAAAAAAATTTGTCACCAAAAAGAAAAGTGACTTTGATGTGGCTGAAAAGCGAAATTGCCAAAAGGATGTGAGGCCGAAAGGTTTTTTTTTTATAGAACCTACACAAGAGGACATGTCAGTAATATAGCTACGAAAAGTAAAAGCCACTAAAAAAATTTTTGGAAAAACCCTCGTTTCGTTTCATTCACGTCTCGTAAATGTCTACAACCACTACGAGGTGGAACTTTTTTGGACTCGATGACCTACGGCGCCCTCACACTCTACTACAGGATACGTTCGGAGAATAGTTTTTTGTTTGAGCGTCGTATCTGTATTATCCTACTGTAGGCACATCAAGTAATAATTATTATGTAACAACCTCATCGCGTAATACTTATTTAGAATTATGTCACTATTAATAAAGACCGAAGAAAGAAAGAATTAACTACATAATCAAATAGGGAATTTTCAGACAGATACTTTAACAAAATAAAAAGTGTAGTTCGGCCGTGCCTCACTAGATGGCGCTGTTTCGACAGGATTCTCGAGTATTGAATTTGGTGACCGAAGTTACTCGGAAAGGTGTTTCGTGAAAAGATACTTAGTTTTAGCACCTGTTTTGAGAAGCAAGCGCAAAATGTGTACATGTTTACACATCGAACGGTCTTTCATTTTGGTTAATTTTTGAGAATAGTGTCGAATCAACGCCATCTATTACAATGATCAGAACTACTTTTTTCGATTTAAATCGGTTCTCGGAAAATCTCTCATTAACGTTATTCCAAGCTGTAGTTACCATTATAAAATCTTTTACAACAGAGGAAAATTCCACAAACGCATCACAAACCTTTATTACAACGAAGAATAAATTCAAATTAAATATACCATTAAGATGCACAAAACTGCTCGTATCCATTAACTAAATAAATAAAAACACTTCCGGTGTTTACTTAACAACACAATGTGGATATTATTCTATTATTTTTTTCAAGAAAATAACTTAAAAAGACTTTAAAGTCTTTAAATATTCGATAAATTAAATTGATTATTGCCATTTTGCTACGCAAAATTGGGCTGTTTTCCACGGAATACTCTGAATTCTGCAATTCAAACGGTTTTATTTTATATCTGTCGTCTATTTCCATGAGAGACAGTAATGAATAACAATAAAAATATTAACAATTTTAACATATAGATACGGGTCTATATAGACCCATGCGCTGGCGCATACCTCGGCGAGCGCTTGAGTTTGGCCATACAAAGAGGTAACGCCGCTAGCCTACTAAGAACACTCCCAGTTGGCAGCGATTTGAAGTAATTTTTGTATGTATGATGTTGATTTTTATTTTTGATATATTGTTTTTTCTTTATTGTGTGTTCAAATTAGGTTAAGTTAGTTTAATGTAAAACTTAGTGTCTTTGATATATCAATAAATGTCTTTACATATATAATATTATTATATCAATATTTTTAATGCCAATGTTATTATTAATAAATTATTATTTTTCACAAAAATAGACATTTCAAACGAATATTCAAGAGTGCAGATTCAGAGAATTGTGGAAAACACGACTGAAGGAAAGACTACTTAGTGAATCTGATTAGTTTAAATAATTAGAATAGGACTGCTCACCAAAAAATACCCGACAACGGGGAACAGTGTCATAAGCGCCAACGTCAAGATATCGCGACAAGAACTTCCTTATTTTAGTTCTTAGTTAGACGTGCGTATCTGTGGATCTGTCTATCTGCGTATCTGTCTGTGGCATTGTAGTAATAACGGATGGACCGATTTCGATACGGTTTCAAGGCCAGTTTAATTAAGTCGCTTTCCATCAGGTCAGTTGTGGTCAAATGCAAGCCACAATATATACAAAATAAAAAAAAGATAGTTCTTAGCCAGTTCACCAAAAAATAGGAAAAAACACACTTAGTATGCAAACTAGGATTTTTGGTGAGAACTATCAATCATTTTTGGTGAGCAGTCAATTATTTTCCGACAAATACCTAATAGCTTATAACTCAGTAGAACTAACAGAGTTATGAGCTAAATCTAGGGGCTACTCCCTAACCCCGTACATCCGTAGCGAATAAACTGGCAAATTAACTTAAATTTCAAATAACGAACGGGCTAAATTTATCGTACGGACAACGGGTTTAGAGTTGCCCCCTGTAACATAAAAAACAAAACTATGTGTAGTGTATATGTCGTGGACCAATCTTCATCAAACATATTCAGTCATCACAGAAGTTTTTCTCTGGCGCTGAATATTTAGACGCAGTTTCATTTATGCATGTCGATACAATACGTCGAAACGTCGTTTTAAACGTCAAACGGTAGGCAAACAAAACAGGCAAGCGGGCCACCTGATGGAAAGTGGTCACCGCTGACTATAGACATTAGCAACACCAGGGGATATCGCCAGCGTTGCTCTAAAATCCCGGGAGACATTGCTGTGGTAGCAAAAAGGCATATGCCGCTTTACAGCCAAACTCAAGGGTGACAGGATGATATGTCGACATTATCTCAAGTCAAAAAAGCTGTATAAAAACGTCACCGAATTGATCGCCGACAATATACGACTGACGAAGATAGTTGAGAGAAAATTTTTTGGCTGCAACACACATTTCCAATATGTGGCTGGAAAAAATGACAACTTCGAGATGTCACAGAATTAGGCCCCTGATCACGACCGACCCACAACATAAACACTGCGTTTCTCGAAAATACTAATATCATGTGAGGTATATTACTCTAAACCATTCTCTATATAAATAGGAGTAGCTAAAGATTAATGTTTATCACATAGAATGCATTTCAGAGGTAATAGTTGGCGGTCAAATCACTATGTTATACGTTTCTGTTGAAACCCTCAACTTTCACTTGTAAGTTGTTATTCTCGTTTGTGTTGGCCGTCAAATGCAACTTAATTCACTTCTCATATGGTTGAAATTGGCATGGGCTTTCGCGATTTGAAACTCCAATATATAGCGCTGCTGTGAAGCAAGGTCCGTTGTCAAAATTAAGGCCTATTCTAAAATTACCTTAATATAGGTAAACGCTTATGGATTTTTGTGATGTCAAAATAAATCATGTCTATGTCTAAAATACTGCCGTGCCATTGGACAGAAACAACTGCTGTAAAATGACCGATCGATTCTATCCAATGACAGGGCTTTAATTGGATATCAGACCAAGTCCCAGTAGCGCCATCTGGTATCGCGAAAACCAGTTATTTGGGTATGTTAGTTTCAACCTTATGTGGATCGAATTAAGTTTCATTTTAATCTACTAAAAGAACTTTGAGATGTTTTTGTGTATTCAAGAATTGGGCACTAACAGTGGAAACGAGTGTTCAAAAGATATATAAGTAAAGTAGAGGATGCTCTCTCTGAAGACCTAGGCTTAGAAACAACCTAACCAAATCAATTTTCATCCCTTCACTCCAAATATTAAAAACTTACTATAACAAGAACATATCATACATTTCCTCACTGTTAGTCTACCATCCAAAATTATGTATTAGTTGTACATACAGTTAAAACCATTATTCAATTTATCAAATTATCAAACATAACAGGGTTTGAATACGCAAAATTATAAATTATAAAAAAGAATAACAGATTTACGACGCAACGAGTGCGTTTGACACAAAAACATTGTGCTACGTCCGCCATCTTTCAAAACTCCGCCACCTTGTTCACGTCCGCCATCTTGGAAGTCATGGCCGTCATTTTTAGCTCTATTGTGTAAATAAAAATTCGCTATCACATAATTCATATAAAACATCATTTCTTACTCGTTCATGTCGTTGCTTGATCAATAGAGAGATTGTGGTGGGCGCACACTACGCGGCGGCGGCCGCGGCGGCGGCGGCGGCGGCGAGGCGGTTCATGACCGTGGTGTACGCCAACCCTAACGCCCAGGAGACCTCGTGGCCGTTCACTTTCTTGAATAGCTGTGGGAAGGACACGAGGAAAATCAATAAAAATAACTTCAGAAGTACTTTCAAAATTATATAAAATAAGTTATCTCAATCGATGTAAATGTACGGATGTGGAAGAGGAGTAGGGCATAGCGGGGAATTGGAGCCGCCCGACTGGGGAAGTACCTCCACCTTACAGAATACCGCAGCTAAACAATACTCTTTTAAATAGTGTTGTGTTCCTGCCGGTGAGTAACCGTGGCTTTGGCAGTGGAGGGGCATTTGCATTTTTGCTGCCAGAACAACGTGTTATAGAGATGGGCAACGCATTGGAGATATTCTTGATGTTGCTAATGTTTATAGGCAGTGGTGACCACTTTCGATCAGGTAGCCCACTTGCCTGTTTGCCTACCGTATGACATAAAAAGAAAAAAAAGGAGTGTCAGTCCAAAAATTCCACGATTTCGTTCGAGGAAGTCATCAAACAGTACAGATTGTAATCAAATTTAACTTTATTTTTCTACTCAGTGCTAAACGAGCAGACAGTACAATTTATACATCGAAACTGCATTGAAATAAAGATATATATCAACATCCCACAGCCAAGAGATAATAATGTTCGAGTCGTTAGAGCGCGCCATCTACGCTATTTTTAGGAAGGTCTTGAACACATATTTTTCCACCTATGTAACACACAGGGCACTTTGCCCAGCAGTGCAATGATTCAGGCTAATATTTTTTTTATACAGTGTGAGGCCTAGAACCGGGGCAAATATTTAAAACGGAGGCTCTATAGGTCACCAGTAATTCGGTTATCATGGTCCCAACTAATTAAAATCAAAATTTAACTTTTAGTTTTTTTCTAACAAACTTAATCGTAAACTCAATGCAATGCAAACAAAAAATAGTTTCTCTCAACTCGATCGAATTCATTCTGCATCGTAGTTTTTCGGAGCTACTCGGAACGTCTCGTTAACATTTTAGGGGTTGTGTCGGCTGATATTATCTTATGCCCTGTACCACGACATTGACAATGCTAGCGATAATATCGTTTTGCAATAATCGCTGATTATGAATCTAGTTGGGTGGGTTTTAGTTAACTAGAATATTTTCAGAAAAACACCAATACTCTAGAGAGTTTATATTTTTCATATTAGCCGCGGTTCTGGAGGCCCCTTCTCGTGCATTGCGACATATCTCGAATTCGACATAATCTCTATGTACAAATCTCTATTAAAAATGTCACTGAAATCTCTACTGCAGCCAAAAAACTTATTCTCAACGATCTTCGACATTTAAAGTCGCATGACTTATCAATCTCACCGATTGGTACGTTCCATTTTTCTCGACTACGTTCAAAAGTATCGATTATACTTTTGCACGAAAAAAAGTATGAGACATAGGAAATTAAAGGTCAAACATCTGCAAGAAACGAAACGTATGTTTTATTTACTTCACGGCTCATGGCTATTAGTGATTATTTGTTTGTATTTCCCAAAATAACTTTAAAAATAAAATTCTAACGGTGTGAATTTTAGTAGTATGAAGCGACAATAGATTTGTAGGCGTATAACATGCAATAGTATAAGTAGGTGCATGCAATATTGATGTGCTGCTAAAGAGAATTATTATTATATAGTAAGTAGGTAATTAGGTATAGGTAGATACTGTTCCTTTTATTGTTAGATGATTTATTTCGAAATTAGCAGTTGTTTTTTTATTTCTTACTGAGATTACAAATATATTTTTGAAATGTGTTTAATTATAATTTTATATTTATGCATCGTAGTTTTTAAGTACATACTTAGTTTAACAGTTTATGTAAAAGTTTTTGATTAAGTATAAATATAAATTTAAAATGATTATTTATATTAAATGAGTATATTTCTGTGTGTGGAAAATTAATGTTTACTTTACGCTACTTCCACCATATCTTCTATAAAAATTAAGGTAAATGCATTGTTTTAGTAATAGTCCTATCCAAAATCAATACTTATTTGAAACGCAAGTAATACTTTTCTATCAAAAAGATTTGATAAATATGATAAAAACACCGTAAAACTTTATTAATAACAACAATTTGCCATGTCGACGTTCGAGATATCCAATCTCTACTGCTTTTGACCACTCGTTGCATGTCGCTCGCTGCGACTCGACATATGTCTACCGTGAGATTTTGAGAATACCATAATCTGTTGGCGATCGACATTCGCCATGTTTTTTCGACATATCTCTAATTCGAGATTATGTCACGCGCCCGAGAATCGCCCCCCTGGGCCGCACACTGTATATTAGACAAGACAGGCATTTGACCGCCATCTCACCTGTTGGTAAGACGGCAATGTTATAAATAAATAACAGTAACACACAGTAAAACCAATAACGATTTTATGATCATCGATTTTATGAAAACGAGTCATAAATGAATAAACAACTCATTTATTATCACTGGGAACGCCACAACACAACATAAATAAAAAAAGATTATGTTCTTGTGTGCATTACCTACTTAACTAACTGCCGCTTCGTGCAATAACCAGTTAAGTGCATACTTATGACCTTGTACTGCACCTAGCCCCAAGCCCTACTCATTATAAAACCAAGTAAAACCTCACTCACCGAGACCTTATCACTGTCCGCCATATTGTATATATCATGGCTGGTAATGCACTTATGCTTATTCTTAGCCCTACTCATTATAAAAACGAATAAAACCTCACTCACCGAGACCTTATCACTGTCCGCCATATTGTATCCGTCATGCAGCAATGCCAGCACATAAGCGAGGTCGAGACACGCGAACGGCTGGTCCACGTTCTGGGCGGCACACGCCTTTAGAGCGAATCGGCGGTACTGTTCTACGCGGACTGTGCCGCCGGACATCACGTCTGGGGAGGGACAAAAATAATTGTTTTTATGGAATCTTCTGAAATAATTCGTTAATATTTGTTATATTTTTGGATTAGGCAGTTTTTTAAATCTGTTGATTGTAAGTTTTATACTTTGTTGTGTGTGACTATTGCGAAAAAATGACGAAATTACTACAGGTCGAAAATGACAAAATTTCTTTTATAACGAATGAGGTTTGTAGCTGCTACAAACTGCATGTAGTCGATAGGGTCAAACGGTAGCGGCGATTTATAGCTGCTTTAAATAGCAAGCTAGTTATAGCTGCTACAAATCGCTGTGTGCGTCCGAGGTTTTACATGTGCGTGTGCGTGTGTGTCCGTGTGCCCATGTGTACATGCCCACCAATAATCCCAGCATCAGCCGCAGAAGTAGCCTAAAGCGGCGACGCTGAATTAAGTTGAATGGAAGTGGAATTCCACTTCACGTAATTAAGTGGCACCACGATATCATCGTCACGATTTCCTCGCTCGTGAAGGCGCCTTAAAGTGTGCGTGTGTGTGTATATCCGTGTATCCACGTGTCCCCACTCACCAATGATCCCGGCATCGGCCGCTATATCGTAGAAGTAGCTCATGGCGGCGACGCTACCGCGCGGCGGGCCGGCCGGCCGCCAGTCCATTGCGGAGAGCGTGTAGCGACGAACTAAGTCCAGGCAGCGCGCGAATATCGCCTCGCGCTTTAGCCCGGCGCGGGGGGCGCCGCTGGGGGGGTAGATGTACACTTTATTATAATAAATCCCTACCCGTAACCGTACCCCTACCCTACGCTATCCTACCCTACCCTACGCTATCCTACCCTACTCTACCCTACCCCTACTCTACCCCCTACCCTATACGGCCTACACTTTCCCTACCCCTTCCCGACCCATAACTTACACCTTCGCTACACCAACCCTACAGCCTTGCTACACACACCCTACACCTACTTTACCCTACCTACCCTTCTTTTTTTTGCTTATAAACCTTCCTCTTGAATCACTCGATCTATTAAAATCCGTTGCGTAGTTTAAAAGATCTAAACGTATATAGATACATAGGGACTGATGGCGAGAAGCGACTTTGTTTTATACTATATATACCGTCACGGGGTCTAATCGCCTCCGGACACTTGTAGGGAGTCAATTGAGCTATGTGGAAAGATTTACAGGAGGGCGATTCTCACGATATCTCAAGTTCGACATTTTCTCTAGCCAAAAAACTGTATTAAAATGTCACTAAACTGATCTTGTACAATGTACGACTGTCAAAGATAGTTGAGAAAATCGTTTTTGACATTTCACTGTGATTGTTAATAGAGATACGTGACTAGAAAAATTACGAATTTGAGATGTCGCAGCGCAAGAATTAGGTTTCTGGTAAGAGCTGCGCACACTGAGGTGAGCAGGAGCATGGGTTGGTTAATACTAGAAGACCCGTGGCTATGGTCAACCTCTGGAGGTGGGGCAGTTTATTGCTCATACAAAACATGTAACCATAGGTAATTGCGGCCAGGGTGTAGCGGCAAACTAAGTCAAAGATCGCGCGAATATCGCCTCGCGCTTTAGCCCGGCGCGGGGGGCGCCGCTGGGGGGTAGATATAAATTTTATAATAACATCTAGTGGACCCCTACCCTACTTAACACATACCGCTACCCTACCCCTACAAAACAGCTTCCCTACACCTTCTTTTGAATCACCCGATCTATTGTAGAAATCCACTTTAAAATCCTTTGCGTTTAAAATATATAAGCTCCTCCTCCCGTGATTCGCTCCGTATACCGAGAGGTGGGCAGGAGGCTGGTGGAGGCTTTGTCTCAAGGTCTCCACCGAAAAACCTAAACCTAAACCTATACCTCGGATATGGGACAGTTTATTGCTCATACAAAGGTCATAGCGGCGTGTAATGGCGAACTAAGTCGAGGCAGCCCGAGAATATCGCCTCGCGCTTTAGGCCAGCGCGGGGGTAGATATTGATGCAGGGGAGAGTTGTATTATACCGGGTTTGCGGGTCAAAAACCGGGATTCCGGGTATATAATTTTATTGAAAACTTATATTGGCATCTTTCGCCTACAGTTTTTAATAGGTTTTTTGCGCAGAAATGTCGTTTTTACTGCTCTCGGTGATCTTTAAATTAAAATGTTACCGATTTTCATGATTTCGACTACAGCGATTCAACTTAACGTCTACACATCTGCAATGATGTGTTTGTCGAAGATTTAGCATAGTAATAAGAACAGTTTTACGATGTTTTAAATTATGTCTAATACAAAACAATGAAGCATTTATGGGTGTATTTAAAATGCAAAAATATTGAATACTTCATTCGCGATAAACCAAATTTTTTTCGCACTAAAAATGCACTTTCGAGTTCACTTTTCCAGGGTATTCCCTGAGAAGAAGAAAGGAGAATCCAACCAACCTGACAGTGAACTGCTGGTTAGCATAGTTCCAGGGCTCGTTCTGCACGATGGGATCGACGCAGACCGAAGTGAAGGCCGTTGTCGCGCTGTCGTTCGCTTCCAGACGCAGGATGCCTAGACGCGCCGCGAAGAGGCCTAGGCCGAGGTAGCTGTAAATAAACAATAAATAAATATTTATTTCATTAACCAAGAGTACTTAAATCTATCGTTGCTCGCTGTAAAGTAGGCTTTTTTTATTTTATACGGCAGACAAACAGTGGATCTTTCCAGGAAGCCAAGTGGGGCTATTGTGTTACTAAAATTGCACTAGGTGGCACCAGTGGCGATTAAAATCCGATGCCAAAATACGCAGCGCTCTTTGTCAGAATCAAACGCTCAGTAGACAGTTGGATTTCAGTACTGCGCGCACTCGCGTGATTTGCTTCGTATACCGAGAGGTGGCCACGAGCCAGGGTTGGTGGACGGTTTGATCGCATCAACCACTATAAACTGACCTGTGCGTGTACAGCGTGATGTTGACCTCGGCGGGCACCATAAACTAGTCGCATCAACCACTATAAACTGGCCGGAACCAGCGTAAACTGACCTGTGCGTATATATGACCCCGGCAGGCACGATGAACTGGTCACACCAACCACTATAAACTGACCTGTGCGTGTACAGCGTGATGTTGACCTCGGCGGGCACCATAAACTAGTCGCATCAACCACTATAAACTGGCCGGAACCAGCGTAAACTGACCTGTGCGTATATATGACCCCGGCAGGCACGATGAACTGGTCACACCAACCACTATAAACTGACCTGTGCGTGTATAGCGTGATGTTGACCCCGGCGGGCACGACGAACTGGTCGTTGGCCGGGTAGTCGGAGGCCTCGGCGGCGGCCAGCTGGTACGTGATCTGGGTGGAGCCGCCGCCAAGGTCCAGGGCGGCCATTGTGGCGCCACCACCGCCCATTAGGTCTGAGGAGAGAGTGGATACAACAGACCATAATATTTTAAACTATCGCGGTTATTATGAGTGATGCGACTCGAATCACGTTTGATACGAATAATGGCGGTCAAAACTCGACTCGTATGAGATTTTATGTTAATCCGAATCATCGCTTAATTCGAACTGTCGAGTTGATTCGAATTGTCTAGATTATTCGAATCCACGATCTGATTCTAATCCGCGAGCTGATTTCCTTTTTATAACAATATAATATTTATATTTCTTTTATGTGCATATGTTTATGAAAATGTGCAGCAGTATTCGTTGAAATTTACATTCTATGTATTTCTTGTATAATTCAAAACATTTATACACAATATACGTAGCGTGATTGATACGGCAAGTCGTGATTTTGGGCGTTGTTTGTTCACCAAATAAGACAAGTCAGAATAAACAGAGCATAGTTTGCTACTTGCAGGATTTACTCTAGTGATTAAGTTCATGATAAGGGGCCATCCATAAATTACGTCACACGAATTTTAGGACTTTTGAGCCCCTCCCCCCGTCCTTGTCACAGGTTGTCACAATTTTATAATCCCCCCACTCCTGATGTGACGTCACACATTTCTTAAATTTATCCATGTATTTTAGAATAATTGAAAGAAAACAGCTATCGTCATTTTTCATAGTGAGAATGCGAAATTATTAATAAATATGGATCAAGTTCGTTAAATTTTAAGATTTTTTATTCACATCTAAACGTCGCGTTTGATTATTAATTTTTAACATGTGATGTCACAAAATTTTTGACACCCCTGCCCCTTGTCACATTATGTCACATTTCAGTAATACCCTCCCTCCCTATTAAGGTGTGACGTAATTTATGGATGACCCCTAAATATTATTCTAATTATCTTTACCAGTGTATTTAGAAAGATGTTTATTTAAGACGTTCATTCTACGAGGATTGCACATAGGTGTCTGGCAGTATATTCATGATTTGATAAGCAATATACATTTTTAAGAACTCGAATGTTGTATAATTTAAGTAATAACGTATGTAAAGAATGTAAATGCAACCCAAGTTCATACAGCCGAGCACAATAGCAGTTAAGTTTTCTTAATAAAAATAATTAATTTGAGAAATGGGGGACAACCGGAATGTTTCCTTTTGTCCCCTATTTCAGCATTTGGGGTACAACAAAACTATAATTCCCGCTGTACCCCAAGAGGTAGGTAGATTTCGTCTAGAGCGTTACAACCGAATTATACGCGTACGAAATCGCAGATAAAAGCTACTAAATATTAATAAGAACACTCGGTACTCACTATGCAGCAAGTTGATAGTGTACCAGATGAAAATGCCCTCATCGGAGCCCTCCATGATCTCCACGCCGTTCGCGCCGACGCTAAAGCCGAGCCTGGAAAAGATCAAAACTCAAACATTATTCATCGAAACAGGAATCAGAAAGAAAGAAATGACATTTATTACAAATATCCCACCACGACACAATAAGAGTTGCGTACTTGATAAAGGACACATTATTTATTTATATCAGCCTGAATCATCCCACTGCTGGGCAAAGGCCGCCCCGTAATCTTCCATACAAAGGAAACATTACTAAAATTAAAAACATTTAAAACAATGAGTAGCCTCCCTTGCCACTGTCGGTCGAGCATAAATGGTGCCTACTCAGCATTGCTATTCTGTGGGCTCATTATCTCTAATCAAACGTCAGAAAACTACGGGAAAAACATTGGGATCGTTTACCGAGCTCATCCAGCACGACTAACAAAAGTGTGCGAGCAAAAAGCGCGACATAGATACTGTTATCCTTCATCTTTGTATGGAGAAAAGGAAACAAACGTTACCTTGCAGCTCGAGCTGTGTCGCGGGCACACGTGTGCTAGCCGTGAAGGTAGGGGGAGACGCCAATGACGAAAGAAACTCCTTTTTAACAGACTCGAAAACAGGACGCGGTACGGGTCTGCCTGGCATTGTCGAACACGGTCCGGTCGTGGTTGGCGTAGGGTGGGTTTGCTGCGGCCGTAGGGCGGTCAGCGTATCACTGTGTGTTTCCTTCCTACTTTCCTACCTTCCTTTTTGACGATTGAAAGAGATATTTAATGTACTAATCAATAAAGAAATTTTGAAAATTTTTGGACGAGTTTTAGAATTCGTCGGAATAAGTTGAGAGCTGTTAAGAGGACAGGGCATACTGTCAAATAGGTCGGCTTGGTTTATTAAAAGAAATGTTTGTGCCAGGTTGTGCACGGGCAGTCCAACATATCCTAAACATCTATTATCGCTACAAGTGGAATGTTTTTCTTGTACTGGATGACGTAGAATAACCGACAACGCCCTTACAGTCTGTACGAACGTGGTCGCATTAGCCCAACACGGCCACAGCACGCACGAGCCGGCACTACCACGAAATGCTTATCACCAAGGCACACATCTAAAATACCCATTACAAATCTCTGCAAACATCTTGAGTCATAGTCATAAACATACATAATCTGTGTAAGTAAGTAAGTAAAAACTCTTTATTGCAGACATTACGTGTATTTGTATATGTCAAAACGGTACCTCCCCTACGTCAGAGATACCACCGGCGAGCCGGCAACAATACACTAGATGAAATTCAAGATGAAAAGTGTAAACAAATTTCCCCTATAAAAAATAAAACCATGGGGTGGATTATTTAAAATAGTATTTTATTGGATATTTATGCGTTTTATTTAATTTTGAACGTGTTAATTTTATAAATATTTCAATAATTTAAAATAATCCACCCCTTGGGTTTATTTTTATAGTGACAATATGTCTTTAATTTTATCAATATTTCAATGATTTAAAATAATCCACCCCTTGGGTTTATTTTTATAGTGACAATATGTCTAAAACTTTTATCTTGAATTTCATCTCCATGTGTAGATGATTTGATAAATTAATTTATGAAAAAAATTAAAAAAAAAAAAAATTATGCAAAACAATATACTTAATAAGGCATGAATCGTAGCTGTCGCGGGCGACAGTTACAGCTTACCATCAGGTGGGCTGTCTGCTCGTCTTTCTGACTATAAATCCGCTAACTTCTAATACACCACGCAACGGATATGGATGCGGTTTAACATTAAAGAGAATTTCCTCCGGAAGGTATATGTATAATACTTGCAGATTGTAATAGGAAAACTCCGAGAACACCCGTGCGAAGCCGGGTCGGGTCGCTAGTACACCATAAACGATTGACTTATTTGTGTAAATAAATAACAAGCATTTATTACACTATATCACATGGCACAGCACGTACCTTTGTATAAAGACAAGGAACTAATCATAAACTACAAATTACAGCAGCAACGACGACTTAGTATAGTATTGTATCGCTACCCGCGCCATGAGAAGACGCGCAACCGGTTCACACTCAGCATAAGCCATGGCTGCTGCCATAGCGCTGGTTTTCAGTGTGCCAAGTGCCCCAATAATTTTAATAATGCAATCAATAACTCAAACTCAAAGGCATTTATTTGTGACACAACTAGGCGGTAGGCATACAGATTCAACAAGATATGATAATGTTTGTGAGTATCTCTGTGTTAACCCCAATTGTGGGCATACAAACATTATGATTGCACAAATAAATATAAATAAATAAATATGCTTGGACAACATCACACAGCGCCATCTAGCGCCAAAGTAAGCAAAACTTGTGTTATGGGTATCACACAACTAATAAACTACTCATATATTTTTTTAAATAAAATCATAATGGCTACTACTTATTGACTCACTTGGCCACAGCATCAGCGACATGTTTGATCAGCAAATCGGCCTTCTCCGTTGGCAAGAGCCTCAGTCCGGCCGTGGCTCGCACCACCAAGGGCGAGGCGGTCCGGGCCTCCGCTGGTATCAGATGCTCTGCCCGCTTTATGAGCTGCACTATCGTGTCCGCGCCCTGGTAGGCAAATTTAGTTGTTTGACCTTGCAGTTATTATATTTTTAATCTGACATCGTAAATGAAAAATGAAAAAAATGAAAATGAAAAATATTTATTTCTTTTTAACAATATCCTTAAAACTACTGTGATTGTGATCTATCTATAATGTAAAATATGGACTACTATGTCTGAAATAAATGTATTTTATTTTTATTTATTATTGATGGGAGCAGGTACAGGTACAGTCAGGGTTCGAAGTGATAATTATCATTGATATTTTTTTTATATATATGAACGTGGAAACATTCACATAGCGCCGTCTAACTAAGAAAAGCTTGTTTGTACCTGATGTACTACTTAAATACTTTTAAATACATACATAGAGCACCCAGACCCGAAACAAAAATTAAAACACATCACTTCCAATTTCTTTCAAAGTTTAATTCCACCCGGGAATCGAACCCGGGAACTCTTGCGTAGCCCATACAAACAAGCAAGTTAGAACCACTGGCTAACCGATGAGACTTTGGCTCCCTGTGTGTGTTCTATCGGCTGTATGAATGGGGAGTGTTCTGAGGAACTTTTCGATTTGAAGCCCACAGCACAATTCCGCCATCGCACCACCCGCCGTGGGCTGGGTACTCATCCCCACTACGTAGACCCTCTGTCGGTCGCCACGCGAAGGTTCGAAAGAACGTTTCTCGCTCGTACGATTCGGATGTGGAATGAGCCACAGTATTTATTTTGAACTATGACATGGATTCGTTCTAGAGGTATATTAGACGTCTCTTCAGAGGCGAGCAACGAATTCGTAACTCCCCTGGTGATGCTGATGTGTATAGGCGGCGGTGACCACTTTCCATCAGGTGGCCCGCTTGCCGTATAACATAAAAAGACGATCTGGACCTCTCTGGTCATCAGGTCACTCAGGTCGACAATTAACATGATAAATTTCTTGATAAATATACCTCGATAATTATCTTGATAATAATAAAATGTCGCTTTATGAGTACGCGAACACGATTTCCCACTTCCGAGAAAATAAGCGTCATCTTAAACAATACTTTAACAATGCGAAAATGCCGAAGATTAAGATGCTGTAAAAAATAGCAGTTTGTAAGCGAGATGCCCGAACTAATCATGCTTTTTCTGTGATAATTCTCTGATAAATATCCGATATTTGTCAAGATAATTATCAAAAAAAATAACTGTCTTGATAATTTCGAACCTCGTACATTACGTGCGCAACACGGATGCAGCGCGTCCGTAGACATAATCATCTTTACTCAACGTGTACACGTCACATCGGATATACCTTTACAAGTAAACGTTTCGATTAAGTATGTGTCTGAGAAAAAGAATAACGATTTTACCTTGAGTGGATCATCGACGTAAGATGATAAACCTGGCTTGGACTGTTCAAAATACTCCTCAACTAAATCCAGATTGGCAGGGCCGAATACTGTAACAGAAATATAATTATACGATTAAACATTTCATCATCGCATCATCAGTGGGCTAACGGTGCTGTGTCGGACACTACGCTTTTCAGTTATCATCGTCGTAGGACTCGTAGGTCGACGAAAAACTGAGAAATATTTGTAACAGCCAATTGCCAATAGGCAGGACACATAGCTCGCAGTAGAGATGGCCGATAGAGCAGTAACGTTCTCAAGTGGCAACGTAACGGAGCAAGAGGTCTACCTCCAACTAAGTAGACCGACGACCTGGTAAAGATCGCAGGTACCAACTGAATGCAGAACGCCCTTTGTGGAGATCTCTAGGGGACAGCAGTAGGCGTTTTCCGGCTGATATGATTATGATAATGTTTAGGTTCTGGCTAAATCGATGTTGTAGCGGTGGGAACGAGTGATAATATATGTTAAAAGCCTCCAAAAAAAGTCCAAAGAACATTAAATGTGGCCAAAGAATGATATAATCATACTTTGGCCATGTCAAGAAATGCAATACAAAACAAAATCACGCAATACTCACAAGTGAACGGGACCCTGAACTTGTATGCCAGCACCCTCGATCCCGAGGAACCAGCGTCGATGATAACGGCGTAGTGATATACGTTCTCGTAGCCAAGGCTCTTCGCGAGGCCGTCCAGCCATTGCGACTGCCCGGCAAATAAACCTGTAAACACCATCAGCAAAATCACAAAGAACATCACTTTAGCTGACGCGACTAGCGCCATTTGGAATTGTCACTGGCTAGTTTACTGAGTTCGGCGAAAAGAGTTAAATTGTCACTGGCAGGCACTGGCCACTTTTCTGAGGGAAGCTTGCACACGTTTCAAGTTTAGAATACGATAAGAACACCGGCGACTTTTGTATTTAACGAATCAAATAATACTGACTGGCTACAATTTATTTGTTACGAATTCTAATTTTAAATTATTGATGTTACTTTGTGTTGTACTTGTGTTCTATTTTAAGGCAGCCAGTTTAGCGTTTGGTTCCATCAAGCAGTGATGGACGAGTCGACTTTAACACAAGCTCGGACAATATAATATTATGATGTATATCCTCTGACTAACCAGTGCGCTGATAAGTGAGATGTAGAGAAAATAATTAAATTTACTAGACAAGATAACGATGAGGTTGGGTCAATACAGAGAATAATAATGTAAATAGATAGTAATATTTGCTGAGAGAATTAACATAAAGTAGATAAGACCAAAGAAATAAAAAGTAAGTAAGGAAACACGAGTGGTGCAACAATAAAAATTATCATCGAAACGGTGGCACATTCAGCAGAAACAAAAATGTTCCATGGAAAATGCTTTTGAACAACAGTAAGACAATGCTTCGTTATAGGTACTTGTACATATATTTAGTAAAGGTACTTCTAAATAGGACCATTTAGAGCCATATACGAGACTCGTAGACAGTTTTTTAAGACTAACACTCAAAAAAACTTCTCAGGTAGGCGTTAGCACTTCCCAAACTGCCCACTTCGAAAAACGTAGACCTATCTCAAACCATGGAAATCTTTGCGTACCTATCAGGTATCTTTCGTCTAATAAAATTCGGGTAATTTGCGGAACCGGTAATCTTTATATATATAATTCTTCTGTGAGTGTGTATGTCACTGAACTTCTCTCAAACGACTGGACCGATTTTGATGAAATTTTTTGTGTGTGTTCAAGGGGATCTGGGAATGGTTTAGATTCACAATTTTGTCAGAAAAGTTTGAAATTTTCAAATTAAAGACGTGTAGACAGGACAACGTCTGTCGGGTCCGCTAGTATCAGTATAAAATCATGGTCATCCGCGTATCGGGGGCTCTATTCTTCAATCGCTCGTATCGATTCAAACGGTTTTCAATTAAAATTTTCGGCATGACAAATCAATATTCTTTAAAACACATTGGCAACATTGAAGAGAGTTCAAAAGTAGGGAAAATCAGCATCATGCATCAAAATATCGCAATTTGGCCGGAAAAAATCGGGCCCTTGTAATTTCCGTACGAAATTCAGGTAATTTGCGAAACAGGTTTTAGGAACCGGTAATATAGGTATCTATAAAATCATGGGCATCCGTGTATCAGGTTATTTGCGTTTCTACCAGTAGGTATAAATAACAATAATAATAAATATTTATTATTATTGTTATTTATACCTACTGGTAACATATGTTTATGGACAATTCACACAGCGCCATCTAGCCCCAAAGTAAGCAAAGCTTGTGTTATGGGTGCTAGATAACTAATAAACTACTTATATACTTTTTAATACAGATAACACCCAGACCCGTAACAGTGATATAAATTTATCATTTCAATTTCGGCTGGGCACGGAATAGAACTCGGGACCTCTGCGTGGCAGACCGGCATGAAACCAACGTTCAACCCAGATCGTCAGCGAGGTATGCGTCGAAAGTACTCATGATTGGGACGTCATTGAAAAAGCAATCGCTCTTCACGCCCGTTTTAACATTTACAACAAAGGAGCTCGCTGTCCAATTTCACAGGCAACCTAACGCTTTGTGATAACTGTCATCAAAACTTACGACTTACAAGCACTTAATGCAAGTTATAGTCGTAAGTAATACGCTGGGGTCATCGGACTTTAATAATTGAACTATTCTAGCCAGAGTCTAACCTTAGTAGGGAGGAAGAAAACAATGCGACTGTCCTTATTAAACGTATAATGCGAACTGTTTAACACATTCATAGATACATTAATTTCTCACAGTTAAATAAAGATTTCGTTTCTAACGTTACGATTACGTAAATTTCAGTTGACCATATAAAACGCCAATCGCATAAGTATAAAGAACCCAATAATAATGATCTTGTCGTCAACATCCCGGTTGTGTCCGCGCGCGAGGGCCCGGGGTCCGCCTTGACCATCATCCAGGATTTGGCAGACCAGGTAATTACTGTAGAGCGACTGTCATTTGACCTTCGAAACCCTATTAACGGGGGAACCAGACCATGGATACACATTCGGTCGCCTGATTTTTTTTTTTATGTTAATTAGCAGACAAACAGGCAAGCGGGCCACCTGATGGAAAGTGGTCACCGCCGCCTATGGACATCAGCAACACCAGGGGAGTCACCAATGCGTTGCCCGCCTCTAAAGAGACCTCTAATATACCTCTTGAACGATCCCATGTCATAGTCCAAAGGAAACACTGAATGAGCAGATTTCGCCACGATGTTTTACCTCACCGTTAGAATTCGTCGGACCATAGCGTACGTGCTACGTTAGTATATATTATTTATTTATTTAACCATTTATTGTGCACCAAGAAAGTTACAATAATATGAACATAAAGATAACAATCACAAAAGATACAAGGTTACTTAACCGAATTCGTACTCGTATTGTAGTAAATGGACGTAGTTACAATGTTTTGGATAACCGGTATCGCAGCTTCTATCGCATCCGCTAAACGGATCCGCTATAGCGTTCCAATTTTCAGTATTTGAATAAAACCTTACATTATTATTTCAGGCGTTCATTATCTATCAGCAGTTCATAATTCATTGGATCTCTAAACTATACGTTGACGACCTGAGTGGATCAGTTGGTTAACATGCCGATCGCCACGCAGGGGTCCCGGGTACGATTCCCGGCCGAGCAGAAATTGATTTGATGAATTTTAATTTCTGTTACGGGTCTGGGTATGTGTAATAAGTATGTATTTTTAAAAATGTACATAAGTAGTTTATCAGTTATGTAACACCCATATCACAAGCTTTGCTTACTTTGGGGCTAGATGGCGCTGTGTGAATTTGTCCAAGCATATTATTATTATTAAATACTAATATGTATTTCACAATTACACAGACCGGTAGGTGCTGTAACCTTACAATACAGGTTAACCTGGTGTAAGGGACAGTGCTCACTAGGGTTAGGTATCTATATGCCTATTCTGTTAGTTAAGATTTTTAATGTGTTATTGGACCAAATAAATAAATAATAATAAATAAATAAATTATTTATTTCATTAACAAAAAGTACCTTAAATCTATGGTTGCTGGAGACTCCTTTTAAGCTTAGCCTGTGTCAGGAGAAATAAAGATACGTCTGTGTCTATGTGTAAACCATAACTTAACCAAAGGAATAACTATCATGTTTACAGTGTATAGTGCCTATATTAACTCATGTAATTGTATGAAGTTAAAGACACAATACACGTTTTATTTATTTTTAGTTATTTTTATTTATAGAGAAAAGATTTGTATTTTTGTACTAAAAAAATCCGGACAGATTTAAAAAATTCCTTTACTAATAGAATACTACATTAACACTAAGTAGCATATGCCACTTTTTATCCCGGGAAAATAATAGGTTCCGGTAAAGTTTATTGTTTACCGAGATCGGAACTGCTAGTAATGGATGCCTTTGTACCACTCGCCTTTGGTGAAACCTGCACGTTTAGGCGACTCAGTGTGTAACCATGATGCAATCTCGTCAGGTTCCCCTGGTAGCAGGGTCACGGAGGGCAAATGGCAGTCGCTCCACTGTAATTATCTCATCTGCCAAATCCTGGATCATGGTTCAAACGGACCCCGGGCCTGATTAATTACTTAATTTCTTTTATCTCTTGTACTACCTTTGTGGTGAGCCCACAGGCCCATAGCTGGTAAGAGGTGAGCAGATTGTCAGGTTCCGACAAAGCTAAATATTCGTTATTGAAGATCAAACTGTCGAGGTAAAATCGTCGAGATAATCATATAAATGCCCCCAATACCGAAATAAGCACTCGTTTTCTTGGAAACTTCTGCATACAGTGTACAACAACTGCTGAAACGCATATTTACTGATTTCGATTGCTATGCTATAATATATCTACGTCTGCAATTGGGCACAAGGTTATCCAATTAACCATTAACAATAATCTAAACATTAGGTACAGTCTACGAGCTAGAGTGGGTACCTACTTACTGTAATAAAATGTAATAAAATGTACGCAATCTATGACGTAATATTTATTTATTTAACAGTTTATTGTGCACGGGAAATACATAGTGAATAACAGGCAAAGTAATAAATGGCACAACAGGCGCTACTTATTTCTAAAAGATATCTCTTCCAGCAGGCCTTCGGAAGCGTGGTACTTGGGTGGTATTTAGGTAGGTACTTGGGTAACTGTAGATAGATGAAATTGTACCAACTGCCCGGAAAGGCTTTCTATATGTTGGGTTGGGACACAAAATTATGTCTCGCGTGACAAAGACCTTAATGCTACGCAAGCTAGATGGATACCAGGGCCCTATCTATTTCTGCCACAAAGCAACGATGATTGACTGTGTTCCGGAGAAGGTAGCCAGCGCAATGACCCGTTAACAAGAATAGCTTCTCAAAAATTAACATAGATGGCGCGCTCTAAGGATTCAAACATAATTATCAATATTTTGACTATACGGGGCTATTGTTGTAGTTTTATGGCAAATCTTACGAGTGAATGTCATCATTAGTGTCATTAATGTCAATTAGTTATTATTTAATATTTGCTAAAGTGCTACAATCTTAACCTAATGTTTATTTATTTAAACTTTATGGAGGATAAGATACAAAAGCGGACATAAAGTAACACAGATTTTTCTTCCAGTCAACCAAAAATAGATTAATAAAATTTATAAAGTTGAACCCCAAGAAGCACTGGCATTCAAAAACCGTTAACTAAATAGTTCTAAAATGAACTGCATCGAAATAAAGATAAATATCAATACCCTACAGCCAAGAGACTATAATAATGTTGTTAGTCGTTAGAGCGCGCCATCTATGGGAATTTGTGGGAAGCGAGCCTTGAAAACGGCTAATTTAAGACATGAGGCATATCATCATCAACTTGTCCTCCAACGACACTGCACCTGTGGAACTGTATTTCTGTAACATGCAAGCTGCGTGAATGAATTGTTACAGAAAATATGATAGGCGACAGTCATCGCATCGCATCAGCTGGCTGTCTGCTCGTATGTTACTGGCAAGGAAAGTCCACGCACCCAAACACACCAAATTGAATGAACCTTTGTGCGTGTATAACTCTATTCTGAGGGCTGAGTGTAAGTTTTGCTTAAACTTTACTTTACTATCGTTTACGTGGAAATTAGTATGAAAAAAAAACTTCATTTAGTTTTTTTTTTTTTTTTTTTTTTATGTCTTACGGTAGGCAAACAGGCAAGCGGGCCACCTGATGGAAAGTGGTCACCACTGCCTATAGACATTAGCAACACCTAGAGTATCGCTAATGCGTTGCCCACCTCTATAACACGTTGCTCTGGCAGCAAAAAGCAAATGCCACTCCACTGCCAAAGCCACGGTTCCCCAAATCCCCACCCCATGGAGCACTGGAAACCTTACTCACCGGCAGAAACACAATACTATTTAAAAGAGTATTATTTAGCTGCGATATTCTGTAAGGTGGAGGTACTTCCCCAGTCATTCGGCTCCAATTCGAACGAGATACCTCGCTATGCCCTACCTCTCTTGCTTAAGCTTTACTTTACTATAGCGTATTATATATAATTAGTATGAAAAAAAAACTTCATTTACTTGGCACTAGATGGCGCTATACATTTTTTCGTACTAATTTCCACGTAAACGCAAATGCGATAGTAAAGTAAAGTTAAAGCAAAACTTACATTCAGCCCCTTGAACACAACCATATACTTCATTCGTGTTCAATCCCATATTTGAAAAATCTTTGTCGACGTTTTCTCTTTGGACTACGCTATCGTTCTCAAATAGGTTTTATTGTTTTCTTGGCTCTTACCTGTATAATAAATTGAATACGATACTCTCTTTTTACACTCAACCTAAATATAATTGTAAGAATATTGTGAAGCAGTGGCTGATAAGTCAGTCTTATGATATGACGGAGAGTATACTTCGTCCTAATGCATAATATTGTAATTGTGTTGTAGTACAGTCGAGTTCATTAATATGTGAGCATTGCCAAGGCTTCAAATATAAATGTTCATGGAAGGGTACTTATATATCTGAGCAGATGTACATATGTTTGATTGATGAATCTGCTCAGAAATATAAGTACCCTTCCTTGTACATTTATATTTTAAGCCTTGGTAATGCTCACATATTTATGAACTCGACTGTACTATTTAAATGGTCACCTACAACATTTTATTTTTGTATGGTACCTACAGCTATTATATTATGTCTATTTAATATATTTTTACACATAAACTTAATGAATGTAATCTCTTATTCTTTCAGGTCAAAAGTACTAAAATTGTTCCATAGTCTATGTTTTGTAAATCCGTGGGGTGGGAGCCTGGTGACCTGTATCACAGGTTCTCTGGAACCTATTTCAGGCACCAGTATCTCACAAATAAATATAGCTATAAAAAATTTATAGTTCTCACCTACTTACATACTTATTATTTATTTATTTGGGAAGGGATAATAATTGGTAATTTTATTTTATTTATTACTCATGTCACTATTTGTCAACGGGATGATGAAATCATAGGGGATAAATTTTTATATACCTCCACGAGGATGAAATATGACACAATTATGACAACCAGCCTTGATCTGGCTGTAACAACGAAAAATGAAACTATTATTAAAATGTATCACGCGATTTTACAATACAAAGTAGATACACATTATAATACAAAGCACTCTCAATACAAACTCTCTGTTGGTAAACTACACTACTGGTAAATACCTGTAACTAGGAAAGGAAATGTACGCACTATAGTATGGTTCGCCATGTCCCACATAGCGTTTTAGTCGTTTGTCTGGAAAAGATAAAATCACTGTTTGGTTGCGGCTGTCGGGGGTACCCTTAATAAGCTTTCCGACAAAAAATCCCTCGACAAGAACACATATAGTGAAATATTTCCAAAATTACCAAACCGATTTTAATTAAACAAAGCCAAGAAGTATCTAGATTAAACCGGCTTTTTTATAGTATTTTACATAAATTGTATCGTTTATAGTTGAACATTTAATACGGTTTATGCTTTGGTAACTAACAGAGAAAGTCGGATAACACTGGGCGAGGTTTACATATACTCAAATATTTTTATAACTACTGAACCGATTTTAACGAAACAAAGCTAAAAACCATTTCGATTAAATTGCCTTTCAAGTAGAGAATACCGTATCCAAATCGGTCCATCCGTTCGGGAGCTACGTTGCCACAGACTGAGACACAAGCCACAATTACACACGTCAAAATTATAGCACCCATATTTTACTCTGGGGATTTAAAAACGACATGAAATAAACAGAATGAAATGCTTAGGCATCTGCAATATTCGTAATGGCATTATACAACAGAAATTCTATGAAAATAACAAAAAGTAAACGTATCTTACGGGAAATTGAACCTGGTATCTGCTTCTCAAAGAATCTAATCATACTGGAAAATTATTACCATCAGTTGGCAGTTAAGAGTTCATAAAAATGGTACTTACACGGATCTAAGACCTATAAAAATACACTGTATTATAGTACTGTATAGGCTAATCTGAACTGTATACAGGCTTTCGGAACAGGTGGTGTAATACAAACTAAAACCGAAGCCTGAATATAACACTACGTCATAGTAAAACGTTCCAAAGCTCATGTTTCGTAATAGTCTTCGCTCAATTTTAAACTCTATTCAGAAGTCGAATATCAAATATAGGTACCATGAATAGGTATATTGCATTTAAGCATTGACTATTAATAATTTTCGTGTAATATAAACTAATAACCGACCAAGTTAACATACACTCAAATATTTTCTTAACTACTAAACCGATTTTAATGAAACTTAGCTAAGAACCAACTAGAGAAAGCCGCATCCAAATCGGTCCTACCGTTCGGGAGCTATGACTCCACAGACAGTCACACAGAACACAAAGCAACAAAGCCAACAGATACACACGTAGAACTTATAACATCGCTCTGTTATCGTCGAACACAGAGTTATTTGCAACACTTAGGTACAATAGGAAACCGAGATTTCACTTGGGTCAAACTCAAAACTGCTGTTGTGTATATTTAAAATGCTTTATTACAGAACAATGGCTCAAACGCAAGCTAGTTGGCGTCAATGGACTGCCAGAGACCGTGTTACGGAAATATAAACAATCCTTGTACTTGACGACAATAGGCTCACCCAAATACCTTGAAAACCGAAGTGAAATTGTTCGCGTTTTCATAGCATACATTTGTGCTAACCTGGCCTCCAATTTTATCTCAATCGAAAGTTTGACTCATTTTTGGTATTCTGCTGCCTACTAATAATTCATCATCATCATCACAGCCCGTAACAGTCCACTGCATGACTAAGGGCCTCTCCCACGAAAAGGGAGGTTATTGCCATAATCTCCACGCTTGGCAGGCGGGTTGGAGATCGCAGTGTTTAAATAATACAATGGAAAATGCTGCTGCCCATTTTCCAGACTACGGAGACTCTTGATTTTCTGCCTCTTGGCCGTGTGGTGTCCGGCAGAGTAGAATAGCACCAACCCCTTACACTCATGGGTGTCGTACAAGGCGACTAATGGTTTCGAGGTACTAATAATTATCATGGCGATAATGTCCCGGTTGTTCTCCGTGATCCTAGAGGAGAACCTGGCCAGTTTGGATCATGGTTACACATTCGATCGCCTGAATGTGCATGTTTCATCACGATTTTTTCCCTCGCCGTAAGAGGTACATAACTCAGAAAAGAGTCATTGCTACACGGCCGCAGTGGGATTCGAACCCGGTACCTCTCGCTGACGAGTCGGATACCTTAACCACTCGTCTCAATCGTAATGGAGTCTCAATTAAATATCAATAGCAAGTGAGTTAAATTAAGTTAGTAGAGCATGCCTAAACAGGTAGTGGGAAACCATTTTCCCCTTGTCTTTTTTATACAACTCAGTGACAAATCAGCCAGCCCAGCTGATGGTAAATGGTAACTTCGACTGTAACATATTATTTAAATTGAGTTACATAAAAACAATTACGTCAACCACGGGCGTAGCCAGATTTTGTTTTGGGGGGGGTTCAAGATCAAGACATAATTTCGATTCGTCTTACTTAGTGGCGTAAAAAAGATGTGATGTGAGTAGAGGTAAACTTATTTTGTAATTTTTCCAGCAAACTGGTGTACTTAAGTAACTGATTACGCAAGCGTGACTGCAGAAATAACATGAAGACAATTTCCCAAAATGTCTGCTTTTGTAAACGAACATTACGGGAAACAAGACGTTTTGGGGAAATGACATTTTGGGAAACTGTCATTACCTACATGAAATTGGCATTGCGGGAAACTGATACTAACGTTTACTATACAGGGTGTTACATAATATATGTATGAAGCCATGAACCGGGTGGAGTGCTAAATGTATGAAAACGATAGGTACAAAATATCCACGTACGACAGAAATAATTGTACCTATCGTTTTAATATGTTTAGCACTCCATCCAGTTCACGGCTTCATACATACATTATGTAACATCCTGTATAATAATAATAATACTTATTCTAAGTTAGTTGTATATTGTAATTACAATGAAAATAAATGCGCTTTTAGTAGTCAGAAAATAAGATTGTTTTTGAACTGCAAAAATGGACTCCTGAACTTGACAAAAAATGGGGTCACATTTTACTAATTCTACTATTTAATTCTAAAATTCCTCTTCCGCAGACCCGGGTACTAAAAGTCGGGTCAAAAATGATCGGCACAACCGTAGCAAAACTTCGCGACTGTTATCGTAATTTATTGTTACGACCCAAACTTAGTTGCTATTATCGCACGCTAAAACTAAACTCATTCTACATTGGAACACATTGTTATCAAAACCGCATTAGGAAACGAATATAACCTGAACGAAGCGTTTTTAGAATTTAGATTCGTGAGGCATGGCGTGAGCGACATGGCGGGTAAGATTGAAGAGGCTCGCATGCGCTGGTTAAGTCATGTGCTGCGTAAGCGCATGTGCTGTCAGTATCAGGAAAGAGGTCCTGGGGTAGACGAAAGAAGCGATGGGATTGATATCGCCGAGTCGCTTGCGAGAAATAAAGGCTTACGACGTGAGGATGCCAAAGACCGGGCGGGCGAAGTGGAGAAGAAAGAGCGAGAAAGCGGACCATGGCAGAAGCTGGGATTGTTCAATCCCGTCTTCTGCCGTCCCCTCAGATGATGATGTAGGTATTACGGATTTAAATGGCTTCTGAAGAGGAAGTCTTAAGCGCCCCTGTCTGCAATCTTGTCTCAAGTCGAATCGCAGCACCTCTTATTTTTTTCGCATTTCGTGAGTTATAGGCGTACAGAGCTACAGAGTACTGACAGATAAAGCTTTGGCGCAAGATATATGTAGACATTGGGTTACGTCAATGCAAAGAGGACGCTCTACAGATTTGCGTTTCTTTTGACATGGGATCAACATGGGATAGATCTATATTTACGAATCACGGACTAAAAAGTACGTTCGCTGTCACAGACATTGAAAACTATAATTAATTTCAAACTTAAAGCATATAATTGATTTGAAAAGGAGCTGACCGAGACGTCTACTAATCGGAAATAATTCGTTATATCGCTCGTGTATATTCGGTTTTGTGTTTACTGATAAAACAATAAAACTAGTACCTATATTGGAATCTCTCTACATCATATGGCCCCAGGAAGTTCGAAAGTCAATCTTAAATTGCCCCACACTCTGACCATATTGGCATATATATTCCTACATTGGTTAAGCATTTTCAATAATTATGTACTATATGGAGAACTCCCTATTGCGCTTATTACATTCAGTAACTAAATTCAGAAAAAAAGTGTGAGAGCAAATCATAGTGGAATGTATTGCTCATAGAATAAGGTCCATTTTTGGGATAAAACATTATAATTTAAATTACCCATAGAATATACCTACTTTAATATTTGTAGTCTATGATAAGTACATTATATTTCGTCGCTTCATTCTTCAGATATAAGATAATTCACAACGTAGTCCCTTTAGCCTACAAGGTAGCTTCGCACGTTTATTTAAAGTAAAATCGATTTGTTTTCAATCGATCATTTTTATTTTTTGTCGATCCTACGTATCGATACAGCCAGCCGCCATTTTTACGTCATTCCTTTTTCGTGCGAGGTAGCGAGCACATCGTGCACACGTGGTGCACAACAAATTGTTAAAATTTTATTTCAAAAGTAGAAACGCGGCGCCGAAAACAAGATTCGGTATTTTAAAAGAAAAAGCAAAGAACCTACGATGTCACAAAGTGGCGATATTCTCGGATTCCACTTCAGATTCCGATAAAAATTCATGTAAGTACCTACAATATTTTCGCCGAATGTAGTTACTTTTATAATTTATGCATTGAGTGTATTAATATAAAACCTGGGGGTTGGCCGTGAGTCAACACGACGGTGATTTAGCTTTAATGTATATACAATAAAAAATGAATATAATTAAAATTTCATCTGGAGGTTGGTCGAGAATCAACACGACGAGATCAAATAACTACGCATACACCGCCTGGGGGTTGGTCGTGAATCATCACAAAGGCAATATGCAATAATCTAGTTTCTCAACCTGGTGATGATCGAGGTTTTTAGATACTTTAGATTCCGATTAAAACTAAGTAAGTTTCTATTTTACGCGATTTTCGCTTAATGTGATACGTGTAATTTATGCATCGAGTGCTTCAATGTAAAACCTGGGGGTTGGCCGTGAGTCAACACGATGGTAAAAACCTGGACGTTGGTCGAGAATCAACGCGACGGTAAAATTTTACACCTGGATGTTGGTCGAGAACCAACACGACGGTATCGACACAAAGCCTGGAGGTTGGTCGTGAACCATCACGAAGGCAATGTGCATATTCACCTGGATGTTGGTCGAGAACCAACACGACGGTATCGACACAGAGCCTGGAGGTTGGTCGTGAACCATCACGAAGGCAATGTGCATATTCACCTGGATGTTGGTCGAGAACCAACACGACGGTATCGACACAGAGCCTGGAGGTTGGTCGTGAACCATCACGAAGGCAATGTGCATATTCACCTGGATGTTGGTCGAGAACCAACACGACGGTATCGACACAGGGCCTGGAGGTTGGTCGTGAACCATCACGAAGGCAATGTGCTTATTCACCTGGATGTTGGTCGAGAACCAACACGACGGTATCGACACAGAGCCTGGAGGTTGGTCGTGAACCATCACGAAGGCAATGTGCAATAATCCCAAGTGTCTCAACCTGCTGATGATCAAGAATCATTTAGAGGTCTATGACATCTACCTACCCGCCACCGTCGATCGAGAATCGGCAGTGCGGATTTATTTTGTGGATATACCCACATTCTTCACATATCCGTGGTTTTATCTTCGGAATGGTTTTTCGTTGATCGGGGATCAATACAAACTCCTTAATATATTATGAACACTCGATGAACGATGAGAATAATACTTTAAACAGTGGGGCATTAAGTACCTACTAGTAAAGTAGGGGGTGTAATCGACCACTCGTTCGTAAACTCGTTTGTTCTAAAACGGACATAATATGAATTTGTCTGCGGTTTTAGACATCGACACACCTCCGAATGCAATTACTGAGAGGTATTACTTGCTACTGAGGCGTCAACAGACCTGCCCCAGGTTGCCGTCGCCGCTAGAGTAGCGAAAGAGCCTTCGTCGGAGCCGTCCGATGCGCCCGCGCACAGTTAGACCCACAGCTGGTGCGGGTCCTCGAAGCCAATATCCATAACGAACCCGAGCACGGGAACAAAATACATAATACAAGTCTATTGTGACTCCCTTACAAGGAAAATATCCTTAAGAGTTATTTAGTGCCGGAAAACATAAAGTTACCCCAGGCTCAAAAATAAAATTTCGTAAGCGGTCATCTGCG
Organism: Blastobasis lacticolella; assembly: GCA_905147135.1. NCBI lineage: Eukaryota > Metazoa > Arthropoda > Insecta > Lepidoptera > Blastobasidae > Blastobasis > Blastobasis lacticolella. The sequence goes on from LR990056.1 coordinate 14,868,560, forward strand.
CCGCAACACGTACTCCAACGAGGAGAATACCATATTCATCGCCGTCAAATATCTGAGTGACGCTCGCCGCATACTCTTGCGATCTTTATTTTATGGACTCGAAATCGAGAATAAAACTGATAATAATAACGCCTAACGATAAGGCGTCCTTGAGTGTCGTCCGCAACACTCACCGAAACGAAACGCTATTCGAAAGTACTGTGTGGGAATTGGCTCCATCGACATACCCTTTGCTCGCCTACGCGAGCCCGGGAAAATGGCCGGCGCGCGGGCATCCGAAGCGAGCGCCGGCCAAGCAGCCTCCCCGCGCCGCGGAAGCCGCCGGCGCCGGCCCGCAGCCGCACCTACATAGTCACCTAAGTGACTCAGGTGCGCCACGTTGGTCGCGTACAATTATTTTTTAATTAATTGTTGGCATTGATTCGGGACAGTTTAGAAGTCCCATTCTATAAGTCCGTGGCACAATATCTATGTTGCCCCTGGTATAGACAAGTATTCTGTCTCCTGACCAATACCAAACTTTTTGCTTCTGACAAAAAGAAGGAGTCCCCTAGTCCATTAAAATGTTAGTAGATTTGGGTACGATTTTAGTGTTCAGCCGAACACCTTGCATTGGGCAGGCGGCAGCCCCACATACCTAATCAATTTTTATCAAAAATATTCCCGCCACCTAAACCGATTGGGAAAAAAGATTCACCATTAATCTAAAATCACAAATAAATTTATACCGACCGATACGATATACGATCGGACCACAGAATCATTTCAAAATAAATTCCAAGAAACACATTTTTAAATATGATAAATTTAAAATTGTGAACCATAAAAGCTTTAATTCGATGGCAGAATTTACAACTTTTCAGCCTTACCGTATTAGTATCTCGGTTGCCCCGCGAGGGTTTACTAAAGTGACGACTAAGGTCTTCACCTTCTTAAGGTCTCAAGGCTCAAAATCCGTGCTATACTTAGACGATATAATTTGCATTGGCAATGACTTCGAGGAATGTCTAAGCAATGTTAACGAGGCCCAGATTACTTCAATGTCTCGTATTCATAGTCAACGTTAACAAACGCAACTTGCAACCTAAAAATATGTGTAAAATTCTAGTGTTTATATGTTTTAATTTTGAGAATTTCACTTAATTTTTTTTAACTGGAGAAAAGTGACATTATAGCACAATCAGTGTATATATTTTCGTCTCTTCCCCGTTGCACAATATAAGTTCGCTCAACTTATTGCGCTGTCAGTAGCAGCTTATCTAGCGCTACAATACAGCTGATTGCACACAAAATTTTTGATCTATTGTTAAAATGTATTTAAAAATATAATAGCTACTTAAACTTTAGCATAAATATCTCCCCGTTCTACGTTATTTGAGGATCTTAATTGATGGGCGCAAAACATTGGCCCTTTATTGTCCCGCAGGCCTTCATTATGTAAACGAGAACTTCACTTATGGCTATCGTACTGACTGGGGAACCGTCTATGGCGACGATTGGGTCAACGGGTGTTGGAAGCAATGTGAACTCAAGTATCCCATTAACTGGATTTACTAAACCTAAAAATGTTGCATCATACGATCATAATTGTGATATTGGTACGAGTAGATAACACCACAGCTATCAGCTATGTAAATTGTCAAGGAAGTATTGAATACCTTCATGCAAAGAATCTAGCGCGGCATATTTCGTTATGTGATATTAAGGTTGACGAGGACTCAAGAGAGTAAAGGACATAGAGTGGAAACTCTCTGACTCGGCTTACCGATAGATAGTCCACACTTTTAGACAGACTATGACTGAGGTACCGGTAGATTACCGATTTCATGTCTCGCGTCAATGCCGACTGTGAGCGCTATTTATCCTGCAAACAGGACTCGGAGGCTATCGCAGTAGATGCGATTAATCTCATGCATTCTCACTTGCCGCACTTCTCTCGATTTGCAATTTTGATTGCAGAATAATACTGATCCATATGAAGATTCTAACGAATTTGTGATAACATTTTAAGTAATCGTTTTAATACGAATGCTTCGTATGACACTTTGAACAATCATCGTTCAGCTCCGTATCCCATTTTGGTCCCAGTTAGGATGTTCGAATTAAACGATCACTAAAAGGAGCTTTCAATCCAAGCGTGCCTAAGTATACTGCCACTTGGAATTCACGAGAGTGTATATAACATTTCAAATTCGGTCCCGTCCGAATAAATAAAACATAATAAAAAGTTAACCAGAACATTAGGAATATTGGCCCTGTGTACCACACACACAGGGTACAAACGCTATCACTTTTAAGGATGATAATATTAATACCACCTCAAATAGCTTTAAAATCATAATTAGTTACAACATTAGGGTCAGGTCGCTAGTATCCAGGGCTCTTTCGTACCTAATTTACGCATAACCCCTTCCATCACACTCGATGAGTATCTGATTAGAATCGAGCAACTCAGTACTGGTACATACTAAGTATCTCTTTCTGTCGTGCAAACCACACCATAAACAAGTCACGGACAAACCATTAGCCAATGGATTGGCAGGGTGATGACAGATAACAGTGTGTCATGGGTACATGTGCTGTGGCTCGGTGTGCCCGGCGTCCGGTGTCCGGCGCTGGGCCGGCGGCGTCTCTGCGGCGGGGCCCGCAATGCGGTGGCCGCAAGGAGCAGCACATCGCGTTTTCGCCAGATATTATATCAGGCCGATCGCTGATGTCGGCCGATTTGTTAAACCAGTTTGCTTTCTTAATAATGAATTAACCACAGTGTCCATTATGTAATATGTTTAATTTACGGTTGATACTGTATAATTAATACATTGTTTAAAATGTATGAATAATAAATATTTTGTTTAAAATTTGCAAAACTTCCCTCTCCAAACATCTACGTTGTGAATTATCTTATATCTGAAGAATGAAGCGACGAAATATAATATATGATCAAACGAACTTCGCGAAGTTCGATCGATATTATATGAGTCGCTTCATTCGAAGATATAACACCCGCCCGCCCATATTCCCAGGCGTGGGGAAGTTTCGCATAGCATCTCTAAAAAGAATGACGTAAAAATGGCGGCTGGCTGTATCGATACGTAGGATCGACAAAAAATAAAAATGATCGATTGAAAACAAATCGATTTTACTTTAAATAAACGTGCGAAGCTACCTTGTAGGCTAAAGGGACTACGTTGTGAATTATCTTATATCTTCGAATGAAGCGACTCATATAATATCGATCGAACTTCGCGAAGTTCGTTTGATCATATATTATAGTAGTTTATGCAACTGTCATATAAAAGGGGGTATTAAAACATGAGTGTCTGTTTATCATACGAGGCGTAGCCGAGTATGATAATAGTTTGACACAAGTGTTTTAATACCTAATTATATGCAGTTGCATACACTACTTTATCTACACTCATATTCTTATTTTAAAATATCGTACCTATAATTTTCTCAACTTTGCTGGAAGTAAGCTGCGAGTCATTTTTGTTGTATCTACGCGTCAAGGATATCAAGCGGCGGGAAATTCACTTCATTACTTTCACATTTATCTATTTATTTGCTTCAAACAAGAAAAAGCATTCACAAACACAAATTACAACAATTAGAACTAATATTCTGTTTAGCGGAAAAATAATTACACAGAATATAAACAGGAAAATTTGAATTTGTCAAAGACATTTAGGTATGCAGCCTACATTTCGCCGTGTCTCGCGCCCGACAAAATTTAAAAAAATAAAAGTTTTGCATAATGATTAAAAAGTTATTTTACGATACAGCTGTAATGAAATTAGTATGGGAAATGCTGTATCGAAAAGTAATTTTTTAAAATTTTATAGACTGGCATGAAAAAAGTGTATCCTTAAACAACTGTTTTCGAATATGAAATTGGAACATTACGCTATGAGTGTAGATGAATTTATAGTAAGTATGGCACATGGTGCCAGAATAATGTAATTTTCCGTAACTGTTTTTTCAGGTTCATTTTCTTTATCATTTCATGTTTTTTTTATTTTTAGAATTAGAAATTAACATAACAATTTTGCTTCAGGAAGCCAGACTCCAATTGCCACGCTCAGAGCAGATAGGTACAGCAAAAATATAATTATATTACTTACCTAACAAATATGTGACGCACAGGGCAAGCACAATAAGGAATATGAAAACTTTTTTCAGTCGCCTTGGCTGCTTGACACCCCTACTTCTTACATTGATATGTGGTGCTGATGTATCGTCTTTTAACTGAAACAAATTTAAAAATTGTATGTTTATAAAGTATATTCCACCTTTTTCTGTAGTCATGGACTATAAAAACATCTATGGGTTTGTTGCCTGACTTTTGAAAAAAACTCTTAATTTAAAGCTATATACTAAAAGGCGGACAATTAGGCATTGCAAATGATAATCATATTCAGCATCACAGCCCATAACAATCCACTCTCCCATGAGAGGTGAGGTTACTGCCATAATCTCCACACTTGGCAGGTGTATAGGAGACTGCAGTGTTATAAATATAATAATCAAAAACGCTGCTGCCCTTTTTCCAGCCTATGGAGACTTTTAGATATTTTGCTTCGAAAACATTAGTCGCCTTGTACGACAGCTATGAGTGTAAGGGGGTTGGTGCTATTCTAGTCTGCCGGACACCACACAGCCATATTAAATTCTTATAATTAAATTTGTTACCTAGATTCTGGTTATTTTCCAAAAGTTGGGTAACAAAGCTAGGGTTGAATTTTTAGTCCGCCAATGTATTTATCAGCAAGTATTTCTATACTACCTAACAGATTTTACTGTCATTACACAAATTTAAGGAGACACTGTTTATGTTACTCAGTAACATATAAGTAGATAGCCTGGAAAGCAGTAACTGTCGCCCATAAAATCTATGATTCAAGACTTTACTTATTACTTACCGTATATGACTAGAACTTTTGTAGTTTCTGTTTAATTTTATTGCACAGTACTATAAGCACACAAGAAATTAGCAACCTACACATGATATTGATAATTAACACTTTCGCTATGGCCGACTCAACAATTGGATCGATTTTAGGGCTACAGGTGAGCGCTCGACTTAACCAGCCGGTCCATTTATGCACGCTATGATACTTAGCATTGCTGTAGTTTCTCTGGTATTTGAGTAAGCAGGGGAAGTGTTAAACGAGGAAATAACTCTATAATCTGATTTCATAGATACCACCTCATTGCAAAACTATTACATACTATTTTTGTGATCTACATTATTTTATCTTATCTTTAAATCCAGTTTATTAATTGTAACTGTTCATGGGTATGTAAGTAGCTTAGGCTGCATCGTCACTTACCACCAGGTGAGGGCACTCAAAAGCCTGGCTAGTACTTATAAAAAAATGAAGCTCTTACATACCTAATGAATATGTATGTATTTAGTGTAGATAAAGCACAGTATTCCTATTTTTCCTTTTCCCTTATATTTTAAAATAAATGAATTATATGTATATGTATATATAGGCATATAAGCCAGCATATAGGTATACAAATAAATTGGCAGAAAAGTATGCAAATAATAGTAATTCAACGCGCCGTATTAAAGCGTTTCTAATAAAATGGATTTTGATTAGAACCGGTTGATTATTCTAGGATTTTATTTATGTATATTTTGCTTACCTCTAAATACCTGTAAGTATTGAATTTACCCATGTCAGGTTACAATATCTACGTTCACAACCACAGTACGCTAATACACCTCAATACAACACGAAGAAAGCATATTACTATTTTCCTAAATAATTACATAGGTACCCATTTTTAGGAAAATCGGCACATTTCTTCAGTAATTCGTATTGTTTTTGGAACAAAATTGTATTTAAAATTTGAATTGTCAAACACCAATGTCAAAACTCAAAACAAAATAAACGTCAATGTGACATACAAAATTGCAAAACACACTAACAAAACGCAGAAAAATATGAAATTGGCCTACTCACGACGCGATTTAATCAGGCCGGGTGGCTAAAAAAATTAAGGTTGAAGAATTTTTAGTTGATAATTTACAAACAAAAAGTTCGACCACAGTGATATTGAGTAAAAATTAAGTTAAAAATAGAAAATAATTATTGTGATAAACACAGAGGTATGTATTAATAGTGTAATACACGTATATATATGTAAGACGTATTATTAGGTGGCCTTGAGATGTGAATGACAAAAAATGATTTTTAGGTTATAATTTAACCCCATGAAAGCAACGTCACTCATTAATTACCTAATAATTCGGGATTAGTTACTTTTGTATAGGTAACTCATATGTATTCTTGTAGCATACAAATCAAAATAGCGTTTTGAATCCAAAGATACCAAATATAGGTAGGTAATTTATTTCATTTAAGGCACGTGGAGTTTTTAAGGAAAGTTAGGTAGATATTTAAAATGTAATATTTACTTTACCTTTCTTTGACGTAATTCGGTCATTTTCTATCGTAAAATGTAATTCACAATTGCACCACAGTACGTAACCTATATAATAACCTATGTAACTGGTGAGTTGCTTCAAACCAGTATTTAACTTTTATTAACAGGAAGTTAACACTACTGATACTCCCGTAGTTGTCAAGCAAATAAACAAAGATGACAACATACAGCGATAGGTGCCTTTGTAACCATTGCAAACCCAAATCTAAGGTTATAATACTAACACAGTACCTACAGAAGTTGTATATCTTCGTAATTTATACCTAATATAAGAGTGCATTTATCTTTGGCCTCTGATAGGTAGAAACTGTAGTGCGGGGAAGCGCTCGATTAGTTACTTACGTATAGGTTTATTACTGAGTGGGTGCTAATTAAATGGTATTAAAATGCGTTGTTTTATAAGTTTTAAGTCTTACCTAAGCACTTCTTTTTTGCTAACTTTTTTCCGCTACTTCGCCCGTGGGATAGAATTAGTTAAGTACCTTTAATAAACATCCATCCAAACCTTCGCAATTATAATAGTATGAGTAGAATATGATTCGATTGCTTACGTAAAACTTACCGATTACTCTTTCAACTCTGGGTTTTAGCTAAAACTAAAAAAGTCGTCAAAATTGTTAATTAAGTAGGTACCTACCTAACTAGGTTCTTCGTTGTAACTTTATAAGCAGTTTCGATAAATGTTTACCTAATTTAGAACTTAAATCGTAGGTATTGATGATTATTACCTAGAATAGAAATTAGCGTAGGTAGTTACTGTAATCCTTGACGTCAGCTACTCTACATATTCCGCATTCGTCCGTCCGTCCGTCCGTAATATTTGCAAAGGGATGAATTTCCAATTCAGTAAATTATTGAAGTGCTCAGGATCCGAGGAATCACGGGAAAACAGGATCGTTGTATCTATCACGCTAATATGTGACGCGTGATAAAAGTGCGTTTGAATAATTCTGCATCCTATGAGTTGTAGTAATTAAATTACAAATTAAGTAATTAAATAAAACAATTTAGGTACGTAACTATCTTAGAACGTATTTACCATACGTACTGAGATGTTACGTACCTAAATTGTATTGAAATGAGTCGTAAATAATTAAATACCAAAACTGGCCCATCACTAGAGTCTGGCCTTGATATCACCACTCCGCATCCGTACCGTCTACTGAATCTGATGAATAGGCATGATAAGGCAATTTTACTATTGTATAAAGTTAACAAACGTAGGTAGACAAATGTAGGTAAGTGCAATTATCACAATCTATTATAGCAAAACTCAAGCTTATAACTAATGTTCAAACTTTATTGTTTAATATCTCAGTCGAATCGGGCTTTTTACAATGTCGAATGATAAAACCTAAAATGTTTGAAGCTATATTTATTGTTAAAGTCAGCGGTGCGAAGACGAACGCTCCGTTGCCTTTGAGAACAGTCCAATTCCATTTAATCAATATGGCCACGCCGCTCCCATGCCGTCGCCGATACGTGCTCAGTAACTATCTATTGTCGTTAAGTACTACTGTTATCCGAGCATAGACAAACAAAAAAATAATTTTCGTCATTCTTATCAGTTAGAGACCGTTCCGGCGTCACACTGGATAGGATATTAGTGAGGAAGTTACACGGTTTGCCTTTAGAAAATCATCGAGTGAGATGATCTTAGAAACTGATATTAGAAAGGTGACTGCAGACTTTTCAGAATCGGTATGTGAGTTACGAGGTAGCAACCTTTGGCGCGATACTTTACCGACATTCTTTCTCTCGCATCCATTACCGTGACAGATTTCGTGAGTCTTTAAATGGGCTTCGAACACAGACTGACAGGAGCAAGGAGAACATGGTCAGGCCTGGGGTCCGTTTAAACAATGGCGCAGCTCTAGACGTGACCTGCGTGTCCAAACATCTGTACTGGCTATTAAAGTGGCTAAGGTTTAGTCCACTACATTATAGTTTTTTCATGAGGATAAGGACGATGACGCTCTTTGAAGGAGGACTTGCATCAGCGGACTAGACATCAACAGGCTTACTCACGGAATAAATGTATGATGAAATGCGTGTATTTTTATGACAATGACAAATTATGTATAAGAATATCCAAATATTATCAGTTTAATGGTATTTTGATTTCATTTTTATCATATCGTAGTTTTGCATTAAAGACATGACATGACGAAGCAAGTGGATACATTTACTATTCCAAAGTAAAACCAAGACTAACCCATACAGTTTCGCCAACAAATTAGAATGTGGCACGAAAGGACAAGAAATAAGTTCCTATATCTGAGGAAGTTTGTAGCGCAGGTAGCAGAAAAAATGAGAATCAATGGACTAGCCTTGGCTAGGACTTGGCCGTATGGTTTCCGGCAGAGTAGAATAGCACCAACCCCTTACACTCATGGGTGTCGTACAAGGCGACTAATGTTTTCGAGGCAAACGATCAAGAGTCTCCGTAGTCTGGAAAATGGGCAGCAGCATTTTCTATTGTTATATTTAAACACTGCGATCTCCAACCCGCCTGCCAAGCGTGGAGATTATGGCAATAACCTCCCCTTTCGTGGAGAGGCCCTAAGTCCTGCAGTAGATTGTTACGGGCTGTGATGATGAATGGACTAGCGAGGTGTACCTATGTCCGCGGATGGATGAATATTGATGGGATTACCTAGGGCTGACTAAAAGCGGTAGATGGACTGTATGTATGGTGACATTCATGTTCAGTGCAAGGAATGAAGGCCGAGATGACGAGCGATATTAGGATTAAGTGGCCGAATTAGGGTTTGACGATCGGTTAACCCATTTGTGAATCAGGTTGTTTCTGTCACAGATTATAAATAATTATTTATTTAATTTATTTCGGATAACTTACAGAACCATAATAATTTTGTTAGTAGATATGACGCTTATTCTAATGTTCGATAATTATTTATTGAGTTTATAGTACAAACAGGTAGGTATTCTACCCGAATAGTTATTAATTAAGAAACAATAATACTTCCAAGATCTGCTCATCTTATACTCTAACACCTTTATTCTCATTGTAGTCGTTGTAGGCGCACTTAAAGCAGCTTGTTAGATATTTTTAAACTTGAATCAGTGAATAGAGGGAAAATATAGTACTTTCAGGTCATTTTTACTCGCAGAAGTGCGCAAACACGTGTAGGCAGGTACGAAGTGGCTTAAGTCGAGTGACGCGAGCGCCAGCTGAGATGTGACGTCACGGAAAACCACGTGACTGGCCGCCCGGCTATTGCGGAAAAGGGCATTTTTGTCCTCAATAACTTAAAAAAATATATGATAAAAAAGCCACTTTTTTTCGTAAGTTTACCAAAATTATTTTTACATCTTTACGCAAAAGTCGGTGATCAGACTTATTGAACTACTTTTATTAGCTTAGAACTAAAATAATAGGTAATAATTGGTTTTACAGTTATCGAGATGTAATAGGCCACATGATTAACAACCGGTTGAAGCAACAGCCGTCATGAATTCCTTATGCAAACGATATAAAGTTCATTAACCGCGCGAGCCTGTAAAAGAATGTCGTGGACACAAGGAAATGATCACAGCTGTCAAATGTGGCCGTGAAATTCTGAGAGATGTCATTTAATACAAGTATACGATTAAAAATACGAGATAAAATTATAAATAACCTAACAAAAAATTAGGATTTTTCTACTCAAACAAAGTAATCGTTAACCAATACATTTATTTTATTTGAAGTTCTCAGGTTTTCACGAAGAAATATAACAATCAACAAATGTCAGAATTCCATTCAATTAAAAATCAAGGTGTAGTTACTTTAATGGAGCGTTGGCAGCCGAGTACTCGTAAGCGAGAGCTACCGGATTCGAATCCCACTGCGGCCATGTAGCAATGACTCTTCTGAGTTATGTACATTAGTTGAATGTTAACCGACGGATTTTCCATCGCGATGAAACCTGCACATTCAGGCGACTGAATGTGTAACCATGATCCAATCTGGTACGGTTTTTAATGTCAGTGCTCATTGGGACTCAACTTTATAAATCGATTTCTGCTTGACTGGAAGATAAAGCTGTGCTGTGTCACTTTACGTACGCCTTTGTACTTCATCGTTCATGAAGTTAAATAAATAAATAATCCTTAGGTTAGCATGGTAGCACTTTAGCAAATATTAAAATAATAACTAGTGTTTTAACGCGGTTTAATTTGTTCTTAGGCAATGAATGATGACAGTCAAATATATGATTTGCCATGCAACTACAACAATAGCTCTATATAGTCAAAAAATTCTAATAATGTTTGAGTCCTTACAATGCACCATCTATGTGAATTTTTGAGAAAATATTCTTGAAAACGGCTCAAAATAAGGTCCGCGGTGTTCAATTATTACTTATTAGGCCCGCGCCGTACACTCCGTTTTGACCGGTTCCGGTAAAGGCCCTACCACGACACAATCTGATTGGACAATATTATATTATTAATAGTATTGCGCTGGCCTAATAAGTAATAAGTGAACACCGCACAACACGCCGGCAGCGCATTTGCGACCCTCCTGCAGCGACACCCTCGACTACCGTCGAATGACGTCACAACATGCATTTCGGATATTCGTGACGTCATTCCAGAGGGTGGGATCATGCTATTAGAGATCAGCGGTGTCGCTGCAGGAGGGTCGCAAAAGCGCTACTGGCGTGTTATCTATCTATAATGATCTTATGTTAACTTATTGTGTTTTAAACGTAACCTCTAATATTTGTTTGACAACATTTAATAATAATAATTTAAAATACTTGTCTTTTTATATTATCTCTAGACTCACTGTTCCCCCGGGGCTGATCCACTGTTTAAGTTACAGGAAATGTATGTAATCCGTCATTATATAGAATTCCTAGGAAATGTATACAATGCCTAAAATCGGCCTGCAAAATATGAGAAACAAATTTTCTTATGTATGAATATTTCTTTCTTATTAGTGTATATTTTTTGTATTTTCTACGCTTAGTATTAGTGTATATTGTTACTATAACTGTACATATTTTATGTGTAGTATCTTAATGAACAATCTTTAAATTTTATTTTACACATTTCCTACGAATTTTATACCGTTTCCAAGCAGGAATTGGTAATATATTGATTTCACTGTTTTATTTGAAAATTTGTCAGAAAAACGCTTGGAACATTTCCTAGAAAAAGTATACAATTCCTATATTTCACACATTTCCGGTAACATAAACACCACATAGGACACATTGGATCAAAATCCTTTTTTATTTAATCTTATATTTCGAAATTAAATAGCTGAATGCATCTTTCCGTCACTAAAGTTTGACGTCATTAGCTTATACAGTTTCGGAGTTGAGTGACCCTGATAAAAATTAATATACTGATCCCACAATTACTCTACATAGTAACAATTTTAGTAGGCTAATAACGTAACTTTTTTTTGCCAGCGTTCCTTCGTTTATCGCAAAGATGTCACGAAATAAAAACCGCGAAGAAACCGACAAACTCACGCGTATTGCGATTGTGAATGCGGACCGATGCAAACCAAAAAGATGCAGGCAAGAGTGCAAGAAAAGCTGCCCCGTAGTACGCATGGGCAAGCTTTGTATCGAGGTCACCCCCAATGACAAAATTGCCACGATCTCTGAGGAGCTTTGCATAGGATGTGGTATTTGTGTCAAGAAATGCCCATTCGACGCGATCACGATCATCAACATCCCCTCTAACCTGGAGAAGCACACGACGCATCGTTACTCGAAGAACTCCTTCAAGCTCCATCGGCTGCCGATCCCGCGGCCAGGGGAGGTGCTCGGCCTCGTCGGCCAGAACGGTATCGGGAAGTCCACTGCGCTCAAGATCCTTGCCGGAAAACAGAAGCCCAATCTGGGTCGCTTCTCGGATCCTCCAGATTGGCAAGAAATACTGTCACACTTCCGCGGTTCTGAGCTTCAAAACTACTTCACGAAAATTCTCGAAGATGACTTAAAAGCACTGATCAAACCTCAATATGTTGACCAAATTCCGAAAGCCGTTAAAGGCACAGTAGCTCAACTGCTCGACAAGAAAGATGAGAGGAACAACCAGACACAGATCTGCAAAATGTTAGATTTGTCCCATATCCGCGACCGAGAGATCTCGGCGCTTTCTGGCGGGGAGCTGCAGCGTTTCGCGTGCGCGATGGTCTGCATCCAGGATGGGGACATATTCATGTTTGACGAACCTTCCTCCTACCTCGATGTGAAGCAGCGTCTCAACGCCGCGCGCACAATACGCTCCCTGATGCATCCAGACAAGTTCATCATTGTGGTAGAGCACGACTTATCAGTACTGGATTATTTGTCTGACTTTATTTGCTGCCTGTACGGCGTGCCCGGTGCTTATGGTGTAGTCACGATGCCATTCTCTGTCAGGGAAGGTATCAATATTTTCCTGGACGGTTTCGTGCCCACCGAAAACATGAGGTTCAGGACTGAGTCTTTAGTATTCAAAGTCGCCGAGTCGGCAACCGAGGAAGAGATAAAAAGGATGAATCACTACGACTATCCAGAGATGAACAAAAGTATGGGTGACTTCCACCTGCGCGTCGTCTCCGGAGAGTTCTCTGACTCCGAGATCCTAGTGCTGCTTGGCGAGAACGGGACGGGGAAGACCACCTTCATTAGAATGCTGGCCGGAAACCTGGACCCCGACGAAGGATCCGCCTCACTTCCGCAACTACACATTAGTTATAAGCCTCAGAAGATTTCACCCAAATCACAGGGTTTAGTCCGCAGCTTGCTTCATGATAAAATTAGAGATGCTTATGTGCATCCACAGTTCATTACTGACGTAATGAAGCCGATGAAGATTGAAGAAATTATAGATCAGGAGGTACAAAACCTCTCTGGTGGTGAGTTGCAGCGGGTGGCCCTAGTGCTGTGTCTCGGCAAGCCGGCTGATGTATACCTGATTGATGAGCCGTCGGCCTACCTAGACTCTGAGCAACGTCTCGTCGCCGCTAAAGTGATAAAGCGATTCATCCTCCACGCGAAACGCACAGGTTTTGTCGTCGAGCACGACTTCATAATGGCGACCTATCTGGCCGATAGAGTCATAGTGTTCGAGGGTACACCGTCTTCGGACGCGACGGCACATGCGCCTCAGTCCCTGCTGAACGGCATGAATAAATTTCTGGAGTTGCTCGGCATCACCTTCCGTCGGGATCCGAACAACTTCCGCCCGAGGATCAACAAGCATTCTTCAGTGAAGGATACCGAGCAAAAGCGGGCAGGTCAATACTTCTTCTTAGAAGATTAGACAGAATGTTGCTGAACAGCCAAACATTATGACACAAGCTTATGCTTGTAACAATTTTATTATTTATTATATTTATGTAAATCTAATTCCGTATGCTCCTGTTTATCTGCAATGAAAGCTTTTGAACATTGAGAAGAAAAATCAGTCCTTCTCATGTAAGTTATGAACTTTCTTGTCATTTCAAAGGCATTATATTTGTATAGATTGCCTGTTTACATAATAATGTATAGGAAATGTTATCGTTTTTAGCACTGTTTACATATTAATGTCACATTATTTGCATTGATTCTATGTATAGGAAATGTTATCCTTTTTAGCGCTCTATTCCAATTAAATAGAGCAGATATGTATAATTGTTTGCTCGCCACAGTTGACTTGTATAATACGCCCGCTAGCCGCTCGGAACTGTGTTGTTTGTAATTTTAATAATATAATACATTTTGTTTGGGAAGCATAATATTTTATTATATAATTCTATATAATAGCCAATGTAGAGTTAACCCTTTCCACGCCACGAATTTTTACAAAAAACTCGCGAGACGCCACGACCCAAAAATATGTTTTTAAGGTAGTGTTGTGAACATAATACATATCTATACGTATATAATAAAAATACGTAAATAAACCTCTGAAATATAAATTTCTATAGCTTTTCTAACATCATCATCATCATAATTATATTTAAGAGTATGACTCTTGTCGGTGGAGCAATCGCTATAGCTTTTCTAAGATATAAATAATTTCATGATATGTTTTCGGTAAATTCAAATGTCTTTTATTCCTTCGCGATGATTCAACTGCACTTAAAAAATATTACAAGATGTTCACTTTCGCATCACTATTGGTCTGATATATAAGACTTTGGCGTAGGCTTTACGTGAGTTCTCGTAATTCTATAGTGAGGTGACCACTTCCGCTCGATAATATCGACAAGTTTGTATAAGTGAAATAAAAAGGTACGTAAGTAATCAATTCTAACTACTAGGTAAACAATTGATATAAATTAAATTCTTTTATAATGAATTCATAGTCTGCCTAGCCCACCTGATGGACACAGGCGTGAGCTTTATGTATAAATGTATGTATGTTAAAGAGGTGACCTGTCAATCGTGGCGCTAGTTCTGCGTTTTATGTAGCAACACCGGAAGTAGTATAATCTGTCATCAAAGTCATATGACGCTATAAGAATGTCAGATGGACAGTGATGTGATAGTACATTTTTACATATCGATATATTTTTTATTGAATAAAACGTATTGTAAATAATAAATATTACTTATTTATGTTCCCGTATACATACATCCTATCCTACTAATATTGTATGGATCGATAGATGTACTTATGTAACTTCGTCACGCAACTAATTAGTAATTTTGATATAGTTACTTAATTATCACTTCTTATTATTGATCAAATAAAATCATCTTGGCGTTAGTGTCCCGGTTGTGCTCTCGCGCACGAGGGCCCAGGGTCCGCCGTGACCATGATCCAGGATTTGGCAGATCAGGTAATTACAGTGAAGCGACTGCCATCTGACCTCCATGGCCCTGCTACCAGGGGAACCTGACCAGATTGGATCATGGTTACACATCCAGTCGCCTGAATGTCCAGGTTTCATCACGATGTTTTCCCTCACCGTAAGAGCATCGGTTAGTATTCAACTAATGTACATAACTCAGAAACAGTCATTGGTACATGGCCGGAGCGGAATTCGAACCCGGTACCTCTGGCTTACGAGTCGGATACTCTAACCGCTCGGCCACCGATGCTCTCAATTGATATTATTGATTAAATACATTAAGCTTACAATATATCCAAAATAGCACGTAGACTATAATTAATTGAGAAAAATATTCCCACAGGAACGGGTCCGCAATGTAAAACAGAATTCTACACAGATGAAGATGCGAATTTTATTTTTATACAATTAAGGCGGCAAGCAAACTTACGGGCTGCCAAATAATAAGCAGTCACCGCAGAATATGGACGTTTGCAATACCAGGAGCATCACCCACGCGTTTAATTTAATTACGTAAGGAATGTAAATGTAACTTAAGTTCATTTAGCCGAGCACTTCAGTTTTTTTAATAAAAATAATTATATTAAAACTAAAATTCCCGTTGCCCTGTTGATAACGGGAATGAAACCATGGACGGTACGATAAACATCAAAGCAATATTAGGGTTAAAAGAATATCAATACCCATCGACATTATTGGTGACATAATAAAATAACAATTTATCTTTAAACATTTATTCATCATCGTCATAGTGCTTATCCCGGACTCTACCAGGGTCCGCTGTCCTACACATGGTAACTGCTTACCATCAGGTGGGCCGTAAGCTTGTTTGCCATCTTAGTGGTATAAGAAAAAAACATTCTTCTCCACTTCGCCCGGTCTACGCCATCCTCGCGTCGTAAGCCACTGGCTTTCGCATCCGACTCAGCGATGGCAATCCATTGGTTCTTGAGCCGCTCACGGGGTCTTTTTTTTCTGATACCGGCAGGTTCAGGCACCTTTTCCCCCACGTATCCCTGGGGTTTACGCAACACGTGACGTAATATTATAAAACAATCGATATATTTTTTCATTTCACCACACTAAATAAGCCGTTCCAGAAACATCTATTATTTCTTCCGCCTTACTTCCTGTCTTATATATCAAGCGCGCTCCACATGTGGACAGTTCCGCGGGAACACGAGAATGTAGAGGTAGTATTCGTGTAGTCCCGTGCATGTTTGGCATGTCTCGCCTATTTCATAGACTAAGTAGAGATAGTTTGTTGTCGTCTCGATTCGATCGATTTTATATTTATAATCCTAGCGCTTTTTCCCGTAACAGGTTCCGGGTACACTTGACCATGATCCAGGATATTAGTATGTCAAGTAATTACAGTAGAGAAGCTGCCATCACCTCTGTGACCTGTTTACAGTAGATTACCGATATTACACCGATGATCGATAAAATGTCGCGCGTTTTGACACCACCACATCCCTAATAGGCGAGAATGTAGAGGATCGACCAAAGTCCCGGCAAAAGTTTCGCCGGAAGTTTCGGCGAACATGTGGAGCGCGCTTCAGACATTGGCGTATGCGTTTCATAGACGATGGAGCTTTATAGTGATGTGAACATACGGTTACAAACGAGTGATTTGCTAAGTATATAAATTTCATCTTATGTCTTAATCTTTAAAATATCGAATAGTATACAATATAGCAATTACGTGTTGATATCTTAATTTTTACTTGGGTTTTCTCACGTTCATAAATATTTAAAAGCATGAACTTCCCTATTTCTGTAGTCTGTCATTTATCATTGGTAACATCGCTACTGTCACATATATCAGACTTTGGCGTAGAGTGGGTATGAAAAAAGACGATTGAGTTTAGGCTAAAAAAGAGGTATGTCTTTATTGAAATAGAACTAAAACGATGTATGACTGTTCCGTCAATAATTAGCTTTTAATGTTGCCCGACCGGTTGTGGCTAATGGGGTGGTAGTGTGGTTATTTCCTTCTGCAGCCATCAACCCTGGCTGGATCTGCGCGCATGCAGTAACCTATATTCGTTTATCAAACAGATTCTTTTGTATTATTTGTAGATAATAATTAGCACCCCTGAAGAGCGCCGATTTCGACATGTAATAAAACCACGATAAGTCCGAATCACTTATTAAAAAAAAATTTAAGTTTCTGTATGGCAACATTGGCATTTTAGCCAAGTTGTTTTAACCGTCATAGAACGTCATTCATAAAAGTCATAACATACAATTTGATTCTATAGGATTGTTTATTTACGTGAGTTATGAATAATATTATTAAATAGGTAATGGGCAAAACAAAAGGAAGTGCGGTAGATCATTTTCAGCATGATTAATAATTTAGACAAACAAAAAGTACAAGTTCAAGCCAAATAACTGAATGTTTACAAGAAGAACTGACAGGGACTGACAAGGACAGATTATCCCCAGATTATTGCCATATCCACATTTTATAATTTTTACTACTATCAGTCAATACGGACTTATCGTGGTCCTATTATAAACATTATCGTTGTGTTGTCATTTTATCACCGCTCGAGTCCATTTTATTCTTAATAATAATGAAAACATGTTGCCAACAATTCACTGATTTCAATGATTGAAATTGTTACTTTTGCGATTACGTATAATCGATTTAAGAGTTTCAGTTTATTGCAATGGAACTTTTTTAGCAACTGAACCCATGATACGGAATCGCAAAAGTAACATATTCAATCATTGAAATCAGAGAATTGTTGGCAACTGCGTTACGTAATTAGCCTACAGAACTATTATAAGCAACCGAATATGGCCAGGCTATTACCTGTTTACACTTAGTCGGCGACCGAATTCAATCAAATTTATAGTATCAGAAACATCCCTTTTTATTGCTAGGCGCTACTGTGTATGGAGTATTAATGGTATTAACCGTAATACCATTAATACACCTACCTAGGTAGGTGTGTATTTTCTTTGTCATTTCAATTAAAGAGTATGTAACTTTTCAGAAGTAACGATGGATTTGGAACCTCTATTACTAGAGAGGCTGAAGCAGTACGGAGTCGGTCCTAGAAAACTTGATGACGAGTTGTTTGTAGGGGACAAGCCTCTGCCACGTTTGGGTATTTTCGATATAGACGATGAGAATCTTTGCCATGGAGTGTGAGTACATTCAACTAATAGCTTACCTACGTACTATTAATATCCGGTTTCAATATGCAACGGAACTGTCGCCGGTAAAAAATACTGGCCGCCATACGTTTGTCTACTAATAAATAGTTTTCGTAATCTCTTACATCTCCGAAAACGGATCTTGGAATGTATGAATCGATCGGGCGTCAGCCGAGTAGACGGGAGTGAAGGTGGCTCAAATATAAAAGCTGTTAAACATTACCATAATACAGAAAATCAAATTCCTATTGCAAACTTACACAATAATTTTATTTTAGACTAAGATCGAGTTGCCATATCCCCGGTTGTACATTCACTGCGGAGTCTCTCCTGGAATTTGAGAGTCACTACGCCGCGCACAGGTATTCATGTAGCCAATGCAGAAAGGTACTTCCCTCGGCTCATCTTCTTGATCTACACATACAAGAGAACCATGACTCGTTCTTTGCTGTTATGGCGGCGAGAAAACCATCTGTGAGTACCTACTCTCATTTAAATTATCATTGATTGCATGATCACTAATTATGTGTTTCATGGTATAGTGCCGAAGCCATTAAGTGGCTCAAGTCTTGTAAAATAGATCTGTAATTGTACCTTATATAGGTGTTTAGGAATAAATAAATAAATGGTGTACTTATCTTTGATTAGTAGATCTAAGTAGGTACTTATAATTAATGATTAATTATGCAGGTTTACCTTGAAATTATTCTTGATACCAAGGAGTATGCATGTGCTCATGACAACAAAGAACTGACCAACTCTGAAATCGTGAAAAATATCAGCTGGTTCCATACAGTTGGTGCTGTAGTAAAAGTTCTTTGTTATCACGAGCATGCATACAGCATACCCCTTTGTATTAGTAACAATTAAAAATCACTCTGTAGACTACAGCAGTATTTGTGTTACATGACAAAAACGCCTTTCCCGACCCAAAAACATTCAAGTTTGTCATTGACGTCATCAGAAATATTTCTAAAGTCATCTACCAAATACTTAAGATGGCATACCGGCATAATTAATATTTATATTTTCAGTACTCCTGTTACGTAGCGGAATGTAAAGACAAATTCGTAAATCCCGAAAGCAGATTGGGGCATTGCGTAGAAGTGCACAAACTCCCTAAAGACTTTCGTTTCGATCAAAAACCTAAGGTTCCTAAGAAAAAAGGGAAAGAAAAATCCAAAGAAAATTTCATGGACGTGGACGAGGGAGCAGCAGCAGGGAATAAAAAAATTGTATTTAATAATAGCAGAAACAGAGGATTCTCAAAATATACTGGCATGAAATTTACGAAACAAGAAAAGGAATGTGTTCCACCTGATGTTGACATGGACGATATTGCTAAAGAATTGAAGGAAAGCCTACCAGAATAGGATTTCTTTGAATCCAGTCTTTAGCGCTCAAAATTAAGATAAATTTCGTAATCATGGAAATACTGGAATGTTGACAAACCAGAGGCAATAAACCAAATTGTTTTCTAGATAACATTTATTTTAACTCCACATGCACATTTAACATATTAATTTCAATAAATACTTGTTAAATTTACAACAACTTGGATCTGGCATACATCCAGCAGTTACACAAAAATCTCTTCTTTTTATAAACTCAGTTTTATTCAAATGCCAACAGATGATTAGATATTTTTTGTGCCAAATGGTGAAAATGTAAGTAAATATATTTACATAAAATCGTTAACTTTATAGTTGACTAAAACTATGACTTTCATTTTAACTATCAATACGGCATCGTTATGGATAGTACAAATATGATGAGAAAGGAAGCAGCTATGTATAAATTACATTATAAGAAAATTTTACATTTCTACTTAACTGAAAATACGACAGTTATTCCTACGTCAATTTGTGAAGAGATACACAATTGCACATAACTACATCTTTGAGACGATGGCAACGTTTTCCACCGGTATGTAGCGAAACTTACTTAGCCTTGCCTTGGTTGGCCACGGCTTCCATTGCCTTTTTGACAGTTTCCTCGTCTCCAAGGAACACCATAGAGTCTACCGGTTTCATGTTTTCATCCAATTCGTAGACAAATGGAATACCAGTAGGGAGATTCAAGCCCATGATGGCGTCATTGCTGAGATCTGTGGATAAATAAAGTGTGTGTTAATTTTCCTGTTATGATGAAAATATTAATGGGATTATGTCAATCAATCATCTTCTTTCTCTCTCTTTGGAAAGATGAAATTAATTCCCACTATTGTGTCAAAAATTGTGTTGCCAGAATGCAACATTAACATTACATAAATCATCATGTAATTTATGTACTTAAATTTAGTCCTGATATTATATCTTTTACCTATGTAGCACCATATTATAATATCATAATTAAAATGTAAATTTAAAAACAAAATTGTTAAAAAAGAAAAACATAAACCATAAACAATTTTCTAAGATTGACTAATGAATCAAAACTTACCATCTAAATGCTTGACGATACCCCTTAGGCTGTTACCGTGCGCAGCGATGATTACTCTCTTTCCAGCCTTAATCTGTAAATTATCAAATCACATATATAAATTATAAATAATACTTTGAAAGCCTAGTGAAATCGTGATGACGAGTGATAGGGGAAACGGAAGAGAGACATCTTGTGCCGACGAAGCCAGTAAAATCTCGGCAACCGGCAAGGGAATCATTCTTATTTCAGATAGCTTCCATGAATGTATACCTATCCAAAAACAAAAATTACAAATAGAAATAAATAAATGAAAATTAAATGTAATGAAAATATAAATTATTACCTCTGGAACAATAACATCGTTCCAATAAGGCAGTGTCCTGTCAATAGTAAGCTTCAAGCTCTCATACATGGGGAATTCTTCAGGCTTGGGGTCACCAGCGTAACGGGGGTCATTGACAATAGTTTCGTAGTAAGGGTGGTCTTTTTCCATCGCGGGAGGTGGGATGTCGAAGCTTCGACGCCAGATCTGAACCTGGAGCACGAAAAAATTAATACTATAGCTATTTACGTAAGTGAAATTTATGGCAACTGAATTAAAAATTAACTTAAAGTAGGTACCTAGGTAAATTTAGTTCTAAACATATTTGTAGTGAACATAAACGTAAAAATAACTTACTTGTGCTTCTCCATATTTAGCCGCTGTCTCTGCCTTATTCAAACCAGTGAGGCCGCCGTAGTGGCGCTCGTTGAGACGCCAAGATTTATTTACGGGAAGATCAGTTTGATCGATTTCAGTAAGAACTGAATTCAAAGTTATTTGGGCGCGTTTTAACACGGACGTAAAAGCTACATCAAATTTGTAACCCTCAGATTTTAGAGCTTTTCCTGCAGCCACGGCTTCCTCGCGCCCTAAAAGGGTTAGGTACATTTAAATTTATTGTTTATGCATATATAAATTATAATTTAAAAATCCTCAAATTTTATATATCCGGTCTTTTGTCAACAACAGAAATCTAAAGGGTTAAAATCCAAAGACCATCGACTCACCCTTGTCGCTAAGATCAGCGTCAAACCAGCCACAAAAAAGATTCTTCTGGTTCCATTCGCTTTCGCCATGACGAATCATAACAATTTTATATTTTGCAGGCATCTTGTAATCTTCTTTTTAATTAATTTACTTATATATCTGCCGGCAAAGTCGCCCTTGATTGCACCTTCCTTATTGACGTAAATAACCTCTATGACCTCTAAGACTATTTCGTTTTGTTAGTTAGCAAGGTTCTGTAGTATCAACCTTTCCTAAAAGTTAGAATATCGGCGTCCTTTAAACGACCCAATGTCTAGCCAAAAGTTGGTTTTGGTCTATGTAAATTTTGACAGCCATGTGGAGGGAGAGCTTTCAAGTTTGTTTGTTCTTTGTAGCAGTTCTTAGTCCGTAATCCACTTTTACTTTTTTTTCATTTGGTTGAAGGCCTGGGAGCAACTCAAGTTTTTGAAATAAAAACTTAGAAAACGTGTATTTTGTGACCTAAGGTAAATATTTTAGAACTTCGATTATTAATTCAGAAACGTACAAATAATATTGTTAGTTATGATTGCATATAAATTCGGTAGTGACTGTAGTGCGTAAAGTTTGTTTTGCAACAATGGCACCGAAAAAAAATATTGAACAAGTCCCTCTATTAGAAAAGAGCAAAGAAAAACCAGTACGAAAATCACAAAAAAAGGAACAGCTGAGATCTTGTACCGGCCTAAAAGTAAGAGTTCCTGTAAAAAAATTATGTAAGTAGATATGTACACAAATTTTGATTACAGTTGCAGTAATTGAATCCATGTGTTGCAAATTTCTGGAATTGGACCTCAGTGGCTTGTAAGAGGGTATAGTATTATAGATCCTTGGCCAGACTGATATCAAGTTGTTTCTATTTAGAAATAAGTAAGTACCAAGGTACCTATATAAGGTATATTATAATAGAATGATAAAGTGATGAACTGTGGGAACTAAAATGATGTTTTATTTAATTTTAATGGGTACCTACTAATACTGGCAAATTCGATGTTGTTCTATGATGTTTAACCTTACTTAATGAATATTAAATTAACTTCTAAAAAGTACGTAAATAACAAACAAGCAATACCAAATTTTATCACGTAACATGAATGTTGCATGTCAAACAATAACCATTGTGATCCAAAATCCAAATAAGGGTCTTTAAGCTCCATATTATTTGTATCTATTTATATCAGTTTCAATAATTATATTTTGCAGCTAAGCAGTGGTCACCTTCTGATATGTCACCAACAAAAAGGCTTACAGCGGCAGAGAAGCGAGTCCTTACTGCAGCTTCTAAAATTGATTTGGCTAATGAAGGTGGGTAGAAAATATATTGAATCATTAAGATCATCATTCAGTCCATCCAATCTGGTCAGGTTCCCCTGTTAGGTCAGGTCAGGGTTACGGAGGTCAGAGAACAGTCGCTCCACTGTTATTATCTGATCCTGGATCATGGTGAAGGTCTGGCCCTTACGTGTGAGAGTGCAATGATTATAATTTTATTAACATCATAATTTGTGTTATGTAAAGTTTGCATAAAATAATTAATTAATTAATTGAGAATGTCAATGGGTTGAGGATAATGAGATACAGACATAACAGTTGTTCCAACTGCCTGTCTGTTCAGGAATAATAATAATAATAAAATATGCCAAGCCATCTATTAAATGGTGGACTCTAAATAGCAAGGGCCAAGAGTTCATAGAGGCAGCCGAATGTCTCTATTGTAGCACGAAGGGAGAAACCACTAATGAGCTATGGATAGACATCGCTGAGTCATTTGTCCATCCTCAAACTCGGACAAACAGTACTCGGTATGACGAAAGGTGGACGAAGAATTGGCAAGGACACGGGATGGTGAAATAGTGAGGTGTAGGAAGCAGTTAGGGACAAAAAGGCATGTTACGAGAAATGGCATCACAGTAACTCACCTAAAACGATGGTGGCTCAGCTGGCTCCGCTCTACGACGGGCTGGATTGTGTAGAGGGACAGAAGCTCATCTACAAGCTGGCAAAGTCACGGAGTCCATAAAGGGTGTAGACGGCATGTTGCTCACAAGTGCAAACTCTATTAAATACCGTTGGTGCTGTCATTTCAAGGAACTGTCTAACAAGGCCAACAACCACGTGCCACCACCACAGCTTCCTGCAAACCTAAGCTTCATTACCCCTGACTACCTAGGAGGGGTAAATATTATGATGCCAATCTATAAAAGAAAGGTTTGTGTGCAGGAGTGCGGCAACTATTGAAGTATCAATCTAATGAACCACACAATTAAGCTACTTAAATGTATTATGGGCTAGAGACTTCACCAGGAATGTTCCTTGTCGGAATGCCAATACAGGTTCAGGCCGAGTTGCAGCACCCTGGATCCAATCTTTGCTCTCAGAGTCCTCCAGGAGTCTCGCTGCATCAAAAATCAATCTCTGATTTATGCATTTCTCGGCCTACAGAGGGCTTTCGACAGTGTCCCTCGGTAGGTAAGTCTGTGCCTGAAGCGTACATAAGTATTATACAAGATAAATAATGAACCATGATCTTGGCGTTAATGTCTCGATTGTGCTGTCGAGAAATAAGGCTTGGGTCCGCCTTGGCCATGATCCAGGATATGGCGATCAGGTAATTACATTGGAGCGACTACCATCTGACCTCCGTGACCCTGCTACCAGAGGAACCTGACCAGATTGAATCAGGGTTATAAATTCAGTTGCCTGAATTTGCAGGTTTCATCACGATGTTTTCCCATACCGTAAAAGCATCAGTTTTAGTTCAACTAATGTACTTAACTCAGAAAAGAGTCATTGGTACATGGCCACGGCGGGATTCGAACCCGGGACCTCTCGCTTACGAGTTGGATACTCAACCGCCCGGCTACCGACACTCACAGCTACGCTCACTCTATACAGAATATGTATGCCAATACTGGAGCCGTCGTCAAAACCATCGTAGGCCATAATAATCTCTTCCCGATTACTGTAGGAGTTCACCAGGGTTCAGTGCTGAGCCCTGTCAGCTGAAATTCATGCCATGCCATGGACATGCCTCCTTGGCTTATGAAATACGCTGACAACATTGTACTAATGAGCAAGCTTAGGCAGGATCTTGGGACCAGAGTAAACACGTGGAAGAATGTGCTAGAAAACGGTGGTTTGAAGTTGAATGTCGTCAAAACAGAGTATATGGGTAGCTGCAGCGCGGAGACTGAAACCATCCTTGTAGGTAACAAAGCTGTCAATAGAACACGAGTCGAGCGATATCGGCCCCGATGTCAAATCCTGAATCTGCAGCTTGGGCCAAATGGCGGGAACTCACGGCGGTCACCTGTGACCCTAAAATCCCTCCTAAAGCTTAAAGAGCAAGAGTATAATTAGACCGCCAACAAAATGATAATGCTGCGGTGGATGTGCGGCGTTACGCGACTCGATCTAGTACGAAACGAGTACATTCGTGGCAGCCTTGGCGTGAGGGATATCGCAGATACGATCGAGGAGGCTCGTCTGCGCTGCTTTGGTCACGTGTTGCGTAAGTCTCAGGGATACGTGGGAAATAGGTGCCTGAATGGGCCGATATCAGGAAAGAGGCCCCGTGGGCGACCCAAGGAGCGATGGATTGACATCGCTGAGTCGAATGCGAGAGCCAACGGCTTACGACTAGAGGATGCCGAAGACCGGGCGAAGTGGAGAACATTGAGTAGGACCCTAGCAGAGGCCGGGATAAGCGCGACGAAGTTGGACGATGATGATAAATAAATTACTAGCAACTTCACCATATCCCGAACATATCGAAAATACCGGAATCCCGGTATTATGACCTAGCATGTACTATGTCTCGAAATATAGCTGACGTTTACATACATGAAAGTAGTTGGCTGTGTGTGTCGGGCAGAATAGAATAGCAAATTCTACTTCTAATAACTTGGAAGTCAGTACTTGAGTAGGAGTAATGAGGAGTTTTCCGGTAGGTATTGATAGTTGGTTTCAAAACGCATCAATGAATGGCGCTCCTACAATTTTGGTAATCTTTTTATAATCTGTATGATGGTGGCAGTGATTTCATGCAGCCAACTTATACTAAACTTAAAAATAAAATGTTTATTAATATAAACATAACTGTTAAAGGTTGAACGAAATGTTAGAAGAAATATTTACAGAAGTTGGCACTATGTTCCATTATTATTACAACCTCTTAAATGGTTGAAAACTATTGACAAAAACAATATTATCCAATACAACGTACACAGTGTTTCTGTCTGCTAAAAACCTATTTCAAGCGATTATCAACCGGGGCGCCATTGAGTCGTTAAGAATGCTTTAGATACCTATTGGAAAACTGCTCATTATTATTGCGTTATTTGTTATTATTTGAAGTAAATTAGATAAGTGTGAATCATAGGTCATTTGTTTCACTTGTTGTTGGCCCCAATTCAAGCTAACTTTACTCATAAGTGAAGTCGCATAGAGATTATACCGTTGTTATTGAGCTTCCTTGTACTAACTTTATTGTAAATATACATTTTGATGTATGTTTGTCTTCCAGTCGCCATGGCTCAGCTGGCAAAGCCAGTAAAAATGGAGATAGAACAGAAACCACCAGAAATTAATAATGAAATACCAGTTATTAATAATGAAGTACCAGTTATTAATAATGAAGTACCAGTTATTAATAATGAAGTACCAGTTATTAATAATGAAGTACCAGTTATTAATAATGGAGTACCAGTTATTAAGGTACCTCGAAAACGAGGCAGACCAAGATTGAATCCACTGCCTCCTGAGCCAGCAACCTCCGATCAGCAGCCGATTTTGGAAACGCCGAAAGGTTGATACAATAGTAGAAATGGTGAAATAGTTCAGTTGTGTATAATCTGTACTAATATTAGTTGTGTATTTAGTTTCAGTGCCTAAAAAGCCTGCTATTAAGAGACGAGTAATAAAAAAGAATGTAAATAAAATTGACAAGATCAACCAAAATGGAGACGAGAAGCCAATAGAAGAAAAAAAAGAAAATGGTAAGAACAAGATAATTTTTTTTTCATTTATTGATCTTTTTTGTCATACAGAAGTGGGCTACGGACAAGCAGACCTGACTTATTGCTAATATTGTCTTTTTCTATTCAGTTTCAAACAAGAGGAAAGCGGACTCCACGTCGAAAATGTGTACTAGAACTCGGAAAAAGACAGTAAGTGAAAAATCGGAAAGTGGGAAAGTTGATTCTGCTGCAGTGACGCCGGACGTTGTGCCAGCAGTGTCTGTGCCAAAAAGAGCTAGAATTAGAAAAGGTAAGGCTGCTGACACCAAAATTAAAAACGATACTCCACCAGCTCTAAATAGTCTTCAAATGGAAGAAAAAGTTGATGTCTGTGCTCCGGTTTATCCGGATAAAGCGCCGGCAGCGATTGAATCGCGGAAAGTCTCCTTGGCCAGCTCCAATGGTTTCTCCTGGACTAAAGATATATCTTCAACCAGCACCAGTACCATTGTGACCGTACAGTCACCTCATGACTTCTATCGCATAGACAAGAAGCTGCCAGTTATTAAGCTCCACAATGTAGATAATCTGTTGGCTAAACATACAGTGAATCAAATTCCGTCCTCTCCGAAATTTAGTTCTAGTTCGAGCTCTAGTTCCAGTAGTTCGTCGTCCAGCTCACTGTCGGAATCTGAGACTGAACCTTATTCGAACTCGGGCATTCTCAACATAAATTCCACTGACATGTCTCTCAATGAAACTCGAGACAAAATCGACACAAACAAAGTATTTGCCAGTAACCCTTGTGAAGTGGACAAAGTATTGCAGATACTTGAAAAATTTGATATCGAAATCGTGAAATGGATAGGCTACGAAAAGGACGTATCTGATTCTGACTTGATCAATTTCGAAGCCAAACTGTCACATGTAGTCATTGAAGAGACTAATGTGATCAAAATATGTAATAGTATGAAGCATTTTTGGGACGACGATGTCTATGCTAAAGTGAATAGTGATATAATTAATGACATTAATGACTTTGTGAGCCCTGAGCACGAAGATAGTGAAGTAGTCAACGACGTAAATCTGGCGAATGCAAAGAAACCCGATGACGATTCTCCTATGAAATACATACAGTCGCCCAGAAAGAGGGCATTGCCAAACTTGCCGAGCTCTGTGCAGGGCTATTTAGAAGAATCGGACAATTTCATCGCGGATACCATGAACTACACCGCATTTGAGAACAATTGCGATGACGATGATGCCCTTTCACTGTTCGCTGAAAGTCTGACAGGTTTCGATAGTCACAGGTTTAGTTCCGGGACTGCCATTAACGAAGATGAAGAATACGTACCCAAGCCTATGACAAAAGACATACCTTCCTTTACATACAACCCTACGAAAATAAGGCACCAATGTATCGAACAGGTTCAGAAGTCCAAAAATATATGCGAGAAACAAACTGCAGATTCCACAATTAAGGAGCACGATAACGAGAAAGATGGCATGGCACCTTCGACCACTGCGGTTCAAGCTTGCGTGTCCCCTACTCAGATCTCCATGCCTCCTCCGCCGTGCAACAACAAGAAGAAGCTAGAGCTGATGAGTTCCATATACACGCCGGTTAAAACCGTCAAGAGCCTCGTTTTTAGGGGAGTTTGCTTCTTCAATCTTATATCGAAATGCAAGATGAATAAGTGCACATTTCCGCATATGCAATTATCCTTAGTCGAGGTGCAGGATCGCCTGGCTAGACTCCATGACGATATCTTTGTCGCTGAGTATATGATGCTGCGGTGCTGGCCTGACTTGCGCAATACATACATCAACGTCTACGTCATGGAGTGCGTGAGGAGGAAACTGACCAGGATTCTTATGGAGATGGCTTTGGATGCTTGGAACCAGATACGGGACAAGAAAGGGAAGGTGTTTGTCATGGAAATGACACTCACATATATGAACAATGTAAACTTAGCTGAATGCGAAGACATACTCAGGTTCAATATGGGGAAAGTTCTTTTCTGTGTAGTGCTGATGGATGTTCTCGCGAATACTTCTCCTAACTTCGCAAGGTTCAAGCAAGTATTTGTCAAGCTGACCGACTTCGTGGTGGAGAATGCTGAGTCGATTAGCTTGGAATTGGCGACCAATATTCTAGTACGAGTTTGCATCCTGCCTTACGAGCTGCCTCTGGCGACGGCTATGTTCAAGCTGATCAAGCACACCGACTGTGAGATATTCAACGATCCGATGATGACCAAATTTGAGAATCAGCTTTATGATTCTCATAGTGAACTCTATAGCGAGTTTTTGGATTATAAAGAATATGTATTCAGGAAGTCACAGATTAATAATGACCACCTTGTGGCTGCGTCGCCTCGTATAGCCCAAGGTCAGATGTCAATCGTAGATCAGGAAAGGTTCACGTCGCCTGACACAACGAAGCGAGACAGCATGGTGAGTCCAACAAATCTTACTTCTATCATTAATTATTGCTAATATTCTAAATGAGTATTGTTTTCGGGGTCATGGTCTACCCAATTAAGTTTCTATATTTGTAAGTTTTGATATAAGTACGTGATCTCTGAAACAGTTAATGCGGGCCAGACATCTCTCTCTCATCTTGGCGTTAATGTCCCGGTTGTGCTCTCGCGCACGAGGGCCCGGTGTCTGCCGTGACCATGATCCAGGATTTGGCAGGTCAGGTAGTTACAGTGGGGCGACTGCCATCAGACCTCCATGACCCTGCTACCAGGGGAACCCGACCAGATTGGATCATGGTTACACATCCAGTCGCCTGAATGTGCAGGTTTCATCACGATGTTTTCCCTCACCGTAAGAGCATCGGTTAGTATTCAACTAATGTACATAACTCAGAAAACAGTCATTGGTACATGGCCGGAGCGGGATTCGAACCCGGGACCTCTGGCTTACGAGTCGGATACTCTAACCGCTCAGCCACCGATGCTCTATATGCGGGCCAGACATGATCAGACGTTATAATGACATTACATTAAAGTAAAATGTCATTACAACTGACGGTGTGGTGGTTGGAATCAAAATTTTTAGATGTATATAAATGTAGACATTTTGCTCTTTCTTCTCAGAAAAGTTATTAAAACTAAGTATCTTTTCACAAAACACCTTTCCGAGTAACTGCCATCTAGTGAGACACGCCGAAGTTACATTTGTGCTGTCTGAAAATTATCTGATTCATCAAAATTCTTTTACTAATGGAACGTACCTATAATATCCCCTAGTGTTGCGGGGTATTTTTTATCCTTGAATCGCGGGATATTTCGATCCGAAGAATAGGATGTCAAGACGATTCGAACTTCAAGATTACTCTAGTGAATACAGCGAGGGACCGCTTGTAATAGATCAGAGAAAAGCACGAAATATTTGGAGATTGCTCATCTTTAGCTAAAGAAATAGGCTAGGTGTTTACCATTTAATATTGATACATCAGAGAAATGAGCTTCCTCGACATAATTCTGTGGAGGGTTTTGCCATAATATTCATGCTTAGCTGATAAGAGAATTATCTCTCTCAGGGTTAAACCTGGGTTGAACATCGCGGTATTTTAAAACAACCGAAAATAATACGTCCTACTTGTTTAGTTTCTAAGTTAGTTCCGAAACCTTATACTGCAACCGTAAGTCGAAGGGGTTGGTGCAATATTCCACTCTGCTATTCACCATACGGCTCAGTTGACCCGTTTTCTAACCAATCCACACGTACGTTGTATTGGATAATATTGTATTTATGAATAGTTTCAACCATTTTAGAGGTTTAATAAATTATTACAAGCAAAACAAACATCAATTTGACTGAGTCAATTCGTTTCATGGACACTAGGATCAAGAACGGACGCAATACAAATACGTACGTACGCAATACGTACCTTTAGTGCATAAAGATTTAATAAATAAATAAATAAATAAATACAAATATGAAAGGTTTGTATTAAAATACATTACATTGAACTTTTTAGTAAAAAATTATCAAAATTGTAGGAGCGCCATCTATTGATGCTTTTTGAAACCAATTGACAATACCTACTGGAAAACTCCTCATTGCGTCTGCAATCGGCGCTCCGCGTGTGCGCGTGTACGACTCACCTGGCCGGTCCATTTAATACGCGCGCTACGATACTTAGCACTGCTGTAGCGTCTCTGGTATTTCAGTTAGCATTGGTAGTGTTAAAGAAAATTTAACAGACTGCGTGTGAGTCTCAAGATTACCCAGTTAAAGAAGGTCCTTCTTATACTCTCTCTTATACTAGCTGTTGGAACTACTTATGTAATAACATCTGCATACTTACACAGTTTAACAATAAAGACAATTCTAATTCTAATTCTCTCAACCTCAAGCCTCATCTTCGTCGTTCACTTCTACATACTATTAGCTACCTACCATAGAAGTACGTCTCGAACACATCTGCAATGGCACGAACCATCTCCTCAATGAGTGACCTAATAAAGAATGTTACAATTAACAAATACAAAACAATCAGGGTTTTACATCGGCTAGAATCGATCTGTCATTTTACAGCAGTTATTTATGTCCAATAGCACGTCCGTCATAGACTGGGCGGATACGACAGTTTTTGTTGCCCCTTTTTTACAGTTTGCTTTGCGAGAACGTTGCTGACGACGAGATTGGTAAGCTATATAAAAATTAAAAATTTAAGCCGTATGCAACACATTTTAAATTAAATTTAAAAGGGTAAAAAAGGAGTTAAAATTTTTCAGTATGCAATTTCTTGTATCGATTGCGGTTCTTATGTAAGTGATAAAATTCCGTTTGCATACTTTTCGCATGTGTACTTATTTTTACGCGAATTTCCAAAATTTGTCAAAATTGCGAACTTTGGGAATTCCCGTAAAAATAAGTACGCGTGCGATAAGGATGACCTCCTTGTTTACACTTTTTAATTTAAATTCAAATACGTTGCACAGGGATGAAATTTCTGGTTTTGATATTGCTTACTAATCGCGTCGTCTAAGACGTTCTCGCGAATATGTACACTGTAAAAATGGGACACCTCGCAACTGTCATATCCGCCCTATTAGTATGTAACGGGCCTTCGTTCTCAGTAGCTCCATCTAGTGGATTTTGAAATGTCGGAAACCCTCTTTGAGCGTGA
Organism: Blastobasis lacticolella; assembly: GCA_905147135.1. Taxonomy (NCBI): domain Eukaryota; kingdom Metazoa; phylum Arthropoda; class Insecta; order Lepidoptera; family Blastobasidae; genus Blastobasis; species Blastobasis lacticolella. The sequence goes on from LR990056.1 coordinate 14,900,581, forward strand.
CGGACAACGATAATAGTTTATGTGAAGTAAAAAACTAATACACCACCAGAAACTATACAAACGCAATAGACAACTGAACCGCCAAGAAACGTCAGGTCGTGTTTTCATAAAACCCATACTATTGAACATACCACAACCATTCAATGTTGTCACATCCTTTCTACCCAATGACTGATGTATTTTAACATTGACATTAACTATTAGTAATTCTATTCATGAAACTATTTTAAATGACGATGTATGATTATTACTACGAATAAATGAATATGAATATGGTCGTGCATCCAATCTATACATAGCATAAAGCAAAGTCGCTTTCCGCCGTCTATCCCTATGTATCTTTGTACATTTTAATGTGGTTTTCATCAATAGATAATAAAGTAAAACTATATAAACCTATTTCTTTAAGTATTTATTGGATGTTTGCTCTCCATATTTGTGTATACTATACCTTCATAATGATGCGGATTGATTATGACCCAGTGTCGCCGTTAGTGGCTTTTTGACGCGCGGTAGCTCATAAAAGACTCATTAGGGTAATAATGAATGTAACGTAAAAATAAACTAACATGTCATATTTATTTTATTTTTTATTTTTAGCCATTTCTGTCCCACTGCAGGGCAAAGGCCTCCCTTTCAATCATATTGGAAACATCTATTTCGCCACAAATTTTTATGTCCTCAATATAATTTAACGCCCTCCCTCGCATTCATTGTGATCCTTGTCAAATTGTTGTCCTTGATATAGATTGGGATTTAGACCATAATATGAGCTGTAGGAAAACTCCATTTACCCTATTATGAATATAGTCATCATCACTTTTGCGTCACGGTGTTATCCCTAAACAGTGTACAGAAGCTTGCAGTCATCCACATTTTACCTAATTTTGCAGCCATAATTAAAGCCGTAGTACTATTTCTAGTTATAGATGTAAACTTGTTTCCAACCATCCTCCTCCTCCATGCCTCGTGCTGATCAGCCCTAATAAATTATTGCGCAGAACAAACCACCAGAGGAGCCTGTAGTTATCAGAACACTGAACTTCTTCAACCAGATGGTGCAAACACCCCTGAACGCTATAAGAAACTCGTCATCCTCAAGCAGCACTGAAGATAACGGACCAAAACAGAAGCCCAAGTTCAGACACTGGAAACCACCTGTGTACCAGGGAAATAGGACTCCAAGAGGACGAGGGCTACAGGGCTTCATGCAAAAGCCAAGCTACGGTCCTACACCTCCTGTATGTAGAAAATATTTTGTTGAACATTTAAGGATTTTAAGGTATCTCGGGTAAGCTGTGTGCGATTACGGACGCAACAAGTGTGGAAGAATTATTTCCCAAAGCGCTTATTTAGTTTTATAGTTTTCTTTAATCTTAGTAGCAGTTGTAGCAGGCGATTGGTCGTCCATTCATGGTCCAGAGGACTCAAATAATCATATGGGCGTCAATATCGGTTGCGCGAGGGTCTGGGGTCCGCCTGGTCCATGATCCAAGATTTGGCAGATCAGGTAATTACAGAGCGACTGCCATCTGACCCCGTGACTCTGTTAACAGAGAAACCTGACCAGATTGTATTATGGTTGCTTAAATTTCAGTCGCCTGAATGTGCAGGTTTCATCACCATGTTTTCCCTCACCTTAAGAGCATCGTTTAGTGTTCAACTTAGTACACTCATGTTAATTTAAGTATTTTTATTAATATCCCTAATACGCGGTATTTGTTACAGAAATTGCAGAGGCGACACTTCTGAAGATAACACGAGCCTTAAACGGCTATGGATATAGAACAGCTGATAAACGGCGTTGTGCCTTATTCTATGAGCAATACATTCCGTATTACTACATAGAATAAGGTCCATTTTTGTATCACCCCTTTTAAAAGCGACACGACGCGTACGGCGTAACATTTCAATGTGATACAAAAATTGACCTTATTCTTTGAGCAATACAAACCAATTTGATCTTGCTCTCTGAATGAGTTACAGTTCTAAATTAGGGGTGGTGTAATCGACGCTTAAGCCAATTTGTGCTAGCTGGGGATGGAGTCAAATAAATATTGTTTTTATTTTAGTATACAGTTAATATAACATGTCAGTGCTACGCAATACTGTCTTGCTAGTTTGTTGTTTGAGGATAGCTAGTAAGGCTTGTAAGTGTTAAGGGGATATATGCCTTTCTGACGTTCGACAACGTTCGTTATTTCATTGTTCTTTAATTTTTGACATTGACGTTGAGGACGTTTCTGTTCCATATTAAATACTTTAGAGATATGGGTGCTATGGACTTCGCATGTGTGATTTCCTTTTTATCATTGTACAAGTATTATTGCCTGCCAGTGTGTTCCCTGGTCATTATAGTCTGGACACCTTCAAAGCTATAGTTATAGAATACTAAATCTAGTTTCAATAGGCTATTTCTAGGCAGGCATGATCAATCTTCAGGCCGCATCCTTAGGTATAGCTTGTCAAAAAAGAGTTGTTCGTGGTGACAGATGGAACAATTGTTTCTTATTATATCAAATGACAGTCCATTGACATGGATGTATGACAGGAGCGCACTAATTTTTGCCAACTATTTTTTGACGAGGTATACAGTCTGTTCCCTAACTTATGCCACCAGGCATATTGGTGGTTTTAAATGCACATTATATATGCTTGATTCGGGAATTTCATACAGAACACAATTTTATTGTTTTAATAAGAAAATATTCTTGCAAAATTGAATAGCCGACGTTAAAAATGGAAGTATAAGGTTAGTAATAGAGAATCAGAGAAATAATAATAATTAAATCTATTCCTCTTTTATATTAATGTCACATTATGCTAATCTCATACATTATTTGTGCCATGATGTGCATTTAAAACATAACTTATTACATAAGATAGGGAAGATTGGGTACCACTAGGTGAGATGGCGGTTACATGCCTGGGAAGTTATTAAAAAATGGTTACCGTTTTGTCTAAATATTTAGTAAATAATTATAAATAACCATAGATCTGGTACATACATAGATAGATAGGCATTGTAAGTGAATAGGTTATTTACATTAGTTAACAGGGGAACCTGACCAGATCCCCCTGTTTCATCACGATGTTTTCCCTCACCGTAAGAGCCTCGGTTAGTGTTAAACTAATGTTAGCTGTTTAAATTTGTTCAAGATTATTTTCATAAATGAAACTCATTATAATCACACGGCGTTGACAGCATTATCAGTGGTGGGCGCTACTATGCAACTAAAATTGAATGACTCGACCATTTAGATATCTCCTTAAAATTGCATTTATATGATAAATAAGTGAAAAGGTAAATTAGAGTACAAATAATTAAATTTATTTCCGAACGATATACATTTTAGTGGCAAAAAATCTCTACATTTGAGTGTCAAAAATGAGTTTTGCTCAATAACTCAAATACTAAAATGGCCACGTTAGCTGTGATTGATCAATATACTTATAATAAGTTCCTTTTAAATAAAGAGTTAAACGAAAATCTGTCATTTATGTATAATAAATGTAAATAATAAGCGCCAACGTAATGTTTTGTAGTTTGTAAGATCGTAGGTTGAAAGTAAAATTTATAAACATAACTTCGTTGAGTGATAAAAATTTTATGCTGCTGCGGTGTTATGTCTCCTTGTGTTTTCCTGTTGTCCTTATGTTATATGTATCCCATCGTAAATGCAACTTTAATGTGCTTTGCTTACGGCTGAAATTGGTATAGCAAAATAAAACAAATGTGAATAAAAAAATTTAGTTAGTAAACGACAAGTAGGCGAGCGGGCTATCTGATGGGCTTGCCTTCGAGCGTTTAGGATATCAAAGCTCAGGATCTTGGCTACACAGGAGTGGGACAAAGCCTACCCCATCTCTCTAGGGATGCGAAAGAATCATGAGGAGAACGGGGGTCTCCTGCGGCAGCGAATAATATCAGTCACGTTTAAAAATGGTGCAGATTTTCGTCTACGCAAGGGGCATATTACCGAATTCTATTAGGTATATTTTTAACACTGTTTTGGTAGGGTTAAGTCATGAGAGCTCATTCCAAATATATATATTTAACCGTTACTCAGATGACGACGTGACTTAAAAAGTCTACAAGTGCCTATGCAAATTCAATAAGATTGACAAGTGAAACTGAGCTCTCATAATATTAAGCAATACTTTAATTGTTTATTACAAGCCAGTAAAAGAAAGCCATAAATTATTTTTATAAATAAACCATAATATACTTATGTAAGAACTGTTATCCCACCTTATAGAATATGTATAATCCAATAGCTACTTAAGATTCACGTTTTATGTTTACAACAATACAATTTAACTAAGAAGCCTAAGTATTGATTTTTACAGTTGAATCTCAATTAATGCTTTTTTATATGTATCTATACATGTGTTATCAAAATGTTGAACATCGAAAAACGTCAAAGTATCGAAAACTCTTGTCTGTCATAGAATCATATCGCTAATAATATCTCAGTATTTAATATTATGACGCTTATTGCATACGTTTTAACCCTTAACAATTTGCCGAGGTTGACCAAGGTCTTCCATTGAGGACCCGGAAACGGGAGCCGATTGGCATTCTTTGACGGTATATTATTCTAAACAGTTTGTTTTAAAACGCAGCAAACGTACAAAATTAGTCGCAGTTAAGTTTAGTAGATGTCTCAAATTGTTTTAAGTTCCCGCTTCATTAGGAACCATCTCACGAACCTTTCTGTATAAGTACGAGCCTAAGATGGTTCTAGTTGTTGATTTTTTGTTCTAAAACATTCACATTTTCACTATAAAATTGTTCCTCATTTATAAGAAACAAGTAATCTCTTTTTAAGTATTCGAACCAAAATGTTATCAATATGTTTATAGTAATTGTTATTATTAGAAATGTAAGATTGATTTTTGTTGATTACTTTTACGAAACAGATGAAAAAATAAAGAGATACGAGTTGTATGTGTACGTGTTTTGCTTTTCTGAGACTAGACTCGACTGAGTAAAAACTGGCAGGTGTTTTTGATACCAGCTTTACGGCCTTTACACGTAAATATAAAAAAAATTGTGCTTTGTACAGAGATTTAAATTTTGTTATTACTTACAAATCTCGTCGTATAAGACGTTCTCGCTTTGAATACTGTATAAAATCGAACACCTCCAACTGTCATATCCGCCCGGTCTATCTCGTTCCGTAGCGTACCTACGTGTCCGAAACGCACGTGACCGTTTTTTCTGCGGTTGGAACCGACGGATGGACCGACGGTTTTTTCCTTGTTTCATCCATCAATCCTGGATGAACCCAATCCTCGATCCATCCTCCAAATAGATGCAAGCTACCTACCGTAACAGCAAGATGACTGCGTTCAGAGGATAATAGTCGTAATCTCTATATATCTATGAATGACTTCTGCCAAATATCTTATTCAGTTCAGCTGTTTGAGGGTGAAAACTTACCAGAGAAATTAATATACGTGTAGATACCTACTTTCGAATCTATAGATTGTATTTTTTCATTCCTGTCTGAATAAGTCGCCTGATAGGACTACGGCAGATCTTATGACAAATGTCCGACCTCACATTGCTGAAACTAGCTGAACCGATTTTGATAAAGCTACTTGCAGCACATTATTAGATAAATAAGTGTCTGTAAGTACAGGAAAGAGCAGTAAGTAGGTATACAGGAGTGCGGCAACTTTAGTGTTAATAAACTTCTGAGTCCTAAAGCACTCAATGAGACTATTCGAACGTATCATGGATTTCAGACCGGGCTGCAGCAATATTTGCCATAATAATTCTTCAGGCCTAGCAGCAGAAATGAACCGATAGTACTATAGGACTTGACGAATCCGGCGAAGTCATAGATGTAGCGAGGGGGGGTTCAGGAGGTTCAATAGGTAAAATAGGTTCTTAGCAAACAGGATATAAACACTGGGTACATTGTATTGGATAATATTGTATTTGTCAATCGTTTTCAACCATTTTAGAGGTTGTAATAATAATGGAACATAGTGCCAACTTCTATAAATATTTCTTTTTACATTTCGTTCAACCTTTAGCAGTTATGTTTATATTAATAAACATTTTATTTTGAAGTTTAGTATTAGTTGGCTGCATGAAATCACTGCCACCATCATACATACATATTTAAAAAAGATTACCGAAATTGTAGGAGCGCCATCTATTTATGCTTTTTGAAACAAACTATCAATACCTACTGGAAAACTCTTTATCGGGAAATTAGTCGGAAAGCCGACCCTGGGACCGGGACTGACCGCTCGGATGATGATGATGGACACACCTCCATGGACTGAAAACCCTGATGAGCAAGCGTAGACTGGGTTTTGGAAGGCAGCGCCAACCACAGTGCTCGGGTCCGTGCTGCATGAGTCCAAAGATACGAATCCACTCCTACGTCAAGTCCAATATATCTGTAGCTTGGGCCAAATTGAGGCAGCCAATGGAGGTCTCCTATGAATTGTATAGGTACGTATTTACAGTGTCTTGCGGTTCAGCAGACGAAGGCGCTAATGGGCCAGTAAAATAACATTTTCTATAATGAATGGCGCCTATAGTTCTGATTTTGATTGGATTTTGGTCCAATTAATTTGGGTGTTATACTAGGACGAAAAAACTCACTTCGCTCGAAACTACTGAACGTGTAACGGTCCAATTCCAATGGGAATGTCGTCAAATGCCACAAACTTATCTGACCCAGTGGCCAAAGCTGGAACACTGAAGCACAAAATAGAGAACTAACAGAAGGTCCACTCCCGTCGTCTTCGAAAATTATGACGTAAACTTGCCGACTCGCTAGGGTTGCTACTGTATTTATTCTGAATTTTGAAACAAGTATATAAAAGATCGAATAGTCAGATAAGTTTGTGGCAGTCTAATGACCGTGAGCCGTTATCTTTCTTTTGTCGGTAGTTTCCTTTTTGTCAGCTTGCGCAAAGGTCAAATATATACAGATTGTTACATAACATATGTTCATAAACATGTACGACAGGAATAATTGTAGGTACCTATCGTTTTAATACGTTCAGCACGCCATCCAGTTCACAGCTTCATACATAGGTACATTATGTAACATCCTGTATGCAGGAGCGGCTTGTTATTTCCTTTTGCGCCACATTCAGTATGCCCAATTTGATTGTGTTGTCCTTTGTTAGTAATTAAAAACGGTTATGATTTGTAAAAAACTTTAATTACATAGGTAATTAGAATATAGTAAATTAAATACGATAATGTATTGTATACCATAGCCTTAAAAATAAGCCTTAGTCTTTAGACACCACTTTCACAAAATATAACTGGACCCTACTCTGTTTGGTATGATTCTCCATAAACATCTTAAAAAAATAAGAAATTTAATTTAATTGCTGCAATTGATTGAAATATGTATAAAAATTGAGAAATATTACAACTCCAGTGTAAAATTAATAATACTCAATAAAAAATAAGTTATTACTTAGGTACTTGAATTAAATAAACATCAGATTTCTCTAAAACCTCTTTTGAAAGCCTCCTTAATAAAATAAAATAAAATAATTATAATTATTAGATTATTGTAAAAAAGTCAATCAGTCTTCTGATTTGATTAGCGATAAATATCCAAATAACACGATCTAGCAGAACTCATGTGCCTAAAATGGACAATCATACTATAGTTAAAAATACTTGCAAAATTTGATTGGAATAAATTAATTTCTAACAAAATCTCACCATTACAACATAATTATAAATCTAGTTTAGAATTTTCAACCTGCGTTTTATTCCCTTGTAGTGAATCCACCATAATAACGCATCATCAAGTAAACCCAAAAATTGCAATTTAAAAGTGATCTAATATATGATAATACTTGAATTAAAACTTAAGGCTTCTGAGATTTCACATCATGTAGATCTTATTAGTTTTCGCATACCATTTAAATACATACAAACCCTAATCTACGCAATTAGCAGTCTAATATTGTCCCAGCAAAGCGTATTAAGTAATATGTAGATAGGTATTTAAAATACTTCAAATCTAAAACCGTTTTTTGACAATACAGTCGAAATTATATTAGGTACCTATAATAAAAAAAATAGGATCTCACTCAACTTAAAACACATAGATAGCTAGGTAACCTATTGTTGAATAATGATAGGTAGGTAGGTACCTATAGATAGGATATATTGCATGACATAAATTAGTGTGTTACCTAATATTACCACAAAACAATTTTTTAAGTTTCACATATAGTTCTTTTACATAACTGTTATTTTTAAAAATTAATTAGTCTTCAAGACATTACACACTGAATTAGCATAATACTATCAATCAATTTGGCATATTAATACTGCACATACATTAAGCACTTGATATCACTTTTACAGGTTACCCATAACCATACAATTTTATGTAAAAAAGGTATCATACTAAAATTATATTATAGATGGCAGTTGCCTACTGTATCTATTGGACCTGCCAATCGTGGATTATGGCCAAAGCGAACCCGGGCCCTCGCATCCGGAATATTAACACCAAGATGATTATTTTACTATTGCTTCTGACTTTACTGTATTAGAACAGAAGAATATAATTTTGTATTAGAATGTACAGTCAGTATTAAAAGCAGCTTAGCAAACATACTGTGCATACTGTGAACAAATTAAGAAAACTGCTGTGTAAAGACTTAAATAGAAAGTACTGTGGATATTAAAGCGGGGATGGCATCCATTTCATCGAAATGTATGATTTTTAAAACCATACATTTCATCGAAATGTATGATTTTTAAAACCATAATTCTAAGGTAAAAAATATAGAGGATAGCTAGAGAACTAAAGTGCAAAACGGAGTTTCGGTCCTCGCCTTGAGTTTGAATTAATATTTCTGTTTGTTAGATTGCTTAGATACTTTTAAAGCTGACTGTACAAACCCTATAAAATTAAAATTTGTGGTTCAAGTAAAATATTCTGGATTCAAATTGATTAGGGAGATTTATGTTAATATACAGATCCTATTAGGAGGGCCTAAGTTTAGATACTAAAAAATACGATCTGAATTCTGAACATTTTGGCAAGCCATAGGCCACAAATCCTTGCAAACATATTCTTAAAATTATTGAGCTTGATTATGTAATTTCAAAAAAAAGATAGATTTACGTATTGCTTTCTTACATACATTATGCTTTATCAAAATTATTTGAATCCTGTGCATTTATTCAATTTGTTTTCTACCAATGACATGTAAAATACAATACTATTGTAATATAGCACCAATTGCGTACAAAATATCAACATCATTCAAAAGCTTACCTAAGTTTCACCTAAGACTTTATAAGAAGCGGTGGGATAGAACTGTGCGTTATATTTTATATTATAATACTTAGGCAAATAATGCACGAGGTCTTTTCTTGGCAAGAAGATGCCATGAATGTGTGAGTCCTTTGCGCCGTTTCGGGGACAATCTGTAAAAGAATCAAATAATTAATATTTAAGGGTACGAAAATATACTGATTTATCTTAAATACAAAAATATATATCTGAGATTTGCCTGCAAATCGTCAGCAAAAAACTTTGTTATGGTGTGTTAGTACAGGTATTCCAGCTAATAAATTTCTAGAATATAGCTTATCTGTTCTGAGATAATAATAGAACACAACATAAGCAACAACACTACAAAATTACACAAAATCCTTTCAGTAGTGATTGCAAGAAAGAGTGACAAATATCCAGCATGACAAATTTTGCATTTATAATTACTAGGATTTATAAATATTGGTAAAAAATTGCCTCAAATAATAATAAAGCAACTAAATTACATAAAAAACAAAACACATGGTTTAAATACTCAATAACTCTTACCCATGATCAGGTGTATCTGGCATGTACGGCGACATACGGATGTCTCGGCTGTGAGGAGTCTCAATGCCAAACGGACTATATAGCTTGGCTGGGCTCCGTCCTAAGACCTACAATTTTGAGTAAAACTATAGGGCATCTTATTTTATTTGTATTAGAAAAACACAAGAGTTTTATACTCATAGCTCAGTACCTACTGTACAAAATGTTAAAACATACCTGCTTTTTCTTCATTACAGGAGTTGATGGAGTGCGACATGGCGAACTAGCTTCAGTCAGGCGGTGTCTACGCCTGCCTCCAAGTCTGAAGTGCTAGTATACAAAAGACTTGGTTTAAAATTTAAATTTTCAAAGTGCTTGTAATAATTTTCAGATGTTTATATGAAAGAGACAAGACATGTTTATGAGACAAGTTTATATAAGAGTAACAAATGTATAGGTCCTCTGCTTTTTCTTTTAGGTAATGTGTTCTAGCGGTACTGCACAATGATGGCAGTTGATCAGTAATTTTTAGAGAGAAAATGCTGCTGCCCAATATTGTTTCTGTAGGTAATAGGCCTCTAAGACATTAGTCGTCTTTCACGACTCCCGTCAATGGATAGGGTTAGTGCTACATTCTACTCTGCTGATCATAACACGATAATAGCTCACTTACCTGAGATATATTGCCGAATGTATTTCGAACACTTCTAAATGTTCGTGAAATCTTTTCTGCGCCAGATTGTAAGGCACGACGTGAGTTTGCGAAGGATTTGCTTTTGAACATACCCTTGTTACAACAACCTTCAACGTTTTTCAGACTTTCGTGAGCTGGAGAATCAATACCAGAATCTGATGCAAAAGGATCCTTCATTTTGTTCTATTTGGCGGAGATAATCCTTAACAACTTATATCTTTTAAGTTAACAGTTTATGTATATTCCGTATCACTAAGCTTTTAATTCATTCTTTCTTTTCTGTACTTATTCTCATGAAAATATAAAAATCGATCACACACGGCACTTTCCGTTTCGTTTTCTAATTTTTTTCTTCCGTTGACCAAATGTCAACATTTAAAAAATGGCGGTTACGAGTTGCCAGAGTAAATATTTAAAGGAATAAGGCGCAACACGCACTACCCGATTTTCTTAATGAAAAGTTTGAATGCAGCCCTATAAATGGGGTACACTGCACCGTAATATCATGGTCGTACGTAAGATATAATATTACTCTTTGCAGAGAAAGAAGATAAGCACGCAACAGAACAACTTACAACCACCATTATAAAATGAACTAGCATCACTATGAATGCACGTACAAACCGGAGACGGTCCAAAGTCTAAACAGAGTCGAGGTTAGAAGAACTGAAGAAGAATAGCTGCTCAGAAAATAAAACATATTGCTAGATGGCTCTACTCTTTTCTTCACAGCACAGAAACTGCAGGACTTAGGGCCTCTATCACGAAAGGGGAGGTTATTGCCATAATCTCCACGCTTGGCAGGCGGGTTGGAGATCGCAATGTTAAAATATAACAATGGAAAATGCTGCTGCCCATTTTCCAGACTACGGAGACTCTTGATCTTTTGTCTCGAAAACATTTGTCGCCTTGTACGACACCCATGACTGTAAGGGGTTGGTGCTATTCTACTCTGCCGGACACCACACGGCCAACTCTATCATCATTATCATATATTTAAGAGTATGCCTCTTGTCGGTGGAGCAATCGCCACTCTTCTCCCCTGTCTGCCAACCTCTTCATCCCTTTAACTCTTACAGAAACTCTATATAGAGACAAAAATGTCGAACACTAATTACCTAATATGGCTTTTAAATATAATAAAATAATAATAATAAAATCTTTATTGAGCAAGTAATATACAGTCGATCAAGCTGTAGGTAAAATAGGTAACAACCTGTGCTATACCTCCAGCTAACAAATATAAAGTTCACTTTGACAATAGTACTTTTAAAAAAACTATAAACTTACAAACTAATAGTATTTCAAATGCTTTATTTTATGCTAATTTATGTGTGTGTGTAAGCTTGTGTATATGTGTGTGTGTGTGTGTGTGTGTGTGTGTGTGTGTGTGTGTGAGTGTATGTGTGTTGCACTGTGTTATATATTTGGTAAAACGTAGGACAGCAGTTAATTAATTTGGAGGATGAATGAGGCACTCAACAGTTTCATAAGAGAGATTCTGGAGCCAGCTGGTGACACTTGCTTTAAGTTCATGCTTGTGTCTGAAATATATATTAAGAATGCGGTGTAAATTATTATATAAAAATGGACCAAGAAAGCAGAAGAATTTGTGACTAAAACTGGTGTTGAAGAAAGTGGATTTGGCAACAAGGTGATTGCGGCGAGATTGAGATAATTGAACGAGTGGTGTGATCGAGTGTTGTTGCAGAATGGTATAAAGTATGAAGAGTTTTCGAACCGAGAGTACTTGGCAATATTCATATAACGATTGAGTAGGGAAGAGATATGGTTTGAATGTTGCTACTTTTAAGAGAGCTCTTTGAGCACGTTCAATTTTAATGAAGTGAGATTTACAGGCACCGCCCCATGTTGTGATGCAGTAAATTAGTACTGATTGGCCGAGGGCTTTGTATATCATTTTGAGAGTTACCGGATCAGCAACATGACGTAACTTTTTAAAAACAAATATTAATTTTCTTAGCCTGTTTGAAAGTAAGTTAATATAGGGTTTAAAAGAGAGGTTACTATCGATAATAATACCCAGGTATTTAATTTGATTACTAGTTATGATGGGAGAACAATTACATGGTACTGTGGGTAAGTGAGGAACATGTGCAATAACTTTATGATGATTGGGGTCCGGGAGATTTACATTACGTAAGGTAAAATTTATAATGTTTGTTTTCTTTACGTTCAGTGTGAGCAAGTTTTGATTTAACCATTCTGATACTAAAGTGAAACCTTGTTGTGCATTTTGATAGGTCTCGTCCCATGTGTTGCCAGAAAAAAATAGGACAGTATCGTCTGCAAAAGATATTAAATTACCATGCGGGATTTCCAATTGACATAGGTCATTAATGTATGTCAAAAATAGACTGGGGCCTAATATACTACCCTGGGGGACGCCGATTTTTATTGGTAGCTCATCACTTGTATGACCATCTAATGTAACACTTTGTGTTCGACCGTTTAGATAATCCTGGAAGAGATTCAATTGAGTGCCTCTGATTCCGAGAGCCTCCAACTTTTTAAGCAGTATAGGGAATGACACGGTATCAAAGGCTTTTGCCAAATCAAGAAAGATAGCCATGCACTTCCTGTTGCTATCCAAGTTTAGAACTATATTATTTGTAAGAGCTTGTACAGCGTGAGAGGTTGATTTTCCTCTACGAAAACCAAATTGCTTGTTACTTAATAAGTTATTACTTTCAAGATAATTTATAAGGCGATTATTAATTAGTCGTTCAATAATTTTCGAAAATACTGGTAAGATCGAGATAGGGCGATAATTGGAAATAAGGTTTTGATCTCCATTTTTAAAGATAGGATGAACTATTGCTTTTTTGAAGACAGAAGGAAATAATCCTGTTGACAGAGATAGATTGCAAATGTATGTGAGAGCCGGTATAATTTCATTCTTATATGTTTTAAATAACTTTGTTGATATGCCGTCCCATCCTACAGCGCAGTCATTTTTAAGAGACATAATGATACTGTTTATTTCGGACAGGTCTGTAGGTAAGAACACAAGGGAATTGTTGGATGTGACAGAATTCGGAGAGTCGGGATTTTTTGAGTTAGAATAATTTTTTGTAATAGCATCAGCAAGGTCGCGTCCTATATTTGAGAAGAATTGGTTAACAGAGTTTACCGATGTTTGGGGATTTTCTTTCAGCATAAGCAAATTACGGGGCTTACATTTATTTTTATTTAAGTATGCAATATCTTTGATGGCCTCCCACAATGTTTTATTGTTAGAGCTAGCGGCTTGAAGCTTATTTCTCTCATATGTTTGTTTTACTTTTTTGAGTACGGTGTTACAGAAATTTCTGTAACGTTTGTAAGTAGTCCTAAGTATTTCATTACCAGGGTCCTTTTTAAGATTTTTGTGTAAGTTATCTCTGTTTCTTATACACCTCAGCAAACCTGGTGTGATCCAGGGTTTAATATTCCTAAAACCACGGGGTAAGGATTTTTTGACTGAGTTTTTAGATATTATCGCCCGCAAAGTGTCAACCAGTAAACTAGCTGCTATATTTGGATCAGCTTGATTAACTATTGCTGATAGATCGATTTTCGACATATCAGCTTGGAGTCCAACATCATCAATTTTATAGTAATGTTTTGGCATCAGCATCAGTGGAATGGATTACTAATGTTTTAGCTTTGTGGACTGTTTTAATGAAGAAGTGGTCATGTAGAGCTATGTGTAGGTAAATTATGAGAAGAGAGAAGACCATGAGTTGCAAGCAAATTTAGATACTCGTCTGAACGTCTGTCATGGTTATCAGGGTGTATATCTATATTGATATCACCTGTTAGGACGATGGTTTTGAATGAGCTAAGTTCAGATAAAATGTTTCCCAAAGAAAACAGAAATGGTTCAATATTTGTAAAAGCGTGTGGTCTATATATAGCAAGTATTGCAGTTTCTAATCCAATTTTAATCAAAAGGCTACTAGCCTCTGCTATTTCTGGTTCAGTTACAGTAAAACTATTAACATTATTGTTGATGTAAACAGTGACACCGTCATTTTGGTTATGTGGATTAATAACCCATTAACCAGTAAGAAAGGGGACAAGAGGGCTTACCATGAACTCTTATTGGGCCAACACTTTTTTTGATCTACATTAATGATTTATGTACAATGAGGCTCATGAACGCTAAAATCCTGGCTTACGCGGATGACACTGTTGTTGTATTTTCTGGGGATACCTGGAATGATGTAAAAGCTAGCACAGAGAGATATCAGAATGGCTATATAATAACATCCTAACATTAAATGCAACGAAAACTAATTATATCTGTTACAGCTTATATAATAATTCCCAGCCTGACACAAATTTTAATATAAAATTATACAAGTGCAACTGTACACCTAATACTGATACCTGCAGTTGTCCATCTCTGCAGAAAGTCAACCAAACAAAATATTTGGGTGTGTTCGTGGACCAGCGATTATCTTGGTACTATCATCTTGAACACGTCAGTTCAAGAATAAGAAAATTAACACATATTTTTAAAACATTGAGACATGTGGTACCAAGTTCTGCTGCTGGAAAGGGTATTAAAAACAGAGACATCCTAAAAGAAATATATATGGCTCTGGTTCAGTCTGTCATTGGCTATTGCATTTCTATATGGGGTGGTGCAGCGAAAATGAAATTTCTCGAAGTGGAACGAGCCCAGCGTAGCTTGCTTAAAGTTATGTATTTTAAGAACAGGAGATTTTCCACAAATGCTTTATATGGCTTTGGCGGTGCAGGATAAGATAGCCGCCAATGTTGGCAAGCGAAGATGGGGAGAAGGTGGAAAAAGGGTAATTACCCACCTGGCCGGGTGTTGTGACCAGGGGACCAAGGGCCCGACAGTTGATCGTCGGAAAGTTGTATATATGCCGTGGAAGTTGGCACATTTCTCTAGCGCGATGTAGGATTGTTAGCGCCATCTATGTGCGGATGCTTGCCAACCTTGTGTTCGTGTACTCGTAATGTGAGTATCGTTGAGTTTCCTTAGTGGAGCGATAGATGTCGCTACAGTACTCCCCCCGGAGACTGGAGGTCGATACCGAAGCGAGAAACGCTGAAGCTGACGTATGAAGCGTAGTCAGTCTGGCGATGCGGTGAGCAATGGCGTAGCTCTGGCGTGAGGTTGCGCTGTGAGCTGTGCCGAAGCGATGCTGTTCCCAAGTCTGCAGTGAGTCGAGACTGGGTGGGGACAGTGAGATGCCGCAGGTGAACGACCAGGAAGCACGCGTTGTGCCGACTATGGTCAAGGCTGTGACTGCTGTGTGCGGGAGTCAGGTAGGGAAGACGTAAGGATCACGTCGGGGTCACCACTTTGGCGGTGCAGGATAAGATAGCCGCCAATGTTGGCAAGCGAAGATGGGGAGAAGGTGGAAAAAGGGTAATTACCCACCTGGCCGGGTGTTGTGACCAGGGGACCAAGGGCCCGACAGTTGATCGTCGGAAAGTTGTATATATGCCGTGGAAGTTGGCACATTTCTCTAGCGCGATGTAGGATTGTTAGCGCCATCTATGTGCGGATGCTTGCCAACCTTGTGTTCGTGTACTCGTAATGTGAGTATCGTTGAGTTTCCTTAGTGGAGCGATAGATGTCGCTACATGGCCTTTGTCAACTGTCCACAGTCCGAAAACTCTATATTCTAAACATTGTCTTAAGAATGCATAGGTCTGTTCCATATGACCCTAATCTTGTAAAAAGACGAAGGAAAGACACTGTAGTGCCTCTGCCGGAAGTAAACACCACTTTTGCTTGTAGACAACATCCTAGACGCTCTGCCAAACTATATAACGCACTAAATAAACTTTTAGACGTTAATTCTAAAACTTACCACGAATGTAAAAAAGCAGTACAAAACTGGCTTACATTAAAAACATATGACGAAATTGAGCTTCTACTTGAGAACTAACTTACATACACACACCACACACATACACACACTCACACACACACACACACATACACACATTCAAACTTTCATATGTTCATGTTTTGTTATTGTTTCTTTTCCTATTAATATCTAATATAAGTAGAGATAGAGCAACTACATTGTTACCATAGAAGAGCGGTGTCTTCTAACACAGGCCTAGCCTAAAAGGAGACATCTGCCACTAGTGATACAGACATTGTTAAAATGAAATAAAATATTTATTTATTATTATTATTTTATTATAGCAGGATCTAAACAGAATTGCTTTCGGTTTGAACGAGACAAGCTTATGTGACACCTATAGCGCTGTCTCGTTCTAAGCCGGGCCGTTTTGTTTAGGTCCCGCTATAAGAGTTCATGGTAAGACCCAAGAGCTGTGTCAATAACTACAGACCTACCTGCCACCCTACTGCCATCTATATCGAAAATACTAAAAAGAATAATCTATAAGAGACTCGTACAATACTTGGAATGTAATCAACGTTCTACTAATGACGTCATGGTCGACTACCTCACTGATTACCTTGTGAGACAATTCGACTCCCAAAAAAAGTATTTAGCTATCTTTTTAGACCTTGCCAAAGCTTTTGACACGGTAAAAATCCCTATTCTTCTCGACAAACTTCAAATCCTGGGAATACGAGGGCTACCCCATCGCCTGATAAAAGACTCATCTCACTGATAGAACTCAACGTGTTTCTATTGACAATATAATTAGCGAGGAACTCCCCACTGAATACGGTATTCCCCAAGGAAGTATCATGGGTCCGATATTGTTCCTAATTTATGTCAACGAGTTATGCTCACACCCTCTCAATAATGCTAATAATTACATACGCTAACGATACTGCCCTACTTTTTAGCGACAATAGTTGGACCGAAGTTTTCAGACAAGCGCAAGAGGGGTTCTACTCAGTATCCCGATGGCTCAATAATAATGCACTTACACTAAATACCGACAACACCAAATACATGACTTTCTCTTATAATTCCTCTACCCAGCCTCCAGTAAACATGTATAATATTGTTGCTCATTCCTGTCTAATGACCAAACAAAATAGTACCTGCTACTGTCCTAAAATTAGCTCTACCAAGTCAATGGCGTGATTATTGACCAACATTTTAATTTTAAGTTGCATATCGAAGCCCTTACTACAAGAATGCGTAAACTAATATATGTCCTCAAAAACCTTAGACATGCTGCCAATGAGGCATTACGAAGATCCGTTTACCTTGCGCTGTGCCAATCTTTACTTCTATACTGCATTACAACATGGGGTGGCACAACTAAAACAACTATTATTGACTTGGAAAGAGCACAAAGAGCTATTTAAAAGTTAGTACCTTCCGACCCTTCCGCTATCCGACGACCCAATTGCTACATGAATGTGACGTTCTTTCAGTTCGTCAATTATTAATTTTGCAAACGGTTATAAAAAAACACTCCCCAGTCCCGAAACCAGTCATAGACGTGCGGACATGGTGTGCAACAATGAATTATTCCGCACACAACACTCTCACAGGTTTTTCTGTTTCCTTGGCACTTATTTTTATAACAAATTAAATCGCAAAGTAAGTATCGACCTTATGAATAAATTTAATTGCAAATTAACTATCATAGATTGGTTAAAAGGAACAGAGAAAATTCCTACAAGGAAACAGAAAATTCTGGAAGTAGTTGGTTAACTATAAACATAGTACGTAAGTTTTAGTACTTAAATCTCATCCTAGTGTACCCTATACATACAATTTAAACACTTTATAGTTTCACAAAAAAAATGAAAGAATTAACCTATATATTTAGACCTACTAACCTGGATGCCTAAGATACAAGTAAATAATTTACTTAGTTTAGGTGTCCAAACTATCAATAACTAGAATTAAGTACCTATTATTATTTGTGCAAGAGTTGTAAATATGTAGCCTTTATTTTATTTGTACCCATTTACTATAAGTAGGTTTGTTGTAATTTTTAATAAACTTGTAATTTTTGATTAATTTTATTGGAATAAATAAATTTATTTTTTATTATTATTATTATTAATAAATAGACGTTTACTACACTAAATAATTTATTAAACTAATGTCGTTGATGCATATAATAATCTATTGCTGTGGAAAAGGCTGCAAAACCAGCTGCACCAAATATACCGGCTCGCATACCACCTGCAATTTAAAAACAATTGTCATTTAAATATACATATAGTACTATCAGCATCTCAATCTAACAGTTTGATTTTGGACAGTCTTTGGATTTGCAGGTTGCATATCCATAGTGACGCTAGCTCATTTTACAGAGGTTCCTATGCTATTTATATGTTTTGATGTTTCTGTTTGACTCATTGTAATTTAGATTTAACTCTTACCTCTCAAACCAATAAGCCCTCCTGTAATGCCACCTGCATATGTGCCGTTTTTCCAGTCAGATTTCCCTCTAGCTGTCTCTATACAGCATTCTACTCCAGAGAAAACTGCTCCCAACATGGCAAAGTTCTTTGCATAGCTCAGCATTGAGTTTTTCATTTCTCGCAGTATTTCCCTGGCAGTCTGATTCTGTTGTGACATTGTGTCAGTGACATTTGGCATGAGTGACGATGTGAATAGGCCCACCGCAGCACCAAGACCATAACCTGAAAGTACATATTAATTTAATATTGATATTACCTTCATTTCTCCAAATTTTGCTGTTTTTAAACATATGTATCATACACCTATACTTATAAAGATCACCTATAATGAATTAAGTAATAGTAGTGGATCAATTAAACACGAACCAGTTATTCTATACCTACTTAACTCAATACAAACAAGTTTCTCCAGCCAGCAAACTAATTAGTACTTGATAATCGAAAGTTATTAACTACTTAGATAAATAAACCATACTGACAAAGTCCAATCTAAAGACTTACCAATGATGCAACTAGTCAACGATTTGAAAGGGCAGCTCTCCATAGTCGATTCTATCATCTTCTCTTCGTTTGATTTGATAATGATCGGCCCCAGGATCCTCGGAATTATGATATTTTCACGCCAACGATAAATATTACCAACCATGTAACTACTCAGTGCGTCAAAGTCATTGTTTTCTGTAAACTTGACCAGGTTTGGGTCGAGGGGTGGTTTTTTATAGTCTCCCATTGTTTACTGTCAATAACTAATGTTAATTAACAAATAAAGCCTTAAAAAGCTTTTAATTTTTTTTTAATTTCAAGTCCCGAGCAATAAGTTGCTCACAAACACAGACATAACCTCACTTTCCAATCAAACGACAAACAGCTGATTGATTGTCAATGTGATTGCATGTAAAATGTTTGTAAAGATTGATATGTATCTTGACATATTAATTTTATTTTTAGAATAACCTACTATAAATTTGAAATTTTTAATTTAATAAAAACGTGCCCCAGCAGCAGCGCTGCCAGCTGATTAAGCAACGGGGACCGATGGCGGAGGCACTATCCTTCTCACTTTATATATGATTGCACGTCACCGATCGGGCTTTAAAGACGCGACAACTTAAATTATGTTTGACTTTGTTTAACTTTGTTTACCTTTTTGCGAGCGTGCGAATGCTTTCTTTTTCTTTCCATTCCCTGATTACTAATTGTTTATTTATTTATCTTTAAACTAACCATGTCTGATACCTCTGACGATGACGATATGTCCAAATTTCGTGAGGCTGTTGATACCTCTTTCAACAAGCTCATTGACGAATCAAGAGGGAAAACACAAAAGACCGAAACTTGCACCGGTTAGTAACAAAAGACACTTTGTAAAATATTTTCTACTTAATAGTGTATCACTCCCTAGATAAAATAGCCCATGAGATTATATTTAAGTGTTATTTGAAGAGACTAACGATATAACCTAACTTTACATTTTATCCGGCTTGGAGGACTACTGGGAGAACTAACTGCTTACCTTAAACTTCTCAGATCTTCCAATACGTAAATCTGAGAGATACCTTGAAGAGGCCGGCCATTATAGTGACATTAAGGTGCCAGAGGAGATGCAGAAGAAAATTGGTGATAAAGTTTCAGCCATAATAAACAAGAATATTAAATTTATTGATGTTACAGATAATGGTATAAAGTAAGTTTATATGTATACTTTTTTTTTCTTATTAAATACATACTTATACATATTCCACCCAGATCCGTAACAGTAATTTAAATTCATCATTTCAATTTCTGCTCAGCCGGGAATCGAACTCAGGTCCTCTGTGTGGCGATCGGTATGTTAACCAACTGAACCACTCAGGTTGTCAAATTCCTTTTAAATAATTTTGTCATGATCATTTATTTCAAGGTGTTGGAAGGTTAATATGCTACATTAATAATAAATGATAAACAGAAAATTTCTTTATACCACTAACATGGCCGACAAGCTTTTGGCCTGACTGATAGTGGATGAAGATATAGGACAATTGCCCTTGCAAGACTATTGCTCCTTGTTCCAACTGAATATTTGAGATAAAAAATAGTCTATCTTTAATCTGTGACTTTTTCCATGTAAAATTCGGTTTTAACATTCTGGACCCCTTCTCATTCCCACATCAAATTTTGTTGATAAATTATAGCCTAGATATAGCACCTATTCTAGTCTATATTACTGACAAATTTCATTCAAATCTGTTCAGTTGATTTACATTAAGGGGTAATAAACGTCTAAACATCCATCCATCCATACAGTAGGATTAGTAGGAATGTATCCTACATGTGTAATAGTATTAATTTACATCAGCAAACTCGTAACTAAAAACTGAATAAAATAAAACAAAAATGTATGACTTCCTTACAGGAAACATAAAGTTAAGGGTGGTGTTAAACTATTCACTGACTCTGAAAGTTTCTTGACTTGTGAAGATGTGGTAGACACATATACTGAGATTCACAACAGACAAAATAGGAATCTTGAAAGAAAAAGAAGAGCCGTAGATGAAGAAATTAATCCACTCAATGATGAGGGTAAGCTGCCAATGCTACTATAATAATTGTAGGTGAAAATTTGTTAGGATTTACATTCATCTAAGGATATAATTTATCCGAAGATTAGTTTTAGTTCCTGTGGACAAGCTGTGTCAAATAGTATGTGGTCGAAGTCATACACAAAAGCTAGTCGAGAATACTTTTTTAAAAAGCTCTTAGTTTTAAAATCTACTAAAGAGGTTTGATGATTTTACCATGGGAGGTGGTCTAATTTTGGTCAATTTGTGTTTAAAGTCCCAACTTCTCCAGTTCCGAAATGTGTCAAGTATATTTATGGGAATTTAACTTTAGGATGTTGTTATGTGGTAAAAGATCCTCTTGATACCTGCCATGACAGAATACTCAATAGATAGGCCCCTATTTAAACAAAAAGTCCTTATATTTACAGAGAAAATCAATGCTGCAGCTGTCAGTGGTGAGTATGTGATCTCCAAAGAAGAGACTAACTGCTGGAAATCAAGAAGGAAAGACAAAATCTTCAGGTACAAACAGAAAGGAAAAAGCAAAGTGTTGACTGCTATAGAGTAGATAAATAGTTTTGTTAAAGTTTTGTATTGATATAAAAATTTAATAATGCAGTTCAAGCCTATTTTTCTTGCTGTACTTAAGTCAGTTCAAACTTATTTTTCTTGCTGTACTTAAGTCCACCGATTGATATAATCAGCTGAATGAATTATCATACTTTAGTGTAAGTATGTATTAAACAATTTGAATCAAATTTTTTGGCATTTTGTCTTTTAGACGCTAGGGTGATTAATAAAAATAAAAATCAAAGAGTTAGTGCGCGCAGTGAGCTAGAAATATTTTAATAATACTAGGCCATGGCCCATATGGTAAATGGGCTACTGACAGCTTGTGATTTTATTTATAGTTTAAAAGAGGGGTGTCATGCGACGGCTTACATAGTTGGTGCTAGACGAGTGCGCACGACTTACCTGTCCATACAAAATTGCACCGCACGACTCTTTGATTATTTAAGGTTAGCAACGGAAGTGTGTCTGTCAGTCTGTCTTTGGCCATCGTAGCTCCCGAATGGATGGATCAATTTCGATGCAGTGTTTTTTTACAGAGATCCAGTTTAATTAAGATGATTCTTGTTTTATTAAAACTGGTTTAGCAGTTTGGGAAATATTGTCATGGGTCGACTTTCTCGATGTTGGTAGGCTTTGTCGGAGGTTTCCGACATCTGTCGGAAAAAATAACCAAACAATGTGTTACATAATAACATAATTTATTTACAATTTTCTTAATTTACAAATAAATATGTACAAAAGTGCATTATCACATTAATAACTGCTTTTGAAAGGTAAAAATTACGTATACTTATATGTAAGTCGAGCATTTTAATTTACATATTCGAATATGAACACAAGACTATAAGATTATAATAAATTAAGGATTTCAGTAGGGAGTGTAGGCGTTGTCGTGGATTTATAAATAATATGTTTTCTTACTATCAATACCTAAATCTTAAAGCTAATTTAATCGTGTGAAATCTATGTAACTTTAAAAATAGTTCAATCGTCAAGTGAATGCTTCCATGTTCCATTTATAGAACCTACTTAAGTTATGGACCAAGCGATGGCCGGCCAAAATAAGTAACGACAAGCAAAATCAGGCAATGTAATTTATATTTTTAAAGTTTATTATTTATCACATTGCCCGGTCATTACAAATAATGCTACGTAGCTGTTGGGCAAATTGATAAGTAAGATACATTAGGCAACCAATTAACCTGGTTGCACTTCAAATTGCTAGGTTTGCTGCGCCAGTTTTCGCCAGAACGTAATTTTTTATAGATTCAGTTTTTGTCAAATTTTCAAACCCAATAAGTCTGCTCGATAAGTGACGTTATTCATAATGCCTGTTCAATTTAATTGTTTCAATTGTTTATCACGTTGCGTACTTATATTAATGCATTATTCATATTGCCCGGGCATTATAAATAATTCCCTATTAATCACATTGTCCATAACATAATTCCAATAGTAAAAGACAAATGTAGAGCATAATTACAACGGTAATAGGTACTCGTAAGTACTAGGTATCACATAAATCTGAATAAGTTGACTTACCTATTATCCACATCAATCTAAAGAACATTGTTTAATTATTTAAATAGGTCAATTTATTTAGATTTCAGTGTGTAATACCTATAGTTAATGTGCCCTACTTCTCTGTCTCTTTATATTAATCTCTTGGAGTTCAAAGAAACTTGTCATATTAGCATTTTTTTGTAATACAGTAGGCACTATAACACAATTAATCGGCCTGGTTAAATTTAATTAAATACCTAGTGAAATAATGGCAGTATAGCCACACACAATTTAAGTAAGCTTTCTATTGCATAACGCCAAAAACACATACAATAAATAGTCTGATTGTCATCGTAGCTCTCAAAACTGAATGGCGACATAACTCGCGCTGCGAGAGAGCCTGTTTCCTTCTGTACTAAAATAAAAGAGATAGCAGGATTTCTCCGCCCCTTTTCTCGCTTATCTCTCTCACTTGTGTTAGTCGTACCGTTTCATGGAATTGTCATCGGTTCGCAGTTGAGATGGTTCGACGATATTTGAATATAACGGAAAAACCACCGCGAGGAATGAGTGTTTGTACTTTTAAACCACCAGATGTCGCTACTGAGGTCTAAGGTTCCTGTCAAAACACTGCCGCGTTATTGGACAGATACATCAGCTGTAGAATGACAGATCCATTCCAGCCAATGACACGGCTTTATTTTGACAGCTGACCCCTCAGTAGCGCCATCTGGCGATCAAATCAACATATCGACTGGGACTAAGGAACATAAGGTAAACTTAGTAACCTATTTTAACACGTTATGTCGAATTATTTACATTAAACAATTTTATGTTCATGTCATCTTCATTAATTGCTAATGTCAGAAAAATAGTAGACATAATTATTATTTATGGCCATTGAAACGCGCGAAAAGAGTTATACTCGTACTTATGGACTCGTCTGCCATATCTACACCGACTCGCCAGACGAGTTCATTATAATACTGCCGACTCAATTCGCGGGTCGCTTCGACTCAACTTGCCTCGTAGTATGAAATGCCTATTGAGATTGATTTTTTGAGATTCTTTATAGTAGAGTAAATCATGGGATTCTTTCCATCATTAGCCAATTACTGACTGAACAAGCAGCTTTTGTGGAAGTCGGAACGTATCCTTATCTATGA
The DNA here is from genome assembly GCA_905147135.1 of Blastobasis lacticolella. Lineage (NCBI taxonomy): Eukaryota > Metazoa > Arthropoda > Insecta > Lepidoptera > Blastobasidae > Blastobasis > Blastobasis lacticolella. Next base: position 14,925,240 of record LR990056.1, read on the forward strand.
AATTGGCGTTTTGTATGGCGAAAATGAAGAAAACTGTTTATCATACAAGTAAATTCTTAATTTCTTGGCAAAGTGGCGAAATTGACGACAACTGAAAACAAACACTTATAAAAATACAATTAAAAATAATTTAATTTTGGATATTTATCGTGATCTAATAAGTACTATATTTTCGAAATCGAGTATGATTTTTTAAAATGTGATGTACCATTAACTAAGTACTTGCGAAAGAAACGCGAATGTCGTAGATAATCAGGACCCAATATGTTGCGAGTTCCAAAATTCAAATAACTGGCTGCATCAGATTACAAATCCTAACATTCGTATTTACAACTTCCTGTGTAACATATTAGTATCTAAATCACAACGTATATGCTTATATCTCGTAATAAATACATCATAGACGTATTCAGTGGCTTAGAAATTACAATAAGTAATAGTTATCTTCACAGTCTGCTGTTGTCATGTGGCGTGCTTGGTAATGTTCTGCCGTTCCTCACAGAATGTTCGTCGTGTGTGAATGCTCTGTTGTCAAGGCCATTGGGCTTGGCATTAGGTTCCAATTCGGGTGTCTGCTCTGTGGGTTTCTGCTCAATTGGGCCGTCCATGAAGAACATTGTCAAGAAGAACAGGATGCTGCCTGTTGGTGGAAACGCAATAGTTACAGATAACACAATTCCAATCGTTGGGTAGGACTCTGTCGAGCTCTTTTTGGCTGAATAGGTGCCTGCCAATCATGAAGTTATGGCAATGCAAAATTGTTTGATCAAGGGAAAACCTGTGCAGATGGGGGTATGCAGACAAAGCGCCTCACCACAGACCATGACACATCTGGGGGGCGATTCGAAATTCGATTTTCTCTAGTCAAACAACTGTAGATATTAAATAGTCACTGAAATTTATCTTCGACATTATACGACTGTTGAAGATAGTTGAGAAAATATTTTTCGGCTGCAATAGCCATTTCAATGTCATTATGTACCCAGGAAAAATATCGAATTCGAGATGAGATTATTGCTCTGCTCGCCTGCCCTACCTGCCCTGACTCTGAACTTATATGCGTCCACAGCAACGCCGTCCGCGTTGCTCAATTTTGGAGGAGAAATTGCGAGATTGTGGAGGAGGCTTGTGTCCAGCAGTGGGCTGTTATGGGCTGATGATGATTGTGATGATGGGTTACAGTTTCAGCTTTCCTTCAGGTGACCTGTCTGCTGTGTCAGGCATTTAAAGGTATGGTTGATGCCTTCATCTGCCCCGTTATGATATAATTTGATCATTATATTTTATCATACGGGGATGATGTTCTTTATTAACGATAAATACTTAATAATAATAAATGACCAAATTTTTTTTTATACCACTAAGGCGGCAAACAAGCTTGCGGCCTGCCTGATGGTAAGCAGTCACCGCAGCGTATTAACGTTTGCAATACCAGGGGCATCACCCACGCGTTGCCGACCCCGTAAAAACCTTTCAACCCCTTTCTTGAAGAACTCCACGTTGTACTCTCCAGGGAAAACCTCTCAGTTCAATCCACAACTTTAGTGTGCGTGGGAGATTCTAATTCTATCAAGACAGTGGGTGGGTAATGCTGTCTGCTCCTATAGCAAATCCTGTAACATTTATAAGACTAGTCAGAGTTACAAAAAATACTTACTGATGCCATAGAAGCCGGCGTAGAATATCATAATGGCCTCCCGATAGCCGATGGCCTTGGAGACGGGGTCCACCAATATAGGCAGGTTGCCGCCGATATTGTTCATTACGAAGAGGAAAACCCCAACTGTGGTCGAGCGCACGGAGAGGGGCACGATCTCGACGAGGATCGCGAAGACTATGCCGAACCACATTTCAGCTGGAATGGGGGGAAATGTCGATAAGTATATTGAAACTGTTGTTGTTTAGAACACAGAATAACTAAACCGTAAAGTTGTGGTTAAAGGATAGGTATCTAAAAGCAACAGTCAACATAGCTCGAAGATTTTTGCATTATTAATATCTGTAGGCTATTTACGTCACACTTGCCAACAATTGTCTGGCTTCAATGATTGAAATGGTTACTTTTGCGATTCCGTATCATCGATTTCATGGGTTCAGTTGCTAACAAAGTTCCTTTGCAATAAACTGAAACTATTAAATCGACCACACGAAATCCTAAATGTAACAATTTCAGTAATTGAAATTAGAGAATTGTTGGCAACAGCTTTACGTAAATAGCCTACAGGATTATAATGAAAAGTAATTAGAACGCGTTGGATGGACCCGCCAGGTGAGTCGTGCGATTATGACTACGACTCACACGTGTAGTCCGACTCAACAAAAGTGTTAGTTATCGATACCCCATAGCGAGGTCTATGACCAATACTCACCGAAGAAGTACGAGATTGCCAACGTGATCATGGCCCAGAGCGGGCCGAACACCACGGAGCCAAAGGCGGGAAGCGTCGCGATCAGCTGGGAGAGTGCTAGAACCAGTACCCGGGAACGGATGCCCATCTTCTCTACGTATCTGCGGGGGTGGAATGGTTTATTTATTTATTATTATTTATTCAACACACAATAAAATACATAGAGAAATATCATACAAATAAACGACATAACAGGCACTACATATTAAAACAATTTTTTTTTTCCAACAGGCCTAGTTTATTATAATTAGGTATATAGGTCGTTCAAGAGGTATATTAGAGGTCTGTTCAGAGGCGGGCAACGCATTGGTAGCGCCCCTGGTGTTGCTGATGTCCATAGGCGGCGGTGACCACTTTCACATCAGGTGGCCCGTTTGCCTGTCTGCCGTATAACATAAAAAGGTGTTTAGTGTACCTAACACTAAACCCAAACTAACCTTCTAAGAGGTAACTCTGCCAGCATTCTGGGAAGGGTCCCGCATAGCAGCGATTTGGAATCTACTTTTTATATGTAGGCGCGAGCACTTATTGTATGGACCGGCCAGGTGAGTCGGGCGCCACGTAGCGCCGTTACGACTCAAATGGTAGTCAAATAGCGTCGATGGCCTAATGGCTAGCCGATCGTACTCGTAAGCAAGAGGTACCGGATTCGAACTCCGGGGCCGAAGCGCGGTGGCCGAGTGGTTACGGTATCCGATTGGTAAGCGAGAGGTACCGGGTTCGAACCTCATTGCTGCAATGTATAACTGACTCTTTTCTGAGTATGTATATCAGTTGCATACTAACCAATGCTCTTACGGTGAGAGAAAACATTGTGATGAAACCTGCATATTCAGGCGACCGATGTGTAACCAACATCCATGGTACACCATACCATGTATGTGTATTCCCTTAGAAGCAGGGTCAAGAAGGTCAGATGGCAGTCGCTCCTCTGTCATTACCTTATCTGCCAAATCCTGGATCATGGTCAGGGAGAAACCCGGGCCCTCGTATGCGAGCGCACAACCGGGATATTTAAACCAAGATGATTATTTATTCATCTAAGGGTCGATTTTTCAATCCTCGAATAAAACATATCAGTCTGATAAGTTGTTCTGCGACTAAAATAAAATTGTATCATTACTTCATAATTGTGAAGGATTATAGTTTGTTTTAATTTGGCAGTGTATTACTTTATCGGAAAGCAAACTTTATCTGAGAAATGAAAAATCGGCCCTTAGATAAACTTATAACATAACATCCGTCATAAAAATACGAAGGCAGCCAACTCACTTGTCCGAAATGATCCCGCCGACGACCACACCCACGGAGCCGATGCCGACGGTGACGGCGAACAGCCACCAGCCGAGGTCCACGTCCGGGAAGTAGTCCCGGTAATACAAGTCCGCGTTGTAGGCGAAGCACATGCCGCCTGGATATGGGAACGGTTAAGATATAAGTAAGTTTATTTGGCGACTTAGCTAGGGTCCGAAGTGGTAAGAATAAAAGGAGATGTATGAAAAGAGTTGTGGATATATGCGAGGCTAGGGAGTCGTGTCAGGACAGAGCAAAGTGGCGGTCCATAGTCTCTGCGTACCCCACCTGTGGGACACAGGCGTGAGCTTTATGTATGTAGTATTTGGCGACTTCATCATCATCATCATCTTGGCGTTAAGGGGCCCGGGGTCCGCCTTTCTGCTTTTCTTAGTCCACTTTGCTCGGTCTTCGGCATCCTTAGTGGTGACTTCGTTAATTTGGCGACCTGAGTGGTTCAATTGGTTAACATGCCGGCCGGTCTGTCACGCAGAGGTCGCAAAAATTGAAATGATGAATTTAAATTTCTGTTACGGGTCTGGGTGTAAATAAGTATAATAAGTAGGTACCTATGTATTAAAAAAAACGTATATAAGTAGTTTTTAACACCCATAACACAAGCTTCAAAGGAAGAAAGAACATTAATTGACACAAACAACAGCACCACAATGGTTAGATGGTGCTGCGTGAATTTGTCTAAGCATATTTATTTAAATTATATATTATCTATTGTTTTTTGATCCGATATTGAGTCTCTGTTACGTCTCGGGTTAAGTAAAATCGGGTTGGGTGGTGTTTTGCCCTGGGGTAAAACCTCTAAAGGTAAAAACGGATCATTTTTTTGTCTGTCTGTCTGTCTATCGGACCCTCAAGACACGAGTTGGTACAGGTATTTAGTGGAAATGACAAAACTAATCAAAATTATGGCATAACCCTCTGCCTATGTGGAGAAGGCTTTAGTCCGGCAGCTAACAGTTAAAGACTGTTCATATGATTCACATATGGTAGGTCTTAATCATAGTGTCGCCCGATTTACAGAAACGATCACTGAAGTATACTTATAGGTAAGTAACTAAACCTAACCTTCACGCCATCGATTTTAACGTAGAAATCTAACAAAAAACATCACCTTTACCCTCTATCGTAGTTCTTTAGTCTTCATTCAAATTAGCGTGTTTTTTCTGCGGGAAGATTGCAGACGTCGTTTTTGCGAGCCCATCAACCGTGTCTCACCGATTCCTTTCTATTTTCGTGACTGATTCAACAGGTTTCTGTTTACGAACGGTGCGATGTTGACGGAAACGGTTAGCAGAAGACAATTGTATATACTAGTTGCTTTCAGGCACTGTTGGAGGGCTTGCCTTGAGATTTTGAGCATAATAATATAATGAGCGTGGTTTTTTTTAAATTGGTAGTATGTCGGGTGGTATTAACGAAGTTAAGTGTAGATGCAGTCTACGATAGGCCACGCTACATCTAGTATAGGTTGCCCACGATTCTTTAACAAGGTGTTTTAATTTATCAATTCATTCCATAGTTAGTTAGTCGGAGGTATAACCTAGGCCGTGTGGTGTCCGGCAGAGTAGAATAGCACCAACCCTTTACACTCATAGGTGTCGTATAAGGTGATTAATGTTTTCGAGATAAAATATCTAGAGTCTCCGTAGGCTGAAAAATGGGCACAGCATTTTCCAAAACTGCGATCTCCAACCCGCCTGCCAAGCGTAGAGAGTATTGCAATAAACTCCCCTTTCGTGGGAGAGGCCCTAAGTCTAACCTAAGTCTAAGGGTATAACCTAAGATGGATTACCTATTCTAGATGATAATTTTCTTAATCATCATCAGCTTCTTGGATAGACTCTCCTCTAAACCATTAAATGTACCCTCTTCACCCTCCAAATCGTCGTGTTAACAACCTTCCATTCCAGCCCTTCAACCGAAGAAGTTCTGCCTCCTGGAAGGCTACGCTATGATCCTCATAATTGCAAAGGGCTCAGAGATAACAATCGGCATTTAAAGCGGAACTGAAAACACTGTTGCTAATTAGTGTTACCTCCAGAACAAAAATTATCAGCAGTGTTTTCAGTCTGGCCTCCAGAACCTCCACTTAGAAGCTATACCTACAACAACTAGTCTCATTATGCAACATAAATCAATGGATTCTAAGTAGGCTGCCGGCCCACGCACGGCTAATGAAACTAAGTTTCAATATCAATTACCTATAATTAAGCGTCTGACATTGTTCCAGTAATTAATTTATCTATAGCCAATGTCTTACTTACGATGTCAGAGAATAGAGTGACGAAGTATTTTTTACCTGACACCTTAATAAAAGCACCACCTTCCAAAATTAGGCATCAACCACCTTCTAATTCCGATTTGCGGAAGAGCCGGCTGTTACACGACAAAACAATGTCGCCTAATTTCCGGAACCACTTTTGTTAGCGACAGTACCCTTGAAATTGGTGACACGACTTGCTAGCTATTTTTTTTCCTATTAGCTAAGCTACTTAGTCTCCAACTCCGATAATAATGACTGGCATTATAGACAAGACTGTACCTACTTATCTGGACATTCTATTTTCGACAATTGATCACAGAAATAACAATGTCAGCAGTAAGTAGGTAGGTACCTATATTGTCCTATATGCATGACTTACAAAATTATTCAATCGCAAATCTAGAGCTATTTTTGTACCAATAATGGACTATGCCGTGTGGTGTCTGACAGAGTAGAATAGCACCAACCGATTACACTCGTGGGTGTCGTACAAGGCGACTAACGTTTTCGAGGCATAAAATCAAAAGTCTCCGTAGGCTGGATAATGGGCAGCAGCATTTTCCATTGTTATATTTACAACACTGCGATTTCCAACCCGCCTGCCAATCGTGGAGATTATGGCAATAGCCTTCCATTTTTAGTGGGAGAGGCCCTAAGTCCTGCAGTGGACTGTTATGGGCTGTGATGATGAATGGACTATGGGATTAGCAACCTGATACCTAAGCACTTAATTTATTTAAGCGTATGGCAAGATCATCATCATCTTGGCGCTATGTCCCAGTTGCGCTCCCACGCTATACGCGAGGGCCCGGGATCCGCCTTCCTACTCTACCTGGCACACTTCGCTCGGTCTTCGTCATGTATGGCACGATGTAATTACAAATTTACCAATTTAAAAAATTAGTGTACCATTTCACCATTCCGGTTGAAACAGGTCATCGGCATCCCCGGAACAGGCCAGAGAATCTATACCACAACGGTATCTACTTGTAGGTAGGTCACAGCGAAGGCGGGTAGTGAAATAGGTATCTACTGATACAAAAAATTTATATAAATATGCTACAAAAATTTAAGATCATTTTAGTTTCTTTGTCAGATTTAGGTCGGATTAGGGGTCTAGAAAGTTTGTGGCACTCTAATATTAATCATAATATGAAACGCTACTGTGGCCTTTTGTAGACCCCCGTTTTATCCTTTTGACAAGCGAGAGTGGTCAATCATAATATCTCTGTAATGTTAATCTATCGCTTCTTGGCACTGTGTGGTCCAATATGAGCATCTATTCAGGCGGACTTATCCAACTACCTGAAACTTGGAATGTGCAGAGGACAAAGACCACCCACCTACCCACTTTGCTCGAATTCCGTACCCATGGACGGTTTTGTAAGCGACCGTCCATGGGCGCATGCTAGTTCTATAATGAAGCTTGCTAGTCCTTCAGGACAGCATGATTGAGGGTTTTAATCAGTTTTTAGTGGGTGACAAAAAGGTCTCACTTCTGCCGAATTGGTCACTATTATTAGCCGACAGGAGTTTTTGCTAATGAAAATGTCTGGACTGGATGTTGTCACGGCGGAGGACAATTTATTTTTTGCTGCTCAAACTTGATTAATCTAGATATAAGTATGTAGATTGGGCGTGTATTAATTACAAGTAGGTGTGTAGGTGGAAAATATTAGGTATAAGTCGCTGTTCAATTCCTAAGTACTTTCTGAGTACCTAAGTATCATAGTTTTTGGTTTTTAGACATTTCCTCTAAGTTAATTCAAAGGTAGATTACAGTGAAGAGTGCCTCCAAAAGCTCTCTGAGACAAATATTCTTGGATAGAGTTGTAATGATATAGGTATTTCATTCGAGAAAATATTGTGTGGTTTCCATTCTAGAGTCAAGTTTCCGATGTAGAGACGAGGTTTATTAGACTTTATACTATATAAGTAAAGATCACAGTCTATCTGCTTGAAGAGATGACCTCCAATTTCTGTTTTGTGTCTGGTATACCAACTCATATATCTCCTAAAGTGTCGAACCGCTCAATGCTTGCGTTATTGTATTCCGGTTTGAAGGATAAGGTAGCCAGCGCAATTACAGGCATGAGGCATTTCATCTTAGTCCCCACAGTGTCAACGCACCTGCGGTTCTGCATTTTTGTTGCCTGCAACCTAAATGTATTAATCGTAGATGTTATGGGCGACAGTTACCATTTACCATCAGGTGGGTTGTCTGCACGTTTGTCACTGTGTAGAATAAAAAAATTAAATAAAGGTAGGAACTAGACTCACCACAATGTCTGATGGAGGCAGCGATACAAAGAAGGATGATCCTGGGTTGCTTGATGACGTGCCAGATGTTAATTTGAGGCATTTTCTTGCTGCCGGTTTCTACTGAGGCGTCAGTTGTCTTGGGTGCTCCGGTTCCTAGAGCGATAAATAAAAATAATCATCTTGGTGATAAAGTCCCGGCGTGTTCTAGCGAGCGAGGGCCCGGGGTCAGACTTGACCATGATCCAGGATTTGACAGATCAGGTATTTGGAGCGAACGACTACCAACTGACCTTCGTGACTCTGTTAGCAAGGATTTGAGATTGGATCATGGTTACACATTCAATCGCCTGAGTGTGCTGGTTTCATCACGATGTTTTCCTTCACTGACTGAGGTTCGAACCCGGTACCCTTTCGCTTACGAGTCAGGCCCCTTAACCGTTAAACTACCTAATGGGATTAAAGGTGCGGTGATGGAGTTGGTAGGAAGTGGAAACTGGAAAGAAAATTGGTATACATTCCAAACAAAACTATCTTCTCGAACAACTCCAGGACTTCTTCTTATCAGTGTTCATAACCTCTCATAACATGTGCCGAACCGCTGGGGTTTCAAACGATTTGCTGGGTGTGGGACGCCCTCCGGCCAGAATGAGTGACTAACAGTGACTGCTGGTGGATCCTGGATGCGCCCGAGGACAGGGTGCATAGGTGCGAGTTGGGGGAGGCTTATGTCCAGCAGTGGTACCAGTACAGGCTGATGATGATGATGAATTAGGTCTCCGATCGGGACATCATATAGTATTAAGAATTGAAGCGGAATGTCTTCTCTGAACGGTAATGTTCAAGGGAATTGAGGTCTCCAACCCAAACTAATTCGACTTAAACACAGGCATATAACACTTTCGGTGCAGCCGACTCAACAATTGGGTCAAAATCACATACGAATCGAATGCACACGGCTCGTCTGGGAGGTCCATTTATTACAGGCGCTACGATACTTAGCACTGCTGTAGACATAAAGCTGTAAAGTTTATGGAATAAATAAATAAATATATGTTGTTATAATCCTGTGTTTCTCTCCATACCAAGGTTGTCTGGAAGAGATCACATTAGTGATAAGACCGCCCTTTGTACTACTTACCATATTTTTTGTATCTGTACTTCTGTTCTCTGGTGTGCAAAAAAGAGTTTTGTATTGTATTGTATAAATGTACGGACCTTCTTCGCCAATTGTGGTCCTGGCTGGCTCACGGAGCGTGAGGAAGGTCAGCAGAGACACGATTAATCCGATCACCCCGGTGCCGTAGTAGCAGAGACGCCAGCTCTGCAAGAAAATATTTCCTGTCATGTTTGTTCGACTCCTCAATGCGGATTCATCTTGTCTATTTGCCTTTTAGTTGATTAAGTAGACCAGTAAAATTACCTAACTTAATTCATCTAAGCGAAATCACCTTCACGCGAAATGCGTTAATCGCATAATGTCGTTAATGCATAATGCCCTAAACGTAGTCATCTTGTAGATAACTTACAATAACATGTTTTAAGCTATCGCGGTTATTATTATGATGCACGCAACTGTGTCGAAATATCGGGCTACTCGTCAACAAAGGCACGCGGTAGGAAACCCGTAACATACCCTTAAAATGTGTCACTTGTGTTTATTAATTGCAATACTAGGTATAACATCATTGATGATCTGGGCAATTGATTACATTTTTAAGCAAGTACTTGCGTTTATAATCAAATTTATTTACAGTAAAGATTATAGGACCCTATGTACCTAGTTTTATATGATATAAAAAAGTTATTGTTCAATTAGTAGTAGTATTTTTAAGTCAACGGCAGACTCCACCTGATTAAGAGTGAGCACTGCTGTCTATAGAGCCAGATAAATCGTTTATTTATCGCCAAATAGATAATATATAGACCACAAAATTCAACAGCCAGAAAATACATACTACAACATCCCTGCAACACTACAACAAGGGTATCTCAAATACACTTCTTTAAACGCATTTTCAACATAAACAAACTCAATTTCATTCCAACTTACCAAACCCCAAGCATTGAGATCGGGTATATATCTTCCCACCGGGAAAGCGATGCCGTATCCCCCATAGATGCCCCAGTTGAAGATTGAGAGGACCAGAGCCCTCTGGCGTTCAGGGAAGAGGTCAGTCAAGATGCCAGTGGCCAGAGGGTTGCAGCCGGACTCTCCGGCGGCCATGATCATTCTTAGGATGACCAGATGCCAGTATTCCTTGACGCCACCCATGAGGAGGATGGCTATTACGAAGACTAGGGTGCAGACCGCCAGCACTCGGGCGCGGTTGTACCTGGTGGAAGACGTGGTTTTAGATGTAAGCAGGTGTAGAAGACAGTACAATTGTTTAGACGTCGGACTGTCACTGGTTTGATGCGCATTTTATAGGTACTGGTTGTGGGTATGTTGATGTGCTGATTTTCAGTTTTTGAAAATTGTGTAAAAACTATAAAAATTGGTGTGGGCGAAAATGATTAAATATTTTATTAAACCCCCGACCAGCAGATCGCTATGATTTGTAGTTTGTTAGAACTCCTCAAATGCCGATTTATCAGACTGATCTTATGCTGCAGTGGTATGCTCGCGTGAATGCGAGCGATTCAGAACTAGGGCCCTTTATCTTCGACATTCTGAGCTAAGTTCATTGTCCTACATATTATTCGTTTACGTCGTCAACCCTCTTCTTGAGTCGTTCTCTTTCTTCCATGCCTGGCGGAAGTAAGACGGTAACCTACATAATTTGCCTGTCTGCGTAGATGTGGCTAAACAATCGAAGATCACAGTTTTGTAGCTAGTCTAGCATAGCTAGTCTAGTAAACCCTAAACACAATACTTACTTATCAGCCACCACGCCGAGGATCACGCCGACGACAGTGAAGACAGCCATGAAGGCGGGCCCGGCCAGCACCTGGTAGTCTATCCCGAGCCCGTTGTAGCCCCACTCGCAGTAACGGGTGCCGTTGATCTCCAGGCTTTGGCATCTGTGGGCGGAACTCGGTGTCAGAGGCAAAACATACTAAATCTAAATAAAATAAGCCATATTCTAAAACCTAAATCTAGACTAGAGTGAATAGGCTGTTCCAGAGAAATTGCTCCATCTTGGAAACTCTTACTACCAGGTGAGAGATGCCTGGCTAGTTCTAGTGAACAAGTCCTGTGGACTGTTATGGGCTGTGATAATAATGATGATTTCAATTTCGGCCCGGCCCGCATCGGACCTTTGCGTGGCAACTGAAACCGTTGGCCGAGGAATGAGCAAGCCATGTGTTAGATTGTGTTATAATGAGCAGTTTTCCAATAGGTATCTAAAGCATTCCTAACCACTCACTAGATGGCGCCGCGACAATTTTGGTAACTGATAATCGCTTGAAATAGATTCTTAGCGAACAGGATATAAACTGGGTACGTTGTACTGGATAATATTGTATTTGTCAATAGTTTTCAACCATTTAAGAGGTTGTAATAATAATGGAACATAGTGCCAACTTCTATCAATATTTCTTTTTACATTTCGTTCAACCTTTAACAGTTATGTTTATATTAATAAACATTTTATTTTTAAGTTTAGTATTAATTGGCTGCATGAAATCATTGCCACCATCATACAGATTAAAAAAAGATTACCAAAATTGTAGGAGCGCCATCTATTGATCATTTTTGAAACCAACTATCAATACCTACTGGAAAACTCCTCATTGTATTGAATTGTAATGTTTTATTTATTATTTTACATTTATCGGGATTCGCACGCGACGTACCTTTGCGATTTGTAAGCCTCGACGTTAAGTCGCCTGTAAGTTTCGATAAATCTAATAAGATTGTGTTGTGTCATCTTTTATACAGCTTGTATCGTCCGTATAAGGTCGGTTTGCTTATTATTTTAGAACAAGGGTACTAAATATATTTAGTCAACTTATAGGTATTATTACCTAGCTGATGAGGACTGTAGCTATATGCTACCTCGTTAGCTTATACGTGTTATATGAGCGTGAACTTTTATACGTTGCGATCTAACTTTAAATATAAGTATGTATTTTTAGAAGCTTTAATTTATCTTGCAAATTTTGTAACTATGTATGTATGTTTGGAACAAATCTTGCAGGCCTACTTTGACTCACTTCCCGGCGTTCAATTGAGCTGAAATTTGGCATACCTCTGGTGTTATAATGGAGTCGGATAGGAACTAATGTACGCAATAACTGATGAAAGCCCCATCGTGTTTGGGCTCTTTGGAATGGTCTTGAATAGTACTATACCCCTAGATGATATTCAAGGTTTGATGATGGTCATAGGCACTCGTAAAATACGCATGATAAACCCATGGAGTTTGGGCTCGTTTGATTTGTCGTGACAAGTCCTCTGATCGTAGGTATCAATAGATCGCGTATAAAAACTTGATATGAAGACAACAGTTATTTGAGAACTAGTTTAAAATCCAGCTACGTGTGTACTGGTAATGGTACGTTTGTAAAAAAAATGGTTTTATTAAATCTAACAAAGACAAAGAAATCACGCACAACTATTATGACCCAGCTGACAAGTGGTGATTATTATAAAAGTTAGCATTTTATAGTCGTACATTAAACTTTTTGCTTCATATATGGTTCCGGGTGCATACGAGACACACCAATTCTAGCGTTTGAAAACTAAATTGTCAGCGTTTATGTGTTACGTTTATACCTAGTTTTATAAACGAAAAGAAAATGTAAGTTTTTTTCCTATAGGATTTTTTTTTATTTAGATATTTTATTTGACTCCAGCCAAGATCCGCTCTCCTACAAGGAAACCGCTTTCCTACCACAATCCTTAAATAAAAAGTGGTGTTTTGTCTTTCTTCGTAAGGCGACTGCTAGCTGACCCGCACAAATTTATGAAAAGCCGGTTCTCCAGAGCCTGGTTCGTCTGTCAGCAGGGTGCGGCGTGTAGGTGGTAGTCGGTAGTGTCCCTTACGTCTCTACATTATTCTTCCGTATTTGTTGCAGGTTCCTGGCATGGTCACTACTGATCTGCACATCGTTCGGCGTCTTCCCTTTACTCTACGATACCATTTCTATGCTTAACTTAGATTTTGGACAGAGTAGAAAACATCATACCACCAATCCTATTCACTTTGCAACTAAATATGTCATGCATGGAGATTACGATAAAATACACCTTAATATTTCTACAATCTTTATAATCGTACCCTAAACTACATATATCTAATTTCAATAACATGGAGGACTGCAGGAGGCTCAAAACCAACTCTGCATAGTAAATTATGGTCTGTTGATGTGTGCCACTAACTGAACGAGCTCAGTAGCTGATGGTAAGCGGTGACTGTACATAACATATATGATTCACGCATTTAGGTTGCAGACAACAAAAATGCAAAACCGCAGATACGTCGTCACTGTGAGGACTAAGATGAAATGTCTAATGCGTATTATTTTATATTTTAATTTATCTTGCAACCGAACTGGAAACTGACGTTAAATTATTAATATTTGTATTGAGAATAATCGAGTGATAATAAATGCCGAGTCAAGGGTACCTGCCTACGTTACTGGACATTATAGACCAATTAAAGTTAAGTAAAAGTGTATGCAATTGAATTAATTGTATTGATCGAGGAATGTCTATTAAGGTATATACCTAATTACCTACTCAGCTCTCTTTTTTTCAATGCGTTTTTAGGAGCTGTTTTTCGCAAGGGTTTCTGATTTCGCACAGAAAATGTAGTAAGTAAGTAGCAGTTAAACAAAATCAAGAAAGGTTCTAGTTCCTAGAATCTAGTATAGTAGTTTCCGTGGGAACAGGTCTGGAACGTAATAACCGAATATTACTCCAACGTGGGGTAAACAAAAGCGTTGAAGAGGATTTTTGTGTAAGGGACTTATTTAATAGTTAGTAGGAGATAAGTTCAAGTAAGTTTAATAGATAATATTTAATTCGAAATTCAAAATTTCTTTATTGATTAGGACATTAAATATCTTTTTCAATCGTCAAAAAGGAGGGGGGTAAGAAAGTAGGAAGGAAACACACAGTGACACGCTGACCGCCCTATGGCCGTAGATAAACGTATCCCTCGCCAACCACGACCGAACCGCGCTCGACAATGCCAGGCAGAGCCGGAACGCTATATTCCAGAACCAGGTGTTCCAGAAACACATGCAGACAATAATCTGACCTACAGAATTATGTCAGAAAACCTCTGACCAAGAATACTTATACTCCAATATTTCCTAAACTTCTAAACCGATTTAAACGAAATACAGCTAAAAACCATCTAGATTGAAAGCCTGTTTGGCTTTTAAAAAAAACGACGTCGAAATCGATCCATCCGTTCGGGAGCTACCCCCATCTTTTATTTCGTCGGGCTTTAAAAATAGAACGAATCGCCCGAATTTTTTGCTCTTTCGCGTCGCAGCCAGGTAAAGGAAAAGGACACCCGACCTTGAAACGCCAACCTTGACTCGCCTTGGTCCAATGGCAATTTTGGCCTTGACGAATCAAGGCCAAAATTGCCTACTCACGTTGTTAATTTTGTCATTACACAGACTAAGCAAGAAACAATTAATACTAATTTTCCGCGTGTTCTAATAGGAACATTCCACGCGCAAAGAACAAAAAGTATTAGGTACTTACTTACTTAGATACTCAATTTCCCGATTATCCGATGCGTGAATGCGAAATCCTTTGTTCGTAAAGTAAACAAATTATCTTGTCTTCTTTACCTACGACCTACAACTGAATCAACTCTCGAATGAGTAAACGAGACACAATGTTTAACTCCCGACGAAAAAAGAGTGTATATGGGTATCTGTCTGTGGCAACCTAGCTCCCAAACGGATGGTCCGATTTAGACGCGGGTTTCTCTATTTGGAAGTCAGTTTAATCAAGATAGATCTAAGCTTTGTTTCATGAAAATCGGTTTTGTAGTTTGGTAAATATTTGTGTTTAAGTAAACTTGGCCGGGGGTTATCAGACTTTTTTCGGTTAGTTAGGTTATCACCCAATAACTTCCAGTTAACTAAGTTAGGGAATAAGCTAAATTGGCTACCTTCTATATATTTCGTCTAGACGCCCACCACAACTGTTACTAACTATTGGTCGTGGTAGTCATGTAAAATCGTGGAGTTAACATCGATTGGCCGACGTATGATCTGTCCAAACTGACTTGTCCTATTTGGTGAATAAACAAGACCCAAAATCACAAGTGGCCGTATAAATCACGCTACGTATACTGTGCCTAGATGTCTAGAATTATATAAGAATCACATAGAATGTGAATTTCAACGAGTATTGCTGCAAATTATCCATTTAAATTCATAATTTCCATAGCCAAATAATACAAGTCAGTTTGGACAGATTTTATTTAGTTGGCGATCGGTCTCGACTGAGTCGACTAAACCGAGTTGGTATCAATGTGCTTCTACTACTAACCCTTAAATGAACGCATAGCAAACAGCCCACCAACTAAACAGTTTCATTAGTGAAGTATCGTCCGTGCAGTTACAGCCTTAGCTCGCTGTGTGGCCTGCATTGCATATGTCAATGTAAGCAAGCAAGTAAATAAGGATTAAAGCTATCAAGCCACTTCATACAATAATACTTATTGAGTAAGTACGTGGTCACGGTCGTCTAATTTTCAACTTAGCTGTCACACTAATGTGCCTTACAATATCGTGTGACCTAGATATGAGGAATGGTATTTTTTTATTTATGGAGTTGACATACATACATATGAATATCATCAGTGTGAGGTTTTTCTTGAATAATTCAGAATCTGAATCAGAAATCATTTATTATAAAACTGTAGTAGGTACATTGTAGGTGGTATTTGATTTAGAGCAGAACTCAATAGTGAAAGACTTTCCATCATAATTTCGAAACCTTGTGGCAGTTGCTGTTAGGTACTAGTGTATTTGATCTGAATATATTATTGTGCAGATGTTAGAAGCCTGTATTATTTAGACAAAACCAGTTGCTATGTAATAAAAGTAGCCCACACTTCAAAACCCCTCATAACGAATGTTGTTTTGTCAATGACGCATAAGAGCCCGTAGAAACGTACATATTTCTGCACGATATGTCTTAAATGTTGATGAAATTTTGGTTTCTGTATTTGTAAAGAGAAGCGCAGCGCCCGTATGCCGCACCGCACACTCACCGCACAGCAATCGTGTCGCACCTACATAGTCGTCACCGCATCGTGTGCGCACGAATGCACATTTTGTGTCCGATTGCTAAGTGCTGACTATGCGGCGTTACGCGTTTTCTGTCCGGTTTGCAAGCGGTGATTTACAAACCGCCCTTAATTTTTACAAGCTTTTATTTAGTTTCACATATCCGAATGTCTGTTCGTGATAAAATGTTGCAAATTAAATTTAAGTGATTTCCCGGTTTCCGATCGAGCTGAAATATTGCATGCTCATGTAAGTCCGGAGACAAAGCAATGTTATGATACCATTGAGCTGATCTGATGATGGAGGCGGAAGGTGACAATAGGATCTAAACTACGCATGGTTAAACAATCGAGTTTCGGCTCGTTTAAATAGTCATGACAAATACTGTGACTGATCATAGAGAAGCTTGCTATGAAAAAATAGTTTTCATTTAAACTTGTTACCTACATCGTTAGTTTGTCAACGTTTCGTTTGTCGAAAGTGTCACCGATAACCGTTTCATCTTTTACTGTCTAGCTCGATTATTCATTAGATAACCTAGCATTAACTGAAAAAGTATGTATATCAGGCCCAAGATCTTCGCCCCCTACATTTGTGTGATCCTAATTTCATAGTGACAGCTGATAGGTAGACGCGGCAGGGCTCTTACAGAGGTAAGGATGGCAATGATTCGTCATTTCTCAATGAATTGAGATTAATTGCTCGAGCAAAAACATTGCTCAGATGTTTGCGATATCAGTCTGTTTGATCTCTGGTTGGTTAAGCATTAGAGTAGTAGCCATTAGAGCAATTTGTAGATCATAATTGTTAGTAGCAGTGGCAGTACAGAAGTTATATAGTTTTATTAAGTAGGTAGCTGCCACTGTATCTATCTATTGATTTGCCTATAGTAGATATTAAATGGCTAATGTTTTTTGTTTTAACTGCAGTAATTTTTCCTGTGAATGTGTTACTATACCGTTTTATGTGAATTTACCGTGGGTTACCGTGACCGTCTTGTTTGCGGATGTCACCGGTTCGTATCAAATCGCGAACGATCGGAGTGGTATGTACTTATTGTAGGGTAGGTCTAGGGTAGGTGTGGGGTAGGTGTGGAGTACGTGTTGGATAGGTATGGGGGATGTGTGGGGTAGGTGTAGGGTAGGTGTAGAGTAGGGATAGGGCAGGGGTAGGAACAGGGTAGGATAAGGGTAAGACGCCACATGAACGAAGTTGCGCCCGCGGGGTCCACTAGTAAAATATAAAACAAAGATAAAAATGATAAAATTAATTTACAAACGTTTCGTGACTTTAATAATTTATTCAGTTCAATCTTTTATTAAGTTTTTGTATTAATTTAAAACCAATCTCTTTGTCTGCAGTTCATGTCAGATAATTAGACAGTCTAGTCAGCCTGCCAGTTATAAAAACACGAGATATTTTTTTTTGCTTAGACACAACTTTTTGCAGAGCAATGAAACGAGTTGCTAACCGAATTTGTGTAGATAAAAACCGTTGGAACATAATTTGTCTCAGGCACGAAATGTTTACGAGTTATGTAGGCACAGTTTTAGAATATTTTAATACATTATATTTTAAAAGTACCTAGTGTAAACGAAAAACAAAAAAATCAGTAATTTAGTATAGCTCTGGGGTTAGTTTAGTTCTGAAAGCTAAGATTCATCGCGATTAAATTTATCCTTACCCTACTATAAAATAATGTCACTTTTCGTGTTTGTCTGCATAGTCAGTATCACTACATATTATAAAACAAAGTCCCACGCCGCGTCTGTCTGTCGGTCTGTCTATCCGCGATGCACTTAAAAACTACTGAACGGATTTGCATTTCTTCAAGAACTCCACGTTGTATTCTCCAGGGAAAACCTCTCCAGGGGGCTTCCACAGCCACACGTTTAGTGTGCGTGGGAGAAAGAACTGCACAGTTCGCGACCTATTTGGCTTCAAGGTGTGAGGATGAACTCCCATGTCGATGGCGAGCGGTGCGATGATAGAATGTGGCTTTGCGCGTGGTATGGGCGTGAGCGCTATAAGGATAATTAGGCATTTGGATGAGCCCACATGGTGTGAAAAGTAACGCTGTCAATAGAGACTCTTCACAAGACGGCGGCGTTAGTTCTGATTTCAGTGTACAAGGATATTTTGGCACTTAGATGAGGACGTGGTTTTCAAACATCAACTCCAGCTGTCTGTCAAAAGTGACGCTTTACAAGACGGCGGTTTAGTTCTGATATCGGCCATGTGCCAATTGATATTTGTAGTAATGTATGTGGTAGGAGCTCACGTTTCGGTAGTGTTGACATTCTCGCAGACTACAGGCAGATCGCTCAGCCGGAGGTGGTGGGCGTTCAGCATGCAGGCCTTGTCGCCGTAGTGCAGGTCTTCGGCTGTCACCTTCGACGTTGTTCCTGGGGGTCGGGCATTATAATATTTAACTGAGTAATTGGGTTTGGTTGGATTAAGGAAGGGTTCGACTCGTAAGCGAGAGGTTTCAGGGTTCGAACCCCAGTGCCACTATGTACCAATATCTGTTTTCTGGGTTAAGTATTTTAGTTGAACACTGACTGAGCATCTTACGGCGAGGGAAATATTGTAATGAAACTTGCACATTCAGGTAACTAAATGTGTAACCATGATCCAATGTAGTCAGGTTCACCCTGTAACAGGTTTACGGAGGTCAGATGGCAGTTGCTCTACAGTAAATACCTGTCTACCAAATCCTGGATCATGGTCAAGGAGAGTGGAGGTGAGATCGTTATTGTTCTAGGATAAGAAGTAGCGTTGTCTCGAGCAGCGAAAAAGTTACGAAATGGTTTCAGTATTTGCAAATAGGTATTCTTCACCTACATACCTCCGACTTTGTGGGATAAGCCTGCCTTTGCAATGTATATTTATTTTCTTTTGGTATTGTTCTTTATGTAGTTATACAATAAAGAGTTTACATACCTACATACATACTTTGCCTCAAGTAAAAAATAATATGCTACAAAATGTAATTTATATGTTAATTAAGAAGGGGATTATTCAAATGAAATATTTACATGACAGAAATAAAAAGCTTTCCCCAAGTCCCTTGTAGAAGGAATTGTTCCAAAAAGACTTGGCCGCATTGCCTCTCTGTATCGCGAGACTGATCGTCATGCGCAGTTTAATTAAGTAATGCATAATATGAAGGGTTTGCTTGTTAAGAAACCGTGGCGGTGGTTAGTCTAATCCAATGGTATCTCTTTGAATGGGCTCTCGCACACGTGGGCCCGGGGTCCGCTTTGACCATGATCCAGGATTTGGCAGATTAAGTATTTTATTTTTATTTTTTATGTCATACAGTAGGCAAACAGGCAAGCGGGCCACCTGCTCAGTGGAGCGACTGCCATCTGATCTTCGTGACCCTGTGGTAACCTGACCGGATTGGATTATGGTTACACATTCAGTCGCCTGAATATGCAGGTTTCATCACGATATTTTGCCTCACCGTAAGAGCATCAGTTAGCGTTCAATAATCGCACTATCTAACCCTAACGACTATCCGCTATAGCACTATCTAACCTCATAGTAAGAGACACATCCGTTACCGCTTATAAAACATGACGTCTAAACATTTATTAAATCTAATAAATATTCTGCAGGAGCCGAATTACGCAATCGTGGCATGTAACACTGGCTCAGTTACATTTTATTATTAAACGCCCAACGTCAGGGGTGTTCAACTTATGGCGCAAGTTAAGTTTTGGTGTGTTTTTTCAAATATAATCTGTCGTGTACATATTTAGTTATAGTACCACGTTTACCGTACACTTGCAATTTAATACTTACACAGTACTTATACACAAATTAAATAAATTGAATGTCTCTTGCAGACGTAAGATAACGAATCTTAATTTGAATTTGAATATTGTAATTAGATACCTAAATAAACTTTGTTGAGACAAGAAACATCAAAAACCAAACATGAAGCCGGCGGTAAATATTCCGCATCGGTCTGTTCGGCTTCGCAGAGCGCCGTCTCTGTCGTACGCGTGTGAGTATAATAGTAGTGTCCGACCGAACGTCAATGTTTGGCCGAAGCCGATTAATCGGCTATCGCACCAACCTTCGGCTAAAGCAGAAGGTTTAAAAGCTCTAAAAAATTTTGTTCAGTATTGGCTACAAGCTACAATAATAATGTTAAATCATTTTAAAACTTTAATATTAAAGGTTTATATTGACTGTAAATAGAACTAAAGGTAGTTTTTTTTTAAGTCATACTATAGGCAAACAGGCAAGCGGGCCACCTGATGGAAAGTGGTCACCACTGCCTATAGACATTAGCAACACCGAGACTATCGCCAATGCGTTGCCCACATCTATAACACGTTACTCTGGCAGCAAAAAGGCAAATATCCCTCCACTGCCAAAGCCACGGTTCCCCAAATTCCCACCCCATGGAGCTCTGGAAACCTTACTCACCGGCACTTAGTTTAAATTATCTCTAGAAGTCGATATAGAGATCATAAAAAATATAACATTATTTATTAAATAACGACATTTGCCAGGCTTCGGAATCTTCGGCTTCGGCCGGGGCCCATTTTCGCCGAAGATGGTTTTTTGGTCTAAAGTGGCCGAAGGTACGGTCAGACACTAGTAAATACTAAGCCAAAACATGCCCATGTTCATTATTTACAGCCGACTTGATCAATACTTCTTTTTATTGGGCATTAAAAATAACTTACCCATACATGATATAAATTAAATAGAACAAAAAATACCACAACTAAAAAAGGTCGAGAACATCTGAAGCAAAACTATTGAATAATCAGGCTCGAGCAGAGATTACGTCAGGCCGTTTTTACGTAGCTCGTAGGCCTTGACATTGAACTGCCTTGGACCCTCTTACTAATTAGCTTAAAGTTAATGATGCAAAAACTGGTTTTGTTATACTTTTTGCGTGTGAAGGAGAAAGCTTTACGGTTGACGGAGTGGGTAGAAATTACTGATTAAGATTTGTTTTTGTAGTTTTGAGGTTAAGCTGTTGAAGGTAGCGTGTTAATAGTGATAACGTAGTGTCGTGTTGGTCTGTACTCATATTATAAAGAGGGAAGATTTGTTCGGTGTGGAGTAGGTGTGGGGTAGGTTATGGGTAAGTGTAAGGTAGGTGCCGGTCAGTAAGGTTTCCAGTGCTCCATGGGGTGGGGATTTGGGGAACCGTGGCTTTGGCAGTGGAGTGGCTTTTGCCTTTTTGCTGCCAGAGCAACGTGTTATAGAGGTGGGCAACGCATTGGCGATACTCTTGGTGTTGCTAATGTTTATAGGCAGTGGTGACTACTTCCCATCAGGTGGCCCGCTTGCCTGTTTGCCTATCGAATGCCATAAAAAAAAAGGTAAGGGTAGGTGTGTAGTAGGTGTGTAGTAGGTGTGGGGTAGGTGTGTGATAGGTGTGGCGTAGGTGTAGAGGTAGGGGTAGGGTAGGGGTAGAGTAGGGTAGTAGTAGGGTAGGGGTAAAATAGCGTAAATCTAGCGTAGAGAAGGGGTAGGGTAGAGTAGGAGAACAACACCACGTGTACGAAGTCGCGCAGGGCCAGGTGTTACATAACTTTGTTTCTATTGTTAAGATAATTATGTATTTTGTTCTGAACAATGACTTTTCTCTAACATCGAGTTTGTCGAGGTCGTGATCTCACTGAGGAGGCTCACTTCTACTTCTATGAATAATGTTTAACGGAATCGTATGGGTAGTTAAATGTTTACAGATATCCAAACTGCGCGCGGGTGAAATCTCGAGGCAATACTTCCTTCCGCCTGTCTGACTCTTCTACAATGTTTAGACATATCCAAACTGCGCGCGTGCGAAAACTCTCTCCAAGCATCTAGCCTGACCCTTTCACTATCGTCCATAGGCTGCGGTGACTGCTTACCATCAGGCAGGCCGTAAGCTTGTTTGCCACCTTGGTGGTATAATTTTTTTTGAAAAATTGCACTCACCTATCATATAGTGACCCAGCTCGCCGAGGATGTAGCCCACGGAGACCAGCCCCAGCACGTACCATTTGTAGTAGCCGCTCAGCTTCGACCAGATGCCGCCGTGAAACATCTTCCGTTCTGCGGAGGAAAGTTCTGTGAGTTTGACTGTGAGTGAAACCAATTCCATCGATGTAAACAAACTACAGATGGCATAGATAAATGTACTCTTCACTGAGGGGCACACTGAAAACCAGTGCCGTGGTGTCAGCCGTGGCTCATGCTGAGTGTGGCCCCGTTGCACGTCTCCTTATGGCATAAGTAACGAAGTAACAAGAGCATTGTTTCTTGTCTACTGTATTATGCCGAAATGTACTGTTCCATGTGTGAGATAGGTGTAATAAACATTTTTTTTAATTGTAAACGATCTGAACAAAAGCTGACCAACAGCTATATTAATTCACACCATGGCGCACCCATGCACTTGTTTATTTTTGTAAGCGCACTAATGCACGAATTTTGCATCGATTAAAAGATGGTTTGAGACGGACAGTATAGATGTCGGCGGAAAATATAATTCCACCAAAAACATTTTATGTAAAATTGGTTGACCTACGGTTTCACTGAGAAAAAGTTATCAGATCTCATAAAGATCCAAGCTCCTATATCTACAAAGCCTGTCTCTACAAACCCTACATTTCGGTCAAAAAGTATGAGATGGCGTGATAGCCTAGATCAGTTTCTCAAACATGTTTGTTCCGCGTAGCATAATTCCCAGTCGCTTTTCTCCCACTCGCGTTTGATTTCGTTCATGTATTTCACCATTCATATTGGTTGACAGGCATTACCTTCACTCATTGATTTTATTCCACGGGTCACTGTCGACTAAGAGTATGGTGACCCGTACTGCTCTAAGGAGATGGCGGACAGTATAGCGCGTTGATGTCTTTTCTATGGCAATTTGAACAAGGTTGACGTTTTCCTAAAAACTTCTGTAGTTAATTCTTATTTATTATCTTTTACTTGGAATTTTCATTGAAATAAATAATTAGAGCTAAGAGACAACCTAAGCCGTATAAATATGTCTGAGCGATGGAATTACTCTAATAAGTCTTCTGTATAAGAATTGTTGTAGCCACGGACCTGAAAAAAGAATAGACGCCATTCTACACTATGGAGAAATGAAGTATGCAGGGTACGACAATTTCTTGACAAATTATTGTCATTGTACATGACGTACACACTCTCACAGATACACCAGGTCTATCAATCCGTCGTCATTTTGTTTGATTTTGTACCACGCTGTCACGCCAGTAACAGTGTCAAAGCACGCTCATAAATGGACGGCCATTTTTATGCTTCACTCATGTTTGGAGAGTATCTGTCCGTATTATTTAAGTCCGTGGGTTCTAGCACGTTATATTTTCGTCCCAATTTACGTGTCATACCGCAGGGCCGCGTGTTATTTTTAGATGTTTATTTTTGTCATCAAACAATGGGTTGGTAGTGTAATGTGACGGGACGAGTATTATCACATTACGTGTCACGGTGTCACGTTACGCGCCGTGACGTGACGCCGCGTCGCGGTCGACGAGCCGTCAGCGTATTGTGTTGTCATTTCATTCATGAAGCGAGTTTTTAAACTGCAGTGATGAGTTTGAGGAGTAATAAACATTCAAACATACATCCACTGTTATAAACTTCGCATTAGTAGGATAGGATAGCACTTTATCGTAATACGTAAGGTACTTTTCCTCCACGTCACTATTGTCATCATCATCATCACAGCCCATAACAGTCCACTGCAGGACTTAGGGCCTCTCAAACGAAAGGGGACGTTATTGCCATAATCTCCACGCTTGGCAGGCGGGTCGGAGATGGCAGTTTTATAATATAACAATGAAAAACGCTATTGCCCATTGCCCAGCTTACGGGTACTCCAGATCCTTTGCCTCGAAAACATTAGTCGCCTTGTACAGCACCCACGAGTGTACTATTCTGCTCTGCCGGATACCAGACGGCCAGTTCCCGCCACCAGGGGCCACGACCCAATAGTTTAGATAAAAAAGAATGTGCCTACTAGTAACCTGTTACATCGAACTTCTATTAGATATAGACAGACTAGACAGCAATTGAAATGTTAAACTTTACCAAACCTTAACAGTTGATTGAACCCAGAGTTTTTGCTTACACATCCGGAACCCTTTGTCAAAGCAAACAGCGAACCGTGAAGCCAGAAATTAATACAAATGGACAAAATTGTGCACTAAGCTGAATCCGTCCTTACTATTGTGAAAAATAAACAGAGCTAATAATTGGAATTATTGGCAACAATGCATTTTCCAATAGGGTCGAAGGTCTGGCCGACCTTAGAATTGAAACTTGAAACCTTAGTCATGTGAATAGAATTTTATTATAATTATCTAATTTGCCTTTGTAAGCTTGACAAGTTAATGCGACAATTATTTATCACGTAATAATCTGAACCTGTTCTGTTCTGTTTAAAGTAATAATTAGTATTATTAATTACTTAATAGGTACCCTTAGTTAGAGAGGAAAAAGCCTTTTGAAGTCATTGAAATAGGTCGGAATGTTACTTAATATTCAATCGATAGTTATCTTTGCAATCGATAATTATAAATATAGGCTTACTTTGGGGCTAGATGGCGCTGTGGGAAATGTCCAAGCATATTTATTTTATTCATTTATGAGTTTATTCTCTGTTTAAAAATACATCGTAAAATGTCAAAGTAACTTATAATTATTATTAATCATTTATTTCAGACCATATAAATACGATTTTTAACAGTCCATATTATTTTATATTGTGTTAGTAAAATTACTTATAATATATTGTTACAATCATTACATAATTAAACATACAATCAACTTATACAATCATAATAATAATAATGAAGTAGCACCTACGAGCTACCATCATACTATTAAATAATTAAGTGATGACCTGGATAACAATACCTTGTTAACCTAGGCATTTACTTTAATAAGGCATTTACGTTTGTAGTAGAATAAAGTATCTACCTTAATAAAAACTTTTTTTTTTACAAACTAGACAAAGCAAATTTTTGTTTTAATTTTTCCCTGTGTTCAAAGTTTATACTCAATACAGGACAATGTTTATACAATTC
This sequence comes from Blastobasis lacticolella, assembly GCA_905147135.1. Lineage (NCBI taxonomy): Eukaryota > Metazoa > Arthropoda > Insecta > Lepidoptera > Blastobasidae > Blastobasis > Blastobasis lacticolella. The sequence continues at coordinate 14,950,772 of LR990056.1, forward strand.
GAAGAACATGATTCAACGCCATAAATTGAAAAAAAATAATGGCGGCCAAGTGCGAGTCTGTAATATTTTGCATGTTATTTAAAAAAAATTAATGCTATCTAACACAAAGTTAAGTTTTCTCTTGAAAATATTTAACAGAAAACGATACTGGTCTTTTTTCTGGTCTGAGGAGGCTCCTGGCTTACCTGCCTTTAAGAAATCATTCGCCTTGCATGACTCCCGTAAGTCGAAGTAGTTAGTGCTATATTCCATTGTTCCGGATATCTATCATACAGTCCAAAAATATGCATATGCGTTGTCACTGTGACTAAACTACGTTGTGAATCAAATTATACAGGTATTAACTTGCACGTGGATACTCTAAATTATCAGGTTTGATACCACGGTTTTGATTATTTTTAGCTCAAGATGATGATACGGTACAAATCGCAGCACAAAACCAAATGGATATTAGCTTGGGCTTGAGTAAGAGAAATATAATTTTCCTGTGGTGTGTGAAGATTGTGAAGTCCGGTTGGACTACCGTTTAATGTTTCCATCGACATGCAGCTTGTATTTAAATTGTTTTTAATTTAAAACATGCATAAATATTATAGAACACTTCGATAGAAAAAGACAAACTAGAACACCGAAATCTAGACAAAAATAACTGATTTTATTTATTATCTATCTAAAAAGAACTTATTACTTATTTAAATAAGTCAATTTATTTTGATTTCTGTGGATATTTAGATATATACTTATCGTTATAGTGCTCCACTTATGTCTTTTTCTATTGAAACGTAGGGCTTTAGGTGTTACGATCACGAGCATTTATTCTAGTGAAGTTTTTCAAGACCGCCTATTTAAGTACTTATCGAGTAATACGCAAGTCAAGACGATGGGAGTAGGACCCGGCAGCGACTTACAGAACTCTAAAAAGGAACTTTTATGATGGTGATAATTGATGTAAAACTTGCAAAACCGGTCAATAAAGACAGCTATTTTGTTATTATATTTCCTCAAAGACCACGTGGATTGGAATATTTTTACCCATTGCGGTATTTTCCTTAAGTTTTAAATAGTTCCAAACGTCTGGGTCGCAAATATTCCAACCGATAATAAAATCAGGCAAAATGTCACCCCTGATTATAGATACCTAACTAAGATAGGGCAAACAATTTGACCATTACACAAATTAAAGTATTTGGCTGTACCTACACTATATTATCTGAACTCATAGTTTTAAGTTCCAATTTTGTATAATCTCGACTTTGTTGGAAGAAATCTGTGAATCTGTGTGCGGTGAAATTTTCTTCATCATTCATCATCTGAATGGTCAACCCCGGCTTCTGCCAGGTTTCGCTTTTCTATTCTCTATACTCCACTTTGCCTGATCCTCGGCATACTCACATCGTAAGCCGTACATTTTCTTCGTCACCACATTGACAATTATTTTTAAGTATATCTGAAATCGGTTTTCTAGAACGCGAGTGGACCCTACCTCAGGTTTATCGTCAGCCGCTTAGCCAGAATTTACCTATCGCTTGGATGTGGAGGAGCAAAAATCAGCAGAATTCCGAGTCATTACGCCAACCAGGGCGAATTCTCTTGTCTGTTCACTGTGTGATCAAATCTGTCTTTCCCATGGTGGTATCTGCAGTCATCAGAGAAAGTGCCGTATCATTAACAGTGACGCTGATGTAATGATGATGACGCCAACCAAGCGATGGGACATGATAACCATCCACGCGTAGCTTCAGTCTTGATAGGCTGCCAGCGCAGCGCCAGGGAAATTTTAACTATTTTACATTACAGAAATAAAGAAACTCTAGGAAAACTATCAAGCATACATAGTACATCTGCATACCTCTATAATTAAGACAATTCGGATTCTGAATCACGATACCTATTTTTAACAAGTCCCCTGATTGCAATCTCAGTTTTCTCCCTCACTCGCACATTTAATTCCGCTATGTATCTCTGTCTTGCGACATTCAATCTTGACGTCATCGGAATACCCCAGGTGACAATCTGTATGCGGTTTGGCTTAGCTGTCTGAGTTCGATTCATAGAAGCAATTTAATTCTCATTACAAATTAATTGCATCGTATTAGCTGCGATCATGTTGTAGGTTATTTCCGCAGTTTAGTGTATCGGCGTTTTGACGTAGCTTACTGAGAAATGTGAATTTGTTATTTTAGTGTTGAGTCAGTAGGAAAATGCCTGCCTGTGCCACTCGCTTAGTATAATTGTTGTTAAGCTGCTCAATTTTCTTTTTTGACCAAATTGTTTAAGTATACTTAAGTATACATGGGACGTTTAGAGCGTCGATGGGGTAATTATTAAGGTGTCAGACTCGTAAGCGAGAGGTTCCGGGTTTGACATGCATGACCCTCCCCCCTTGGCTAAAAAATTATAATTTTAATATATTTTACTATAACTATCTTATTTTTTATTTAAGTATAATAGGATTTATCCTGAAACTGCTAAATATTTTATTTTTTTACTTCAACTGAATAAAATTCGGTTAGTACATTCTCGCAGAAACCCCATTGAATTTCGGGTAAATTGTAGCCAATACGTGTTATTCTGTCCATATTAATTCCGTTCAATACGTTTAGTATATAACATAGTAACAAAAATCAACACATTATTGCTATAAAGCTGGCTGGGTCGCTAGGTAACGCAAAGCTTGTAACATGTGGTTGTATTCGCTCACATGTTAATAATTCATAATTAATATTCAATGCCATTTTCGTGTTCATTTGATCTATCAATCATCATGGCTTGGCGTTTTTGCGGGTCACTAAGCATGTGATATGTATGTGCGGTGACGGTGTCTATCTACTTCAATAAATCCTGCTTAGATAATACTACTTATATCACTAAGAGCATGTTAAGATCACACTGATCGCGCTCATTCTGACAAAAATTACGAAACTTCCTTAGAAACAAATATAATAAGGTCACTGCCAAATTCTGGATCATTGTCAAAGCGGATCTCGGGCTTCGGCGAGAACAGAACTGGGATACAAAACTCCAAGTTAATGATAAAGGGATCACTTTCCATCAAGCGGAACGCGTTACCTGCGAGTGTGTACCGTGATCAAAATCACCTAGACGCCTTCAAGGCTAGAGTGAATGTTCCTAAACAGGCCTGCTCCATCATCGGCCGCATCGTCACTTAGGTACCACCAGGTGAGATGACGGTCAAATGCCTGGGTAGCGTAACAAAGCGTCGTTTGCCTCCTTCCCTAGCATCTACTTCAATGTTACGACAAACATTGACAGAAAACATGTTAATGGCACTACACTTAATTCGTGTAGCCAAAACATCACATGACAGTAGGAATGTGAAAGCTATTGTATAATCGGCGCAGTTTATTTATTTAAACATAATGCACTGTTACGTTCAACGGCGGACCTACAACTTCATAGCTTTATCAACCAGTCAACCTGAGATCTGATAGAATGACAAATTCACATAAACATTAACTAAACTAAGTAAGTTTGAGCACGTTAACAAATGTTCACAAACTATGATCGATAGTACCTACCTGTACTTAACAGAACATCACATGACAGTGGGAATGTGAAAGCTATTGTATAATCGACGCTATTGTTACGTGAGAGTAAACATAAACTCGAACAGATGAGTTTCGGAAAAGTTAGTTGCTTTATAAATCCTGGAACAACCTTCCAAACTTTGGACATTTCATTTTCAAAGAAACCTATATAGGTGTATTACCATTGTAGGATAGGACTGAGAAGCCCGTATCAATGGGTCACTATCACCATCCTAGCGGTAAATACCGGCTTCTCACAGGGTCCATGCTTCTACATAAGAAAGCACTTTCAAATTTAAGTGTTAAAGATCTTTCATGTAACAAAAAGTGTATATCTGTTGGCATATAAAATAAATAAGTAAATAACATTTACTAAAAGCGATTTCCTATCAGAACCCATAATTAAAATTTTGTGATACTTTGGCTTTTTATGTGCGGCGACTGCATCTGATCCGCACCACCCGTTACGTTAGGTTAGGCTCCATAGGTCCCGAATTGTAACCCTCTTACAGCAAACAAGCTGCTTGTTACAAAGCGGCCGCCGCCCATAATAACTAGAATCGTATTTAGGTTTAATATAACAAAAATCAGTACCGCAGATTACTTACAAGTGCAAACAATAGTCACACAATACGCCGCCCACAGCCACACAACGAGCGAGTCATCCCCAACGTAACGTATCAATTACCGACAATGGTTTCAGATGCTGCGTGCGCGCAGCGGTCATTACCACGCGAGGCCCTTGACACAGATCTGACCGGCGATGCGCGCGCGCCCGATCTCGCGCTCTAGGAACGGAATCGGAGCAAGGCTAGCTTCAGGGGGCAGAATACTGATTTACAGCTACCATGTCTAATTCAGCTGAATATGATGTCAATACAATTGACGAGGTGGCATTCTTTTAAACCTGAGGGTTTTTTTATAATGTAAAAATTTATACCATGAGAGTATACATTTCGTATTTATACCATGATGCTGATTTTTCCAATTTTGATTTTCCAAAATAAATTTCACGTCGAAAATAAAAATTGGAAACCGTTTGACTCGGGGCGAGTGGTCCAAATATAGAGTTCCAGGGTCAGGTAGGTGTTCGATACAACAAGAGGACTAGGGCTACACTATGTTTAGATAAGTACAAAGAGTCCAGCAGGTATCAATATCATAATATTTTCCCGGACAATAAGTACCCTTGATACTCGTGAATAGTGTTAATGAAAAAATTCTCGAAATCGATTCAGTGGTTTCGAAGATTACCTACGACATTCAAATTTAGAAACTTACAAATTTTTCCTGTTTATATAATTGTAGTAAGTATAGAAGTATAGATCTAAAGGAGGAGAAGTCAACCTCTCTAACTGCGTTCCTTCCTCGATTAACATAATTTCGCCTGTAGCTAAGTGTGCTAGACTCCTCTGCATCATCAATTCGATGCCGATATGGCGGTCAAATTGTATTATACCTATTACCTAATACTATGCGGACTCAAGGAAGCGACTGTTTGATATTTTTCTGCATCCTTTCACTTAATGGTAAGTGAAGAAGAGCATAATGCCTGCCTTGAAACAGTATCCTATTGTCTCTAGCCTTGAGGTGACATAAATAATGATAGGTCTAGAAACTCATTACATTGAATACTTCTCCAGGTAAATGGTCATTATTGGTTCTGCGAACTTTGTTCATTAGGCTCTCGGAGAAAGGACTCGCGGTTGTTTTCTTTAGTTTTATTAATGAGTTTCCCCTTAGAAGGATGATTATTTATTCAGCGGGACAACGCGGCCAGCCCAATGGTAATTTTTCGCAATCTAGGCACTTGGGACAAATTTTTTACCTTTAAAATTAGTTGGGTTAAGTTTTTTTGGCTTTAATTGTGCAGATCTTACAAAAATACAATACGATCATTTTTTTGTCCACTGAATAATATCTTTCAAAACTTTTCTCGTCAGCGATACAGGTCCACCAAAAAATAGTATATATAATAAGTACAAATAGTATATCAAAACATAGTTACCAAGCTAGAAACACACCAGTCATCTTGATTACCAGGATTAGGTCAACAGTAATTATCACCACATATTCGTGACAATAATGAAATAGGCCGTGGTTAGATTACCTAGATTATGTATAGATAATCTAGGCATTGCGGTGGTGCCTATCAAGATACCTAGCCTGTCATGTCAGGGTAACTATGGTAATAAAGCATGTTCGTGACCGTCTGTCCATTGGTGCGTCCAGTTTATTGTGTATTGTTTGTGAATATAATTTTAAAATAAGGTTGCGAGTAGGCGATTTGACGGACGAGAACCCTATAAATATGCATTTATATGCGTATTTTAGTTACTGGCAGCTGTCAGTGTTTCGAGCGATCGTTCGAATGCTTTGACAAGCCGTATGGTTAGTTTTACATTAGGTATACTACCTACACCCAAAGGGTAAAAGAGGGATGGAAAGGGCTATGCTCGGAGTTTCATTGCGCGATCGAATCAGGAATGAGGAGATCCACAAGCGAACTAAGGTCACCGGCATAGCCACATAGCCGAAGGATTGCCAAGCTTGAGTGAAAGTGGGGGCACATAGTTTGCGGAACAGATGGCCTATGGGTAAGTAAAGTTCTCGAGTGGCGTCCACGTACCGGAAGACGCAGCGTAGGTAGGCCCCCAGCTGGTTAAGATCGCAGGTACCAGCTGGATGCGGAAGGCACAGGACCTGCCTTTGTGGAGATCTCTGAGGGAGGCCTATTCCCAGTAGTGGGCGCCCTTCGGCTCATATGATGATGATGATGACGATGGTACATTTATCTTAACTAATCCTTAATTACATTTTATATAATCTGTGGTAGAACCCCATTTATTTATAGACTTTCTCATCGAACGGGAAAGGCTTGTGTTTTTGTGTGGCTCTATTTTAAAACGCTTCCGTTATATCTCGCTTGTTTCAGTTAAGGTCGGCTGGTAAATTCGACGGTACCTACTATGAATGTGTGACTCCCAACTATCGTTCATGTGCGAAGGACTTTAACAACTTTGCCTTTGTTTACGTTATGCAGCTTGAACTTGGCAAATTATGTCATTCATTTGCTTTGCAGAGTTATGTTTGCGGTGTAATTGATTTGAAGGAGTTAAGTGACTGTTAAGTCAATATGATAGTGTTTTGTTGTTGTTATCGTTTGGTTACCAAGTTTCTCTTATAGGTATGTACAGTACACAGGTATAGAATTTGACCGCATATTTTAATGAATACTTCTCTAAATAAAGTCTAAATATATGAAATTATGACCTTACAAGGCCCTCGAGTCTGCTGCAGTTAGTGAACAAAAAGCACCTATATTTATTTATTTATTGGTGAACGAAGTGAATGGAATGGAATTAATATGTTTATTATTTATTTATTTAACAGATAATGAGAATGTATTATAGCTTACAGACAGATACTACAAAATAAATGTGAATATTTTAAGTAGTATTTAGGTACTATTAAGTAGCAGTCGGAATGAGGAGTTTTCCAATAGGTATTTAAGGCATTCCTAACCACTCACTAGATGGCGCCCCGACAATTTTGGTAATTGATAATCGCTTGAAATAGGTTCTTAGCAAACAGGATATAAACACTGGGTACGTTGTATTAGATAATATTATATTTGTCAATAGTTTTCAACTATTTTAGAGGTTGTAATAATAATGGAATATAGTGCCAACTTCTATAAATATTTCTTTTTACACTTCGTTCAACCTTTAATAGTTATGTTTATATTAATAAACACTTTATTTTCAAGTTTAGTATTACTTCGCTGCATGAAATTACTGCCACCATCATACAGATTCAAAAAAGATTACCAAAATTGTAGGAGCGCCATCTATTGATGCTTTTTGAAACAAACTATCAATACCTACTGGAAAACTCCTCATTAACGCCAAGATGATTTTATTTTGGTGGTTTTTTAAAACACCTCTACCTTTAGCAATAGTGACTCCCCTGGTGTTGCTGATGTCTATAGGCGGCGGTGACCACTTTCCATCAGGTGGCCCGCTTGACTGTTTGTCTGCCGTATAACATAAAAAAAAAACCAAGATGGGGTCCGCTCTACGCCCCTGGCAGTTCATGTCGATATCCGGCTCGCCCTACTTTAATCCAGCCAGATCCACCAGTTTCACAAAATGTGTTGCCTGCAGCCCATACCAATCCAGCCCTACCATTAGCCGCTGACCCAAATCCTGACCACGATCTCAAGACAGCCAACTGTTTTGATGTTTTCTTGTTGTTTATTTCTACAACTTTAAATATATTGATATCCATTTTTATTAGACCCTCCAACAAACCTTAGTTTGTTTTATAAAATCCCTAAGTTAAGTTTAGTTCAGAAAATCAGTCCGACAATGCAGAAACGAGACCCTAAGATGAGATATAGTTTAAAATTTAAAAAAGTTTACTTTCACCAAACGTGACCAGAGAGCTGGCTCGTTCCTCGGGCAACGGATTAGCTTTGCTATCCAACGATTCAACGCAGTCAGTGTTCTGGGTTGCATTCCGGGGGGGCAGCGGACGACTTATTTAATTCCAAATTATTATATAACGTGTATAAATTTTTTTACTGCAACTTTAGTATTTTTTGTCGTCTTTTTATGATTTACAGTCTGTGTCCAACTTTTGTCGGAGTTCCAAGTTACTAAGCTCTGTGGCCTTGAGAACGTGCTTAATTAATTCCCGCATATATTTTAACGACTTGGCTGCTTGTCAATATGCGGAAACTTATTCATAAAACATTAACCGTACTCCTTGGTCACGAGCAGATCCGGTTCCATATTCAAATGTGACAATTATGTTCACCTGACTGGCTTCAACTAGAGGATGTCTATTGTTTTTTTGTTATTTATTAAGCACTTACGATGCCCAGGTTTACTCAATTACAGGTTATTAGGAAACAAGGTTGTAAACTGCACGTGTCCTAGGTATAAAAACCTGGTTAAGGATATTTATGGCCGTGTGGTGTCCGGCAGAGTAGAATAGTACCAACCCCTTACACTCATGGGTGTCGTACAAGGCAACTAATGTTTTCGAGGCAAAAGATCTAGAGACTCCGTAGGCTTGAAAATGGGCAGCAGCGTTTTCCATTGTTATATTTATAACACTGCGATCTCCAACCCGCCTGCCAAGCGTGGAGATTATGGCAATTATCTCCCCATTCGTGGGAGAGGCTCTAAGTAATGCAGTGGACTGTTGTAGGCTGTGATATTGAAGGATATTTAGGTTACTTCCGGTTTTATGCCTAATAAACAGTTTGGCTTTGTTTAATTTCTTGCAAGTTAGTAACTAAAATCTAATTGAAAATAACCAAACTTTGAAAATGTAAACTTTAATTTATTATTGTAAAAATCTAAGCCGGAGTTCTTTTTAGTACAACTCAATTACTTAGACGTTTAGAGTACTTGAGTTGGCTGAGGGCTTACATAAGGGCTTTATGAATATTTACAATACAATCAAAAACTGTACATTGTAGCAATCACACAGTCTTGCTTGACAGGGCCTCATGTCCTGCACTACAATCTGTGGAATGTTCTATTGTTCAAGTCAAATCAAATGTCATTAAGTCGCTGATGAAGACGACGATTATGCTTTATATTTCTTGGCATATCAAAGACATCTTAATACGATTAGCTACAATATGTGTTACGAAAAAAGCCTAAAACAAGGCCTTTGTTATTAGCACATTGACTCGGAAGCCAGAGATACGGGGTTCAAATCCCACAGCGACATTGCACCAATGACTCTTTTCTGAGTTATGTACATTAGTTGAATGCTAAGCGATACTCTTGCTGTGATTGAAAACATCGTAATGAAACCTGCATATTCAGGCAACTGAATGAGTAACCATGATCCAATCTGGTAGGGTTCCCCTGGTAGCAGGGTTACGGAGGTCAGATGGCAATCGCTAAACCGTAATTATCTGATCTAAAAATCCTGGATCTTGGCCAACGCGGACTCCGGGCTCTCGTGCAAACACAACCGGGACATTAACGCCAAGATGATTATTATTTATTACTAATTATCTATCACCACTGTCCTTAGTCGCATTACTTACAAAGCGAGAATAACATGAAGGCTGTGTTCTTAGAACAAATTAGTCAGTTATCCCCCTCCAGTATTATAACGTGGCCAGACGACCCTGAACTTCATTCAGACAGCGAAAGGGGTTGGACGGCATTCACCGAAAGCGAAACAATTTATGGTTGCATTTTCCTTGTAGGCAGAGACCACATTGTTCCACTAGCCACGGTCCGGATAAATATTTCTAGCTTCTTTCATTCTTTCAACGATTTTATATATACACGGCGGTTTAGTATATGTGGTCGGTCCCGCCTAAGTGCCTCCTCCAACGGGAAAAAGGCGCGACGATATGTGAATGTATGTATTTTTTTGTTAAGAATTAAAAAAAAAGGGAAGGAAAAATATCAGCACTGGCATGTTTATTTCTCAAATCCTCTAATCTACTTTTATAATATTTAATCTACTTTTATTTTCAACGGGAAAACTTTTCTATTATTAATTTAAAATATGCGGTCTTCTCTCCTTGCAATTCCATTAGCATTTCTTAGCCTAGACCTACTACAAGACATAATCAGTATTACCGCATAATTAATGCCATAAAGTGGGTTATGCAGCTTTGTCATGACATGATTGTTATCGCAAAGAATATTTTTTCTTTAGAAAATTCCTCTCATTAAGCCTGTATTAATTATAGTAGTACAACGAAATATGTACCTACAATAGTTTAGTTTATGTTTCATTAAAATTCTATAGGTTTCTGAACTTGTAGGAGTATTTAGTATAGAAAATGATTACAAGCGCAATAATAAAAATAAAATAAAAATAAAATAAAAATCATTTATTTCAGGCTCATGGTAGCCCATAGAATAAGTACACTAATACGCTCACTTACAAAATTAGGTACAATGTCAAATTAAATACAAAATAAAATTACAATTACAATGTCAAGATATCAATGTCAAATTCAATAGATACAAATTACAATGTCAAGATATCAATGTCAAATTCAATACAAATTACCATGTCAATATCAATGTCAATTACAACACAAATTACAACGTCAATACAATTTTAACAGTAAAAAAAAATAAAAATAAAATTGAATCATTATAATCAAAATCTTAATACTATTCTGCTATTGAATGAACGGGGATGAACTAGCATGCAACTGCATCCATCTTCGTATCATAGGCGAGTCCCAGCGGTCGGACAGCGCCGCCAGGATTCCGTTGGTGCTAGCCCGGAGACGAGCCAGCAATGAGGCGCTACGTTTCCGAATGACGGCATAGAAGTCGTCAATGTGGGCATCCGCAAACATTGCGGAGGCGCTACAAAAACGCGGCATTCTCAACAGAACCCTGAGCGCGTCGTTGTACTGTACGCGCAGTGCGCTGTACGCCCGCTGCGTGAAGTCGGTCCACAGGCTGCACGTATAAAAACTCTGACAGTATGCTCTAAAGAGCGTCAACTTGACCTCTGTCGTGCAACGCGCGAACCTGCGAGCCAACATGTTGCAGCGGACGGACAGCGCCCTGCGCTCCCTATCAACGTCCTCGCAATCACGCAAGTCGTCGGTGACCCAGTGGCCCAGATACTTAAATTTATGTACCCTGTTCAGAGGAATACCGCAAAGAGTAATGGGTACGAAAGAGTAACATTTGGTACCAGCTTTAAAAATCATACATTCGCTCTTTTTTACATTGTATCTGAGCCCATGTGCCCCCGCATACGTCTCGCATATGTGCAACAGTTTCCTCATAGCAGCCACCGATGGGCTCAGCAGCACCATGTCATCAGCGTAACTGATATTATTTACGCTCACTCCATCTACGGAGCAGCCGATGCCGGCGCTGCTGAGCTCAACGATGAGCTGATTCACATAAAGGTTGAAGAGACGGGGCGAGCTCAACCCCCCCTGCCTCACCCCGCACTCCAACCCATACGCGTCCGAGTACTCCCCTGCCCACCTGACAACGTTCTGCTGGTGATTGTACCAATACCTAAACATTGTAACAATTTCATAGGGTAATTTGGTTTCAGACTCCAGCTTTTTCCACAGCTTGTCATAGGCCACCAAGTCAAAGGCTTTGGACAGGTCCAAATAACATGCGTAAACTGGCGTTTTTCTAGCAGTGTAGTATTGAACAGTTTGCTTGAGACAGAAGATGGCACTTTCAGTTGAAAGTTGTGGTCTAAAGCCAAACTGCGCGTCATGCAGGTGGAGGTGCTCATCAAGCTGCTTGTCAAGCAAACTGTCCAGTACTTTAGCAATAATTGTCGCCAGTGAAATTGGCCTGTAGTTAGACATGTCCGAAACATCACCAGTTTTATTTTTCACAATTGGCACAACCACCGTGTACATAAGGTCATCAGGCAGATAACCATGACTCACACATAGGTTAAAAAACATTGCGAGGACCCTTGGTAGGTGTACACCGGCGTACTTCAAATGTTCGACGCTGAGGTTGTCATGACCCGGGGACTTGCCTCTTATCATATTTTTTATAATGGTCGCCACATCTTTGGCTGAAAAACGTACACTAATGTCCCCGGGATGACCACCCGCATCGCCCCGCGACGCCCGCCCGAGCGGAGACTCTACTGCAAAGTGACGCTGAAAAGCGGCTGCTATGTCATGCGACTCGTGAAAGCCACCAACACTCACAGGTAAACTCGACTGAGGATTTAACTTATTCGTAGTTTTCCAGAATTTACCAAAGTTTTTCTTGGTATGGTACTCTGCCAAAATATCCATTTTAATTTGTGTTTCATTATCCTGACAAAATTTTAATTTCGATTTAAATAGTTTTCGAGAGTCACGCATTCTATTATAGATGTCCCCATATCTAGGTTTCCCACTGATCACCCAGGTCTGAAAAGAAAGTCGAGCCGCCCTGTGAGCGGCCCCAACGTGTCGATTCCACCCTGCCACACACCGGTGGTTCTGCCTACGCTCTTTATAACTATATTCGGCAGCCGCAGTCAGCACCCCCACGATACGACAATACATTTCATTCAATAGCAGCTTATGACTTGTATTATTGCACAGTTTATCACAACACCCAGTAAATTCAAATGGAAAATCTATTTGTTTCAGCTGTTCATTACAATAGTTATAATATTCGTCTATCTGACAATTATCCCTTTCTCCCCACTTTATCTTATTACAATAAGACTTAGCCTTAATGTACTTAGGTATAATATTCTTTATATTACAATGAATAAGTAACGGGTAGTGGTCAGAACAATAAGTATCGTATAACACTTCAGCCGCGATCACAGAGCGGCGCGCGACACTCGTAACCACGCAGTGGTCGAGCCACCTTTGGGACCCGTGCGCGTCACTTACGAATGTGAACGTGTTACAGGGTAGAAACTCCATGTCCACACACGACCACGACTGTTCCCCGCAGAAACTTATTAGTTCGGTGCCAAACAACTCACCGGGATGCGCGTTGTAGTCCCCAAGTACATAGACAGACTCCACATCATTTGTTTCAGTTATGGCATGTATTTCACTAAGGCACTGTGTAAACTCTGTCAAATTGGCCTCACCATCACATGGCATATACACTGACATCACTATTATGGATCGGTCACAGAGCTCCACCTTAATAGCATTGAGGCGAACGCTGGTACACTTAATCACCGATACCGATGGAAACGCGGTTTTTCGCCACAGCAAGGCGACTCCTCCATGTGGCCTCCCCCGCAGAACACCAGCAGACAGATCGACGGCAGAGTTTCCGGTGTATGAGAACTCCTCATCAATGCTGCCAAGGTACGGTATGTCGTGTTGAAGGAGCCACGTCTCCTGCAGCGCCACAATGTCCGCCGAGCGACACAGTCTCCGTATGTCATTGACTGATCGAAACACGTTTTTACAGTTAAAAGTTACCATTTTAATATTATTCACTGCCATAACTTGATGATTTTCGGGTACTAAAATTAACAAAACGGCGATATAAAACACCATCTGGCCAAAAGTCGTCGCTTAAAAACAAGTCGAGCTTACTTCTGGGTACAAACACTTTAAAAGCAGCATATTTCTTTGCAGTTTTCATGCTAATCTTTTTCAAGTGTACCTCTGTGTTAGTTTTAGATTTTATATAATTCATAATATCACACTCCAATGCTTCCTTAGAGACGTTATAAATAAAAATAGGTAGTTGGACATCTGCCGCTTTAAATTTGGAATTAGACTCGACGATTGCTTTTCCAGACTTTCCTACAAAGCGATTTTTCGGGCGTTTTTTCTGAACGAGTGTCCATTCCTTATCTCGTACTTGAGGTTTCAATACTTCCTTTCTTTCCCTTGCGCTTGTGCATGCACTAAGTGAGCGCGCATTCGTTATCGGTGCAGTGGCGTCCGGTAGCGGCGGCGCGGGCGGCGGCGGTGCTGCGCCGGCCGCGTGACTCATCGCTGTTCGCACGTCGTTGACCCGGTCAGCTGTAGCGGGCGTGTTAGAAGGCGGTACTTCTACATGCGGAGAAATCTGCGACGGTTTTGTAGCAACACTACCCTCCGGCGACAAAACAATATCCTGATCTTCTAAAGATGATCCTCCATGCGAGTTATTCACCACAATTCCCATAGGCCCACTATTATACTCAAAACTTGGCAATAGGCAGGCGCCCCTCCTATTGTTTACAAAACGGGGCCCGGAAAAATTGTTCACAATGGACGCGCTCTTAAGTGCTTCCAGCTCTGTTTCGACCTTTTGCAATTGTTGCACGGTCGCGTACTCCTCACTAATCCTGTCCACGTCGTTTTTAAGCCTCACAATATCCTTGAGAAGCCGGGTCACGTCCACATGATCGAAATGGACGGGAGGTAGCTTCTGGAGATCTCGTGCCACGAAGATGGGGATATTCTCAGGATCGGTCTCCTTGAGCAAGCAGACAATATCTCCGATATTACGCGGTGTCTTCCCTTGTCGCTTTCGTATTTTCTTACGCTGTTTTTCCGGCAAGGAGTCAAACAGCAAGTCCTTTGCCTTCACAATGTCCTCTTCAGAGAATGCAGTAGAACAAATTTTTGTGATGCTATCCTCGTCCATTACATCCATTTTGTTACAAATGAATGCCAACACCTCATTTATCACAATTTTACAATGTATGCACTGTACTACGTTAGAAGCCATTGTTTACGAAACGGCTACTCCGCGCGCGCGCAGTTTAGGTAGATAAGGACGCGTCACGATCGATCGGCGCCGCGCGCGAGACTGTAATAATGACCCAGAAATTGAGGTAAGGATAACATGGAACAGTCAAAGAGAAAATTGTTACCTCTCAGGTCTCCGATATTGGTGTTTTTAAGGTTGTATCTATCACAAAATTAAAAAACAGCCCTCCACGTTGTTTGTATTTTCTACATATTTCTATTACATAACATAGTTTTTACATTGTTAAATGATGTTGTCTATATTTTTTGCCCTGGTAACCCATAATTATGGCTGCACTTAGAAATATACTGTATTTTTAGCTATAAGATGATAAAACTTTTGTTAGTGTAAGTCTTGTAGGTACTCCTAAATAATAAAAAGAACATTTAGAGAGAAGGACAAGTTTGCTAAACTGAAGACAGCTTTCATTAGTGATCCATTAAAACAAAAAGTTTATTAGCATATATTTAAATTTGCATATTAATTATTAGCTATTGTATGGTAATATCTTGTTTGATGTGTTAAGTAACTTAATTAAAAAGTTTAAATTGTCCATTAGATCCAATTAGTTTATATTTTATTAATAAAATTTGCGTGAATAACGTAAAAATCTGCATCTATAGCACAAAAAAAGTACAAGAATTTGAAGCACTTGAAGCATAGAATAGTTTTTTACAGTCTCATAAAAAATACCTACGTAGATCATCATCACAGCCCGTAACAGTCCACTGCAGGACTTAAGGCCTCTCCCACGAAATAGGAGGTTATTGCCATAATCACCACGCTTGGCAGGCGGATTGCAGACCGCAGTGTTTAAATATAACAATGGAAAATGCTGCTACCCATTTTCCAGACTACGGAGACTCTTGATCTTTTGCCTCGAAAACATTAGTCGCCTTGTACGACACCCACGAGTGTAAGGGGTTGGTGCTATTCTACTCTGCCGGACACCATACGGCCAACGGCCAACCTACGTAGATAGATATATTTAATGTGTTACTCTTCAGTCTCTTGATGGTTTTGATGCGCCGTCCAATTTTTATCCTGCTACCTATTTAGACCAATATTAAAGAGATAATATTTCATTGTTTGTTTACTTGTTTGTAATGGATAACCTAAGCCATAGTTTTTCCCGAAATTCAATGTGGTTTCCACAGGAACAGGTCCGGAACGTAGTAACCGATTTTTACGCGGACGAAGTCGTGGGGAGATAAGCTAGTCCTGGATAAATAAAAAAGCTATCCTGGCGACTAGATAAAAATCTCTCTTCTGATTACAAACTGCATATGCAAAATTGCATATTTGGTATATACCTACATGCTCGCGATGCTGCGCACACTTAATAACAATACGAGTATTTTGGAGCATTCGCCCGTATCGCATAACACCACCCAACAAGTTTCTGCGAGGCGGTTACCTGGCATGTTACGGATATTGACCTAGCGGTGAGCGGACTCGACGCAGGCCGATTCGACTGCTAGCTTGTGATATAATCTTTAACGCGAGTTAGGTTCGAAGTGAAAATCAGATTTGCGCCGATATCAGAGAATATAAGGGTCAGTACTACCACTATTTACAAGCTTAGAGCTATGTATATTAGTTGAATCCTATTCGATGCTCTTACGGAAAAGGAAAACATCCTTATAGTGATGAAACCTGCACATTCAGACGACTGAATACGTAATCATGATCCAAGCTGGGCAGTTTCCCCTGGAAGCAGGGTCACGGAGGTCAGATGGTAGTCGCCCCACTATAATTATCTGATCTGCCCAATCCTGTATCATGGTCAAGGCAGATCCTAGCCCTCGTGCGAGGGAGCACAACCGGATGGATTATTAGTACCATACAGTACCAGTACCAGTAGATTAATAGCACTAATGCATTCTTCAATGGTACTAGCGATACTAAGTAGGGTCAGTGGTACTATTCAATGGTTCTATTAACAACGCGGGCTAACGCCGATAGATCAAAGTGATATGGTGCCGGAGCAAGGAGAACATGGCCAGGAGACTTTCGGGTGGCTCCGACGTCAACTGTGCCTGCGATGTCCAAACGATGTCTCACTTTTTTTCGTGGCCTGCGTGTCCAAGCTGCACGCAAGAGGATCTATCTCGTGACAGACGTCAAAAGCGCTGTTAATGTGGCTAAGTTTTGGGTAAAAATAATATGTTTGTTTAAAAAGATTAATCGGGATAAGATATCCTGGATAAAAACCGAAATTTATGCGGATGAAGTCGCGGGCAAAAGCTAGTTAGCACACTCTAATGTATGTAAGTCAAAGGGCGATGTTCTGTGTCAATCAGTGACACCGCTAGTGAAGATGATGATAAATAATTTTCATATTTTGGTGGGCAGCTACTCTACAAGACGTATAACAGCCGAAAGTCCGACACGAAGGCCTTTCCCAAGGAAACTACAAAATCGATCGGTAGCTAATAATAGGTGACACCAATTACAATATCTGTTATGTGAAATTAGCGGTAGGTTTTCCCGGTGCTTCTAATATTGATTCACCAATAACAATTAGAAATTACACCTAATTGATAGCCGTTAATACTTGACGACGTTTTTCCCAAGTTCGTTTTATTTAAATTTTTGATGTTTTGAGGTATGACGGACTTTTATCCGTACATATAAAAAAATAGCCTAAAGTATTGGACGTAACGACCTGAATATTAACTAGGTTACTTATTCATAATGTAGGCGATCTAATGAAGAATTTTTGTAAATTGTATGAAAAATTAACGAGCATGTCAAATATTTGGTCTATGCGGAAGAAGTCAGGGGCTAAGGGATGTTTGTAAGATACTAAACTTTAGGCGACGCCTAACTTGATGTAAATTTTAAATTTGTTTCAAAAATAAGCCAAATCGTAAAACAAATAACACCAACCTTATGACTTTGACCTTGAAAACTCAATTCACTAAGTCACTTTTAAAATGACTCCGATTTTGTGACTAAATATTTTATGGCATCACCTTAGGCGTCGTCTTAGTGCCAGCGGGCATTAGTCTAAATTGGCGATATTTGAAACGAGGGTTCAGGCATTTCGGCCCGATCTGGTTTTGGGTTGCGGGCAAAAACGCCTGATTATTTAAAATTATTATTTTTCCCTAAATGTTTGAAACCGCAGTTAAAAATTGTATTTTAAAAATGGTTTTCCCCGACTGTCCAAAACTATTTTTAAGGATATGCGCTCGCAAACGAATGAGGATAAATATTAATTTTACTGCATCAGCCTGGTTCAGGCGAAAACACTCTTCAGTAAAAAAGTGACTGTCCCTTAACCCATTGCAAATTGCATTGTCACTCATCCACAATTTTGTGCTGCCATAATTGATGTATATAGGTCAGGGTAGGTTAAGCTACAAGCTACCATCTATCTGTGTATATAGGATCTATGTGTCGTCACTAGCTGTAATTTATCATTTCAAAAGACAACAATAGGGAAATGTTGTTCTGCCGACCTCGAAATGAATTCAAAGGGTTGATTGTAGGAAGTGAACGTATTTCGCTAAGTCAGCACGCATACCGCTGGTTTCATGCTATTATTGTAGTCCCTAGTGCATATAAATTATTACGTGTTTTTTGGATGCCGGCTATCGTTATTTCAGACATAGTTTATGTAGTTTGTAGGTAGGTACTTGTTTGCTTTATCGGGTTTAAAGTAAAGCATTGAACATTAAAACCAATATTCATCCTAACCATACATGATGGCGGTACGCGAAAGCACTTTTTCTTGTTCAAGTTGGTTCAAAATAGGTTTAAATATTTGTAAGTATATTGATGGCATTCGATCATTTTTGCGTAGGAGTTCCGAAACCAAATCTGTTTGTTTTCGTTTTTGTACCATACCTATCTTTTTTACTGCCTAAAAATGTGCCTAGGTATTCTAACTACGCATCCGATTTTTATGAAGAAAATTAAAAACTCCGTCAAACTTAGCTATTAAAACTTCTTAAATACCTTCTTAATGTTAAAACAATTTTTAATAAATAATTATTATTAACTCACCTTTATCACTGCTATGAACACCAAAAAAATCACAACAATGTAATCGACATATAGCACTACGAAATTCTAACGCCAACTTCCCGCCAAAATTCGCGCGCTAAATTCAAACGTCCGCTTCGAATTTACTTTTTAATTTATGGATTCGAATTCGATACGAAATATTCTATTCGGCCGCAGCCGAGAGTTCTTTTTTCAAGTTCTGTATACAACCTCTAAAAAGATTTTATTAGGTTGTAGCAGGAACGTATTGAGGCGCGTGCGCCCCGCTTTGTGTCACGACGGCTACTAGCTTGGCTGGTGATCCCTCCAACCTTGAAAGCTACTGAAAGCCCCGGCCCCGTCCGGCTATCGCATTCTTACTAATTAAACCAATACTTCTAGGTTGTTATCACGACACCACCGCAGCGGTGGTGGCAGCATGGATATTTTCCTTTTGTTCGTAAAAACTCGTTTAATAGTAAGTACGCGGAAAAGTTTAATTACCGTTGGGTGCAGAAAGTAAGTCTTGCGTGCGCTGTTCGTCTATCCTAGTACTTAGGTCAAAACGAACTGCGTGCCTTAACTCTAGCTAATTGCAATACTTGTACGTGGTTTTTTTTATGGTAATACCAATACATTTATTACTAAAAACCTATATAAAATGAGTACTAGGTAGCTAGGTCAATTCAATGGTAGATACAGATTCGCTCTACCTATTGTGATTTTTTATGGGAAAGCTGAATTAGTATAACAGGCGTGTTCGCTACCTATTTTTTACAAATTTTTACAAATTTAAATGTTAGTTGTTCCATTTCAAGCATCATGTTATCTCTAAATACTATTCAGTATCGACAAATTGCAGAACTATCCTCTAACACCTAATCGTTAAATAGTCCTGTGGCTTCATCATCAGCACAGCAGCTTCAAATGAGGCGAACGCATGGGTGATGCACATTGCATTGCAATAGGCTGCGGTGACTGCTTTCCATCAGGGAGGCCGTAAGCTTGTTTGCCACCTTCGTGGTATAAAATGAGGACACACTGAATTGAACTGAGTAAGACATGAGAACGTAACAAACATCCCATTCGTGCCTATAATTTTCAAGGGTTTCCTTCGATTTCACAAGGTTTCTATCATTAGATCTTTGATATGACTCTATGACGCAAACTTAAAAAAGTAATTTTCAAATCGGTCCTAATTTACGTATTTGTGAGGAAACAATATTGAGAATTTACGGTGGCCTTTGGTCTTTATCATCAGCTTCACTTCACCAAATGATATTTTCCTGAATGTAAATGTTTGATTTGTCACTGAAAATACTGAAATCGCTATATGTATGCCTATCGTCTCCAGGACAAGACCACATAGCTGTATGACCAATAGGGTATTCAGCTGCAGGGAGGTGTTAGACAAGGTGATCTCATATCCCGGAGTTGTTCACCGCTGCACTGGATGATATCTTTAGGCTTCTGGACTGGGACGAACTTGGCATCAATATTAACGGCAAGTACCTCACTCACCTCATATTTGCTGCCAATATCGTATTCATGGCTGAAACCCTGGATGACTAGGGCAAAATGCTCGATGACCTCTGTAGTGCCTCTCAACAAGTAGGTCATAAAATGAACATGGACAATAACATGTCCATGTTGTGCTTACTCCAGTAACAGTTAGAGGTACTCCACTTGAAGTTGTTGACGACTATACCTACCTAAGACAAATAGTCCAGCTAGGCAGGTCAAATTTCAAGAAAGAGGTCAATCAACGAATCCAACTCGGTTGGGCAGCGTTCGGGAAGCTTCGCAATATATTTTAGTCACAGTTACCGCAGTGTCTCAAGACGAAGGTCTTTGACAAATGTATGTTGCCAGTGATGACTTACGGAACTGAATCGTGGCCGCTCACTGTGGGCCTTATAAGAAAGCTCACTGTTACCCAAAGGGTAATGGAAAGAGCTATGCTCGGAGTTTCTTTGCGTGATCGAATCAGAAATGAAGAGATCCGCAAGCGAACCAAGGTCACCGACATAGCTCTAAGGATTGTCAGACTGAAGTAGCAGTGAACTCGAAGAACATATGGCCGATGGGGCAGTAAAATTCTCGAGTGGCGATCACGTACCGGAAGACGCAGCGTGGGTAGGCCAGGCCTCCTACAAGGTGGACCGACGACCTGGTAAGGATCGCAGGTACCAGCTGGAAGCGGAAAGCACAGGATCGGCCTTTGTGAAGATCTCTGGGGGAGGCCTATGCCCAGCAGTGGGCGTCTTCTGGCTGATATGATGATGATGATGATGATGCCTATAATATTTGAGGAGTTTTCATGATCAGATCCTGACCTAATGGCAATGGGACCACCTGGGAAGTATATATACCCTTTCAAACAAAAAAATAATTTCTATATCGGTGCAGGCGTCTTCAAATAATCGGAGAACATATTTACATAAAAAAAAGATTACGACGAACTGAGAATCTCCTCCTTTTTTGTAGTCGGTTAAAAAAGCCGTGATGTTTCCATTAAAGTCCATTCTTACTACCATATGAATCATATTCTTGTGCAGTTGTTACAAGGATAGCTACCTATAGCATATCGTCAGAAAGAGGATAAAGTAGATATTTATTTTTAAATAAAACGAAGATTTACTTCGTGTTCTTATTAAATAGCAATGCAAAGTTATCAGCTTCGTCTAAAAACTTTGTTATTTATTTTTAAAAATTGAAGCTAACCTCGACAGCCTAATAAAAACTGCGGACAAAAGTTTTATAGCAAGTCTAATAACTAGATTAGTGGCTCCCTCAGGCAGGATTTTAGCATAATTCGGACCGGAAGCAATTCATTCCTCTCCTTCTCGTAAGTTCTAATAATATTGGTGTATCTACTTGCCTTAGGCACAGAATATTCATCTCAAGTAACCTTAGGTCGAACAGGTAGTTCTAGGAAAAGCGATTAAGATGGAAAAAACTTAACAGTGATAAAAACAGCCTTGTGACAAAATATTAGGTATCTAGTTGCCAATGTATCTAGTTTTCCTTTCTTATCAACTACGAAATAATGTCACGTATATTTTGCGGATATCATTTCAGATGAAGAATGTTAGAAGGAAGACATTTATATTGATTCTGAGTGGTTCTTCGCAAAAACATGAGGCCATTTGCTAATAATTCCTTCATGATACGAGGGTTTCAGGATATTGATTGTGCCAATCAAATACCATAACTTCCTGTAAGTTTGACATTTATAATAATATGTTATCATCATCATCGTCTCAGCGTCTATCCCGGCTTGTGCCAGGGTTAACCTTCCTACTTTTCTTCCCCACGTAGGCAGCTCTCGCATCCGTATCGGGGATGTCAATCCATCGCTTCCTGGGCCTCCTGCAGGTTTAGATACCTTATTTACCACATATCCCTGGGGATTACGTAGCACGTGACCAAACCAGCGCAGGCGAGCCTATGATAAAATGTTAAGATTATATTTAAAAAAAATAGTAACAAGGGTATTCTTACATGTGAGAGACAGCAGCAGCTATTTTCATTGAAATATAATAAATCTAAAAGAACATCTTGGTGTTAATATCCCGCTTGTACTCCCGCGCACGATGGCCCGGGGTTGTCATTGACCATGATCCAGGATTTGGCAGATCAGGTAATCACAATGGAGCGACTGCCATCTGACCTCCATGACCCTGCTACTAGGGGAACCTGACCAGATTTTATTATGGTTTATGTATATAACACAGAAAAGAGTCGTTGGTATATGGTGGCAGTTATTGAGTCGGTTAACGTTACCACCGACGCTCCTTGATGTAGCACCTAGATGAAAACCATCTTCATGTAGTACACTAGTTAAAATATCATAAAACTAAACTATATTTAGTCATTGACATTTGGCGAGAATAACACCCGGTTTCTGAAACGCATGTTAACGAAAACATGCAGTTTGGGTTTCTGAACAGGCCAATTGACAGTTTGTTAACAGTTTGTCATTGCAAAAGTCAAATCTCTAATTAATGGCCAATATTTTAGGTTCCAGGAAAGCTTTTTCGCATGTTAACTGTATGTCTTTTTATTTTAATTAGTGAAAATCGACCAATTAATAGATTGTCAAAAGAAATTATATCCGATTTTCTTAGTCTAGGTCTTGGTCCTGGCCCTGGTTCAGGTCCTAGTTTTGGTCCAAGACAAAGTCCAGGTCTAGGGCTAGGTTAGGCTTTGAATTTGGTCTCGGATCAGAACTAAAACCTGAACCTAGTCTTGGTCTTACAGGATTTAACTAATGGGATTATTGGGAGAAACTCACGGAATCGATGGCAGATGGGGCGGATGTTGTTGAGTGGCGAACTGGATGGCTACCTAAGAGATGGACGAACGACCTCCTTAAGGTCCTAGGGAGCCGATGGATGCAAAAGAACAAAATCTACCGAAGTGTAAGACGTGGGGGGCCTGTGTTCAGCAGTGGACCCGGACCTACCTACCTGCCTAAAGATGATGATGATGGGATTACTGGCACACAGTGAACCCATGACCCTATAACATTAATATTGTCATAAGTTCTCTTTTCTTGCTTTGTTTTTTCGATAATTTACGATTTTACATGATAACTTTACAATCGCAATCAGCTTTATCTAAAAGTTGAATATCACATTCGATTTTGGCTGCAAAAGGCCCCTAGGTACAGAGACAAAAATATGCGTTAGATAATAACAAAACATAAATGAGTCAATGAATATGACTGATTTTAGCAACCCAGGAGGTACCCAGACGAAAATATTAATCACCCGTTAACGATAGATTAGTTAATTTTATAGTAAATGGCCTTCACTACACATATTATCGGGTTTATTACCACGGTTAGTATTCTTTTTACCTTGATAATACCACGAAAGTCTTAAAACTTATAATAAATGGCTTTTGCAGAAACCCAGAGTTGTTTAACAAATTGTTAAATGTGACAGTTGTAACGTAACGAACTGCTTAGCAGTGGGTCAGGTTCAGTTGTAAAATACGGAATACTCTGTTAGAGGTCAGTAGCAAGCTATTTTATGAGAGATTAATTGGAGGTCGGTAGCCGACCCCTAGAGCAAAGAAAACAAAAGAATCAGGGTAGTGGGTATTGTATTCAGTCCATCTGTAATCTATCTAAAACAAGGAATTTATCAAAATAATCTACAAAAGCACAAACGTTATAAAAAGGAGTTTGTCCACATAACCTTCTGTCCGGGCTGGAGCACTTATTTCACTTTTCAACGCAGACCGAAAGTACCGGTTTGCGAACTGGTTGAGCGACTACGTCAGCTTGGGATTCTTATAGGTGTTGGTGGTTCATGCGACTAGGTGCATATCCTTAGAACTGGGTCTTCGGAGATAGAATTTGATGCTTCATAGCATATACTTTTTAGATTTATACTGCACACATAATAACTTTTGGCGATTTATTATCTCAAGGTAACATCACGTTATAATCTATTCACCTCCAAGGCCGAAGGCTGGGAAAACAAAACTAAACTGAATCCCTCTCTGCTTCCTCTACTGAAGGCTCGGGTCCTCGTTTAAAAACCTTCTAGAACCATTTGGCACAAAGGAAGATAAGATCTTGTTGGCCAGTAGTCATAGTCAACCAGCCAGTTCCCGAAATGGTCCATATTAATTTTCGGACGGTCTGGTGTTCGACAGCCAAGAATATAATTCATGCCGACCTGATGAGGAATTGGATCCAGCAGTTATCTAGAAAAAGAGAGGCACAAAAAAGATTAAAATCTCCTTTGACTATTAAAAATTTCCCACTTGTCATCAAATGACATGACAAGAGTAAAATAACAGAAAGAACCCGCTCCCAATAAAAATGCGGATTTATGTGTATAATTCGTATTGGAAACTGTATATAAATCAAACCCTATCGAATGCAACCTTCCGAAGCATTGGGGCCCGTCCGGATCCATAATATTTAAAAAAACAAGAAGTTACAAGGTAAGAATCCAGACACACGCCATTGCCCCCTGCTTTTTATTCGGAAACCATCATTACTTTTATCATTTGGGTGTCTATATATCAAAAGAACATTCCCCAAAATCTATTATAATCAAAACATTAATAGAACGTAGTAATCAACATAGTCTGATATACAGAATAAACTTAATTTTCCAGGGAGGAATTATGGACAATCAGAGCCTGAAGGGCCAAATCCAAAGATACCCAAAAAAGTGACAAATTGGAAATAAAAAGCATCAACATGCTACACAAAAATGTGTCTAAAAGTCCTAATAACCGTAAGTACTAACACAAGTCAAAGCAAAACCCTATATTCTATTATATTCAATTTAAATTAAACACATTAGTAAAAACGTAGTTACATCAAATACAGAATTAACATATTTTCCAGGAAATAATGATTGACAATCAGAGCCTGAAGGGCCAGATCCAAAGATGCCCATAATAAACTAATAAAGGTGGGAAAATTAAGAATAAAAGTGTCAACGTGTTGAAAACAACGTTTAAACAGGAGTCCTCATAACCGTAAGTATTACATAAGGCAAAGTAAAATCCTACACAGTCTGTTATCTAATTCAACATTTGACAAGCGTTTCAGAAACCGGGTGTAAGTACTAAGACCATTATTTTCGAGACATTTTTATCCAAAGGTAGGTAATTTCGAGGAAGAGACAACTAGTTTCAGCAACACTGATTTTTAAGGCACTTTTTTCTGTATGGCGTTGTTTAGAGGCCTATTCATGATAATCTGCTGTATTGTTATTTCATTTGTAAAACCTGTCCGGCGTCCATTGACCATATTATTATAGCAAAAATTTCTGACGTAGGTAGCGCCTGACGTAACATACTCGGGGAACTACGGTCTTCCAACGTCAGATACGAAGAATTTAGGAACTTTTAGGTTAAGTTATTCCGATAGGTTTGTTTTTTTATATCGATGTACTTTTATTTTGGTTGATATTTTTCTGACCTGTTTCCTTGTCATTTTAAGAAATACAGATAATATTGTTAACCATAAAGGCGGGAGTTGCTTTCGGGACTCCCCGGGGTAGGGGGTATCCATGGGTGGCGGTGATCACGAACCATCAGGCCTTCGAGTCCGTAAATTTACTAATAGCGTGATTGAATTGTAATGAGCAGTTTTCCAATAGGTATCTAAAGCATTCCTTACCACTCACTAGATGGCGCCCCGACAATTTTGGTAATTGATAATCGTTTGAAATAGGTTCTTAGCAAACAGGATTTAAACACTGGGTACGTTGTATTGGATAATATTGTATTTTTCAATAGTTTTCAACCATTTTAGAGGTTGTTATAATAATGGAACATAGTGCCAACTTCTATAAATATTTCTTTTTACTATTCGTTCAACCTTTAACAGTTATGTTTGTATTAATAAACATATTATTTTAAAGTATTAGTTGGCTGCATGAAATCACTGCCACCATCATACAGATTAAAAAACGATTACAAAAATTGTAGGAGCGCCATCTATTGATGCTTTTTGAAATACCTCCTGGAAAACTCCACATTGGATCGCAACCGCATCTCAATCGCAGTTTCACGCGTTTTTGGTATTCTGCTACTAATAAAAGAGCGAAAAAGTTCGATAGGTTTTTGATTCAATTGTAAATCGATTCGATTGTGTGATAAAACGGTGTTCTCCTCTTATTTGACAAGGTTCTTTATTGAGGACAATTTAATTTACGTAAAGGAAAAAATAAAAGTATAATTAAATCAGTTAAAGTATATCAATCGTGCAAATGTCTCATTCATTTGTTCAGTCTCTTGGTTGGTATATTTTAGAAGGCAAGGAAAGCGTCGATTGAGAGGCGAGTTTCGTATTCGATTACGACTCAATTGCACTTACCTACAAGTTTTTGCAGAATACCCAATTTGTCTCGAGTTGTAATCAAGTCAGCGTCTCTACCATTAGTATTATTATTAACTTTGTTCGTGCAGAACTCTATTAACGGGAGAGGTAATTTTGAAAATGTCATTAATTAAGTTTCAATCTGTCACAGTGCCCCCAATTGGTTCTTTACCAGTATTACAAATCATCATCATCATTAAAGATCCTCGCTCTTGTCTGTGTCTATTTTCAGGATGCTTTCGTAGTACGATGGCCCGGGGTTGGCCTTGACCATGGTCTAGGATTTGGCAGATCAGGTAATTACAATGGAGCGTCTGCCATCTGACCTCCGTGACCCTGCTACCAGGGGAACCCGATCAGATTGGATCATAGTTACATATTCAGTTGCCTGAATGTGCAGGTTTCATCCCGATGTTTTCCCCAACCGTGAGAGCCACCACCACTCGGGCACCGACGCTCCCTAAAAAGGAGAATCTAATATTCATATGATAAACCAACGACCCGTTCCTACGTGGGGGTGTTCTCGGGGGATTTCTATTGTAAAATGTATGTGTTTTACTTAAATAAATTACCTGATTTGTTAAATAAATTAACTAAATGCTAAATCCTGGATCATGGTCAGTCCCCGGGCCCGCGACAGCATAAGCGGGAAATTATCGCCAAGATCATTACTTTATAAAAACCTTCCTTACTTAAAAATAATAGCGAAAACCGCATCAAAATCTGTTGCATGGTTTGGGACCAGTTAGCGAAACTACCTACAGTCAGACAGACGAGGAAAGTGACTTGTACACTTGTGTGACCTGTACAGGCAAATAAATACCTCGCCGAGAACATAAGTTCATTGACAATGTTACGGCATGTTTCCAGGAATCATTAGATACCTACAAAGTACACTAGCAGTATGAAATTACCAACAATAGGTACCTAGGTAAGTATACTTCCCATTAATCAAGCTAATGACTCAGCGGTATGTTAATACGGAGGCAGGTGCTCATTCAAGTGCATTTATTGAGAATTGTTTATTAGTTGAGATTTACCTACACATTAATTCATTAAAGACCAACTCGTATAAACAGGTAATTTTCCATATTCCTAATGAAAAGACGGTGTAAAAAATATATTTTATAGTTTGCTTTTAAGTGCTTCATTTACATTATTTCGTCAAAGGTTCAATAATATTGGACTAGTCTATTTTGCGCGAGATTAGTATCTCTATTTTTCAATCGATCGCCTCGAGTCGAACGGTTATTAATTTTAATTTTCGGCATCAAAAATTCAATATGCATGACCCTGATTTTCCCTAACTTTTAACCGTTCACTTTAACTTTTAACTGCGATACAAGATTGCCATTCTTGTTTATTGTACCTACTTGTATGTAACCTATTAAGGTAAATATAAGGTAATATGTATTCTTTTTATTCCTATTCTTCTTACTTTCGGCGTTGCCAATGTAATTTTTTAATGCCAAAATCAAAATTGAAAGCAGTTAGAATCGAGCGATTCAAAAAAAGAGCTCCAGGTAATTACAGCAGAGCGACTGCCATGACCTCCATAGCTCACTTAACAGAGGAACCTGTCAAGATTGGATCATAGCTACACATTTATTTGCTATGATCCAATCTCAGCAGCAGCAGAATGTGCAGGATTCCTCAAGATGTTTTTCCTCCTCTCCACCTTAAAGGAATATTTACAATATGTTCATAGTATACAATCCTAAGAAGCAGACAGTCCACATGGTGAAAACAGCATATACACACTTACCTACATAACAACGAGGTACGATTCATAAGCTTTTATTCATGATTAATGCATTAGACAACCATAGGTGCTTTGTCATTGTGAGGACGACACGCTTGCCTGTTATTGTTAACAGGACACCTCTACGGTGGCAAAAGCTGGAATTAAGATGTCGCCTTTTTGAAATTACATGTCAATTCCTACAACAGCGACGCAGTCACCGCGTCAGATAAGTTAGTTGCAAATGTTTTTTATACTTGTCCTCTTTGTGACACAAATGATTTTAATTTTTTTTTTTTTTTAATTAATATGAATCAACAGCTTTCTTTTGTTACAAATGTATACTTAGTCTATTATTCCATACATAAGCCAATTACTGATTCACACTTTATTTCCAAAAAATATAAAATTTAAACTATATGGGTAGGTATGTATGTACATGCACATGTTTAATTTTAATTAAATCTTAAATAGAAATTAATTTGACTCGTAGCAAATCTCCCTGCACGGAGAAGTAGTTGTGAATGTAAGATATGAGTGTGTTTTTGTATAGTGTAGGTAAGTGTAGTGTGTGTAGGTATGTGTGTTTTGGTGTGTGAGAGATCAGTGAACACAGTGTAGGTACTCGGTGGCGGCGAGAGATTTCTTTATCTTAGCCAAGTAATTCCACTACAGAGTAAATGCAGGGATGTTTGTTGTCGGTGGCCGAGTGGCAACGGCATCCGTCTCGCTATACCAATGACTCTTTTCTGAGTTATGTAGGTATATTAGTTGAATACTAACCGATGCTCTTACGGTGAGCGAAAACATCGTGATGAAAACTGCACATTCAGGAGACTGAATGTGTAATAATGATCCAATCTGGTCTGGTTCCCCTGGTAGGAGGGTCGGAGGTCAGATGGCAGTCGCTCCATTGTAATTACCTGATCTGCCAAATCGTGGATCATGGTCAAGGCTGACCCCGGGCCCTCGTGCGCGAGACCACAACCGAGACATTGACGGCAAGACGATTATTATTTTATTTATGATCCATTTAGGATTAAGTGCATTCCTAAGATTTTGATTCAGTGTCACCTCTAACAATGACACCTTCGAATATGAACTTAGCAAAACTAAGTTACAAGAAGGATAAAAAGAAACATATTTATTACTCATAATTATACCAGATATACGAATTATTTTAATTGACAAAGAAAACCAGAAGCTCAAGTAACAAAAGGTGTTATGATACTTAATTATCGTTTAACCACATTAACATAATGTTGGGCAAGCAAAGGGATTCCCTTCGACGTCATTGCGGTTTTCTAAAACTGCCGCTATTAAGTTATTTATATAAAAACTTGTATTTCTGCATTTATTAACCAACTGCTTGCGTAAATTGCATATTATATTTTTTATACCACTAAGGTGGCAAACAAGCTTACGGCCTGCCTGATGGTAAGCAGTCACCGCAGCCTATAGTAGGAGATCCGGCCATAGTAGTATCTTCCCTCATCTGTTATTTAAATAAATAGTGCGTTATTTAAAAAAATATTACTTAAGTAAGAAAAAAATATATTGGTTGCCTGCTCTCAACCTGTACCTTCTATAGGGTTGCCATGATGATAACCTACTTTCATCTGTAAAATTAATTTTTGAAAATTAATTTATGAATGTTCAGCAATATTTCCGTACGGACTCATAAGCAACTATACATTGTTGGATAGGGGAAAGAAATACCTCAATCAATCAATCAAATTTTTAATGAAATGGCAACGGGTCGTTTAACAGTTTGACAACCATTATTGCCAGTGTCAGTGTGCAAGGAAATCACACTGAAAAAGTTTGACCGGTTTAAGAGAAATACCTGTCATTTGACATAATATATGTAACTCGATTTAACAACAGACGAGAGTTGATTGTCACTACGGCAACCCCATAGAAGGACCAGGGTGAGAGTAAGCAACCCATATATTTATTTTTTACTTGAGAAATATTCTTTCATATAATGCTAGATTTTTAAAACAACAGATGGGTAAAATATTCTATGGTCGGATCGTAGACCACTATGGCCGTTTGCAATATCGGGGGCATCACCCACGCGTTGCCGACCCCGTAAAAACCTTTTCATCGAATTCCGTCCAATAGTTCACGGCTCAAAGTTATACACTCGAGAGGACTTTCCTCAGATAGCGAGTATCCAATGAGGAGTTTTCTAGTAGGTATTGACAGTTAGTTTCAAAAAGCATCAATAGATGGCGCTCCTACAATTCTGGTAATTGTTTTAAAATCTGTATGATTTTGGCAGTGATATCATGCAGCCATCTAATACTAAACCTAAAAATAAAATGTTTATTAATATAAACATAACTTTTAACACTAGAACGCTCGCGTGGGCTACAGGTGTAGCCCAGGGTGTAATATTGTCGTCTCTTTCTCTCATGCGTCGTACCCACGCGCCGCCGCCACATGTATTCCTCGAATATGAACCCCCGCACCCCTCAGTAGCGTGCCGACAGTATCAGCTAACAGACGTTTGAGTAAAACAGTGTCAAAGTTGCTGGGCTACACCTGTACCCCGCGCGACCATTGAAGGTAAGTTTTTGATATTTTTTTTAATTTTCAGTATGGTGTTTATTTCTATTCTATCATTACTCTTTAACATCAATTAGTTAAAAAATATATATTATACTCTTTTTTTGTTTTGTAAAAACAAACATACAGCAGTGTGACATATTTTTAGGTGAAATAATGGCTGCAAACGCGTACGAGGAGCAAATCCAACGTTGGTTGCAAGAACATCAAGAAATTGATGACAATTTAACAGAAAGTGAGGATGAGGAGGTGCAACGTAGCTATGTAGCTGATGATGAGCCACACAACTCAGAAAGTGAGCAAGAACCAGACAGCGATGACGATGTATACGCAAACGGTGTATAAAATGTACTAAGCAAATTTGTACTGATCATCAAATGTTATTGTGCCCCGAATGTATCGAGGAAAACTAACTTAAACTCTTTTATTTGTTTGAAACATATGTATACATTACCATGAAAACCAAAATTGTGAAGTTCCTAAAGATAAAATTAGTTTTAAGTTTGGTTGATCTCAGTCTGTGCCAATTAAGTTAATTTTTAAGAACATTTTAATATTTGTTAAAATCTTTAAAAAAAATGTTTATAACGGCTTTGTTTTCTAAATTACTTTAATAATAAAGATATTTTTTCATTATATTTCGAGTCTTTTCTTTGTTTTATCTTTAAATAAGTATATAAATTTAAAATGCAAATGGGCTACACAGGTAGCCCGCGCGACCGTTTAAGGAGTAAAACATAGCGCGACCACTCTAGTGTTAAAGATTGAACGAAATGTATAAATACATATTTTTATGAATAGGCACTATGTTCCATTTTATTACAACCTCTAAAATGGTTGAAAACTATTGATAAATACAATATTATCCAATACAACGTACCCAGTGTTTATATCTCCTTTGCTAAGAACCTTTTTTAAGCGATTGAGGAGTTTTCCAGTAGGTATTATAATTGGTTTCAAAAAGCATCAATAGATGGCGCTCCTACAATTTTTGTAATCTTTTTTTAAATCTATATGATGGTGGCAGTGATTTCATGCAGCCAACTAATACTAAACTTAAAAATAAAATGTTTATTAATATAAACATAACTGTTAAAGGTTGAACGAAGTGTAAAAAGAAATATTTATAGAAGTTGGCACTATGTTCCATTATTATTACAACCTCTAAAATGGTTGAAAACTATTGACAAATATAATATTATCCAATACAACGTACCCAGTGTTTATATCCTGTTTGCTAAGAACCTATTTTAAGCGATTATAGTGAGTGGTTAGGAATGCTTTAGATACCTATTGGAAAACTCCTTATTACCAAAATTGTCAGGCCGCCATCTAGTGAGTAGTTAAGAATGCTTTAGATACCTATTGGAAAACTCCTCATTGTATACGTTGCTAGTTGATTAAATCGTTTAAATCTTCTTTACATACCTAGTATGAAACAAAGTCGGTTCCTGCCGTCTGTCCATATGTACGCTTAGATCTTTCAAAGTACGCAACGGATTTTAATGCAGTTTTTAGTAATAGATGGAGTGTTTATAAGCAAGAAAAAAGGGTAGGTACGTAAAGTAGGTGTAGGGTAGGGGGCGCGACTTTATTCGCGTGGTGTCCTACCCCTACATACTTTACCCCAGACGGCGGGAAGCGATTTTGTATTATACTATGTGTAGATAGATATAATGCGTCCAACAAAATCGATTACAAAAAATCATACTTAGATCTGTTAGTGTTTGTCAAAGATAATTTATAAGCTATAACAATTAGTATTCTTAGAATTATTATAAATCGTAATTGCTGGGTCGAGTCAGACTACCTATACGTAAACTACCGCATTTATTATAACTCAGATATTTTATGATACCGTAGTAACAACGAGAAACCAGCCTACAAGGTTCCAGAGTGTATAAGTGAGTCACAATTTAAGTTCATTATGACTAGTATGTAGAGTAAAAGCCGGATACTTGCCCCACTTTTCAAAAAAGCTCTGTAATTAAGAAATATGCAATTACTAAGACTTGTGCTATGTGTATATCAAAACATAGGTCTTTGATCTTCTATAATAGCCTATTTGTTATAAAAATAATAATTATTGGTTCTGAGTAAATCCTGTTTTACTAGATCTCTCAAAAGGGAGATAGTTGCCTACTGTGGCGGATAGTTGCCCTATGGTAAAAATGCTTCGGGGGATAGTTGCCTCGTGCGGGGATAGACGCCTCACTATGATTTTGTTGGATAGAATCAACGTCCGATCTTGGGTTTTCATATGAACCATATGGCTATTAAGGTCTACTTCAACCACAATCTGTTCAGAGGATCGCAGCGTTTCTTCGAGACTATCCCAGAAGTCTTTTCGGTGTCGACACAACAGCCGGACTGAAGAGAATTGAACTGATGAGGTTGATTTTTAACCCCCCCTCCCCCCTACTTTTTATCGATATAAGGGTATTCCTTAAACTAACTAGCTAATGTGGGGGCACCACGTCTGATTTTCGTTTATACTTGCGAGACATTTTGCTCACCTAGAATTATAGCTGAGACAAATAAGTACTTCTTTAAGAATTATAAGTTGGAAAAACGCCAAAAGAAACAAATGCCTTTTCTTGTCATTTAATTTTAAAGTTGAGGATATTATCCTTATATCCTTTTTGATACGGATACTTGTCCTTTTTATTTGTAAAATCAATAAGAACTTTTCAACAATAAAACATAATCAACAATGTAGTTTAATTTCTAATGCAACAAAGAAACAAATAGTAGATTGATTCCACAATCAGTAATAAAGATATTCAATGAAAATTGCTTATAAATATAATTTTGGCGCCCGTGAAAGCTTCGCCGCGGAAGATTTTTACTCATAGGGACAAAACGCGTGCGCCTACGCTGATACTATACCTGATACCTAACATACTGTATTCAAAACGGGGCAACTATCCCACTGGGGCATGTATCGGGCTTTTACCCTATCAAAATTTCAGATCCACAGATGCGTGCGTTGTCATTATGAGGAGTAAAAAAATACCTGCATTTCAAAACCTAATGTTATTACGGATTGTCTCTTTACTCCAATCCAATGATACTTACCCACTAACCCAAAGAGGATTTTGGCCTTCGACACCACAACGTAACTACTGTCGATCAAGTGGCTTCCTTTCATATGGGACTCTGAAGATCGATCACAATCTTTAGCACTTTTCAACCAGTCTGTGTTGTCCATGAACCAACTACCGTGAGCTCCCGCCATTTGGTCCAAGCTGCAGAGTTTTGGAATTTGACATCGGGCCTGTATTGCCGGACTAGTGCAGTACGGATCCCAGGTATTTCAATTTATCGGTTCTAATTGACAGCTTCGTTCCCTATACGCATGGTTTCAAGGTCCGCGCTGCAGCTAGCCATATATTCTGTTGTGGCGACGTTCAGATTCGTACCAACGTTTTCTAGCTCTTCATTCGATGTATTTACTCTGGTCTCGGGCACAGACTTTAATCTTAGAGCCCACTAAATTACCTCCAAAGGGATACTGTCGAAGTCCCAATCTCCGGGACGAGCTAATCTACGATACCACAGAACCGATTACGAAAAATCTTTCACTACAGGTGGATACACTATTCCCGAGTGCATTGAGGTAGTTTTGAAACAATTTTTTTCTTGTTTAATATACTATATGTTATGTTGACGGAGACCCTAACTAGTGTTAATGACTGTGAAGATGAAGTTTGAACACTTTCGCCACTATAGTCGTCACTGTACATAATAGTCACTAGAATACCAAGGTTTAAGTACCTAAGCACTTATAAAAAAACGATCGAATATTTAAAAATGTGACCCATAAAGTCTCAATGCCGTACCTACTGGTAGAATCCGTTCGCAGACTCCATTGTTATAGGGTTATATTCCATTCTATACATAGTTCACAATTGATTAGGTAGTATTCAGTGTTCTGTGAAATTCACGACAAAAAACACTTCAGTCGCGCTCAAATGGCCACGTGATTCTCGAAGGAATGGCGATGAATCGTAGAACCTTGATATTGCAAATTAAGCACAATAGTACAAAGATGGACTTGCACTCCGCATTACTCAGCATGCAATGGAAAGAGTAGGTAATGATCGTAGTTTCTCTAAGTCTTTACATTGTATTATTATATTAGACAGGACTTGGACGCGACTTGGACTTGGACTTGGACGTCTTTACATAGTATACAAAGTAGCTTCCCGTACTTCCCTATGTACGCTAAGATCTTGTTAACTACGCAACGGAAGCGGTTTTTAATAATAGAGAGAGCGATTCAAGAGGAAAGTTTATAAGCAAGAAATAGAGGGTTGGTGGGGGTAAAATAGGTGTGTGTTTTCTATAAGGCAAGAAATGATGATATCCGTAGCTGAACCGGTAGCGTGTTTCTCGAACCGTTATATTATTTTAAGTAGTATTTATCTTTTTAAATCTATAATTTTATCTTTTGAAATCTGCTTTTATAATTCATGGCAGACTCGTAGACAAACTCATAGGTTCTCGAGTGGCGACGAAGTAGTACTTAACACGATATGCGAAATACTTTATTTAGTTGTGATGTAGTATTTTTGTACAATAATCTTTTATTATTTAATTTTTGACTAATGACAGGAGACCTGGCTCGTTCCTCGGATAGAGGAGAAGTTTTGCTATAGAACAAGACATCATCTTTCTGGGCACCATTTTGGGGGGCAACGATGTTGATGACTTTTTTAAATCTTTTAGTATTTATTTATTTGTTATGGTTAACTGTAAATATTCAGATTGAACCTGAATAAATATCTATTATATTTTCAATATCAAGTTAGAAGACAATAAATATCTATCTAGGATAGATTAACCAATCACAAGGTACTGACTTACCATCAGGTGGGCCTTATTTGCCACCTGCATCATATTAGCCGAAAGACGCCCACTGCTGGGCATAAGCCTCCTTCTGGTACCTCAGTGGTATGAAAACACAGGTAACTAGAACGGACTACAAAATTAACTTTATTTATTTCTTAAACAACGTAATAAAGACTTGGCAGAATCCTACCACAGATAAAATCTTTTGCTGCAATAAGCCTGTAGCAATAAATCTATATATTACCTACTACTGATCCTATAACCTGGTTATACAATGTATGCAGTTGTAAACGAGGATAAATCAGTTGAATTAATTGTTATAGATATAACATTAATCTACTAATAAAGCCTTATAAAACCTGATGCACGGATACTAGAGCGACACAAAGGATACTGACACGTACTTCCGATCTAGATTCCTAGATAATCTGTGATTGATTTTGTAATGTGTAGGGTTGACCCTAACAGTATTATAAAGGGGACGGCACGTTTGTTCGTAACTTATATGACAAGGTTAATTATGTTTTTTTAAACGGTCCGAGTGACCGAGCTACGCTCAAGTGATCTTGGTTGACAAAAAAAAAACAGATCAAAATAAAATTTTTTTACTACAAAACAGACTATTAAACAAAAATAATAAACTATATAGGCGAAAATATCAACGATACCTTAACATGAATATTTACTTTATTAAATAGTTTGTCAAATTATTTTTTACATTATTCCTGTTCATTTTTATTAAATAATTAATTGATAGTAAGTGTCGTGTGGTATCCTGCATAGGATATTTTAACAATGAGGAGCTTTCCAGTAGGTATTGTCAGTTGGTTTCAAAAAGTATCAATAGATGGCGCTTCTACAATTTTGGTAATTTTTTTTTAAATCTGTTTATTTGTGGCAGTGATGTCATGCAGCCATCTAGTACTAAACTTAAAAATAAAATGTTTATTTATAAAAATATAACTTGTAAAAGTTGAACGAAATGTACAAAGAAATATTTATGAAAGTAGGCACTTTATTCCATTTTAATACAAACCTTTCATCTTAGTAGTAGTCCATTCTTGATCCTAGCGTCCATGAAACGAACTGACTCAGTCAAATTGATGTTTGTTTTGTTAGCAATAATTTATTACAACCTCTAAAATAGTTGAAATCTATTGATAGATACAATATTATCCAATACAACGTACCCAGTTATATTCTCTTTGCTAAGAACCTATTTCAAGTGATTATCAATGAGGAGTTTTCCAATAGGTATTTAAGGCATTCCTAACCACTCACTAGGTGGCGCCCCGACAATTTTGGTAATTGATAATCGCTTGAAATAGGTTCTTAGCAAACAGGATATAAACACTGGGTACGTTGTATTGGATAATATTATATTTGTCAATAGTTTTCAACCATTTTAGAGGTTGTAAGTAATAATAATGGAACATAGGCTAGACAGAATATGCTGTTCCTAAACAGGTATGCTCCATCTTCGGCCGCATCGTCACTTACCACCAGGTGAGATGGCGGCCAATCGACGGGCTAGTCTTACAAAAAAAAACTTATGTCACCAGTCAAATTGATGGCTTTGAATGCACATAATACACCAAGGCTTGTTCAATAAAAAATGTTTACAACCCAAACTTAATAAATAGGTTGGCACGCCTATAATTTCCGTAGGCGTAGGTATAATTAACTAGTGAATAATGTCGTATAATTTCGTTTGAAAAAAAATTAGTTCCTAGTTGACATAATGTTTTAAGGAGTATGCATTTTTAAACTACATGGTACCATTTTTGACTGTTGATTTATATTTTATGTTAAAATTTGTAAACCTGCCAACCCTGGTTTTGGACCTTGGGGCGGCGGCGTATCGTAATTGCCCAGTGGCAAAATGAGTTACATGTTGTTGAATTATACGATTTTTATGGTGTTAATGATCTAGATTAATTTTTATTAACCTAGCCTTTTATATGCTAAAGTAGTAATTAATAAAGTATTATTAAGTGTGGAGGTATTAAGCGTGACTTTGCCATTATTGAATGAAACATTGCACAGCAAAAAAAAAGAAAAAAGAAAATGAAAAACTATTCAGAAACATAAAAATATACTTAACAATAGGTACCTACAATACGTTGAATTATTTGCAAATCATCTACAATACAATGTATCATTTGTTTTAGGTCTCAGTTAGTCGGTACCACCAGCACAGTAATGTTTGTCTAAATATCTAGGAACATACCTACATACAAAAAGGATAATCATCACAATCATCTTCGTGTTAATGTCCCGGTGTGCTCTCGCGAACGAGGGCCCGGGGTCCGC
The DNA here is from genome assembly GCA_905147135.1 of Blastobasis lacticolella. Lineage (NCBI taxonomy): Eukaryota > Metazoa > Arthropoda > Insecta > Lepidoptera > Blastobasidae > Blastobasis > Blastobasis lacticolella. The sequence goes on from LR990056.1 coordinate 14,988,857, forward strand.
TTAGACGAAGATCCATGATTTGGTAGATCAGAATATTACAATGGATCGACTGCCATTTGATCTCCGTAATCCTGCGACCCTGTAAGAGCATCGGATAGCATTCAACTAATGTTACATACAGAAAGGATAATCAGTCGAAATGTTTACTTCCTTCGTTTTTTGAAGTCGGCTACCAAGCAGCACCTTTCTTCCTTTCAAGACAAAAATAAGTGATTTCAATATTCTAGTAAAAAATAGGTAGATATGTGAGAATTTTTGAAGGTTTATCTTCGACTTCCTCTTGAATAAATTAAATTTAGATTTTATTACGCAGGAAGCATTAGATAACCGCAAAATGGAAGGTGGACAAGCTTAGCTGTAAATGTTTTTGAGTTGTAGTTCAAACCTGAAGTATTTAGAAATAAAACCGTGATGTTTCCTTGATCTTTTGATAACGCTTTTACTTGTATTAGTTGTACACTAACCGATGCTCTTTCGGCGAGGGAAAACATCACGAGGAAACCTGCACATTTGGTGGGCGAATGAGTGGCATGATTAAATCTGGTCAGATTCCCCTGTTAACAGGGCCACGGAAATCAGACGACAGTCGCTTCACTGTAATTACCTGATCTGCCAAATCCTGGATCATGATCAAGGCAGACCCTAGGCCCTCGTATAAAAAATATTATATTTCTTTTTATGCCATGCCTAGAAAGAGGTCAAATCCTTCGCAATATTCTAAAGCAGGATTGAGGATTATTAGATCCCAGAAATCGAATGAAGACCATCAGGCAAGACTTGACGCTGTTCGAGAACATCAGGCTGCATCTCGCTCCGCGGGAAACTCTTCGGATCGTGAAGCACGACTGAGCACTGATCGTGAGCGTCATGCATCACCTCGCGTTTCAGAAACTTACACATAAAGAGAATCACGTCTGAGTACTCAGTGTATTTACCGTCTACGTCTACATCAGCAACACTAGTGGATAGTGATAGTGATTAGCTACAACGAAAAACTTAATAAAAGATTTTCTTCAAGGCAAAGGTCATAAAATCCACGCGAACGAAGTCGCGGGAACTAGTTAGTATGAAGAAAGACAGGATCCTGCAAACAAAATACAGACGTCATAAAACTATGCCTTGCTGTTTGTACACACACGATCATACGCACACACACCGTTTCTGTGTGCACACATTGACAACCAAAACAACCTACGCTTTGGTCGATTGACAACCAAACTACGCCATGCACACTAGCTTACAAAGCCGGTCTCAGGTCGCTGGTGACAGCGCGCCATCTTTCTTTCTTAATAATTTGGTTTGAGTCTCCTTTGAAACGCATCCGCGCTATTCTCAGCGTCCAAGAGAAACACTTTTTATTGAACGCAATTAAATTGCTAACTATCTGAGCTTAAGTCATCATCATCATCTTGGCGTTTATGTCCCGGTTGTGCTCTCGCGCACGAGGGCCCGGGGTCCGCCTTGACCATGATCCAGGATTTGGCCGGTCAGGTAATTACAGTGGAGCGACTGCCATCTGACCTCCATGACCCTGCTAGCAGGAGAACCTGACCAGATTGGGGATCATGGTTACACATTTATTTATTTATTTATTTATTTATTTATACTTCATGCACAAACAGTACATTGGCGGACTTAAAGCTAAAATAGCATTATCTACCAGTCTACCAGGAGAGATAACAATTGACAAAAGGTATGCGGTGCAGGAAGATTACTTACAAGTAAAGATTACACAAAAGCTTATTCAACCACAATCAAATTTATAAAAAATTAAATAAATAATAATAATAAATACACTAAAAGTTAAAAGTAGCAATAGATATTTTACACTAATTAATTAATTAACTGAGTTACCCAAAATTATTCAGGTACTTGAGGCTTTATGAAGAAAAGAGATGAAAAAGGAATAAAGGAACAAGGAATAAATTAGGAGCTAAGGAGTGTTCAGGAAATGGTTATGTACTGCTCTCTTCGACTAGCCTCAAAGTTAGAAACAGTCACCAATCCATTTACCGGCTCGTCAGGCTTTGCTTAACTTTCAACACGCTGCTGGATAGAGTCGTATACTTTAAGACTAAGCGTAAAATTTATTACATTTACTTAAATTTCTGATTTGAATTCGTTTTCTGATCTCCTGCAATGTAGGCGCGGCGGATCGTGATATCTCTGACGTAACAAATCGGAAACGGATCTAAGTAAGTATCTAATAGACAAGACAAGCTGTAGGTCAGCTTCCGGTAAGAGACAACGAGTAACTGGGGCTGGTCACGACCTTTCCGGCTCGTTTGGCACGCTACTCGAATACCTTTGCCCTAAATAGAACCTAATTTTAAAAGGATATCTTCTCATGACGAATAGGATTGGCCTATTGGTGGCCTATTGGCAAAGATATCCTCGCAAGTGAGAAGTACCTGGTTCGAATACTACTGCCGCCATGTAGCAATGCCTTTTTTCTGAGTTAAATGCTTTAACTTAACCCTAACCGATTCTCTTACGGTGAAGGAAACATCGTGATGAAACCTGCACATTCAGGCGACTGACGATCCAAGTTCAGACGGAGTTCTGATGTTTAATTACCTGATATGATCATGTATTATACCTACATATACTCGTAAACCTTCGGAAAGATTTTGGAAGTAATTACCTGATCTGCCAAATCCTGGTTCATGGTCAAGGCGGACCCGGGCCCTCGTCCGCGAGAGCATAACCGGGACATTAACACCAAGATTATTATTATTATTATCTAATGACGAATGTAATACGTCTTCTACTAAAGCACCAAGTTACCTGCTCAGTTTACAAAATCAGAACTAACACGACAGCTTGTACTAAGATGATGTTTTAGTGTAATCTTTTCTAGTACCGATATTGTTTCTAAAGATGAGTTGGTGGTACTGAATGTGGCCAAGAGTAAACGGAGTAGAATCCTGTTACGTTGATTATTGAAAAACCGTTCACTCAATTGGCAGAGACTTAAGTCCAACATTGAATTGTTATGGGTTGTTTCAATGATTTGACGTCCTGAGTGGTTCAGTTGGTTAATATGTCGGTCTGCAACGCGAGGTTCCTATACGAGCAGAAATTTAAATGATGACTTTTAAAAATATGTTACGGGTCTGGATGTAGTATGTATAATAAGTATGTATTTACAAAAAAAAGTACTTATATATGTAGTTTATCAGGTATCTAACACCCATAACACAAGTTTTGCTTACTTTGGGGCTAGAAGGCGCCGTGCAAATTTCCCAAAACATCATTATAAAATTCGTAGCGGGTAGCAATAAATAGAGGAAGAAAACATACTGTGCCGATCCCAAATGAATGGGATAAGGTCAGGCAAATGAATGATGATAAACTTTTACAAACTCCATTGCGTTTCAAAAAATATAAAACTTGATTGTAGGTAATAAAAAAGATGTAATCGTCATGTCATTGTTTATTATTCCCACCAGCTCGCCCTTCGTAAGTCCAAGGCCAAAAGTGCTTTCACTTCGACTTCCTTGTGTTTTTGTCTTACGCCGTATCATTAGCGTGAATTTGCGTTAAATTTGACGCAAAAAACATGTTGTTGATTGTTTTTTATTGATTGCGTAACGTATATTTTCATAAAAATAATCATCTTGACGTTAATGTCCCGGTTATGCTCGCGCACGAGGGCCAGGGGTCCGCCTTGACCATGATCCAGGATTTGGCAGATCATATAATTACAGTGAAGCAATTGCTTCACTGTAATTAGATCATGCAGATTGGATCATGGTTACACATCCAGTCGCCTGAATGTGCAGGTTTCATCACGATGTTTTCCCTCACCGTAAGAGCATCGGTTAGTATTCAACTAATGTACATAACTCAGAAAACAGTCATTGGTACATGGTCGGAGCGGGAGCGTAATTTTCTAAAAAATTACGGGTCATTAATAAAACTCCAATAATGTAACCCTAGGTGTAAAAAAATACCCAAAAAATTCCTTACATCGCGTGTGCTGCGAAAACTATTGATGATAGAACAAAATAATGTACTACGACTTTGCAGAAAACATCATTATCTACAGAAAGTGTCGCGACAATATATGTCTAACTATTATAGTTATGTCACATGTATGCATGTGTTCTTTTATTTTCAAAATTTAATTATTCTGACTGTAATAATTTTATTTTATTAAATTTCTTGATTAATTTATAAAAAAAAATCACTAAACAATTTGGAATAAACGATAGTATATGTTTAGCATAACATTGCAATGAACTGAGCGCTCTGTCTCACTCGCACCAGTTGTTGCATATGAGACACTATTTATGCGTCTGGCAGGATTATAGAACCCAAAAAACTGTCTGGCTACTGAGAAAACTCAGTTTAATAATTCTATGAATAACATTTATAAAATTCAGCTATCCTAATATAAGGTAAGTATAATTACAGAGAATTATAGTTTAGGGGTGTCCGGCGGAGGGTTGTAACTATACTATGTGTCTGGCAATGAGCATCGTGAGTATTAATGCTGTTACGAATAAAATACAAAAATATTGAGCGTGGTAACTTAAGAAATTCGAGATAAGATTTTATACACCTTTGTTACCTGTTACCTGCCAAAGGAACCATGATCCAGGTTTCATGGGTGGGGATCATTCTTACCTATGTTGGGGACACACATGGAAAAACTTTCATACTTACGGACAATAGGAAGGTCTGGCCCTCATGGGCTCTTAGACTATTATTAAACATATCTTTGGGGCCTGGGAGGAATCACGTGATGCCTTAGGGGTTTTCTGTGATTTATCCAAAGCCTTTGATTGCGTTAATCATGATATTTTGGTCAGGAAATTACAACATTATGGAATAAAGGACTTGGCCCTGAACTTGCTAAATTCATACTGGAGTCATAGAATTCAAAAAGTTGATGTGAACGGAGAGAGATCTATGGGGTCTGTTGTCTCTATGGGTGTCCCCCAGGGATCTATTTTGGGCCCGTTTTTGTTTCTTGTTTATGTAAATGACTTACCGTACTTTGTAAAAGATACCTATGAAATTGTCTTGTTCGCGGACGATACATCTTTAGTGTTTAAAGTAAAAAGACAACAATTAACATATGAAGACGTGAACAAGGCTATTGCAGAAGTGGTAAATTGGTTTACGGTTAATAATTTATTACTGAATGGCAAGAAGACAAAATGTTTAAAATTATCTTTGCCAAATGTTAGATCAGTGCCCACTAATGTACAAATAAAAGGCGAAAATTTGAATCTTGTTGATTCTACAGTATTTTTAGGCTTTACTCTGGATAATAAATGGCAATGGGGTCCTCACATTGATAAATTGGCGAATAGGCTAAGTTCTGCAGCATATGCTGTAAAGAAAATACGGGGTATTTCTGACGAGGCTACAGCAAGATTAGATTACTTTAGTTATTTCCACAGTATTATGGCCTATGGCATACTGCTGTGGGGACACGCTGCCGAATGGCACAATGTATTTGTATTGCAGAAAAGGGCTATTCGCGCGATTTATCAATTGAGACCTAGAACTTCACTAAGAGATAAATTCAGGAATATTGATATAATGACAATGCCTTCACAATATATATATGAGAACTTAATGTATGTTCATAAAAATTTACACATATTTAAGAAGAATAGTGATGTTCATAATAATAATACGAGAAATAAAGATAAGATTGTTGCTGGTGCTTGTCGTCTAGCCAAAGTCCACAAATCATTTATGGGTCAATGTGTACGCTTTTATACGGTTCCAACAGATATTCAGAATTTACCATTGAATAAATTTAAAGTCGCTATAAAAAACAAATTATGTCAAAAAAGTTATTATAGTATATCTGAATATGTAAATGACAAAAGTCCATGGGACTGAACTGCTGTTCTATACAGGTATTTACTTTTAAGATAGTATATAGGACAAATAATGTATTAGTATATAAGTCATGTTTAAAAAAAAAAGAATTAACGTAGGCTCTGTGGGTTTCTTGCCGTTTCTTTCCCCCACGGAGAACCACCTTGGAAGCGGCGTTAATTTTCCTTCCTCTCCCACTCATGGTGTCTCCTGTCTGCGCTAGGGTAGGGGTAGGGTAGTAGTTAGAGTAGGGGTAGGGTAGGGTAGGAGTAAGATAGCGGTAAGGTAGTATAGGGTAGGGTAGGGGTAAGATAGTGGTAGGGTCGGGGTAAGATAGTGGTAGGGTAGGGGTAAGGTAGTGGTAGGTTAGGGTTAAGGCAATAGTAGGATAGGGTAGGGGTAAGGTAGCGATAGGGTAGGGATAGGATAGAGTAGGGTGGGAGCGACTACCTATCACATGCACCATGTGTGATGCACGCTCACTTAAAAGTCTGTCTGGCGGTGGCGTGGTGGCCGGGACGCTCCTCAAATATGGTTAAATTGGACGATGGCTGGGCCCTGCGTTATACTCGTGAACGGGTGCTGCCTTGGTGGACTGGCTTACTCTTGCTGTAGTTTTAGGTGGATTTTCTTAATTATACTAGACATACCTATATAATATAGCGTTCCGGCTCTGCCTGGCATTGTCAAGCACGGTGCGGTCGTGGTTGGCGAGGGATACGTTTATCTACGGCCATAGGGCGGTAAGCGTGTCACTGTGTGTTTCCTTCCTACTTTCTTACCCCCCTCCTTTTTGACGATTGAAAGAGATATTTAATGTCCTAATCAATAAAGAAATTTTGAATTGAATAAGGCAATCTAAATCTACCACTCAAACAGTTAACTAATTTATCGATCTGTGGTGTAGTTCATAAACTTGAGGGTAAGAAATGTTAGGAATATTCATCGATGTTAAAATATTAAGAAACTCCTTTGATACGGCATCTCATCCGCTCCACTCGTATAAGTTAAATCTGTTAGGATGAGCAATTGAACCTTGTCTGGGACTATTTGAATAATAAATTGCAAAGCGTCACAGTAGATAACTACACAAGTCGATACTTATACCAGTATCATATGGTGTCCTGCAAGGCAGCAAATTGGGTCCCAGCTTATTTTTAGCCTATTAAAATGGTCTATGCAATATTAAGCTATGCAACGTGGAGCTTACGTACCTACCAGAATGATACTATCATTATATTCTTAGGTACTTCTTTCAGGTAATTAGGTTTTAATACAGTCTTGTAACTATAATCAGATAACAGATTTGCCAGATCAGGTAATTACAGTAGACCGACTGCTACATGGCCTCCTCGACCCTGCAACGGGGCTATCTTACCTGATTGGATTACTGGCTTGAACGTGCCGGTTTCCTCACGATGTTTTCCCCTTACCGTTTGGGCATCGGTTAGTATACAACTACTATTTACTACTATTGCAAGAAAGCTATAATATAATATGATTCCCGATTTTTAAGGCTCTTAATTCCGGAAAACTAAAATTCAAGGAGTTGTTCGTATTTCAATGTATCGTAATCGCATGCATCGGTGTTCAAAAACGACGGGGGGCAGCTAGTAGTAGTTACCTATATAAGATTATGCCGATGTTTGCTTCCTCGATCTCAACGAAGATCTCCCCAAAAACTTGAGGGCCTGTAAAACATCTGCATCCGGTTTGTGTATGGGTTGCGCAAGTTCGATCACGTCTCTGAATTTCGCGCTAAACTAAAGTGGCTTCCTATGGTTGCGTCGAACCGAACATTTAATGGTGCTGCTTTACAAGGTTTTGTACGACCCCCGCTCCCCAAACTACCTCAGGGACAGTTTCAAATTTCAGAGGGTGGACCAGGTCCGGGACTTACGCTCTACTTTTGACAATGCTTTGAGGGCACCTTTTACATGCTCTAAGTACTTTGGAGACTCGTTTACAGTGAGGGCTGCTCATTTGTGGAACGAGTTGCCAAAGGATATTCGCCACGTAAAGTCACTTGCAACTTTTAATACCAAGTTGCATGCCCATCTTCTCTCCGTTTGCAATTAGCTGACATTATACTCTGCCGACCATTTTGTCATATTAATATGTACGTATATTATCTATATATGAATATTGTAGCCTGTAGTGTGTATATTAGTATGTAGGTGTAAATTTATAGCTTATAATATAGTACTTTACCTAGATGATTAATGTTATTTTTGTTGCTTGTCTGACTGATGTTTATCTTTTTCTCATTCTAGACAAGGGTTGCCTGGAAGAGATCGCTTGTAGCGATAAGGCCGCGTTTTCCAACAACGTTTGAATAGAGCTGTTAAATATTTTTTCTTATAATTATGTGTGCAATAAAGAGTATATCTATTTATGTATCTATCTATCTATATAGTCCTACGCCCTCTACCAAGTGGAATTCACCGAGTTACCGACAAATCCTTACTGCTATCCTCCAAGCCAATGGATCCTTAATTGGTTGTTCATCTTGGCGTTAATGTACCGGTTGAGCTCTCGCGCGCGAAGTCTCGTTGCCGCCGAGACCAGGATCCAGAATTTGTGCGATCACCTAACTCGAATTGAACGTTGCCGTTTTTAAGGAATATAGGATCAAAATGGATCGCACATTATGATTTACATATGTGACGCTATTGCGATTCGTAATTACAATACTGCCATACCTATAGCCTCTGTGACCCTGTGAAAAAAGGGAAACTGACAAAATTGGATCATGGTTACTCCATTTGCACCTGATACTTAATAGGTTACCGGTTGTAAAATTTTACGGGTTGCATATAATTCAAACTCAACTTCAAGTTATGTATTGTAGTCACACAACAGCAAACGCTGCAGCTCATTTTCAGATCTACGACGGTCCTAACTGGGGCCCGACTGCCAAACTCGAATACTATCGTTAATGACTTGCCCTCTCGCTCGCTTGCCTTATGCACTGCTAATGGGGCTAGCAAATGCAATCGGAAACGTTTGGCGATAGCCCTGCGGACTTAGCCAAGAGGTTTCGTTAATCTACAATCGTTTGTGGTAGAAAAAAATTATGGGATTTGACATAGTCCATAGACAATTCACGTACTTTCGGTGTACACAGAAGGCGGATTGGCGGATGATCCTACACAATCAGACTCAATGTAGATGTTGGTAGAAATAGTCGAACTTCGACCTGTCAATTTTCTACCATACACGCATCACGCAAGCGAAGCTGTCAAAGATGCCTAGACCAGCTGGTTAGCCTAGCCTCTAAAGCATGAGTCGCCAATTACAACACCCTCGATGGGGTTGATACCATTTTGTTCTGTCACGGCACGGCATAAGATAGAGTTGAGTTGTAACAGGTCCAAGATCTATTATTTAATCATTGTAGTTAATTTTATAAGAAGCAAGTTTGCGCTGAATAAACGCACAGGAGTATAATTCATTCGAGGTTTTCAGCTTTGAGTTGACTCAATGAGGTCTAAAGCTTTACCCTCGGTCGCTGTGGTTATGCTGTTTGTAGAAAGATTGTGAAATAAGCTTTCTGTACTTAGTACAGAATCCAGCATAGGTACCTAAGCATTTGGTAGATGGGACATGAGCGCCATCTAACTGTCCTAATATGCCACCGATATTTGAAATACTGATGTAAATACACTCACGGGCCTTTAATATTGCGTGATAATTGTCCTATATTATGTTATGATGTGATTTTATAGTACCTTTGTGAAAAGTCACAGTGATACAACAATACAATCAAATAAATTCATTAACGATTTTATACTCCCCCATCCTTACTGTGAACTGTCAAAATTATCATCTTAGGGGCCCATTGATCAATCCTCTGATAAAAAATATCAGTCCTATAAATTATTATGTGACTAAAACAAAATCGTATCGCTACTTCATATAAAGTGACATATGACAGTTTATTTTAATTTGGTAGTATATTACTTTATCGGGCAGTTAAATTTTTATCTGAGGATTAAAAAATCAACTCTAAATTTGACAAAGTATAGTAGCAGACGTTCCGTTTTGGCTGGAGCCTAAGAACCGTTATTTCAGTTGTGATACTAATCCATACACAGTATACAATTTAGTCGCTTTTGGGAGCTGGGGACGTGGTCAGACGTTAGACCAAGGTCGGTCCATTGATTCAAAAGCGACTTCATTTTGCGAAGCGATTGACTAACTGACGGTTGGTCGGTTTCAGTCAAATCGGAGCGTCTGTTTCTAGTGGTAAGTCTGTGCAATGTATACCGTGACGAAACATGGGAATATCGCCGATAAATAAAAACACAGAACAATGATATTTCATACGTATATCAAACTAGCTTTTACCAGCGTTTTCTTCGTGTCTTGAAGCATATCTGTGTCAAAAATCAGGCCAAAAGAAGTTTGCATTTCGGCGGGAAGGGGTCTGCCTGGAAACAAACAGACAAATACATGAACTATCAGTTTTAATTTTAGTTACAATCATTATTTGTCGGTTCAAACATCTAAATCTCATACTGAGTGATGTATGCGTTTTGTTGTGAGTACCTACCAATTTCATTCGTCTCCTTAACGTGTCCTTAACAGTGTTGAACGTTGTAGGCCTTAAACTTGTGATCAGAAAATGTTACAGCAGCTTTAAAATATACCGTGCGATTAAAATAAAAATGGGAGGGGCTGATGACTACTGTCGTGCGAATAAGGACTAGAGATGGATGATAATGATAAATAACATCACTATAGTATCCTAGTATCTACCTTTTTACGCCATTCATTGTTTTCCGGCAAACTACGAAAAGACACTGACGCTTACTATCGTGTGTCCTTAAGTTAAGACGTGATTTTGTAACGTCATTTCTTTATGAAAAGTCACAGTGATTAGACTGCCGATCGCGGTGACTTTTTCCCCCATCTCTAGTAAGTATTCGAGTGAAGTTAGTCAACAGACCGTGGTGTTTTTATTTTAAGCTGCGATTACACGCGCACTAATCTAGCAACCTACATAACGGAGGCTCCGCTTTTTGGCATATGCTACCAGGCAGTGTTTCCAGCAGCCGATATTCAAAAGTAACACAAGGCACTTCAAAAAGTAATATTTTCATGAAAACATAAACTATAAATATATTTATATATACATATATATATTATGACATACGATAGGCAAACAGGCAAGCGGGCCACATGATGGGAAGTAGTCACCACTGCCTATAGACATTAGCAACACCAAGAGTATCGCCAATGCGTTGCCCACCTCTATAACACGTTGCTCTACCAGCAAAAAGGCATAAGCCACTCCACTGCCAAAGCCACGGTTCCCCAAATCCCCACCCCAAGGAGCACTGGAAACCTTACTCACCGGCAGAAACACAATACTATTTAAAAGAGTATTATTTAGCGATATTCTGTACGGTGGAGGTACTTCCCCAGTCGGGCGGCTCCAATTCGAACGAGATACCCCGCTATGCCCTACCTCTCTTAAAACACGATCTCTATAAGATAATGTTACTTTTCTCGTGAAAATGAATTTGAAAGTTACTTTTGAATATCGGCCACTGGCAACACTGCCCGTAAAGGGCATGCCAACATGTGGAGTCACCTTTATGTAAGATGCTAGATTATTGCGCGTGTAATCGCAGCTTTAATGACATAATATGTTTTACGTAGCACGTACCTTGGTTGACGATGAGCCCAATATCTCAACGCTGTTGCATGCATCATTGTCACGGGACGACTGTAGGCTCGTGTCGCGTCGTGTTCGTGGTGTTTCCGAGTACCTACGTGTACATACTCGTTAACCAAGGTACAAATATGTATGTGAAAAAGGTGGGAAGTTATGTATATACACATACAAAACGTCACACCTTTTCCTCGGTAGGCAGAGACAACAGTGTTCGTCTTCTAGTTTTTAAGACATCCGTGGTTATTCACTATACTTTCATCGCACATGTTATCGGGTTTGTTACCACGATATTGCGACGCAGTTGCATGCATCATTGTCACGAGTAGACCACTCGAGCAGACTCGTCATGACGCATGCAACTGCGCCGAAGTTCTAAGATAAAAAACCCGATACCAAACCCCGTGGTAACAAACCCGATAATATGTGCGATGAAAGTGTACTGACAAATTTCTCTCGCTTCTTCCACATTCATCAACCTTTTCTTGCACGCTCATTGGACCACAGATACCAGGAAAATGATAAAATAGCTATTAACAGTTTGTGGGCCCAAACTCCAGTGGGTCCCTTTCAATACCGTGCCTGCCATGTTATTAAATCAAAGGACATGAAATAATTTCTTTATGGTTTCTTTTATTATATTTTGTACAAAACGTTGCATGCTAGCTTACTCTAAGCTTAGACTAGTTATTTTATACTACTTAATTGTAGATTGTCCAAAAATATATTTTTCAGTAATCTCAATCAAGCTAGCATTCTCTAGGGGACAACAAATGAGTGAGTATATTTATTACTAAATACTATATCTATATTGCATTGAGTCCATTTGAATTGCACAACTACTGTGGTCTTTTCTATAGTCCGGTTTTTCTAAGGTTAAATTCAAGACACGCCAGTTACTTTCACAAACAGTAAGAAAATGCACTTTGTAACTTTGGATCCGGACTGTCAATAACTCTGAAAATGCAGTTTAAATAAATGTTTAGGAACACTAAATATGGCAAGTTCACTAAAGTAGAGTTTCGCTATAACTAAGATGTAAAAAGAAGTAAGGACTTATATAATTTTTGATTCATAAGGTATACACACACGATAAATAAACAGAATAGAAACAGAAGAATAAAGTCACAACACAAATTGTTAAACTTATCATAGATATGAGTATGATTATGGGCAAAGTAAACTTACTATCGCCTGCGCACGTACATTTTCGTGACAACACAAACTGTTTCACTTAGATATAGATATAACATATAATAAGTAAATGTATATAAATAATATAAGAACGAAAACATATTCATTCTAAACAAATGTACGACTTTGTGAACCTGTCAACCAAATGGCGACATATATATGTGGTGAAGAGTACGAGTAGGTATATCTACAGCAAAATGTACTTGTAAAAACACAGGATCTTGTCAAGAGACATTTTTGTGATGTTTAGAGAGGTTAGGTTTGAAGAGTGATTAGAAATTCCTTTCAAAAGTCCTTAAGGCAGCCATTCTGCTTCAGACTCTAAGCCTCTTACGGAGCCAGAAGGGGGTTCGGTCAGGTCTTCCTTGCTGCCAGTATGCACCTTCTTGTACACCTTCTTGCCGGTCTCCACGACGTACTCCACTCCGCCAGCTGGAATGAGAACAAAATAATTATGTAATAAGTGGTTTTAAGACTTTGGTGTTTATTCACTACAACAAGAAGTTGGCCTGTCGACTCATGGTGGGCTAAATTTGCGAGGACCAGTAGTCCGCCACGGATACAGCGTTATTTGCTGCCTCCCATATTATCGGGTTAAAACTTTACTAACCGTCGTAACAAATACGATTTTATGTGTGAGGATGTAATTATATACCGTCCCAACCCGCTCAACCAGTGTAATCTCAGCGGAAGATCTTGGTTAATCTCACCTCGGCAACGGTATGAGGAGGTACAATTAATGAGTGGCGAGCTTGTTGCGGTGATAAAGTTCGATTAGCACTAAAGAACGAAACAGTTCCCGGAGTCTGCGCAAGTCTGCGGTAACTCACGTTACACCGAACCGGGTCTGAGCCGAGTTTTGACTGCATATATTTGTATGGACACTCTCAAGCCGAGGTTCAGCCGAGTTGTCATTGCGCGGACGCCTCTCAGTTGCCATACAAAATAGGTATATGGAATATTATTTGACTATGCTACGGCAGATTCGGTTCGGCCCCGGGTCAGTGTTACGTGAGTCATCTGTACCACCGACGCGCTGACGACAGCCGTCGAGGGATGTCGACAGGTGTCGTTGACAACGTGTCGTTTGTGTATATGGGTCAAAGATGGCCAGAACCGTATTACATGCAAGAGGAATCAGGTTTATCTTCAAAAATCAACCTTTGGTGTTATTGGCGACATGTACCACATCACTTTCAATCAGGCAAGCTTTCTCCTCGTTTTTTTCAACACTGCGATCACACCATCTACCAAGCGACTAAGTCAAACCCCTTCGCTACTGTGGAGTAGTCTCCAGTCCAGCAGAAGGCTAATAAGAGTGATACAGGCTGATGTGCCACCTGCCCATTGGCAACCACTTAACGACCTTGAAAGTCTGGAGCCTTATATTTGAACCGTCCGCATCCACATAAGCGCTCGCGTGCGCTACCTATCTCTTTCACACCCGTGGTAAGTTGCTTGCGATAGAAAAGACAAGCATCAGAAGGCGACCGCTCGCGCGATTTCAAAAATGGAGCCCCTGGTTGATTTTGTGAATGCTCACCAATAGCGTCTCCAGTTTTCCTGACGGCCTCGCCGATGTTATGCGAGGAGAAGGTGTCAGGGTTGATGTTGATGTTCACGCCTTCTGTGGTCCCGTTCGGGTGTCTGGGGCAGTCCGACTGCGAGATGATGGACAGGTCGAAGGGATCCACTCCGAAGGAGGACAGCTTTGTGTGCATCTGAGAAGGAAATGTTGGTGAGTCGTTGCGTGATGGTTTGTTTTTCAACGATATCTAATTCTATGATTGCATTTGCATTGCATTGTCGGTGGCCGAGTGGTTAAAGTATCCGACTCGTAAGCGAGAGGCACCGGGTTCGAAATGTATCAATGCCTATTTTCTGAGTTATGTACATTAGTTAAATGCTAACCGATGCTCTTACGGTGAAGGTAAACATCGTGATGAAAGCGACTCAATGTGTGACCATGATCCAATCTGGTCAGGTTCCTCTACTAGCTGGGTCATAGAGGTCAGATGGCAGTCGCTCCACTGTATTTAACTGACCTGCCAAAACCTGGATCATGGTCAAGACAGACCCCGGGGTTGTCGTACGCGAGAGCACAACCGGGACATTAAGATGATTTTTTTTTTATCTTCTGCCTACGGAGGCACACGGTCAGAAAGGGCCATCAAATGGAAAGCATGCTTAAGGGGAGCAGACGCAGTGCCCGCCTCCTGTAGACATATTTTGAGTAACCCCAACTTGTAATTCAAAGGAAAGACTTTGAGAGACCATTCCACATAATCATCTAAACGTCTTGTGGCAATAAATGTTCTTATTATTATTCTAATCCAACCTTATCAATGTACATCTTGTCGAGCTGCTTGGTCCTGGAGAGAATGGTGGCAGAGCGGCGGTGGGCGAAAGCGAGCTTCTGACAAGTGAAGATCGCTGCGTACGTGTCGTAGTCCGTAGCCAAAACTGTGTATGTCGCTGATCCTGCTACGCCTGTGGACAAAATCGTCATCGTCATCTCAATAGCTCATAACTGACTTGAGCCTCCACCATGAAAGGGGAGGGTTTTGCCACAATCTCCCGGCTATGTCTGTATTTTCACATATGGAGTGCGTATATATAAATTCTTCTATAAAAACTGTCTAAAAAGTTTAATCTAAATCCGCTCTGTTATTGCGTGAAAGTTGTCTTATAGATAAGAGTCAACATGGACCCGGATTGGGCACTTCTAATACGTAGAGAATCACTGGCTTGGCATAGAGCCCGGAGTGTCCAAAACACTCTGAAATCGTGTTGGGAGCTAATATCGCTATGCGTGTACATAGATATCTTGTACTGGTTTTGGACAGGTTGATGTGCTGCCTTCTGTACAATAAAGCATTATAGGTACGTTTTGATTTCTTAAAGCAACTTACTCAGTGGGAATTTGACTTTCATTCGCGCAGGAACCGCTGGGTCAGGGACCGTGAGGAGACCTTTGTATCTGTGAAATGCATTATCGAACAATAAGTTATCGATATTTATGAATCAGGGTGAGCAAGGTTTAACTTTTTTTTATTCTACGCAGTGACAAACAGACAGTCCACCCGATAGTAAGCGGTAACTCTCGCCCATAACTTCTACGATTCATGCATTAAGGTTGCAGGCAACAAAAATGCAGAACCACAGGTGCGTTGCCACTGGTAGAACTAAGATGAAATGCCTCATGCCTTTCCTCTTCATATGTTGCGATAGATAGATAGGGAGATATAAATTGCATACCAATCCTTTTTTCGGATTTCTTATAATTCGATTTGGACAAACATTAGTCTAAAGTTTCTAAAATTTTTATGGTACTTACATACATACAGTCATAAAGCTCACGCCTGTGTCCCACAGGTGGGGTAGGCAGAGACTTCGGACCGCCACTTTGCTCTGTCCTGACGCAACTCCCTAGCCTCGCATATATCCACAACTCTTTTCATACATCTCCTTTTATTCTTACTACTTCGGACCCCAGCTTTTTTGAGAACATTACTAATCCGTAAATGTTTTCCTGGGTCGTCCTCTTATGGCCTAATTGTGCTTAAATCTTAAAAAATAGAGTCTAATTTCACCTGTAGTCGTGTTTGAGCGGCGTCAACCCCAGTATGAAGTGCTGGGAGACCTGCTCCAGCTCATATGTGTAGGGTTCTTCGGCGCGACTGTAGTTATACGTGATACAGTGCGAAGCTGTCGACGTCTTCTCAATCGCGTACCAGACTCCGAGCAGCTGAAACAGGTATAATATCTCATTTGAATACATATGCAATGGTTGACCGCGTGGTGTCCGGCAGAGTAGAATAGCACCAACCCCTTACACTCGTGGGTGTCGTACAAGGCGACTAATGTTTTCGAATCAAAAGATCTAGAGTATCTGTAGGCTGGAAAATGGGCAGCAGCGTTTTTCATTATTATATTTATAACTGCGACCTGCAACCTGTCTGCCAACCGTGGAGATTATGGCAATAACCTCCCGTTTCGTGGGCGAGGCTCTAAGTCCTGCTGTGGACTGTTACTGTGGAAATTGTTAGGGCAATTTAACATGATCTTATTTAAATTCACTGGACCGGAGTATGCAGTATAATTGAATACAACGTAGGTACTTAATGCTTCCCTACCGTCGAAATACTAACAATAGGATTCGTCAGTCCTATGAAAAGACCCATGTATATCTGTGATGTAACCTTTGCGGTATTTCCTGTTGTTATCTGTTAGTAGTATGCCCAGTTGGCTTTAGAATGAACATCTTTTGTCATTAGCTTTGAATCCCAGAGCCCTGTATTTTTGTTTTGGACTCTACATTACATATTTTAAGGGTATGTTCTGGGTTTCCTACCGCGTACCTTTGCTGACGAGTAGCCCGATATTTCGACGCAGTCGCATGCATCATGGTCACGGGACGACAACAAAGGTACACGGTAGGAAACCCGGAACATACTCTTAAAATGTGTGATAATAACCGCGATAGTTTAAAACATTATGTCTACATTACATTTTTATATTGACAGACACTGGAATGAGTGTCAATCTGATCAGGTTCTCCTGGTAGCAGGCTTACGGAGGTCAGACGGCAGTCGCTAAACTGTAATGATCTGATCTGCCAAATCCTGGATCATGGTCAAGACGGACCCCGGGCCCTCGTGCGCGAGAGCACAACCAGGATATTAACGCCAAGATGATGATTTTTTACTGGAATCAGTGTCAGAATCTGTAAATGATGGAAATCATTTTGAGCATCTCTCTTTTAAAATACATCTAATTTTTACCGTAATAGACCGATCTTGCACAATGTAGAACTGATTATCTAGATGTTCTTTATATTGAATGCTTATAGTGTAAAAGTCAATCTGGCAGTGCTTCGAGTCCGCTAATTTACTTTATTCGACTAATCAGCAAACTCAACGGCAGTTTTGATTGTAGCTGAATAAAAAATACTCGTAAAACTGCCATCAAGTTACAATTGCGATTCAATTACAATTCGATCTAGCCATTAGTAAATAAGCGGACTGGAATCTCAGATAAAGTGCAAATAATTATTAAAATTACTACCTCCATTAGTCTATTAGTAGAAGTTGTACCTCTTGCCACCTCTCAATCACACAAAGATATATTACAGTCCTACGTAAGCCAGCTATCAGAGTATGATTCATAATTTATCTTATACAGAGTCAATAGAGGTCAAGTCTCTCTTATTTACGTTTTGCGTATCAATTTTAGACTCGAACTATTGCGTTTGTCTCACTGTTGTATTGAATTGACAGTTATGTTTATTGAGATCCTAGTTATGGGTTTTGTTGTTATACTAGTGTTTTGAGCTTCCTGGGAATTTGGTTAAGCTGTAAATTAACACAATTATGATAGATGTTTATTTAGTTGATGAATTTGGAAGAAGTGAGATATGTGTATCAAGTAGAGCAATATGGCCTCTGCCTAAGTGCCTACTCCTATAGGAAATGAGTTTTTTGTAATAAGCGCATCACCTTGCTAGCCCGGCTATGCGTGGGTATTATGACAAAGTCCTCCACTAATTTAGAAGAGGTTCAAGAGTGATTCAGTCTGTAGCATAGCCTCCTTTATCTTACAAGCCATGCGCAGAAGTTTGACAACGTCGCATTTTTTAATTTTAGTGAACCTGAAAATTACTGTAAAACTTTCTTCGCGGTCGTCGTCGTTTAATGTTATTAGTTATTTAAGTGATTAAGTATATGAATTAGTTAGATAATATGAGATTGGATAGATTCCTGTACTATTTACCTATCTATTTACTTGCAATAGAATTATCCTACTATTATAAATGCGAAATACAATATATGTTTGGTTTTGTATGTAATGGATGTTTGTTACTCCTTCAAGCAAAAACTACTAACCGGTATTTAATGAAATTTGGCAGTTATATAGCATATAGCTTAGAATAGCGCGTTTGCTATAGTTTATCCCGAAATTTAATGTGATTCCCGGAAACGGGTCCGGAACGTCATAACAGAATTTTATGAGGACGCAGTCGCGGCCAAAGGCTATTATGAAATGAAATAATCTATGCCAGCCAAAATATTGCCCAATTTATTCACTATTATTATAATACAATTTAAACATTCTTATTTAAGTATCTAAGTATATCAAAACTAACTACTTACTTACCTATTGTACCTATCTACTTTTTCAACGGTCCCATCATCGTCGATAATCAAAGATCGTGGTTTAAAGTAGTTGTGATAACTTTCACACTGCGAAAATGTTTGCTGCATGCGAAGGATCCTTCGATGGGCCTCCAGCATGCTTGTGGAATAACAGAAGTCCATTTGTTTAATAGAATTAAATCTTTTGGAAAGCAAAACTTCGGCACAGCTACTTGCCCATTTTTAAGGTTTAATCATAATATTACTTGCATTTTTCAAATGCTACATTGCCTTTGCATTTATTAGAAAAAGATTATGATTATAAAACAGAATTTGATTTATGAAATAAGTAAAAAACTAACAACATAAATAGTCAAGGGTTGTTTTTTAAAAATCGTATTTATCCAATTTTGGCGCCATTATAAATATTTTTACTTTTATTTACCTTCGTATATGGTCCATACATACGCGTTAATTTACAGTTTCACCAATATATTTTTAATTTATCATCATAAAATTCATAATTTTCCCGCACATTGACATGTAAACAATGAGTAAATCGGTTCACAGCGACGTTGCCGTTCCGTGCTACAGCATGGCTTGTAAGATGAAGGAGGCTATGGTCTGTAGGCATTCTGCATATCTGGCATTCTGTCAATCTGACATATGGCGTCAAAACTGATTAATTACCTAGCTTACCATCGGCAAAGTTGCATTCGGAAGTATTTAGCAGAGACTGCAAATAATTATCTCTGCAAAGCAATTAAAATTGCCCTGTACCTTGATATTCTGAACACGTAATACTTTAACAAACTAATTATGCAG
This sequence comes from Blastobasis lacticolella, assembly GCA_905147135.1. NCBI lineage: Eukaryota > Metazoa > Arthropoda > Insecta > Lepidoptera > Blastobasidae > Blastobasis > Blastobasis lacticolella. The sequence goes on from LR990056.1 coordinate 15,008,534, forward strand.
GTTTACTAAGTTGTGTTGGTAATTTCAATCTTATGAGTGTTGACGTGACTCATAGCTAGCATCTTGTGGTATAAACAGTTGACTTTGCCTAGCTGACTTTGATGGATTAATAGCGTATCTTGGATGACTGTATTTGTAAATTTTTGTATGTTCAGATCACTTCCATATCAGAGGTAGATATTACTCGAGGTTTTTCAGGTTATAGAACTGTGTCAAGCCTGAGGAGTCTTGCATTGTTGGGTTCCGGTTTGAAGGATAAGGTAGCTAGCGAAATTGCAAGCATGAATCATTTCATCTTAGTCTTCACAGTGACAACGCACTTGTGGTTATTTTGTTTCCTGCTACCTTAATGTATTAATTGTAGATGTTATGGGCGACAGTTACCACTTACCATCAAGTGGACGTCTGCTCGTTAGTCACTGAGTAGAGGAAAAAAAACAAAAATAAACAAAGGTTTTATCTTGCACTGCCTATGTCCATCAGTAGGACTAGTATATCCCGACGATTATTTAAAACCTCTAGAAAACGCGAGATCATTATTTGCTCTACAAATTAAAAAATTAAGAGACAATGGGAATATAAGTTTCCGGTGCTGCCTATCCTCCGGAATATTGAACGCTTCGAGACTATGCCATGCATTGAAGCAACGGCTCGTGCGACGCTCGCGAGCTGCGCGCGCATCTGCTGCAATAGCACGCGCGCTCGTATCGTACGAGATTAGTGCTATATATTTTTTATTTAAACATTATTATTTCTAAACAAAATTTCTTCTAGCAAGCCTATATTTTTCTACCTACAACAGCAGACCGTTATTTTAGTTTCAACATTTTCAGTTTTCTGAATCTGCGTTGTATGTATACTGTAAAATTACTTTATTTTATTTATTTGTAGCATTGCACGAGGAGACAGTGTGGGGTGGGCTTTTGTTACTACCACATATTGGTTTCATGGAAGATGCTAAGCAACGGCTGCATGATACATCATCATATCAGCCAGTAGACGCCCACTGCTGGGAATAGGCCTCCCCCAGAGATCTCCACGAGGACCGGTCCTGTGCTGCATGATACAGATATTAACAAACTGTATATGCACACCATACTCGACAGGTACTTATGTGAACAATAACGCAATAAAATAGAAAATTTTGAACTACCTAAAAAGTATTTGTGGCCAGTGTACAATAGCGAATCAATAAAATAAGTACATGGAAGCTATGTACGTACGTATTTATTGTAGATGTGAGCGATAACCTTACCTACCTACATTCGTTTTGTATAAATAGTAGCTTGGAGACTGAAGTCCAGAAGGAGTCGGGATAAGAACCCAGTTTATTATGATAAAAATAACTGAATGTTTGGCGTCCAAATCTCGCGAACGCGTACGTTGCTGCAACGGCTCACGAGCACGCACGTTGCAGTTGCGTTGTTTGTTTTCCTCGTCTTCTTTCATTGTAAATACTTTCTTCTTGTCTGCTTTATAAATAAATACAATTCATCCAAAAAAATACTCTACCATTAACGTCATAATATAGTAAATAATATTGTGCATAACAATGTTTGCGCAACGTTCTCTCATTATGTACGTATATACAGCATTTGTGTTATATTGTGTTTTGTTATTCAAATTTTGATTGCTTTTTATTTCAATCAAAAACCAATTGTTATCTGAGATCGTTCGTTATATATTACGTTCTTTTCATATTACGTCTCTTTTTTTCTTAGAGTTCAAAAAGATAATCAATAGTAAATTATAAGGTCCTAAAACCTCCTACGCTTCTTCCATATTCATCAAACTTTTCACCAAAAATTATTATCAGTGTATATTATGTAAAAAACCTAATTTGCATGTCCTGATAACTAATATCGACCTTAGACTACTTAACATAAACGATAGGTCAATCACCTCATTTTAAGTTCTACTTTATAATAATAGAAAGTTAAAGAGGCCAAAGTTTATCTTAAGTATTTAAATGAGTATTGAAGAGCGTCGGTGTTCTAATGGCTAGTGGGTCATACTCGGACTAAGAGGTATTTCCTGTAGCCGTATTCACAATGATTGGAAACCGTTTCCGAACGATTCGACACGAAATTCGTGAGCTTCGAATCCGTGTCGATCGATTCGAAAACTGTTATTCAGAACCCCGATAGATTCCACGGAAACTCTACTCCCTATAACATATGAAAATTTAATCAAAATTAACTGAAACCACATTTTCCTAAGAACTTTTGCGGGATCCTTTGTCGATTCCGTATCCGAATCCGATTTAAGAGCCATTGTGAATACGGCTACTGGGTTTGAACCCAGTGCCGCCAAATATTAATTTCTTTTTCTGAGTTTTTTACGGGAGAGGAAGACATCGTGTGGAAATCAGCACATTCAGGTGACAGAATCTGTAACCAAGATCCAATATGGTAAATTTCCCCTGTTAATAGGGTCACGGATGTCAGAAGGCGGTCGCTCTACTCTACCTTAAATTACTTGATCTGCCAAATTCTGAATCATGGTCAAGGCGGACCTCATGCGCAAGAGCACAATCGGGATATTGAAACTGCTTAAATGAGCGTGGAAATGTTCTAGGACAAATAACGTACTTTAAACTTAAAAGTATTTGTTCCACCTTACGCTGTATTTAGAACAGCCAAGTTGATAACAGTTTGTTTTTAAATCAAACACAAATGGTGTGAGTTAAACGTGCTCTCTTGTTTTTTTATGTTATACGGCAGAAAAACGCCAGCGGGCCACCTGACCGTTCTTGTGTTGAACGTTCAGTTTTTATGTTGTAGTAATCAAATAAAAGGCTTACCCTGTCCATGCTAAAGCCCGGCATAGGCTCTGCTAAGGGACAGCTGCCCAAATGGTAAGTGTGCGAAAACACACCCGTGGACACCGCCAACAACACTCCAAGCACAGAGATTCGATACATCTTGTTTTAGTAAAAAAGTGTGACCGTAACTTCTTTATTTTATAACGTTCCACGAGCCACAACCGTTCGGCTCGACGGTCAACGCACGACTGAATGCGTAAGGCCCTAAGAGATCGTTTTAAACAAACCTGAATGAACTTTCGAGTCAATGTATCACCGTTTCCGAGAATTTCTTTGTTTATAGCAATTAGTTCAAAGTTTAACGTTTATTACGTAGAAGACATACAATTAAGGACAAGTTTGAAAAGTTAAGCGATAGACTTCGTGGAGAAGGAGTTCAATGTCTAGTAGGAAATGGATGAGTAATCATAGGTATATAGAGTTGTAGTTTAATAGCTTGTAGCGTGATTTACAGTAATAGAAAAGAGCAAAAGAAAAAATAATAAACGCATTTGTAATAAAGGGATCTCATTTGTACATCTTCAAAATCTATAGGAACTGATTGCAAAACTTAAGATAATTTATTTTGGGGAATTCTTGTACAGAATCTCGTGTAAGTATTTATAGATCTGAGGAAAATTCACCTCTCGATGTTTTCCTGATCTATCAGGTAAGCTTGGGCAGTAAGAGAAAAATGTACGGGAAGAAAAAGTCAATCCACTCATGATCAGCAGCTGTACAGTTAGGATTTTATGTACAGTTTTTGAGTTTTTGTTTTGTGAACTGTTGGTTGATCTTCACAAGTTTACAGTTCGGCTGTTTTTCTTCGTCGCCAAATAACTCGCCCAGCGTGGAAATAACATCAAATTCTTACGGTCATGCAACCCAGTTCTCCCAACTTAGGTTTAGGTGTTGTCATCTAAAGACTGATTATAACTGACGTATGGCTACGTCTTGCGCTGACCCCCAAATTATGCAGGGAACAAATGTCTGGCCATGACAGCCCCGTCAGGCAAGGGATGGAGAGAGAGGCCCAAGAAGCGATGGCTTGAGAATGACTTCATCATCACAGCCCGTAACAGTCCACTGCAAGACTTAGGGCCTCTCCCACGAAAGGGGAGGTTATTGCCATAATCTCCACGCTTGGCAGGCGGGTTGGAGATCGCAGTGTTTCAATATAACAATAGAAAATGCTGCTGCCCATTTTACAGACTACGGAGACTCTTGATCTTTTCCTCTAAAACATAAGTCGCCTTGTACGACACCCATAAGTGTAAGGGGTTGGTGCTATTCCACTCTGCCGGACACCACACGGTCGGCCCGGAGAATGACTTACGAGCTAACAAACTCACCACCAAGGATGCCAAAGACCGAGCGAAGTGGACCAAGACGGTAGGCGAACCCCGCCCCGGCTTGTGTGCCGCGCGAGAGCACATGCCAAGATCATTATGACAAAGACGGTTTGTCAGTCACACCGTTAAATTTACTATAACATAATGTTTTAAGCTTTCGCGGTTATTATTACACATTTTAAGGGTATGTTCCGGGTTTCCTACCGCGTACTTTGTTTGGTACCCTATAAATAAATACCCTTAAAATTTACTATATGTTTTATTTGGTAAATTTCGAGGTAACGATCCATCGAGTGTGGTGTCCGGCAGAGTAGAATAGCACCAACCCCTCACACTCATGGGTGTCGTACAAGGCGACTAATGTGTTCGAGGCAAAAGATCAAGAGTCTCCGCAGTCTGGAAGGAAAATGGGCAGCAGCATTTTCCATTGTTATATTTAAACACTGCGATCCCCAACCCGCCTGCCAAGCGTGGAGATTATGGCAATAACCTCCCCTTTCGTGGGAGAGGCCCTAAGTCCTGCAGTGGACTGTTACGGGCTGTGATGATGATCCATCGAGCAAGACCTGGTTTAGAGACTTAAGGGTACGTCCAAATCTAGCGAACGCGACGCGAATGCGTGCACTTGCTGCACCCATTTGGACACACCCTTAGATACAGACCAATGTCTAGTAAAGGCTCCAGTCTCACTCTTAAATTAGAAATTAATTTTTATTTATCCTGAGTAAGCCTGAATCGTCCCAATGCTGGGCAAAGGCCTCCCCAAAATTCTTACATACTTGGCAATCGTTGGCTAAGGTTTGCCAGTCCTTGTCGAATGCGAACAACTCGTCTCTCCATAGTTTTTGGGTCTGCCGCGACGTCGTTTTTGGCCTATAACTCCTTAGACATTGTCAAGGCAAAAACCCGTCGATGTATTTAAATGAAACCTTTCGAGGTAACGACTACTAGCGACCCATCGATGAGGTGTACCATTGAGGAAGAGACATCGATGTATTGATCGTTGAGGTAACGTCATTCCCATATTTGTACACAGCGTACTTAATTCTCTAGGATCCTACAAATAAAGAAGAAATATTCGTTTATCAAATAAAATAGTGGGTTCTTACCTTTATCAAACGCATGAGGAGGAAAATGTATTTATAAAAGCACCCCTTTTATTACCTACTTGCGATTAAACAAAGTCTTTGAGGAATATCCAAAATTTGTATTTGATAAAATGTATTTTTTCCTTATGATTAGACATAGGTGATAATTATTACCCACTGCGCGCGGTCAGCGATCATAGATTCGAGTTCTCGGTTCGGGTCAGGTTTTAGGTTCACTGTAATCTATGCGGTAGGAATTTTACACACACAAAAGCGGTCAGACCGCAACGGTCAAAGTGGACGCAGGTTTTGTCAGAGTTCCATTTTTTCCTCAAAAGTTAGAAAGTCACGATGTCCACTAGATCGAAAAGTTTATAGAATTAGTGCGAGACAAACGTTCCCTTTATGATTTGAGCGTTGAGGACTATAAAAATCGTCATAAAACAGGCAAATAAAATCAAAATCAAAAAAGATTGGCGTTAATGTCCCGGTTATGCTCTCGTGCACGAGGGCCCGGGGTCCGCCTTGACCATGATCCACGATTTGTCAGATCAGGTAATTACAGTGAAGCGCCTGCCATCTGACCTCCGACTCCGGTTACGAATTCAGTCGCCTGAATGTGCAGGTTTCATTTCGTTTTCAGTTTGTTTTCCCTCACCGTAAGAACATCGGTTAGCATTCGACTAATGTATATAACCTAGAAAAGAGTTATTGGTACATGACCGCAATGGGATTCGAACCCGGTACCTCTCGCTTACGAGCCGGATACCTTAACCACTCGGCCACCGAAGCTCCTATATTTGTACCAATAAGCCTACTTAATTCTAGGAGTCTACAAATAATGGAGAAATATTCGTTTACGAAATAAATCGTCTTTTCTTCCCGTTATCATATGCATGAGCAGGAAAATGTATTTATTTACACCACCCCTTTTATCACATTGCGATTAAACAATGCCTTTGAGGAATATCCAACACCAATACAGTGTAAAATGTATTTTTCCTTATGATAGGACATAGATAATAAAAACTACGGCGCCGGCCCCACTGCGCGATTTGGGGGGGATGGGTTGTATGGGGTCCAACCACCATATCATGGGTCCTAGCCACTCCTAGCCAGCCTCACTTGCCCGCTGTCCCCCTGCTGACAGACAGACGAGGCTCAGTACCTCAGGCTCAGACCGGCTTTTCTCTAACGGGTTGTACGCCGTAGACGTCACACCTTTTGCACTGTTGACATGATGAAACAGTTATCTGAATATTACGTACATACACGTACTACTACGTACATCTTTATTGATAGTTATTGGTAATTTATTTACAGTACGTAAAGTACCTACTTAATACATACGAACAATCAGATCATGGATATTTTGCGAGAGTGCCAACTGCGTCAGTACGAGAACAATATTATATCTTTGTAGGACTCTTATTTTTTTGCTCCCATACTCGCAAACAGGAGCGTCGGTGACCGAGTGGTTAACATATCCCGTTCGAGTCGCACTGCGGCCATGTATGTACCAATGGCTTTTTTTCTGAGTAATATACATTAGTTCAATGCTAAGCAATGCTCTTACGGTGAGGGAACGTCGTAATGAAACCTGCACATTCAGGCGACTGAATGTCCAACCATGATCCGATCTGGTCAGGTTCCCCTGGTGGCAGAGTCACGGAGGGTGACTCTGCCACGGAGATGACAGTCTCTTTACTTTAATTATCTGATTTGCCAAATTCTGGATCATGGTTAAGGCAGACCCCGGGCCCTTGTGCGCAAGAGCATAACCGGGACATTAACGAAAAGAGAATAATTTTTTTAAGGTCTCAATCCTGAGGAGCCCGCATGGATAGCCACCACTGTAGTGTTCCGGTTTTAAAGATAGTCAGAATTACAGGCATGAGGTTTAAAGTCTTTCTCCTCATCGTGACAACGCATCTGTATTTTTGTATAAATGAAACCTAAAGAGCATCCATAATAATTCGTAAATCATCAACCGGGTCAAGCGTATTTTTTTGTGCTCCCACACTCACAAACCAGACCACCTGGTGTAAAGCGGAAACTATCGCTGGCACATCTACAATCAACCTTCTACTACCCATACATAGTAAAAAAGAACCAGTAATAACTTCCATTGTGACCGCTGTTATCGCATCATGCGTTCAAAGCGAGCTATGTTATGATGCGCGTGCGCATTGTCTCCCTCAATTTGAGTTGACGGCGTCGTCCGGTTGGGGTTTCTGTTTGTTAATGCTGTTCCCAGCTGTCCCCTAGCTTGTAGTGACAAGGCTGAAGCGATTTTTGTACCGATGTTTGTGATAGTAAATATAGCAAGTATCGGCTTGTATGGCTTCGTTTGCGTCAATTTAGGCCTCTGGTGCTGAAGCGACACATTCGCAGGTTCGCGACATCCGAGGCACCCTTAGAACTTTAGACCCTCGGGAGCAATAAACAACTCCTTGCGTGTCTTGAACTTGTACGGATCACGAAAGTGTACCACTGCCAGGGGGGCACCTCGGTCGGGATCGTGGATGATACCCTGAACAAAACATCCTTTACTTAATTCGTTTACTTTCTTGACCAGGGTCTTCCGCAGGGAACCTTGAGCATATAATTTACTTCACACGTTTAGAAATTGAGCACTGAACTGTAAGTAGGGCCGATCATAATAGATCAAGTAGGTTGTAGTGTTAAGTAGCCCACTTTACAAAAAAACATATAGAATATGAGCTTAGATTGGCCTACTCTGCTGTATTACCTAGATTAAAATCAGAATAGTGTATCCCTCTATGTTTATTCAAGTTAACATAGTTCAAGTTTTTCAAAAATAATTCAAAAATCTCTTTTCTACAAAATAATAAGCAACTATTGTAGTCAAATAAGACGCAGGTATGCCGATGTAGTATGACGGCTAATTTATTTCTTCGTGGACAAAGTGTAGTGTATTAGGTAGGTATCATAGGAGTGCTAAAGATATGACTTTCTCTACGGCCGAGGAAGCGACAGACATGTAATAAGCAAATACATACGTATCTCTATATTGTATGCATGTATGAGTACTCTGTCAAGCCTGAGGAGTCAGCGTGGGTGAGTACCACTGCCTTATCTATTTTTACCGCTTAACAACAATGCTGGCATTTTTATGTTCCGTTTTGAAGGATAACGTAGCCAGCGAAATTACATTCATGAGGCCTTTCAAGTTAGTCCTCACAGTGACAACGCACCTGCGGTTCTGCATTTTTGTTACCTGCAACCTAAATGTATAAATTGTAGATGTAATGGGCGACAGTTACCACTTACCATCTGGTGAGGTATCTGCTCGTTTGTCACTGAGTAGCATAAATAAATTGGTATATTAGTTGAACACTAATTAATGCTGAAAACGTCGTGAGGAAACCTACACATTCAGCTGACTGAATATTTAACCGTGATCCAATGTTGGTTAAGTTTCTCTGTCAACAGTGTTACGGACGTTAGATGGCAGTCGCTCTACTGTAAATATCTGAGGGCCTAGTGTGAGTTCCGCTTCGATTTTACTTAACTATCACGTTTGCGTTTACGTCGAAATTAGTATGAAGAAAAAAACTTCATTTACGTACCACTAGGCGGCGCTATATATGTTTTCATACTAATTTCCACGTAAACGCAAACGCGATAGTAAAGTAAAATCGAAGCGGAACTCACACTAGGCCCTCTGATCTGCTAAACGCAAACCACTCGGCCAACGACGCTCTACATTTTCTAGGTTTAATTTGCAGAAAAGCGAAAAGGAAGACAAACAAAGACCAATTACTTACCATATTATGAGTCGCAGAAGGAAAAATATTGAGCATGGGGCAATCTAAGCTTTAAGTAAAACAAGTACGATGAATAATAGTGATTCATTAATCCAAATAACCGAGACAAACAACTTAGAACTTATGTATGACACATAAGTTTACTGTTTTACGGAAGGATTACTGTTCTCGAAATAACCACATTGTTTGCCAATTAAAGTTAATGAAGTTCTAAATGTAACGTACCTACGTATACAGATAATTGATACTAACCTAAATGGAAGTCTCCATTATTATAGATGCATAGGAGCGTCGGTGGCCGTGGTTAAGGTATCCTACTCATAAGCGAGGGGTATCGGGTACGAATCCCACTGCGGGCATGTGCCAATGACTCTTTTTTAAGTTATGTAAAACATCGTGATAAGGCACAATTAGGAGACTGAATGTCCATGATCCAATCTTATCAGGTTCCCGTGGTAGCAGGGTTACCGAGGTCAGATGGCAGATTACCTGATCTGTCAAATCCCTGGATCATGGTCAAGGCCCCCGTGTCCTCAAGCGCGAGAGCATAACCGGGACATTAACGTCAAGTTGACCTAGATGACCGATATTGATGTACCTACACTGATGACTGTAGGTAAATGCCAACACGGGAAAGACAGATTCGGTAACAGTGAGGAGACATGATAACTCGCTGAGTGTTAAACTGGTACCTAAGGCCATGTCAGCGCGTATGTATCGTTTCGCGCGTTTGTCGGCTATATTTATTTATTTATTTATTTATTTAAAACTTCATGCACATTACAGTACAATGGCGGACTTAAAGCTACGTAGCTTTATCACGTACCTCAGCTATTCCAATCGATGTTAAAGGAGACTAGACGTCGATGCTGTCTTTTTTCGACACAAAGACAGCATCTTGACAGCAGTTTGGGACCTACCAGTTAGTTATTATCGTTAGTATTTTCAATCTCTCCTAAGTAGAACAGTTTATTGGGGTGGGTACACCAATTTTTTTTTTAATTTTTTGTATGAAGTTTTTTGTTTAAGTATCTGCTTAAATGCGTTTAAGAATTTGGTACAACCTGCTCTTAATTATTTATAATATAATATTTAATTGTATTATGTATATAATTTTCTTAGTATGTAATTTGGAAGTGGGAGAGGATCGTGCAGCCAAACGTGCATACCTGGGCCGAATAGCCGGCAAGCCCGGGGAGGCTCAGGTATCGATGGATGGACAAAGTCAAGAAAGACCTGCGTGAACTCCAGATAACGAACTGGGAACAAATGGCGCAGGATAGGGACCAATGGCGAATTCTTGTGTCGGAGGCCAAGATCCACTTCGGGTCGCTGAGCCAGCGAAGTAAGTAAGTATAATTTCGAACAAATATTCATTATACTTGATACTGAATAATTTTTATTGAATACCTATGTTAAATGTCAATGATTAAGATGTTCAATCCAATTGTTGTTTAATTTATTCTAACTTGGGGTTCTTAAAGTACTGCTACATCATAAACCACCTCAACAAACCAAATAAACAAAATTCAGGAAAAAACAATACGCGTGAACTAGCCCCTTCGTTCCGCAAACAGGCTTTGCATTTACTAGAATTCACACTCATAATATCAATTTACTACGGCTGAGTCATACGTAGGAATCAGAAGCCTGTTAGTAATGTAGGGCGACCATACTTACCGCTCTCTCTGCGACGGTGAGTCACGAATCTTTATCACAATGTGTATTCAAATAGTCTGAGGCCAAGAGAGCTGTATTACTTCCTAAAGAACCCACAATAAAAGCTTCAAAGAAGTAACGGAAGGCATTTAGTTTGCTATTGTACGCGTTTTCTTTGTCTGGATAAGATGTAGTGTCCATGGGAAATACCTTTACGACAGATACGACAGATATATTTAAATGTACTAATTCAGACTTGCGATGGCCGTGCGGTGTCCGGCAGAGTAGAATAGCACCAACCCCTTACACTCATGGGTGTCGTACAAGGCGACTTATGTTTTCCAGGCAAAAGATCAAGAGTCTCCGTAGTCTGGAAAATGGGCAGCAGCATTTTCCATTGTTATATTTAAACACTGCGATCTCCAACCCGCCTGCCAAGCGTGGAGATTATGGCAATAACCTCCCCTTTCGTGGGAGAGGCCCTAAGTCCTGCAGTGGACTGTTACGGGCTGTGATGATGATGATGATGATGAATTCAGACTTGACACAATGTAATAATATTAAAGTCAACTGGGTTTTTCCAAAGGATGTGGCATAGATACAACAGGGAAGAACAATTCAAATCTAGGTGAATGAACCTGTCAGTCATCGTGTCCATATGGAGCCAGGACAGGTATTTTGTTCGCATGTACAGTCAGCTGCAGAGTGAATGAACCCCACCAGTTCTCTCTGCAGCTGACTGTGCAAAAACTGCCAAGGTATTTAACCTGCCGACTTGAGATCTGTTTGGGCGAAGGATCTGTGTATAATTAGTAAATACCTATAAAAGGCTAGGGTTATAGCAAACGTCCATAAAGCGCGTTACATCGGCACGCATATTAGAAATTCAAGCAATTATCTGCTGACAGTATAAAGCAATCTGCATCGTGAACGCTTGATATTTAAAATAAAAAGGTCTGTAAAAACACGCTTGACAAATATACTATCATCAGGATTGACGAATTGTATACTAAATATGGTTATAAACCGCGCTTTAATACCGTTTTCACTAAACATAAGAATGGTCTATGTTCCATCTAACTAAATTTTTAGCCAATCAGCAACGTCCAAACTGAGATATTCCGCTTTGGTTCGACCTTTACAACGCGCACGGCTAAGGACTGGAAAGCGTTGCCTGCGAGTGTGTTCCCTGATCAATATAATCAATATAATGTGGATGCCTTTAAGGCAAGAGTGAATAGGCTGTTCCAAGACGGGCATGCTTCATCTTCGGCCGCATCGTCACTTACCAACAGGTAGCGGTCAAATGCCTGCCTTGTCTGTTATAAAAAAAAAGAAAAAAGATAAGAAAGAACTTTGACCACTCCAAAGTATAGTAAAAATGGCAGTTATTTTGAAAAATGGCAAAAATCGTAGAAACTCTAAAGCCAAGACTTTGACTTTTAATGGTCACCATCCTCAGTGCGTCATACGAGCCGTGAGCAGTGATTACCAATGAACCGTATCAGCTTAAACGCCTCTGTCCTGTCGTTAACTAACTCACGCCCCGCGTGCGGTAGGCAGCACAACAACTTACCCACCACTATAAAATGAGCTACTATTACAATGGATGCGCGTACAAACCGGAGACAATCGAAAGACGAGCCTCTTTACTCACACACGTGTAAGATGTCGAATGAGCTATCCCGAAGTCTTTTTCTCTGCACTGCAGCATGGGGTTCTTCAAAAGGCACGTCTACAGATACCTCAAAGGCCGGCATCGCATTCGCTCCCCTTATGTAGCAGATATCGTGGACGACGGTGGCCACTTTCCATCAGGTGGACCGTCCGTCCGAGTGCCTGCATAGGCACTAAAAATAAAAAAAGTCTAATTAGAATAACTTGAGGTGCTGTCGTGTGTACTCCATGGACATTCTGTGGACTTTGTTCGTCGCTAGAATCGTGTTTCATGGTAGTTAGTTATGTTACATACTTATTCTTGCGTCGTTGGTATAGCTAGTGTCAAATAAGAAGAGACTTGGTAGGTCACGTGGTTCGACTTGCGCTGCATACGATTACCTGCGCGAAATCCCCTCCACTGCCATTTGACAAGACTCTTCTTTCGTGACGCGGGTTACAATATTTAGATAGTTTGTTTATCAACCACTTTAGTTGTAATTTACGACAAGTTTATGAAAGACTAGCCATCGGGTTACCAGATGGGTTGTCATGTTCAGTTAAGACATCTTCTTTGGGGTTGAATACCCCGAAGAGTACTGAGAGTATTGAGAGTACTAATAATAAAATAAGCTTTCTTTCATTAATGACGTAGAAACCAAAATTGTATACCTAAACATTAAAGACAAATTGCGTACTTCTACAGGGTGTCCCGTAAGGTAACGATAAGTTTGAATAGGGTGATCGAGGAAGTCACTAGAGTCACCAGAAAAATATAAAAAAAAATCGCTCTTGGATATTTTTAAAATTATGTTAATTTTTTTTTATCAAAAATTGAACACCCGTTGAGCCTGTGCCACCCCAAAATCAAGAGACAAGCGAGATTGACGAAACCGGTTTTAAGGACAATACATTGTTAATAGAGGGAGTGAGACAGGTAATAAGTTATTTTCTGAAGCAATATTTGTAGTCACAGTTAATGAAATAGGCTCAACGGGTGTTCAATTTTCGATAAAAAACAAAAATTGCCATAATTTTCAAAATATCCAAGAGCGATTTTTTTTTATATTTTTCTGGTGACCCTAGTGACTTTCTCGATCACCCTATTCAAACTTATCGTTACCTTACGGGACACCCTGTATACGTAAACTGCTATTGAGCTGTGATTGTGATCCAATGAGCATTTGGAGGTCTTGAGTAGTGGGATGAGTTAAAGTCAGTAGACAAGTGTGGAAATGAATGTATTTACAGTAAATGTGCCTAATTATATTTACAAATACGTACTACCTAAACTTGTGTGATTGATCTAGTGAATTGCTATTTACATTGACCAATCGGAAAACCCGCCGCGAGATAGCTTCCCCCACCACGCCGCGCGCCGGCGTGGTGCCGCTATAAATAAGAGGCGCAGAGCGGCGACTACACCGGCGGCGAACTCCGGTGGTCTTCTGAAGCTGCGCTGGGGCTTTGTGGCGTGAAGAACAATCCAAGACAAGTCGTTCTTTTCAGAACGCAATCCTGAGTTTCGTGACCTAATACGCTCTCTGTGGCTAAATACGCATTCGTTCTATTTATTATAGAACACGAGTTTCACGACTTTTATACGAATACGATACGGTAGCCACAAGCAGTTTTCCAATAGGTATCTAAAGCATTCCTAACCACTCCCTTGATGGCGCCCCGACAATTTTGATAATTGATAATCGCTTGAAATAGGTTCTTAGCAAAGAGGATATAACTGGATACGTTGTATTGAATAATATTGTATTTATCAATAGTTTTCAACCATTTTAGAGGTTGTAATAAATTATTACAAACAGAACAAACATCAATTTCACTGAGTTAATTCGTTTCATGGACACTAGGATCAAGAATGGACGCAATACAAATATGAAAGGTTCGTATGAAAATACATTTCGTTGAACCTTTTGGTAAAAAATTACCAAAATTGTAGGAGCGCCATCTATTGATGCTTTTTGAAACCAATTGACAATACCTACTGGAAAACTCCCCATTGAACCATTACAAAATTAGTGGACTTGAGACCCATTTGCGCAGTCTACCCTATTGGTGGGGTCGATGACTCGGTAAGTAGGCGGGCACAACGCGACGACAATGCGGGTGCGATCCGGGCGCTGTGCGTTTGTTTACAAAATAATAAAATAATCTTTCTGGTAGTATAGTAACCAAATTGCATAAACATTTGGGACAAATCGCAAACGTCTGAATGGACAGGCCTCTTAATGCCAACATTATTATTACACGGTTAAGTAGAAGGTTGAAAAAAAACGAATTGACCCTTTGTTTTTTTGTGGGGTAGGTACTCAAAGATTCAAATAGCTTCCTCCAGCCATACTCAATGATTGCAGGAGACTTCCTGCATAATATCAGACAGGGTACCAATGTTTGAAACAAACGCAAAGATAACTGCGCAAAAACGCTCATCGGTCTTATACTACTTTGCGGCAATGGACATCAATCACTCAGATTAAGAATTAGGGAAGTGAGTTCGGAAGCCATGCCACAGACATAACATAGGTACAGAAATTCTTTTCAATTTTTTTTAACTTGTAGTACTATACTGTACTGTTCTATTATTGTGTTTTATGTTATTATCTATGTTAAATTGATACTTACACGCTATCTATATTTAAAATGTTAGTAATTGTTAATATTTTTAAATCGATTTTTTCAAATATAAGAGTATATTAAGAGACATTTGGCGTATGTTTTACAAAAAATTACTAACCCGTCTCCTACCTGGAGGAGCCCAAAATGCATGTTTTGAAAATATTTCTTGGATTTTTAAAAAACAGCTGGCCCAAACGTAATGGTGTAGTATATTTTTAGAACCGGCTCATGATGCCTTTTCATTTGATACCAAACATGATAAATTTCTAAAAAAAAATATTTTTACTCCATATAAAAATGATGTCACTACTGCTCCCCCCATGGGAATATTTTTAAGAACTACCGCTCAAAATGATTGTTTTAATCTAAAGTATCCGTGTACCAAACGGCTATCCTGTACATCGATTTGCGTTTTTTTTTCACGTAGCCCGACCACAATAGGGCTTGGCCTCTTTAAGGAGTACCTAAGAAGTTTCTTTCCTCATTCGACCAGAGTCAGATCTGGACGTAACTAACCATTTATTGTGTCGGTATCAATAAAGTGAAGAGTACAGATAAATGAGGTTACTTCATAAGGCCTTGAACCGTCCTCCACCCAGGGTCCAATCGACCTCTCGGTCATCCGGACCGCGTCAGACCTAATTACGGGTGGTGCGCACGCTTGTTTGCCGGTGGCTTTTTGGGCGCATTTCTTGACACTCACAAATCCAGTTGACCTATGCACTCTCCGTTAACAGGCTGACGTCACAACACACTCTACTACCACGTCGGCCAGCTCCCATCGCCCTTCCCACCCTCTTCCGTTTCTTCTGGTCCTATTCTTCCTCCATTCTCCTCACAAGGTACCATGCGTACGCAAACTCTTTTAGCCTTGCGAAGTTTGCCTCCGCGAACTTCATAAGGCTTATCCAGAATTCGAAGAACCAAAACAAGATAGGAAGTAGGTAGTAAGGTTAAGAGGTAAAGATATCAGAGCAAATACGGAATCAACTTCTTGAACCACACTGTATTTTATTAAGTAGGTAATTTAATATCAACATTTTTGTTCGCGTCGTACTTAATCTAAGTGTAGATACGTAGTATCTAATATAAAAAGGTGAATTAACGATATTCTTTGTTTTTTATTAATTCGTTTTGTTAATTTTGAAACCTTGTATTTCCACCTCACCTATACACATTAGTCGAGCATTTCCAAAAGCATTTAGGTCCCTAAATATGCTGACTCGACATTATAATCTATCGACAATTCCCAAGGGGGCAATTATTGCGCTGTGATATCTTCAATTTTACATTTTCTTTATAAAAAAACGGTCACTGAAATTGATCTTTAACAATATACGACTGTCGAAATGAAGTGACAAAATATATTTTGGCTGCTATAGATACTTCAATGTCATTATTGATGGAGATTTGTGACTAGAAACAAATGTCGAATTCGAGATATCACAGCGCGAGAATTAAGCTCCAAGAATACTTATTAAAATCTAATTTATCTCGTATTTGTATCTAGATCTATTTGGACACAACTGACTACAAATAAGCTTACACATCACATAATGACAACAAATGTACAGAAAAGTTAACTAAGATCTAGTTATTTTACATATTGCATGTATTGTCGTATGGTATCTCTAGCGTAGTGATGGAGTCAGCGTCCATGTTAATTTTCATTAGTCTCTGTCCAAGTTTTATGCCGACCGATCTCGCTCCGCCACTGTGAAAAGACATAGTGTTTATTAGTCGTATCTCTGAAATCCAGCTTATAAATACAATGATCATCAAAGCTTCAAAACGCAAAGTGACTCGGTACATTTAAGAATTCGCAGAATTTGAAAAATCAACTTAATTGCTTGATGGCAATGCTACGGATATCCCTAGGGGACCGTATGTGTGTGTGTATATGACCAATCCTAGCAGATCAAGGTCCAAGATGGATTAACGATATCATTCTGTCCAAAGTCAGATGAATAAATGCTGAAGATGAAGAAAAGAATAACATGATCAGGTTGTCAAAATTATCGAGTGCAATAATATGAACTAATTACGATAGTACTGCAATTCATTGTTTCAAATGTAGACGAAGTATTTCGTATGAAGGAGGCGACACTATCGAAACACCAAATTATATTTAACATCCATCGTGAAGCATTCGACTGATGTGTAATGGAGGCTAGTGTTTGATATTTACTAAGCTCAGCTTGTACCAGATTCTAAAGCACATTTAAAAATGACGTTTAACATCATTTTGTATGAATTGTACATGTACAAATGTTGATATTTACTAAATGGCGCATATAGTTCTGATTTTGTCTACTTAACAGATTAGTAGGTGAAACTGTGTTCATAACAGCCCAATACAGCCACTTGCACCTCCTCAAGAACGAGAAAGAAATTTTCTATACTAATTCAATAAATAAAGAAACAAACTCACTCATTATAGAGAACCACTACGATAGTTTTTCTCGGTGTGATGAAGGCGACGTTTTGGACTGAGGACGCGAACAGCCCTTTCTTCTCCGTGGTGGCTATCCTCTTGGAGCCTCTCGGTATGAACTTGGAGAAGTGTCCCATGACGTAGAACATTGGTTGTTTGACGAACTCCTTGTTTTCTGCGAACACTATGACGGGGGAGTCCACGTGGTTCCCGGACCAGTTTGGTCCTCCTTTGATGTCTAGAGCCATGTTCCAGTCTATCCAGCCGACTACGTCGTGGTTTAGGTCCTGTGGGAAGATTGTGAAGATTAGTAATATTTAGGTGAGTTATAAAGAAAAGATAAGTTAAATAATGAAGCAGGATGTGGTGTCACTGATCTGAACTGAAACATAGAAAACGGGAGAAAAATACAAAAAATAGAACCGATAGACTTTTACACATGGATATTAAAATAATAATAGAGACAATGAAGACAATTAGTGTTCTTTGAGTCTATTGAGTTTGGGTCAAAAAAATTGTGAATATTTCTTTCCCTGAGACAATAATATGTTGTTATCTCTTACCTCTAAAATGTCCATTACGTAAGTTCTTGCTCTTGACCAAGAACCTAAAACTACTTTCTTGAGTTGCCATGGATAGCTACCTGAAATTTCAATAAGAAAAAACGTAAATATTAATAATTTGTACCTAACTGTTTCTTGAAATTGCCTTGCAGTGCGCAGCCATGGCTGCGCTGTGGGTTGTCGCGCTCAACTGTTTTGATTTTCTATTCAAACTACAGAGGAAAGAAACTCCTTACTCAATAAGGAGGACAGGCCCTATGTTTCAAATTCCATGGCGATGACAGGCCATTTGCTATGTTAGGGAATTCTAGTTCTTAAGCAAGTTCTTTTTGGTACATCCCTTGTATAGGTACCTACACGCATTATTTGACAGTATGCCCTGCCCTCTTGCAGTGTCACAAACTTATCTGACCCGGCGGCCAAAACTGGAACTAAGCGACAACATTTAAAATGTCACGTCGTTGTCAACAGCGTCACCGTCACCGGATCAGAGGGCTTACCATGAACTCTTATAGCAGGACCTAAACAGAATTGCTTTCGGTTTGAACGAGACAAGCTTATGTGACACGTATAGCGCTGTCTCGTTCTAAGCAGGGCCTTTCTGTTTAGGTCCTGCTATAAGAGTTCATGGTAAGGCCCCAGATAAGTTTGTGACGCTGTAAAAGGAGTTTTCTTCGTCCATCATGGATGACAAACGCATTCATCAAACGCATTATGTTCTGACAAAGAAATTGGACATAGAGGCATAGAAGAAGCCCATCCACTGAACACACAGCTGAAATCAAAATCAATATTTTGTTTCTCTTTTTAATGGTGAATATAACGTGTCCAAAAGGGACGGCTGTAAGGTGTCAAATACCCTTCCAAAACCACTGCATGGTGGAATAGTTCATCATAATTCATCATACATACGACGAACTGAGTGGTTCAGTGGTCATAATGCCAGTCAACCACGCAAGATGTCCCGGGTTCGATTCCCGGCCGAGCAGAGATTTAAATGATGAATTTAAATTTCTGTTACGGGTCTGGGTGTTCTATGTATAATAAGTATGTATTTAAAAATATATATAAGTAGTATACCAGTTAGCTAGTACCCATAGCACAAGCTTTGCTTAGTTTGGCTAGATGGCGCTGTGTGAATTTGTCCACGATTATTTATTTATTTATAATGTACTAGCTATAATGTACTGTACAGAGTTGAGACAGATTGGCAGTAAATATTATCTATAGGCCGAGGCTTCATTTACGCTATATTTCCAATATATTTGTGTTATAAGCTTCTAACCTCAGACTAAATTTATATGTAAAAATCTTTGCTCCTAACCTTCACAAGCTTCGGTGGCGATCACGAATTTCCCAGGGAAGTTGCGTCCCACGTCGCTGAGAATGGACGCGGGCGTGATGAAGTCCCCGTAGAAGTGAACAGCGACGCCGTCTATGTAGTCCAGCGCTTTGGGATAATTCTCTACCATCTGGAAATAAGGAATTATTTAATAATAAATAATTTATTTCTTAAATCAGCATTTGTAGTGAATACATAGGTTTAACGCTCCCAGAAGACAAGTATTATTTGTCTGTGTCGGGATAGTCCGCTCTTCCTTAACGCGGTCTTACATATGTATTACGTAATTTACAATAAATACAAATAAAAATTAAATTAATTAATTATACATTATGCTTATTAAATTTACAATAAGTTTAATTATTGTCAAGTAATACTGTGAATTAGTTACAAAATACTGAATGTGGCGTAAAAAGGAACTAACATGCCGCGAGTAAGGAAACTATGGGTACTGAAGCAAAGACAACTGACTGATCGTTTTCGTGTCCAATGAGCAGTTTTCCAATAGGTATCTAAAGCCTTCTTAACCACTCACTAGATGGCGCCCCGACAATTTTGGTAATTGATAATCGCTTGAAATAGGTTATTAGCAAACAGGATATAAACACTGAGTACGTTACAACGTACGGATAATATTATATTTGTCAATAGTTTTCAACCATTTTAGAGGTTGTAATAATAATGGAACATAGTGCCAACTTCTAAAAATATTTATTTTTACACTTCGTTCAACCTTTAACAGTTATGTTTATATTAATGAACACTTTATTTTTAAGTTTAGTATTACTTGGCTGCATGAAATCACTGCCACTATCATACAGATTTAAAGAAGATTACCAAAATTGTAGGAGCGCCATCTATTGATGCTTTTTGAAACAAACTATCAATACCTACTGGAAAACTCCTCATTGTTTTGTCTTTCTTGAATGAAACACACTTGATTGTTGTGTAGTTTTAGTGATATTTATTTATTTATTCAAAATATTATTTAGTAATTGTTAAATATTTTCGGGTAATTCGGGCCCACGATGTATATGATTGACTGTAGACCAAAGATTTTGACATATACTCGTACATAGAAGTATCTAAAAAGTCACTATGGACTCAGTACCGACTTGCCGATTTTGCGGGTAAACTTATGTAGTTTGGTAGTGATCAGATATACAAAAAAATATATTGGTTTGGGTAGGCACAGACCTATATCTAGACCAGATACATAGATCAAAATCTTCTTTAGACACATATTGGTTATTTTCTAACCACCAAAAAGAAAAATAAAAATAAGAAGAAAGAGAATAATAAATTGAAGCAAATATAAAAGTACTCACGAGATTGAACCACAGGGGAATGCTGTATCTCTGGTCGTCCACGGCTAGGATTTTAATATCTCTGAAGGTTGAGTTCTTAATGGTTGGTCCCAAGTTCTCAGTGATCCATATGCCCTGGAAAATAATATTACGTACTTGTTGAAATTAATGTTCATTACCAAGTAAACGGATCTAGGCCGTGTGGTGTCCGGCAGAGTAGAATAGCACCAACCCTTTACACTCGTGGGTGTCGTACAAGGTGACTAATGTTTTCGAGACAAAATATCTAGAGTCTACGTTGCGTGGAAAATGGGCAGCTGCATTTTTCATTGCCAAATTTATAAAACTGCGATATCCAACCCGCTTGCCAAGCTTGGAGATTATGGTAATAAGCTCCCCTTTCATGTGAGAGGCCCTTAGTCCTGCAGTGCACTGTTGTGGTCTATGATGATGAAACGGATCTGTCCTATTAAATAATAAAAAGATAATGAAATAAATTTATTTATTTATTTTACAGGTCTATTGCGTACCATCTCTTTCGGGGTCCACCCTAAGGAGTTGAATCGAGCGATCGGAACCACCCCGTTGACTGGCTCGTTGGTGGTTGAAATGGCCCAAACTTTGATACCTTGATCTGCGTACTTCTCCAGAAACCTGAAGATAATGATAATTATGTTTTACAGACAAATTATCAACCACTTTCAATCTCACTGAGTGGTGCCAGTTTGACAGAAAAAAGTAGCGGTGCATTTCTGCAACCTCTAAAACTGCAGTCGGGTTTGACCTGATATAAGACGTTACTGGCATTTTGCCTTTCTGGCTTTGTGTTTCTGGCATTTTCCGTTTCTAGCTTTCATACCAACTGGCATTTTGGCAGTTTTTTACCAGATGTGTGCAGAGGCGCTGCAAGAGCGCTTACTCACTGCATCTGATACAAAACTGCAAAAATATAGATCTACAGTTTTTATTCTACTTATTGATAAACGGGCAGATACCCACCTGATGGTAAGCTTAATTGCGGATAATCTCCATGTTGTACGTATCGGATAAGTAAGTAACAATTGTAGCTAATAAAATAATAAATTCCTATAAAAAAGTATGAAGTCAAAAAGTAGGTAACACAAATGAGTAGGCAATGATAAATATCTTTTAGTGTGTTCCTTAGTGATCCACGTTTCCACGTTTTTTCACGTAATCTACAACAACACATTGATAGATGTTTACTATTTCTAAGAACACGATGTCTAATGATAACTGTTATGTTACGAATGTGTAAAACGTAATACCTAGTTACTGTGTCACTGCAGATTATCTTTTTTGAATGCCCTTCTGTTTTCATCGATAATTATACAAAGCTAGTTGCCAGTTATCTATGAGTCACATATAAACATTATAGATACTAGCTGATATGGATTCAACTTTAAATAAAGTACTAAACGAGTCATGTTTTAAAGATAACTATTTTGATATTTATTTATGAATAATATAGATTATGCAGAACACTTATCACATGGTTTTTGAGGAATACTTAGGATTTTAGCTCTATCTAGTTTGCGATGGTGGAGTCCCACAAGGTTGAGTTGTAGGGCCATCGCAATAACATCTTATTTTATCGCCAGGAATCAGGATGTTGACAATATCAACATTAAATACATCAATTTTCTTCAAATTCTCACGCGAGTTTAGATTTGAATTTATATTGTTAGGTAACTTTCAATTTTTGACTGTGACTTCAACGTCAAAATCGGCGCAGATGGCGCCAACAGACAGTGTCAATGATTTGTCTATAAGATATTGTAGTAGGTACAGTCGAGATCATTAATATGTGAGCATTACCAGGGCTTCAAATATAAATGTACATGGAAGGGTACTTTTATATCTGAGCAGATGTACATATGTTTGGTTGATGAATCTGCTCAGTTATATAAGTACCCTTCGATGTAAATTTATATTTGAAGCCTTGGTAATGCTCACATATTAATGAACTCGACTGTACAGTGTAAGAGCATAATTGCATAACTACTTCAAGAAATGTTTTCTTTGCCGCTACTCGGTATTTGGCGCATCTTTAGCTTATACCAGGTTGCTAAAGGGAGCATTAGTTGTCCCTCATGCCCAAAGGACTCCTCCTTTTTCCCCAGGGTATTTTTTAAATAATACATTTTATAAAAAATTAATTAATGAACGCTATAAAACCGTTTTACAACTATTTTAGTGCAAAGCCATATGGTTCTACAGGTGGTCATGAAATTATGCTCTTGTTTTGCGAACCAGCGTTGTGGTTCGCGGCAAGCGGCCATAACATTATGCTGAGGAGGGTCCATTTACGCTGGATGCCCACGAAAAATGCCACTGGGAACCATATAATTATCTCCGTGTTTTATGTACTTTTTTTTGTGTTAAATGTAAATTATCATGTCGTGGCGTCCTTTGTAATAAATATTTTCTTTCTTTCTTTCATTGTATATGTGGAAATGCTTAGTGGAGCTTGAATTGTCAATTATAGCAATAATACTATACTTAACTGATTTCTCTAACTAGGTACTCACTACTCACTTGTAATGGTAGTCTGCGTAGGTCTGGTAGTATTCTGTCTTGAGGCGACTGAACCCATAGTAATCATGGTTCGTCTTCATCCATATTGGAGGAGACCACGTCGTGGCAACTATGTTGACTGGTGATGGGGAAATATTCATCATCGCCTTGATTAGAGGTATCTGCAATGTTTCGTTAATTAGATTACTGCTTCTTTATTTGCTGGATTTGAGAAGCGGCACTGATCTAGTGGCTTTGTGTTTACTACACCGATAACCAAAGTTATGCAATGTTCGCGGGGTCCGGAACTAGATGGGTGACCGTTTCGTACTTTGAGGCTAGTCGAATTTCAGCATCGCAGTGAGTTCGCCACTCGTTAGGTGTGACTCCTAATACCGTTGGCGAAGCGAGGTTGACCAAGGTCTTCCGCTGGGAACCCTGACACCCTGATTATAGATAAGTATCGACACAGGTGGTGTGTGGTGCCGCCACCTCAAAGAATAGCACCACCCCATCGCTTCCCGTGGGTGTCGTAAGAGGCGACTAAGGGACAAATCCGAAAGGTGGGCAGCAGCATCTTTCTGGGTAGATTTACATCAACTGCACTGCGATCTCCAACCCGCCTGCCAAGCGTGGAGATTATGGCAATGACCTCCCCTTTCGTGGGAGAGGCCCGAACTCCTGCAGTGGACTGTTATGGGCTGTGATGATGATGATGATCGACACAGGGAACCCCTTATCTTATCTTGTCTTTATTATTATTATTTGCTACATTTTTTTAAAATGTATGTGTAGATCTCGTCTAGTCTAAAATGACGCGCCCCACTACTTAGTTAGTTGATTTCGATGTGTGAGTGCAAATATTGATAACGACACTTCATCTGTGTGGGAGCCAACAGCTTACTACCTTGTATACTTCATCTTCGTATGTCAGGCTGAAGTTGGACAAGAAAGTGTCATTTTCCGGCAGCTCGTTGTACGCATAGGCGTGCGTGGAGAAGTCGGATCCGCCTATTGGCACCCGGATTATGTTGTATTCTATGCCCTTTTCGCCGAAGTAGGAGCTGGAGAATAAAGAGGTATGCACATTTGGTACTTAAAGACTTGCCGATGCTCTTATTATAGGAAAGGGCCTTATTTTGTACTATGTAAGGTTAAGGACAGAAAGTACCAATAGATTTAAACTAATTTACATACTGTGATATACAATGCCCATCATCGAGCACAAAAAATATTCCACTTTGAAGCGACAGTAGAGGTTTTGGAGACAAGTAAACCGTTGGTCTGCCCGTGCACAACTTGACATACAAAAATTTCACGTCAGTTTTCTTTTTGGTGACTATAATGCAAAGAGAAACTGCCGAAAGGATATGAGTCATACCGGTTTTTTTTACTTCTGGAACCCACGTATAAGTACTATCGCTACCAAAAAGTTTGGATCCCAAAGAAATTTCTTGTCACAGCTAGCCCAATGTTTTGTGGGTCTCCGAAACGCTATTATCGCTACAAATTGGAATTTTTCCTGTACTCGATAACGTAGGACAACCCACGGCGTCCTCACAGTCTACATGGCAGCGTGTGCGAGTACAATCTACATTATTATGTAAATACAGGCAAGGCAGGTGCTATTTCTTTACCCTCTCTCGGTGGCATACATAATAATAATGCAAGTTAGATCACGATCGATGCTAAAGTACGTGTAGCGACATCTATCGCTCCACTAGGGAAACTCAACGATACTCACATTACGAGTACACGAACACAAAGTTGGCAAGCATCCGCACATAGATGGCGCTAACAATCCTACATCGCGCTAGAGAAATGTGCCAACTTCCACGGCATATATACAACTTCCGACGATCAACTGTCGGGCCCTTGGTCCCCTGGTCACAACACCCGGCCAGGTGGGTAATTACCCTTTTCTCCCTTCTCACCATCTTCGCTTGCCAACATTGGCGGCTATATTATCCTGCACCGCCAAATACGTTTCAATAGAAAATTGCGAAAGTAATTCATAATTTTATATTTTCAAAAAACATGGTCACAAAGATGACAATATTTGATAACTGTATCGCAATAATGTTTCACCACAATTATTAACATCCATGCAAAAATAACGCAGGTTAGATAAGTCCAAAACATTGTAGAAAATTGACATTGTTTGATAAGTATGCGCATACATGTTTCACCATATATGTATATTAATAGGCATACAAAAGTTCGGCCGTGTGGTGTCCGGCAGAGTAGAATAGCACCAACCCCTTACACTCGTGGGTGTCGTAAAAGGCGACTCAAGTTTACGAGGCAAAAGATCTAGAGTCTCCGTAGGCTGAAAAATGGGCAGCAGCCTTTTCCATTGTTACATTTATAACACTGCGATCTCCAACCCGCCTGCCAAGCGTGGAGATTATGGCAATAACTCTTTAATGGGAGATGCCCTAAGTCCTGCAGTGGACTGTGGTGGGCTGTGATGATGATGCAAAAGTAACACAGGTTAGATTAGATATGTGCAAAAAACATAGTGAGAAAGTTGACAATGTTTGATAAGTATATGTTTCACCTTAATTATTAAAAAGCATGCAAAAGTTACATAGTAGAGCCGGTAACGTAGATATTATTCACATATACCTAAATAAACTGACGTAATTAAGGTATTACACATAGAAATTTAAAGAAGAATCTAAACTTATATTAAAAGCCCAATTTATTTAGATTTCTGTGGATAATAGTTATCGATAGCGTGCTCTACTTTTGTTATTTTCTGTTACAACGTAGTGTACCTACACGTAAATTTAAATGAAAGATGATTCGTCACGCTAATGGTCGGTGATGCTTAAGGTAGCGAATGCAAACTATCCAGTTTTCTATCCAGCCACTAAGCAAGTGATGTTCAATTTGACAATATCCTATATATTCCTCGAGTCCGGAAATTTATCGAATTGTAATTGGATCGCAACCGTAGCTCAATTGATTTGATACACAAATTCGATTGATTTCCGATTGATGTTACAATGGTAGGTTGATTCGTTTATCTGATAAAACGTCATTCTCCTCTTATTTGACAAGGGTCTTCATTGCGTAAATTTAATAAATACAGAAAATTAAATAAATTACAGCAAATCAATCGTGCAAATTTCGCGTTCATTTGTTCAGTCGCTTGGTATGTAGGTTTTAGAAATCAAGACGAAGAAGAGCGTCGATTGAGGGTTGATTCCATTTCAACTCAATTGCGTTTACCTACAAGTTCTGCAGAATACCCAATTTGTCTCGAGTTGTAATCTACATGCAATCGAATCGCTGTCGAATTTTGAGATAGCTAAAAATAGCTGACGTGAGGCCCAGATAGTGTGATTGAAATGTTACGATTTGGATTTGCATTCCCCAGTAGGCTAATTACGTAACGCTGTTACCAACAAATCTCTAATTTCAAAGATTGAAATTGTTACTTTGGTCGCCAGAACAAAGACCTTAAAATCGCCCGTTACATGACCATGGTCGCACGACCGTTGCCAAGGACAGCGCCTAATGCTTGTCTTTTCTATATCTAGCAACTAACCACAAGTGTGAAAGAGATGGGTGCAAACTCGTATGGATGCAAACGGTTTCAAAAATAGGACCCGAAAAGTGACAGAAAAAACTTCCACGTGTTTAGGCGGTCTAGTTAGGTTACCATGAAGCGATTGAGGACATGTTACAAAAAAGATTAGACTTATCAATTCCCTATCAGAGATAACTTGTACCAATATGAAACATCTGGTATGTCCGGTCTGCCAAATACTGTACTTTAAATACTACTATCTGTTTCTAATCAGTGGAGGGAGTCTAAATAACTATTTGCTCTCAGAACACATGTCCCGGGTCTTAAAATGTGGGCAATGCATCGGTGTTGCCAACGACACAGCAGTGGTGACCACTTTCCATCGGGTAGCCCGCATGCCTGCTTTTCTATCGATCATCACAGATAAAGTTGCTGCCCATTTTTAGAATGTTTTACTTCACTTGCAATGTATATATGTTCAGGTTAAATCTTGCAAGCTTAATTTCACTCACTTCTCGGCTGTACAAAGTACAGCGTGTATTAGGCGTGTGTAGCATTTTATCATTACTAACATTTTATTGTAGAGAAATGTGGAGAAATTTGAGCGCGGGCAGCATTGTACCTTACTAACATTTCATTGTAATTAATGTAAAGCTTTTTGAGTCAGTATTTACAGGGACGTTTAGCTGTGTGGTATCCATGTGGATGTGGTATCAATCAATAATCTTAATCTTCGGATATCAGCATTATCTTTTATTGTCAAGTAAATCAGCATCCAAGTAGCAAGCCAGGTGTGGTAGAAGGTAACCCATACACCGGCGTTCAATTGTATACTTATGTAACTTGGATTGGATGTAAAATGGTGCCATGGAGCTAATCTGGTGATAGAGTCGGAAGGTGGTCAAGGAACTAATAAACAAAACAAGATAACCTCACCGTGTTTGGGCTCTTGGGATTAGTCTTAATGAGTACTATATTCCTAAGTGATATTTAAGGTCTGATGATTATGACGGAAGGTGGTCAGAGACACTCCTAAACTAAACATAATAAACCCTTCAAGTTTGGACTCATTTGATTTGACAGTATTTAGCTAGAATAGGACGCGTATAAAAGCTTGTTAAGAGGAAAGTTTTCATTTGAGTACTTATTTGGTTTAAGGCCGATTTTTCAAAAGTTTTTAACTTTATCTAACCGATAAAGTAATATACTTCCAAATTAAAACAATCTGTAATCCTTTATATGAAGAAACAATACCATTTTACTCGTATTTTAGTCGCTTAATAACTTATCAGACTGATATGTTTTATTTGAAGATTGAAAAATCGGCCCTTAGAGAGGTCCGTAACTGAGGCCGTATATTTTACTGACTCGCCTCGATTCGAACGGTTTTTAATTTGATTTTTCTCATGAAAAATTCGATATATTGATGCTTAATGCTGATTTTCCCTATATTTGAACAGCACTCTTTCGGTGTTGACAATGAGGCGAGCGATTTATAAAATATAGCCCCTGGTTTGGTTCTAAGAAGAAGGAGTATGCTGTCATAATATTTTAAACTATTGCAGTTATTATCACACATTTTGAAGGTATGTTAACCCTACCCGGTTATGTTAAGGTATGTTGGTTGTTTCGGGTAGGTACGCGGTAGGAAACCCGGAACATACCTTTAAAAGAGTATGCTGTTGTTCGTACCTGACGAAATAATTCCTCAAAGTTTCACTAAGATTCGTCCAGTGGATGCCGACGGCGTCAGTGACCGCCCCTCCGAAGCCGATCACCTCCTGGAAAGTGGTGTCCGGGTCCAACTCGATGATCGTAGGGCAACATGACGCTGTAATCATAGATATAGACAATATTTATTTTGACCACAATACTCGTAATCATCATCATCATATCAGCCGAAAGACGCCCACTGCTGGGCATAGACCTCCCCCAGAGATCTCCACAGGCCGGTCCTGTGCCTTCCGCATCGAGCTGTTATCTGCGATCTTTACCAGGTCGTCGGTCCAGGGAGGTCTACGGTAAGTTACAATTCTAAATCTAAACCTACTTATATCTATTTAAAAACTATTTAAATAAAGCGATACTCTTATATCATAGCATTTCTGTAATGATTATACTTGATGACACTTATCACGTTTTTATGCTTGTCAATTTGTGACACCAATATTGCTCTAAGAAAAACATGGTCGATATTGTATTGCAAACGTTCACTGCGAAATAAAAAAAAATCGCTATCTGTGTGATGGACTCTAAAAGCAGTTTTAAATACCTACAAGGGTTGCTCTTCTAATGTAATTGAGAAAAGTAACTTACATGAGTTAAAATCTGGCCGGCTTTTCGCGAATCTTAATCCGGCCTGTAACAAAAAAATATTACTATTAGTAGTAGGTACAGTCACCTGCAGATACATAGGAGAGCCCCATTTCTCGTCGGAAATCAAAGAAGATATGGTCGACCAAAAAGTCAGGTTTCCCACAAACAAGATTCATTCAACCCTGATTAGGTATCAGGACTGTGCAAAATCAACCTTGTTGTTTTATGAAGAACAATTAAACTTCAACCTTACGGTAAAACCTAAAGTAACTAGTATGACGGAAAGGTTTTGTATGACGAAAGTGATGATGTTTGTACGATGAAAGCCTAAGCATGTCAATTTCATTGGGGCGAAAAAAACGGCATTTCATATTTTAGGTTTGAAAGGCACCTAAGGTGACAAAATTACATAAATACTAAGTTACGATGTTTTACCTAGACCTAGATATCTCTCACTTAGGTAGCTACTAGGTAGATTACAGTCATAAGGCTCGCCGCTGTAGAGCATGGCTAAACTGGTATTGCAGCGGTCGAAACACATAGCGGGATTTTCTTTCCCACCAGTCAGTAATCAGTCCACCTGATTAGAAAGCCACCAGAGAATCTACCACCAAATTCCTACAGACAAAATCTCGACAAATGCTATCCCGACAGATCATTTTTTCGACCTGCAGTAGACCGACCGAAGAAGAAACCGAAACAGCTTACCTCGAGTCAACGTTATCGCGAATTTCAGTAAATAAATATTTTCTAAAAATGAAAAAAAATGCTTGGACAATTCACCCATCGCCATTTAGCCCCAAAGTAAGCAAAAGTTTGTGTTTTGGGTGTCAGAGAAGTGATAAACTACTTATATATTTTTAAACACATACTTATTATACATATAACACCCAGACTCGTAACAGAAATTAAAATTCATCATTTCAATTTCTGCACAGCTACTTGGCAGACGTTAATATCCTGCTGGAATATCTCGAATTCGACATTTTTAAACACATCGTCAACGATACTTCCCTACATCTCCATCAATAATGACATTGAAGTGCCTATAGCAGCCAAAAAATGTTCTCAACTATCATCGACAGTCGTATATTGTCGAACATCATTTCAGTAACATTTTAATACAGTTTTTTTGGCTTGAGAATATGTTTAATTTGAGATAACTCAGCGTGAGTATCGCCCCCCAGGTCCGACCGGCCAGTGGACCGACAAACTGTTGATCGATTAGATATTGTCCAGACATCCACACAGTACCCCGTACCACGCACCCCGCAGACGAAGCGTAGCGCAGGAGTGCGCGGCGTTACGTTGATGACTAATACGAGTAAATCCTCTCATAAATACATTATTAGATAACAATATGACGAACTGTAGATTGTCTTCCCGATATTAATACTGTACGTGGATAATGCCTATCTACTTATATTCTGATGATGATATTATCTTCTTTTTAGCTAGCGAGTTAGCTAGATTCTCGCTAGAAAAGTTTAAATCGGGGTATATCGCTATAAAAGTACCCGAAAACAATTCTAATAGATAGAAATAATAAATAGCGTCATTAGTCTATACTAATGACAGAAAGCTTAGACCAAAATTGCATAAATATTTGGGACCAATCGTAGAGAAATCGCTCTTGGAGCGCGTACGTAATGTATCCAACCAGAGTCAGTACTCTAGATTGAAGGTGTAAGTATACCCAGCAAACTACTACATGTAAACCATGGTCTCTTATACATAGATACATATATCGTAAATCCACAACCCGTCAAGTTTAGAGTCGTCATTCCAATGGTGAGGACTCCTACATTCGAAACATTTCGTGAAAGGTAATATGGCACGCGAACTGCTACCGAGAACAACTCTCACTCTCACGGACAGAAAAAGTTGGATAACCGAACTGAATACCGCCATACCCAAGAACAAACTTATATACAGCCTTGTGACATATGTTAAGGGCTGTTTACACTGTTCAAGTTGTTAAGTAATTTAGTTGAAATTACTTAAGTCGTCGGTCAATTTAAACTCCGCATGTAAACAGCCCAACAAGTGGTAACATTGGCTCGGATAGCATTTTCTCGGATTGGAATCGAAAGCAGTTCCTATGCAAAGTGCTCCCGGTTCTTCAAATCATAACATAAGCGATGTTGTTTAGTAAATACCTTGAAGAAGTAATAGCTCATTTCGGACAATCCAAGGTAAGGTACATCATCACAGTCTAAACAGTCCATTGCATGACTTAGGGCCTCTCCCACGAAAGGGGAGGTTATTGCCATAATCTCCACGCTTGGCAGGCGGGTTGGAGATCGCAATGTTATGAATATAACAATGGAAAACGCTGCTGCCCATTTTCCAGCCTACGGAGACTAGAGCTTTTTCCTCGAAAACATTAGTCGCCTTGTAGGATACCCGCGAGGGTTGGTGCTATTCTACTCTGCCGGACACCACACGGTTTAAGGTATCCCACTATGGGATTTCTTCCAGCTAACCTTTGCATTGTATATTTATTATCTTTTGTTAATGTTCTTTATAAAGTTATACTCAATAACGAGTTTACATACATACATACACTTTACCTATTGGGGGACGTACTGACCGACTCTTCAGAATACCTCAGCCAAGCAATCCTTATCCTTACATCGTAAGCTGAAATGAAATGCTAAATTTTGTCAAAATGTTTAGTGCCTGTGAAACACAGAGAAAGCTACTTTATTTTATACAAGTGGACCCGGCGTGACTTCGTTCGCCTGGCGTCCTAACCCTGCCTTACCCTACCCTACCCTAGCCAACCCTTACCCCTACCCTACACCTACCCTAAGGAGGGATAAGGGTTGTTGACTGACGTATTCTGGATATTAAGAATGATTCCGACATGCAAAATGGACGACATTAACGATATAATTAGTTAGAATTAAAACATGATCATTAATGTAATGTTGTAAACTATTGCGATCATTATCGCATATTTTAAAACTATGTTCCGGGTTTCTTAACAAACCTAAAAAACAGGTACGCGTTAGGAAACTCAAAATGTACTTTTAAAATGTCTGACCAGGAATGTTTGAGGTCAAGAGTGTCGAGGGGGAGCTACTGTTGCTGTTACTTGCTGTTTCCAGTGTAAGAAATTAGTTCTGATAAACTCCGCAATTTGGCTACACCTCATAAGGTCCTACAGTCTCTAAGGCGCTGTCCTAATTGGCAAGGGTCGTGCGACCATAGTCGTACGACGGACGTCGCCCGACCAATAGAAAACCTCAAAACCGCCCGCACGACCATCGTCGTACGGCCGTTGCCAATTAGGAGGGCGCCTTTATGGTCAATGAATACCATACCTTGTTGGACGTGTAGGTGTAGTAGGATGTTGGGGTGACCGGTTCTCTCGTGATTTCGTCACAGTAGTCATCGTTGCACACGCAAACTACGGAGTCACCCTCGGTGGTCCGTCGAGCCGCACAGGGCTTGTCTGTGGAGAACAAGTTTTGGATCTATCTTCCACGTATAGAACATCTGTGGCCTAAGGGGGTGTCTTAATTGGCAGCGATCGGGCGATGGGCGGTTTGGGGTACGACAATGGACGCACGACCGTTATCAATTAGAACAGCGCTTAATTGTTAAGGAGTCAGACACATAAGTGAGAGTTACCAAATTCGATACCCAGTACCGCCATGTACCAACTGATGCTTTTAGGGTGAGGTAAGCATGATCCTATCTGGTCAAATTTCCCTGTTACCAGGGTCAAGGACGTCAGATGACATTAGCTCCACTGTAAATATCTGATCTGCCAAGTCGGGTCCTCGCGCGCGGGAGCATTACGAGGTAGATAGGTACTAGGTGATATAAGTATCCGCTCCAGTTTCTAGTCTATATCGTTCGCCCGGTTTTTGACATTCTCGAGTCGTAAGCCATTGGCTCTCGCGTCGGACTCAGCGATGACAATTCAACGCTTGTTGGGCCTCCCGCGGGATCTCTTTCCTGGTACTGGCAGGTTTAAGAACCAATTTCGTATGTGTCGCTGGTTGTTTGTAAGTAAGTAAATTGTTGATAAATGTAAAGCTTAAATCTTAATATCTACAAACGTAGTTTGATCCTATTTTCAATATTACGCAATCAAAGTTACTGAAATTTTGTAAGTAGATGTGATCCAAACCATGTCTATGCTTGTAGTTTGTCTTTGTTAAAATATATCGTTACAAAGTTGCGCTGGATTTAAAAGTAAATCTTCAATCGTTCATCTTAAATCCCGTGCAATTTTAAAAATATATATTTTAACGAAAATCTGACAAACTACAAACATAGATATTGGTTTCTGCATTATATTATACCTACAAAATTTCATTGACTTTGATAGCGCAATATTGAAATTATGATCAAATTACGTTTGTATAGAGCGCGCTCGGGGGACACTCCTCTTAAATAATGTCCCGCCTACTATTAAAAATACATACCATTAAGTATTTAGGTATTCTAGGTACTTAACATCGAACAGCCGCCTGTCAAACGTCACGGAGATAATATTTTGGAGGAGGCTCAAGTCCTAAAGTGGACTACAATAGAAGCGGTAGGTATCAAAGTGTCAAAGCTGTCAAAGTGGGGCCACTTTATATCTCGACAACTTTAATTATAAACTTTCTATACCATTCGTAAGAGCAAGGTCAATGTTTTCATAATCAAACTTCAAAAACAATATCTACTCACCCGAACTTATCTGCACAGCGAACCATATCACAAGCACATTCGTTATAAACACACACTTCGTAAACAAATTCATTGTATAAATTATATATAAACTTTAATATACCTTATAATATATATTTATTTCATATAATCAGAAGAAAGTACGTGAGAAATGCACAGTGAAACACTACCAGTTTTTAGCCAGTTCGAATTCGAATTAAGAACGTTGTTTTCTTTTTCTGTAGGTCGGACCAACGTTCGGACGTGTTTGGCTTACTACTGGCCAGTGTGAACTGCTCGGCGGTGAGTGTTCCGAGCTTATCAACATTGTTATCCTGGCTTGGGTTACGCTATTGATTTGCGACCTCACCTAAGTGCCCAAGGCAGGACTGGCACTGTCTTAGCTTAGTACGATATATTTTGAGCAATTGGATAGATAAAGGTCCTTAGCTAGGTATCCATTTCCCCAGTTTTATAAAAATACTGCAAATAAAATTTTTGCAATCGACCTACCGGACCTAGCCAGTTGTAAAAGTGTTTGTCGGAATTATACAGTAAGAATGGCTCTGTCCACCATAAATTAGTAAATAAAATTTGCGATCTCGCATACCCGCGCTATCCCGCGTGGTATTGTATTGAGGCCTGCGTAATTTCCGTACAAGGCCCCGGCATCCGCGTGGCAATTCTTTAGAAGCGTAAATTTACCGATTTAAAAAAAAAAAAAAAATAATAATAATCGTGGACAAATTTATACAACGCCATCTAGCCCCAAAGTAAGCTAAGCTTGTGTTATGGGTGCTAGATAACTGATGAACTACTTATATACTTTTAAGTACATACTTATTATACATAGAACACCCAGACCCGTAACAGAAATTAAAAATCATCATTTCAATTTCTGCCCGGCCGGGAATCGAACCCGGGACCTCTTGCGTAGCAGACCGGCATGTTGACCACTGAACTACTCAGGTCGTCACTGAACTACTCAGGTCGTAAATAAAGAAAGATTTGAGGTTCTCAACTCGGCTGCTTTTATTATTATTATTTATGGATACACTAGCTAATGCTGATACGTGTATTTATTTATTTATTTAAAACTTCATACACATTACAGTACAAAGGCGGACTTAAAGCTACGTAGCTTTTTCTACCAGTCAACCAAAGAGCAATTAACAGAAATTACAAGGCGGTGCAATAAAAAGGAAGAAGGACTAAACGTAAAATTAAATTTAAATTAGAATACCAAACATTCACAAACCGAGATTTATAGATAATATAACAGGAGAGAGAGAGAGAGAACAAGAAACTAAACATAACAAGCTACCAGCACACTCAACAACACTACTGCCCAAACACTTTAAAAAGAGAAAGACTAAGTAGGAAAATAAGTATAAGGGGTTACAGAGACTTGCTATACTGTTGCACTTTAATTAGTTATTGATAAAACTTGTCCAGTCCATTTTTAAAAAAGTTCACTGATGCTGCACTTATAACATCTTCGATATGAAGTGTTTTCTAGGAATACTTGTGCACACGGAGTTATCCAGTTTCAGTGAGTGGCCTTCACCTTTTCCAGCATATTGATGTCCTTCTTAAGGTAGAGGGGGTCAAGATTAGAAAAGCATATTCCAATGAAATAGTATGTAGGTTTTGTACAGTGCTTTATTCATGTGATTTGGTTTTGCAAATATTATATATCAATGAGTTCAATCTTCTTGTAATTTGTAATATGTCAACCAATCTTAACTTTGGACAGTACATCGAATTCAAAGCTAAGACTGCAGCCAAGAAACTTTGTATCCGACGGTCAGGCGGTACTTCACTTCAAAGCAGTTGCTTCAATTATATCAATCACAAGTCCTTTTGCTTTTGAGTACTTTTGCCATCTCTGGAATGGATCAGCTAAATACCAACTGGCCGCTTTGGATTCGGTGGAAAAACGTGCAAAGAAGATAATTTGTGACCCGCAACTAATGGAGGCTAAGCTGCAGAGCCTCGAGGATTGGCGCAGGGTTGCGTGTCTGTCGGTATTTTATAGGTTGCATTTCGGAGAGTGTGCGAAACAGTTGCACGACGTCATTCCGCCGGACCCTTTCCGCCATCGGGAAACGCGATCCGGGCGAGCGCTTCATCCTTATGCTGTGGATCTTCCAGCTGCCCGCACGAGCCGCTTTGGTTCAACCTTTATAACCACTTACCACCAGGTGAGATGGCAGTCAAATGCCTGGACAGTCTAAAATAAAAAAAAATGTGGTCACTGTTATCAAAATAACTGTTTCGAGAGTTTAATTTAATTTCGGGTTATTGGCGCAAATGTGCACTTCTGCGAATTAAAAGTAAAACAGAACAGGATGGGTTCAAGTACCGAGCCCTGCGGGACACCACTGAGTACGTAATGTGGCAGAGAGTACTCTTGTTCCACTCGAACTATTATGTAAGAGATTCATAAATGTAAGTACAACGTAACCATGTTACCATAGATTCGATCCATATCTTTCATTTCGCATATCTCGATCTGCAGAGAGCCTTTGATACCATCCTATTGACCCAAGCCAACGCGCCCGTCCCTTTCTGACAGACGGCCGAGGCGCTGGCGAACCAGGTTGTGCGGGTCAGATGGCTTCGCCGCAAGTAACGCCACTACAAAATTTTAATTAAAGATTCTGGTAGGAAACTGCTCTCAGTAATCTGAAAGCGTTTTGCTAGTAAATAATGGACCCTGGCTGACAGATTTACCGCTGGCCGCTGACCCGGAATTAACCGCTAGTATGAGGAGAAACATACACGAGATTCCTAATGAAAGTTGTTTATTAGGCCAATGTGTTTAAAGACGTAGCTCCACGGTGGTTATGGAATTAGCGTCCAGATGTAAGAGCGCTTGTTTGTCACCAACTATTATTTGTAATGTCTCGGAGTCTGCGGATCTAGAACAAAACAAAATAGTAGTGGTTAAATATAGAAAAGGGAGATACTCGTTATATTCGCCGCAATGTACCATACATCAAGTTTGAAAAAGGACAAGTTTAAAAAAAATACGCAGTCGTTTGAAGGGAAAGCGTTGTCTATGCATTTCATTTTTTCACCCTCTAACCATCACCATGCCAACCACATATGCTCGCGATCACCTGAGTGGTTCCTCTTCGATAATCGGCTTATCGAGGGGCTTTACGGGTCAGTTGTGGCATGTAAACGCCATAAGGCACACCACACATTTTTAATTAAGGTTTCTGAGAAGAAACCGCTTTCAATAAATGTGATATCTCTTTCCTATTAGAGGAGCGGACCTTGGCTGGTAGATAACCTAACCGTTAAGCCAGGATTTACCATTATGATGAAATGGAGCTACTATAGGTATAGATATACAATGCAACTGGTGTATCACCCGCGGTGAGGTACGTAGGACTGTATCGAGGCTGAAAGCGGGAGGCGTTGGCCGAAAGCTCAAGATGCTTCTTGCCCCAGAATCCCCGAAGCTACCTAGGGAGATACCAGTCGTGTTGTGGATCTATAGCTGGTTAGCCTAAATGTAAGGTAATAGTTACAAATCAAAATGTCTTTGGACCTTGTTCTTAAATTCGTGAGGGACATCGAACAAGCAAAGCATTGCCATTAGTTTCTTTGATCTAGCTCGAGTGTGTCTTGTAGAAACATATCGTATCGACTAATGCTTAGGTACCTACAATTTTGTTCGAAATGCACCTTTCAACACGACGTATTTTTGCCTTTGGCATGTTGTTTTGGCTACGCACTATCGAGCAATGCCCGCCCATTAAAATTAAGCCCGTATCGAATTCAGCTTTATTAGTATCTAAATATGTTCATGAATTGATCTAATGACCCTCATGCAACGTTATCGGCATGTTTACGCGTTATTTTAATTCTTTGTTTTAAATTGAAACTTTGTTTCAATTTTATTTTATTGTAGGTAGAACCGGAAGTGTACGGTTCAAAAATAAGGAAAATGTTTTTGTATGTACAAAACTACAATTTTTTTTACATCGATTGAAAACATACAGAATTGACACACACATTCGGCCATATGGTATCCGGCAGAGTAGAATAGCACCAACCCCTAACACTCGTGAGTGTCTACGTTCTCGAAGCAAAAGATCCTGGTGTCTCAGTAGACTAGAAAATGAGCAGCAGCGTTTTCCATTGTTATATTTACAACACTGCGATTTCTAACCCGCCTGCAAAGCGTGGAGATTTTTTTAAAATTATTATGGCCAGGCATTTCACCACCGTCTCACCTGGTAGTAAGTTGAACTAAAGCGGCTTGTGCGGATGGCTGGAAGATTGACAACATAAGGATGAAGCGCTCGCCTGGACCGCATCTCCTGATGACGAAATGTTACCGGCGGAATGAGGTCGTGCAACTGCTTCGCATATAGATGACCGACCACGGTTTTTCAGTGTAGGTATCATCATCATCACCGCAGCCCACAACAATCCACTGCAGGACTCCGGGCCTCTCCCCCAAAAAGGGGAGGTCATTGCCATAATCTCCACGCTTAGCAGGCGGGTTGGAGATCGCAGTGCAGTTGATGTAAATCTACCCAGAAAGATGCTGCTGCCCATCTTTCGGATTTGTCCCTTAGTCGCCTCTTACGACACCCACGGGAAGAGATGTAGGTATACTCACTCATTATTAACAACGACGACAATAGTCTCGTCAGGTGTCTCCACCACAACATTCTGTTGTGCAGAAGAACCAGCATCGGTCCCAAGTCTCCGTGAACCCCGTCGTAAGAACTTGGACACGTCCTATGGCGTAGAACATTGGCTGTTTGTAGAATACGTCGCCATCAACGTGTCCAGGCGAGTCCACGTAGTTCTCTACCGAGTTGGGGCCTCCAGTCACGTCCAGGGCCATGTTCCAGTCGATCCAGCCGACGACGGCGTTGTTGAGGTCCTATAATACGTCACCATGTTGGTAATCAGAGTAATTTTTAGACTAATTTTTATCAGTTGCGCCTTATCTATTTCTGCCGCCTTATTTATTTCTATTTGTGTTCCGATTTCAAGGATAACGTCGCCAGAGCAATTACGGGCATGAGGCATTTCATCTTAGTTTTCACAGTGACAACGCACTTGCGGTTCTGCATTTTTGTCGCCTGCAACCTAAATGTATTAATTGTAGATGTTATTGGCCAGAATTACCGCTTACCATCAGGTGAGCTATCTGCTCGTTTGTCACAGAGTAGATTACAAAAAATCATAAATAACTTGGATATCTACTTAATATCAAACGAACAGTCTCAACCCACAGGTGGGTACCACGTACGTGGCTGTTGTTAGCATGTACATGACATTTACAAATTGACACTGTTAAGATCAACATGTCAGATAAGTTTTTGGTACTGTAGGTTAATAATTTCATAGAGAAATTTCCTAAGGCTTACCTGAAGAATGGCAACTAAATTCTGGTTGGCTCCATCCCACGATCCTAGTGTAACCCTGTCAGTCCCTGGCGAACCTGCAAGAATCTATTTTTAAGGCTAAATAGAAGATAGGTAATACTGTAGCCATATACAGTAATCATGTTATTACAGTTTGCTGTATTGTGGTTATCAAAACCATCTATGACCGAGATAAAAGCCATATTACGGTAATATAATGATGGAGTTGATGCTGCCATTAAAATTGCAGGCTCATTTACATTATCAAGAACAGCCTATACTGGACATGAATTCCAAAATGAGGTGGGGCCGACTGGGGTCAGATGACCCACGGGTCAACTGCACCACATGTCGTGGTTGTTCGTTATTGCATGCCATATTTTTCAGAAACTAAGCAGTGTGTCGATATGGTCTTTAAAGTGACCCATGTAGTCTCAAAAGTAATGTTGATTTATTTGTTATCTCATTTTACAGCCTATATTTAATTATCAATATCGTAGTAACTTATATAAATCTATAAAAGATATCGTCAATTTTTGCTATAAAAACGTTAAAAATATATATAAATTCGGAACATTTACTTTCATCGTGGAAAGTAAACTAATGCAGCGCATATGGGGCGGTGCGGACAAGAGGAAGTTTTAGGGTTTCATACGATCATTCTAAATACTAAATATTTCTTTGTATATAAGTAATTGACATTATCTCCGAATAAACGTATGTAAATATATAAAAGATTTTTTATTAATCACATTAGTTGCAATCCTGATAATTTAAGTAAGTAAGTAAGAAAAACTCTTTATTGCATACATATTATAAGACAATATACAAAAATCAGCATAATATACATGCGCGCAAAGGCGGTCTTATCGCTTTCAGCGATCTCTCCCTACAACCTTTGAGAAGAGGTGATGTTTCACAAGAACTAGTAAGTAGTCCAAGAGTAAATACATAGTAGCGAAAAATAATAATTAACAAATAAACTTAGATGCTTCCATATAATAATATACATAAATACAATATAATCATAAAGAATTCTATAATACTATACTATCAAAATGACAAACAGAAAATTTATTTACTGCAAACAATTTGACTTTGAGAAGAAATACTCGTGTACCTTCTTTTTAAAAGTAGGTAATGAAGTACCGTGTCGTATCTCTCTCGGCAGAGCGTCCCATAGGTGGGCAGATTGAACAGTAAAAGATTCCCTGTAATATCCTGATCGAGAAAAGGAGGCTCTAAGAAGATTATCAGACTTCGACCGGAGACCACGATCATGATCCGCGCCCAAAAACCGGAACCTCTCAACCTCCAACTCTTAATTTCAATTAGGAGTCAATTATAATTATTCAGCGGCTTAATTTCGAGTAATAAACTATTAATAGTAACAATGGAACTGCTACGTCTGGGGTCGATTGCTCCAGTTCAACTGGTCCAGGGGTTCAACTGCTCCCGAACGAACATTCAACTAGAATCTAGTTAGCAACGCTGTAAACGGAAAACAGCCCAGCGTTATAAATTGTACATCAGTCATGAAACAAGAATGTAGTATAATATACTCGTAAGTATTTTGAATTTTTTCTTTATTCTGGGTGTTTATCAGAGTAAACCTGCGAAGTATGTCAGTGGTTACTTTTCTGTATATAGGCTATAATTTTCAACACTCTACACTCTTACCTTACCAGGGTCACGGAGGTCAGATGGCAGTCGCGATACATCGTTGAATAGGTATTAAAATGTAGAGCAATAGTTACTATGACGCCTTATTCCAATTATTTTTTACTTTCGTGCGAGGTGTGAGTGTTTGACAAATTTGGGAGACGTTTGTTTACCATTTCTGTACCTATTCTTAGCCAGACTATAAAATATCTCTTCTTTCGCTTTCAAGGCTTCCATTTCCTCCTGCCATAAATTAGATTTTGCCTGTTCTGTTTAGAAAACAAATGTAAATAGGTATAAGCACGTATCTCATAGATGATCAGCGTGAATAATGTCGTTCAACAGTGACGCCTAAAGATAACGCCAGAATTGAGTGGTAAATGATCCAAGACTGATAATAACGTTTTATAGATTCGGCTAACTGACACTCAATTCGGATGACTCATACTCAAATAGGTATAATGACATAGTTTAGATAGCTGTGGCGTGGTGATAGGAAATTCTGGTTTATTGGTACCCTACTCAAATACCGTCTCTTAGGTCCACCATGGGACCTGGCATTAGGTATTTTATTGAAGCAGTGGTTCGTTGGCCCCGATCTGAACTCTCGAATCTCTGCAGCTTGGGAAAAAGGGCTGGAGCTCAAGGCGGTCACCTGTGACCCTAAAATCCCTAACAAGCTCAAGGGGCTAATACAAGAGCGTAATTAGGCCTGTGAAGCATTACGACTGCGAAACCTGGCCAGCGCTGACGCAACATGTCCGCAAAGTCCACGCCAAAGAAATTAAAATGTTGCGATGCGCCGCGACTTGATCGAGCGCGTAACGAGTACCTCCGTGGCAGCCTTGGCCTTCGCTAGTCTTGGATACGTGGGAAATAGGTGCGTAAATCTTTCACTATCTAGTAAAAGGTCCAAAAAGCGATAGATTGACATCGCCGAGGCGGATGCGAGAGCCAATGGCTAACGACGCCAGGATGCCTAAGACCGAGCGAAATGGAGCAGAATGAGTCGGAAAGCGGACCCTGACAGAGGCCGTGACTAACCACCTCAGATCATGATGACGATGATTGACGTAGTGGCTCGGTGTTTCTGTATCGAATTGCTCTTTCGGATCTCAGTTACCACTTACCATCAGATGTGCTGTCTGCTCGTTTGTCACTGCGTAGAATAAAAAAAATTGCAAGATTGTGCATGTCGTAGTTTGTAAATGGTAATCAATTTATAAACTATTGGTTTCTAACACAATTCGTTCCTGGGCAACTGCTAAGTCTTCTTGACACTTTGTCACAACACAAACTTAATCCAACTGAATTTAAAGTTTTAAAACTAATTATTTATTAAGTATTTATATTGCATTTACTCCTGCCATAAATTACGTATAATACGGTTATTCGAAAAATAAAGCGCATTGCAAATAGGTTGATGATGAAACTTTTGTATGGAGCCCGCCTTTTTTCCGTAATCTACCAATACGGTTTTCACAATCTTACTTTAAACTGCTTTCAATCACAGTCTTATTAAATAATAATCTTGGCGTTAATGTCCCGGTTGTGCTCTCGCGTATGCGGGCCAAGGGCCCGCCTTGACCACGATTCAGGATCTGACAGATTGGGTAATTACAGTGGAGCGACTGCCATCTGACTTCCGCGACCCGATTACCAATGGAACCTGACCAGATTGAATCATGGTTACACATTCAGTCGCCTGAATGTGCAGGTTTCATCACGATGATTTCCCTCACCGTAAGAGCATCGGTTAGCGTTCAACTAAAGCACATAACTCAGAAAAGAGTAATGCTACATGGTACATGGCGGCAGTGGGATTCGAACCCAGTACCTCACTCAATCACAATCTTACTATGTGTACCTATGTTCTACATGCTCAGACGAATCTGTTTCTCTCTACATTAATCCTAAACAAATCACTTGGTGTCCAGACTAAATCGTTTTTTCTAGCCCAGCCCGTTAGCGCGCTCATTGGTTGTCGTGATCGCCCACACCGGTAAGTCAGCCTCCTTGTATTTTGTCAAGAACCTGGAATGTCCCAAGATATGAGCGAACAATAATTACCCCTGTCTATTAATATCCCTTACAGCTATACAGCGGTGCTATTCTCTAAATTTAGGACGGTGTATTCGGCACTACTGCAACGGCGGGATACTTTTAGGCGCTATCCTAATTGGCAACGCACGTGCGTCGTGCGACGGGCGGTTTTGAGGTCTCCTAGTACGACCATGGTCGCACGACCGATGCCAATAAGGACAGCGCCTTAGAGTTTCGAGAATACGCCACTACTACCCAACGGAGTAGAATATAGATAAGATGGCATTCAGATCTGCGCCGTTTCTGCAACGGCGCTAGCGCATGCGCCGCGCGAACGGTGAGCGCGTGCAATTGCTGCAAAACGCTCAAGCCGCGCGGTGTATTTCGTCGTACCTACGAAACAATGAGGATCCGTAATAAAATAAGTTGAGAATGCAGATTTTTTATAGAGCAAAGGAATCGATAACACCTTTGATTAATCTAGCAACCTCAGTCATCAGAGAGCAGATCAAAATGGAATGTATTGCTCACAGAGTAACGTATGTTTTTGTGTCACTTATATATTTTTCTAAAATGCTATGACGTCACAAGGTTCTATTCTCTTTTTGCAAAATGTGTTATAAAATCGCAACGAATGGAAATTAAATTGATGAGAAACCTTAACAGAACACTCTCGCGTTGGTATTGAGTTAATATGTCGACCTCTAAATGATTCTCATTGAAGACGTGCACGCGGTCGAACCGTTGCTGCAACGAGACTTGGACGTACCCTAAGTAGCAACCCTTTGAGCTTACACCGTAACTGTCTCTCTATGCTTTTAGAGCATTGCTCACTTTTGACGTAAAAGCGCCTGCCTGAAGACTCGGGGCAAATATACATCACGACAACTCCACCGTACTGACCGAGCTCGACCTGCAGCGGTACCGCCTATCTCCAGTTGAACGCCGGCATTTTGATCCCATCCTGTGGAATGACGTCACAGAATTCGTACTGCCAAACTCTGTATCAGTCAGAATGAACGAATTGAATGCCATTGGAGAGAAAATTGTAAGGATCTGTTCTTTCCGTCCGTGATTTTGAAACATGGTAAATTTCATTTTTTTTATTTACTATGGTTTTTATACTACTAAGGTGGCAAACAAGCTTGCGGCCTGCCTGATGGTAAGCAGTCATCGCAGCCTATGGACGTTTGATATACCAGGGGCATCACCCACGCGTTGCCGACCCCTTAAAAACCTTTAAACCCCTTTCTTGAAGAAAACCGTGTTATACTCTTCAGGGAAAACCTTTCCAGGTAATTCATTCCACAACCTTAGTGTGCGTGGGAGAAAGTTTCTTTAGAACTGC
Source organism: Blastobasis lacticolella (assembly GCA_905147135.1). Taxonomy (NCBI): domain Eukaryota; kingdom Metazoa; phylum Arthropoda; class Insecta; order Lepidoptera; family Blastobasidae; genus Blastobasis; species Blastobasis lacticolella. Next base: position 15,052,672 of record LR990056.1, read on the forward strand.
ACAGTTCGCGATCCATTTGGCTCCAAGGTGTGAGGATAAACTGCCTGTCGATGGCGAGGGGCGCGATGATAGAATGTAAAATGTAAACAGTTCTTCAGAACAAACACCATTGTACAAGCGGTAGAACACACAAAGGGAGGTGAAATCCCTCCGCTGGCTCAACGGCTCAATACCACTTGCGAGCATGGTATCATCGACAATTCTCACAGCGCGCTTTTGGATCGAGTTACAAGGACCAAGCTGATATGCCGGTGCTCCCACCCCTAGATGGGAGCTATACTCCAAATGGGGTCTGACTTGAGCCTTGTGTAGGAGAAGTCGTTGCGCCGGTTCGTGAAGAATTGCTTTGATCTGTTAAGCACACCCAGCTTTTTACATGCGAGCTTGACCTTTTCTTCCAAATGACTGCGAAACTGAACGTCACTGGAGATGTCGACACCTAAGCTATGTATGCTCTTAGAGACGGTAAGTGGTATATCCTGGAACTGAGAACCCGCATACTTGTGTCTTAGTGGGGTTGAATTGGACTAGATTTAGTCGTCCCCAATCGGAGACTTTCCTCCACTATGGCACGAGGGATATTCGTACGACCCGTATAAAAGGCGTCCCCAGTACTGTCATCCGGATAGCAATGAATGCCGTCAATGGACAGCATATCATTGATATGAAGGAGGAACAGAGTTGGAGACAGCACTGAGCCTTGCGGGACACTATGCTTTGTCTAAAATAGGATGATAATTTTGACAGCTCACTAATTGTTGGTCTTTGGCGCACGCCTATGAAGTTTTGTGTTTTATTTCGGTAAAATGTACTACGGAAAATGTCGTACTTCATAGACAGGCCCTTTAGTGAAGTGCCACGAATAACGAACAACAACAGACAATCGAAAATCGATATTGATATAATAAAATCGAATATTTAAAATTAACATTTAGGTAACCTTATTATTTTTTGTAACTAAACTCTTATTCTTTGTTTGGATTTCACCTTAAGAGACCTTCCACAACAACAATTTCGAGTCGCGCGTATTCTACGTAATAGGATTACTGACCGAATAGAAATATGCACTTGTCATAATCGTCGTTGTAGAAGGGTTTTTAATGTCGTATTAATAAATTATTAATTCAGAAGAAAATAAATAGTTTATTTTGTATAATACGTATAGCATAATCATGCAACTATCGATTCCAAGTTCTATGAGAATGATAATCGATAATCGAATAGATTCATTAACGATTTTACACAACCACATCCCTACTGTGATCTGTCAAAATTATCATCCTATTTTAGACAAGGTATAGCGTTAAAGTCTAAGCTATCAGAGCAACAGCCGTCAACTACGGCTTTGATGCATCTGCTGTACAAAAGCTAGTTACCCACTTTCACAATTCCTCGGGAAGCCGGTATGATGGTAACTTCGATAGAAGACACCTATGCCAGACCCGATCGATTAAATAAAACGCTAGAAAAATCTACTTGTTAATAGAATATTTTCAGATTCTTTTCGTATTTTGTTATTTTGAGTGCATCCTAAGTATTCTGCAATGTTAAATTTATTTATAAAACGAGATCAAATTAAAAGTAATAAGTTTCAAAATTATTTTAGTTGAACGGAACATAAACTTCATTCCCAACAAGTTTAATTTCCCTATTAAGAGTAGAGCCTATCCGAAATGCATGGTGTGACGTCATTTCACAGGGTGGGATCAAAATGCCTACGTACTATCAGAGATCGGTGGTACCGCTGCTGTAAAATACTAACGTGCTGTGGTACAGCGCGTAGATGTCATTGCAGACTGCATCAGCACTTAAAATCAGGTGAAATGGCAGTCAAATACCTGTCTATTTCATATTATTAAAAAAAATTACTTAGGAAGCAGTTTGCTGGTGCCAGTGTCTTTGAAACGAGTGCTGGTTCCTAGCCCGTTCCTTATTCAAACTTTAAAAGTCGAAATCTTCGGTAGTGGGCAATTATAATAAAATCATGTAGCGAATACTTCGTGAAAAGAATTCAAGAAGACAACACCTAGAAATTAAGTAACGAATCCAAGTTAGATAGACAAAAGCGAATTGAAATCGCAAGAGGTAATCGCAAAATAGAATTGAAATCATCAGAGGCTACCAATGAATCAGAAGTGTTAAAAAAATTCGTGTTTAATTTTATTATTTTATTTTATTTAAAAATAAATAAGAATCGTATAAAAAATTATCACATGATAATGTAATTATAACATTAATCAATAAGATTCAGTACAAAATTAAACTAAGACTTAAGGTCTAAGGTCAGTACAGCTAACATTTGATGTGATGAGGCGCGGTCTAATGTCTAGTCAGGAATCTAAATAGGTGACTTTAACTTTATTTTTAATTGAAAATAAAAGTGTCCTATTTAGACTACCGGCTCTTTAACACAGACCATTTTGCATCGATACGAAACATTTTCTTTCATAGAGTCGTCTTTTAAAACGACGACTTCATTATACTCTGACGCCGCTTTTGCCATATCGTTATCGTTGTCGTTTGAAGTTTGTTTTATATTATTCAAAGTTTTCATTGGATTATTTAGACTTGATATTCTACTTTTTAAAGCCTCTCGCACTCTTTCGAGAAAAGCGTTATCGGTCGGTTTAGGCCAAGGTAAACTCTGTGATGTAGCCTTTCTCGACGAAGGTTTAATGTCAGATGTGGAACCCTCAGTGAGTGGTTTCGGGTCTAAAGACGAAGGCGTGTATTGCTTTGTTAACGGCGCTTTTGGTTTAGACTCTACTGCAGTACCAGCGTTTTGTGATATTCTGCCTTGTGAAGATATTATTGAGATTGGCGACATAGCCTTTCTCGATGTAGATTTAATATCAGACGCGGAACCCTCAGTCAGTGGTTTCGGGTCTATAGACGAAGGCCTTGTTTGTTTCGTTAACGGAGCTTTTGGTTTAGACTCAACTGGAATTCCAGTATTTTGAGATATTCTGCCTTGTATAGATAATGTTGGATGGTTGAGTGATTTCTCTCGTACTCTTTCTAGTAAGGCACTATCACTCAGTCTAGGCCATAGTAAACCTTGCGTCGTTACTCTTCTTTGTGTTGGATTTACAGATTCACAACCTTCAATCAGTGGTTTGGGATTCGGAGCTATTTGAGACGTTGAAGAAGAAGGTCTACTTTGCTTTGTTAATGGCGCTTTTGGTTTAGTCTCAGTGCCAATGTTTTGAGATATTCTGCCCTGTGAAGACATTCTTGATATTGGTTGCGGTTGTTTTCGCGATATTCCGTAATTCAAAGGAGTTGGATTTCTGGGTGGTAGAACTCTTAAAGGTTTCAGTTCACTAGCAAATCCTCTTGTATCTCCGAAATGTTTCCTGTAAGAGTTCACATTATGGTGACCGTGTCGTATAAATTTTGGCGTTGGTGGCCGTTTATCAACTCCAATTCTCGGCTTTGGTGTTGATTTTAGCTTGAAACCTCTCGTCAATGGTGGTTCACGATGAGTAAATACAGAATGTTTGTTTGTTTCGTGTACAATCGGTTTTAACTTTCTTGAACCATGACTATTTTCATTTCTTATCAGTTCACTAATTGGTTTAACTTCCTTCAATTTTAAACTGTGGTCTCTTTTCAAGGGTACTGAAAATGGAGGCTTCATTGAAGTTGTGTATAATTTCGGGACATCTACACTTCTGGGAACTAAAGATGTAGTAGCCTTTGAAATTCTGTAAGGTTTTATATTAACATTACTTTTAATTTTGTTAGCTCTAAAATCTGTCGACGGTATTGACAGTTTTTTTACAGGACGACTATTGTGTTCGTAGTGTTTTGATTCTGTGATCATAGACGGCAAGACTAACGGTTCGTTTCGCTGATCGAAAATTCGTTCATGGATCGAGGTCAGTCTATCGTTAAAATCCATATGTAAAGCTTCTAACTTTTCGTTCATATCTTCTAACATATCTTGTGGCTTTGCATACTTTTCTTGTGCAGCTTTCGCTTCATTTAACGTTGATGCCAAAGTTTTTTGAATATTCCGCATTGACTTCTTTGTTTGTAACCTAAGATTATCATGTATATCTTCCAAAGTAGAACTACTTCGCAACGTAGGTATTGATGGACTTGCTAAAGGTGAAGATTTAATTAAATTCTCAGTATGAGCTCGCAAAGTATCTCTAAATTCATCAACAGAAGGCATATTAGCCAATGGTTTGGTCACGGTCTGTGAACTCAGTCGTGGACTTGAAGATCCTAATTTGTCAGGACCAAAAGTCAAGGTTGCACCAAGTACACGACCATTTCTTCCTAAAGATGACTGTAATTTAACAGGCCTTAAATTTAATGTTTTAGGAATTGCAAAAGGGGTTTTGAGTGATTTTAAATCAATACCTGGTAGTTTAGACAGTGCAAGAGGTCTAATCTGAAAAATATCTAAGTTTAAATCTTCTTTCGGTGACAACGATGGCAGTACTGACTTTGCTTTTGTCGTGCTGGCATCCGTCGCCATTGTGGGGTCTGCATCGGAACAATCATCGGCAAGGACAAATTCACTAGATGCATCATCAGTATCTACATTGTCGGCAGCTTTTTGACTATTAAAACCTAAAATATTTTCAATGCCCGATCGAACGTTCTCAAGTGTAGGCAATTGGGTGTTTAAATTAATTAGGTTTTCTATATTTGGTAATGGATTGTTAAATAAATTGTTACCAATTAAAGGTAAGGGTTCTACTATACCTTCAAACGGCGATGCTCTAAGAATAGGCTGTGAAATAACACTAGCCATTGGTGCACTAGCCTCTACCATCATTTCATTATTTTCTTTTGGAATGTCTGGTCGTGAAATGTCTTGTACTGTGCTAAAATCGGATAGACAACTCTTTTCCTCCACGTTTCTACTTTCGTTATTGTTTATTGTTGAATCATCGGATTCCAAGCTATTGCTTTGGTTATCTTGAGATTCATCTTGAGATGTAATCTGATTATCTCCAGCTTCAAGTGCTGTAATGACAATCTGTTCTAAATCAGTCGTATCCATATTTTGCATATCTGTATTTGAAGAGTCATTCGTAATGTTTTCAGAATTTTCTGCTTCAAACTGATCATTATCATTTTCCGCAGATTCGCCTTCCTCGTCTTCCAAACTGCGTTGATCGTTTGTCATTTTGTGGTTACTCTTATGCAAAAGCGAATCAGATAATTGTTGCAAATCTCCATAACTAACATCGGTGTTTGGTTTACTAAACAAATTACGTACGGTCACTTCATCTGTGGTAGTTTCATCGCTTTCATGGTCATCACTTCTCATAATGTGTTTAGTGTTTAATAGTTTAGCAACTTCGTCATAGGATGTAGTATCAGTTTCTGAATTCGTCGAATTATTTGCATCTGTAACGTCTGTCTCCCTTAAAAGATCTTCATTATCAAATTCAACTAGTTGTGGAGCATTGTCACTACTTCGAACATCGTGTTGAGAATTTAGTAGTTTAGTAAGTTTGTCAAAGGATGTGGGTTCCGTTTCTGTACTCGTCGCATTATTTGCTTCTGTGCGTTCAGTGTCCCTTAAAATATCTTCGTTGTCATAGTCAATTTCGACTAATTGTGGATTTATAGCTATATTGCTTGCATCTACATCTGTATCCTTTAAAAGATGGATAGGTTCAGTGTCCCTAAAAATATCTTCGTTTTCGTAGTCAATTTCGACGAATTGTGGAGCTATATTGCTTGCATCTACATCTGTATCTCCTAAAGCATCAAAGTCACTTATTTCAATTTGATCATCAGCACTTAAATTTAAAGTATCTTCTAGATTAATGGCTTCTTCAGATAAGTTGAAATTAGTTGGTTCAACCGCATTAACGTAATCATCGCTTGTGAATTGATTGGCTTTTCCATTTTCAATTATAATAACTCTATTTGGTGCGCCATTTTCAATTACAATGGACTCAGTATTGCTTGAACCTGACTTTATTAAGTTAACGCCTTCTTTAGGTATACTTTGAATTATTGAAGTCTGAGTTTCTGATGTTTCGACATCATTATTATGAGATTTCGTATTTTCATTCATTGACTGTAGGCCATTTTCCATGCTATCATCTTGTGCGGCCGGAATATTGTCTGGCATATTAGGCAGAGAATCAAGTATTTCAGTATTAGTTGACACATCTGACACTTGATTTTTCTGTGAAGCACTTGGAACGATGTCAAGGATTTTTGTTTTCATTGCATCGCCTTGCGGGATCTCATCTCGCTCGGCACATTTTCCAACAACACGTTGTCTTTTGATTGGCGGTAATTCTAAGGTCGGTATATTTATTTTAACGTTGCTTAACCTTGGTGGTATCAATTCCACTTCCTTTAGTTTCCATAAGTCTTTGAGCTTCAGAGAAGATTTCCACTCTCTAATTGGTACCGATAATTTCAAGTTTGGTCTAGACATTTTTGGCTCCACTTCTAAAAACTGTTCATCAATATTACTTGGTAATGACCCGTTATCTATATCACTAATTTCCTTTGGTGAATTTCGCGATATTTCGGCACGTCCTAAGGTTTTAAATTTTGGTACGGGTCTAAAGCTAGAAGGTTTGAATATAGTCGAATGTTTATTATTATCCGTTATATGTTTATTTTTATTAAAGTTTAATAGGTTTAAAGAATCTCGTATTCGTAATGGCTGAAATCCAAGACTTTCAAACCTTTGCAGGGCGGGTTTGCTTTTTACACTTTTAAGTTTTGTATTCTCTAATCCTGTATTTCCAATTACTTGCTCATTAACGTTGCTAGCGCCGCTGTCCATATCTGATCTAAAAAGTCCTTTATGAGAACTTTGTACTGATGAACTACGTGTCGCGCCTAGGGGATGTGTGCACCGAGTTTCATGCACGTTTGAAGCTTCTTGTATTAGTGTATCTTCATCTTCGTGTGGATCCATAATGATTGTGACGATTTTTCCAATTTCATCTGCACTATCACCAAGTTTTGCTTCAGAAGCCCTCGCTGCACTCCTGGCTGCATCTCGGGATACCGCGTCCTTGTACTCCTCTTCTGTGGCCTCCTTCAATGTACCTAAAACTGATGAGGCAAGGTCCACTTCTGGTTGGAGGAGAGGTTTCGGGTCTTCCTTTGAACTGCTCGGCCTGAAAATCAAAATACTTACATCAGTCAGAAAAAAGTTGTCATAGTGGACAATGTCAAAGGCAAGAGGGTAAGAGGACGGTCACCAACTAGATGGACCGATCAGTTGAAGGTGTCGCCATCCAACATTCTGCGACGCAGTGAGGCTGGCGATGAATAGGAGCGGTTGGAGGCATTTCGTGCGCTTGAAGATGCGCTCATCAGACCACGATCCTCAACCATGAGTGACCGTCTACAGAGAGATAGGGGCCGTTCAAGTATTACGTAAGCAGATTTATTACAATTATTTACCCCCCCATCCCCCCTGTCAGCAAAAGTAAGCAAAGCTCTTATCCCCTCCCCCCATGCTGACGTAAACATTTTTCAATTAATGTATTGTTTTTTTAAATATTATAATTATAATTTTAAAAATAAGAAAATAGATTTAGTAGATATAGAGATTAGATTTTACTGATACGGTATTCAACATAGAGTAAGGTACAAAAATATTATAATCATACGAACATAACAAAAATATTTTAAATTTTTGGTACACATATTAAATTCAAATTAACAGTCTTCAGTCCATGAAACCCGAATCCATGATTCTAAGTTTTCGATGACATTGGATGTTTGCAGCTCAGTGTTGTGAGTCTGCTCACTTTCATCCGATTTTGGAATGTCTACGTAAATAAAGTAAATAACTACCGATGACGTAATCATCATCTAGACTCCCTTACTCCCCATGTCATCCAAAATAAGTAAAGCAAAGACCCCCCCGCCCTCCCATAGTGCTTACGTAATACTTGAACGGCCCCAGAGGTAATGTTTAAGGTATTCAATTAATGTCTTCTAATCTTAGTAAGGCATTAAACCGCCGCCGCTAGTAAAGGGTAAGGTTCCATGCACAGCGTAGAAAGCTTAATTTGTACTTTTTTTTTATTTGAAGTCGGGTGATGCTCCACAAATATTGACAATTCACACAGCGCTATCTAGCCCCAAAGTAAGCAAAACTTGTATTATGGGTGCTGGATGACTGATAAACTACTTATATATTTTTAAATACATAATTATTATACATATAACACCCAAACCCGTAAGAGAAATTAAAATTCATCATTTCAATTTTTGCTGGCCCTGGAATCGAATCCGGGACCTCTTTCATGACAGACCGGCATGACAACTATTGAACCACTCAGGTCGTCATTGACGTAGGCACGCACGTCATCATCGTAGGTTATTTATGGACAAATACTCACGTCAAGATAGGCCGAAGAGAATGCAATGCTCTCGGAAGGAAGTCCGATGGCGCTCCCTCGGAGTCAGACCCACGAAACCGGCACGGGCAGTCACCCAGGCCTGCTCCACGAGACACAGCACCAGGTGAAGATGCTGCTGGAACCGAGTCCAGCTCTGAAGATGATGACGCTTCATCCTCGATTCCAGATGTTGCAGAATTAAAGTCAGATGACTCTGCTTCCTTTTCTAATGTTTTCTGGGGGTCCAGGGAGAGTTTTTTGTTCTGGATAGTGGAAGGGGATGATCCCAGGTCTTCCAGGTCTGTTGAGGCTGGACACGGGCAGCAATCGAGACCTAGCTGGCGCGCACACTCGTACTTAGTCTCGCTTGATAGAGGATGAGACGATATCTGGAAAAAACAGAGTCACAATAAATAATAAGCGTCTTATCGTCAATATCCCGGTTGTGCTCTCGTACGCGAGGCCTGGGGTCCGACTTGACCATTTTTTTAAATTATTTATTAGTTCATTTCACAGTTTTACAGCAGTTAAATACATATAAAATGCCACCGACAAAAATGCATTTTAAAATCATAATCCATGATTTGGCAGATCAGGCGATTTTAGTGGAGCGACTGCCATCTAACCTTCGTGACTCTGTTAACAGGGAAACCTGACCAGATTTTCATGACGATGTTTTTCTTCGCCGTAAGAGCATCAGTTTGTACATAACTTGGAAAATAGTCGTTGCTACATGGCTGTACTGGGGTTTTGAACCCGGTACCTGTCGCTTACGAGCGACTCCTTAACCATTAGCCGCCGTCTGACGCTCTATTAGATGGCCTAACTACTGATTCTCCATAAATAAAATATTTTGACCCTGAAAAGTAGTGAAATAATTAAAAAGCTGTAGTAACAAGGTAGTAGTTTCGTTTATAATTTTATGGAACACTGCTATCGGACAAGTCTCAGATATATAGTGTGATTACTGACATTAGTTTAACTATTTAAAATACACACAATTTACAGCTCACACCTCGGGAAATTCAGATCTAGCTCTATGGCACTGAAATCTCGAATAAGAAGCTGTAAATCTTATAACACTGTGCCCGTATCACCTCCCAAGGTACCGTTGTCTACTGTCTCGAAATACTTAACTAATTTTGAAAGCAGGAAGACAGTAATCAGCAAAATAACACATGGACTTTAATTTATCCCGAAGTCCAGTTTGGTATCTGTTGGCACGGTATTTCAGGCGGAAGAAGTTACGAACAAAAGTCTGTACCTACTGTAGGTAATTAACTCTTTGTCGATATAAGTAGGTAAATAATTTTGAATAGGTACCAGGTCGAATCCCACTGCGATCATATACCAATGACTCTTTTCTGAATTACATTAGTTGATTTCTAGCCGATGCTCTTACGGTGAGGGAAAACATCGTGACGTAACTTGCACATTCAGGCGACTGAATGTGTGTCCAATCTGGTCAGGGTCCCCTAGTAGCAGGGTCACAGACGTCAGGTCAGATTGCAGTTACTCCACTGTAATTATCTGACTTGCCAAATACAGGACCATGGCTCATGGACCATGGTCAATGCGGACCCCGGCACCTAGTGCGCGAGAGCACAACCGGGATATTAACGCCAAAATGATGAATGAGTACAGTACTAAATAACTAAGCTAAGTAATAGTCGAAATTTATTAGAACAACTGATATAAATTAGGTAGGTAATTACTTCATTTGCAATGGATATTTGATGTGAGATTCGATTTATTGTCACAACTAGCTATACCTATCTTGTAAGCAGGTACTACATTCATTACAATTACAACTGTGAACTATGAAATAAAATTCGGTTCACTATGGATAGGTACAGTTCACGACAAAATTCACCAATTAGAACAGTCAGAGTATTCTGTACTGTCTTGGTGCGTAGTTTTTCTGACCCTGACTGTACTAGAATGTTTTGAAAATTAATTCACGTCAAACTTGTGAATTCCCTCTTTTTTCGTAAGGAATTAAAAAGCCCTTAATCTTCCCATATTCGTGTCCCATTATATTTATTTCCATAGAAATCATAAGGCGGACTCATTCTACGGGTTATAAAACCTGCAGATTTTTCAGAAAAGATATGCGTGTCCTGCACATTTATTTATTAATTAAATCTTTATGCACTAAAGGTACATTGGCAGACTTAAAGCTAAACCACCACCATCCACCACCAGATCTACCAGTCAACCGTAAAAAAACAATATGGACGAAAACTGTAGACGGTGCGGGATAAACAATAAGATAAGGTGAAGGAAAAAATACTTTTCATAAATAATTAAATGCTAAATTTATACAATTGAGGCGACTGAATGTGTAACCATGATTCAATCTGATCAAGGTCCACTGTTTACAGGGTCACGGAGGTCAGAAGGCACTATCATCATCATCATCATCATCACAGCCCATAACAGTCCACTGCAGGACTTCGGGCCTCTCCCACAAAAGGGGAGGTCATTGCCATAATCTCCACGCTTGGCAGGCGGGTTGGAGATCACAGTGCAGTTGATGTAAATCTACCCAGAAAGATGCTGCTGCCCACCTTTCGGATTTGTCCCTTAGTCGCCTCTTACGGCACCCATGGGAAGAGATGGGGTGGTGCTATTCTTTGAGGTGGCGGCGCCACACACCAGAAGGCTCCACTGTTATTACCTGATCTGCCAAATACTGGATCATGGTCAAGCGCATCCCGAACCTGATACGGGCAAAAGTGCTAGCTCTTAAAGACCGATTACACCTTTGCAGATTCAGCTACCTAAGTTTTTTTTTTTTTTTTTTTTTTTATTGAGAAAACCAACAGCGCTGGAGAGTAGTGTATACAATTTGTCGTAACTAAACATATGCCAATAACAGGTTTTCTTAAATTAACTTAAATATTTTGTTTGTTAGAGATCTAAACGCTATACGCAGAGAAACAAATGTACTTACTTATTCTAACAAAAATCAAATATAGGTTTTAAGACTTTCGTGATTATTCACTACACTTTTACTTTCACTTTCACTACACATATTATCGGGTTTGTATGAAATGAAAATTTGAATATGGGGAAATATCGAGGTAAAAGCAATACTAATCATGGTAACAAACCCAATAATCTGTATAGAAAAAAAAAATCAAATACCAGAGAGTAAATCAGAATGGAATTAATTGCTTACTAAATAAGGACATTTTTGTATCATGCCCTTTGGAAAGCCGAAAGGGCGCGTAAAATATATAAGTACAAAAATAAACCTTATTCTGTGATCATACATTCCATTTTGATCTGCTCTCTGATGACTTAGGTTGCTGGATTAAACAATTAAATATTCAGTTACCTAAGTATGATTGACTCGGTAGGTTCGTTCAGAAAATAAATGCAACCAAAACTCACGATTTCAAGCACCAACACCGCAACCACCACAGATCCACAACGCCACATCTTGGCAACCACACATTTGTCTCACTGAAACCGCCCGGACTCTCCCGAATATAATTAAATGCGTCCATTATCTGAACTCACTGCATCGCAGATAAAGAAACCACGTAAGAGCACGCGTTCTCAACCACGATCGGCCATACGTGACTTTATAAGTGCTGATCTAAGGAATTTTTGTACACATGATATCTAGAATCGGAGATAATATAATACTATGCTAGATTGTAGATAGGTATGGGTGACAAGACACCGTTGTGTCGTGGTTAGTGAGCTTGGCTTGTATGCGGGTGGCGGCGGATCGAATCTCACACGGGGTTTGTAGCGTTTGGATATTTTCATAGTTATATGCTCTTCATACGAGTCGTTCCTTCGTGTCGCTTCAAATGGGAAAATCGTACCGGTATTATTACATTAGACGTACATTAGACGTCTAATATAATAATATATGTAAAGAACGCGAGTTTAGTTTGAAACAAACATCGTACCGGTGGCCTAATCCCGGTGGTATAAATAAATAAATAAACGTTTATTTTCTTCCATTAATTTACAGATCACAATTTACATTTCATTTAAGGTATGAGGATGGTATTCGTGTATTTCGTTGCAAGAACGGGGTTCATGAAACTGGAGCGTCGGTGATCCGACTCGTAAGCGAGAGATATCAGGTATGAATCCCGCTGCCATATACCAATGACACTTTTTTTTTTTTTTTTTTTTTTTTTTATGTTATCCGGCAGACAAACAGGCATGCGGGCCACCTGATGGAAAGTGGTCACCGCCGCCTATGGACATCAGCAACACCAGGGGAGTCACCAATGCGTTACGTATGCGTTTTCTGAGTTATGTACATTAGCTGAGTGCTAACCGTTGCTCTTACGGTGAGGGAAAACATCGTGATGAAACCTATACAGGCGACTGAATGTGTGACCATGATCCAATGTATTATGGTTCCCCTGGTAGCAGGGTCACGGAGTTCAGATGGCAGTCGCTCCACTGTAATTATCTTATCTGCCAAATACTAGATCATGGTCAATGCGGACCCCGGGCCCTCCTACCGGGACATTAACGCCAAGATGATTATTATTACCGGGTACATGAAGCTAACTCTGTGCCATCCTTGTCCCGTTAAATGACTACTTCAAAACTTCTAACACAGCTATGGGCACATAATCTGGACGCCTTCATAGCTAGAATGGAGGCTGTTTCTAGACAGGCATGCTCCATCTTCGACCGCATCGTCACTACCACCAGGTGAGATGGCGTTCAAATGCCTGTTAGCTTGTATAAAAGAAGCATCTACTCTCTAAGTAGATGCTGCCCACTGCTGTCCATTATTGGATTCGAGGGTCTGGTTTAGAGGTAGATAGACATAGACATAGACAGTATTTTATTCGGATCCTCATTACATCCTTAACCTAAGGTAAGGTAAGATATTAGAGAAACGTTTTAGAAGAAATGGGGTTGTTGGTAAAATTCGGCAAAACAAGGCCGTGCTACTCGTATAACAGGTGCATATTTGTAAATATTATAAATAATATTAGTAGGTAAAAAGGTACCAATATTTTTTAACACTCAACGCAAGGAAAGTTATATTTATAGTAAGTTTATTATAAGTATAACATTATATGCATTATATTCTATCCTGTTGTGGCATTGTACGAGTAGATCCCGAACGGATGGACAGATTTCGATGCTGGTTCAAAAAAAAAATTTTATAACTAATCGACGGTAAAAGATCGACAACATCTGCCCAAGTTTACATTAATTCAAATCTTTTTTTAAACTACTGAACCATCGGCGTATCCGTTCGGGAGCTACAATACTATAAACAGTGCGACTGATACACAGACACAAACGTCAAACTTGTAACACTCTACTTTTTGCGTCGGGGGTTAAAAACCAGTTCAATCGATATTGTTCTTAGATTTACATAAAAATATTGCGCGATGGTTCAACAGAGCTCCGAGGGTCCAACTTAGCACCTTCCTGTTACGGTATCCATTAATTCGATCTGTAACTGATTGTACTCGCGAATGCCCAAATGCAGCAATGGCTCGCGGCGCGTTTGGCTACGTGGTAGGCAAGCGGTCTGACAAAACGGCACGAATGGCTATTTACAATGTTGTGCTAGTACCAGCGCTTATGTATGGAAGAAGAAACATGAAAGTCGAATAAATGCGGTGGAAATGTGGTCCCTACGGAGTATGAGTTCGTTGTAAGCTGAAGAATAATGGGGTGACTAGAATTGAAAGAGGCATGCTGATATGGTTTGGACACGTAGAGAGAATGGCTACAAAATGGCTTACGAAAGGTACCAATTGTGCGAATGTAAATGGAAGGGTCGATAGAAGGCGCCCGAGAAGGACATAATATACTGAACAGATAAATGATCTGCTCCAAAAAGGTCAGGAGTACCCTCAACCGACGTAAATGCATGTTATGCAATGCAAATATGTTCTTACATATGCGGAAGAGGTGAGAGAGATGTAAAGTGTACTATTTTAAATGACGATGTATGATTATTACTACGAATAAATAAATATGAATATGTAGTCAGGATCGTAGCTTGTGGCACTCGATAGTCTATGCCTACCCCTATATATATGTACCAATTGTACGAATTCTATGTGTACCTGATTGTAGCGTTTGTTTCGTATGATGAATTGCAACGCGCCGCTCGCGCGCTGGTGTTGCAACAGCGCATTCGCGGCCAGTTCTCCAGCCAGGGGAACTCTTTGCGATAGAAATAGTGACGTCCACTAAAACACGCACGTATTCCCCCGGCCTATCAGTAGGCAATATCAGGATTGGTAACAACAATAAGCCTGTCAGCATGGACCGGTAAAGTATGATGAGCGCGGTCGTTTTCTAGTACCAGCTCCAGCGAGTACAAAGATACTAGTGGGGCGTGCCAGAGTAGGTTAAAGCCTACATAAAATATTACTAGTGGACCCGGCGCGACTTCGTTCGCGTACACCTTTACTAGTTTACCCCTTTATTACTTTACCCCTACCTACCCTTGTTTTCTTGCTTATAAACCTTCTTCTTGAATCACTCTATCTATTGTTGAAAACCGCATTATCGTCTGTTGCGTAGTTTTAAAGATCTAAGCGTACGTAGATACACACATAGATACATAGAGACATACGGCGGGAAGCGACTAATTTTATACTATGTTTCCTTCCACCAATGAACTAATTCGGACGGAGTATATTGGCTGCTTGGTAATATCTGAGCAAACATTCGGGTAATGTCTGTGCAAATATCAGATTGTCGGATTACCGTCCATGTCCCAAGTACCTAATTGCATTCTGTGATATTACCTCATAGCAATTTTTCTATTTAGCTAGCTAACGTACTAAGGTACTAGGGCTGGCTAAGGGGTACGATTCGTAAGCAAAAGGTACCGGGTTCGAACTCCAATGCCGATATGTTTCAATTACTCTTATCTGAGTTATGTAGGTTGAGTTGGACTTTAACCGATGGTCTTAGGCACTGTCCTAATTGGCAACGGTCGTGCGACCACGGCCGAAACTTGCACATTCAGGCGACTAAATGTGTAACCTGGATCCAATCTCGTCACCGAGATCAGGCAGTAGTCGTTTCACTGTAATAGATTAAGACGGACCCCGGGCCTGGGAGCCGCTGCATGTGTAAGCCAAAATACCCGAAGCATTATGACAGAAAGGTCCGCTCCAAATCCACCCGAGCATTAGAACGCTGACGGGTCGGGGCGGTCAGGCGCGAGAGCTATATGACGTACACCAGGCGGAAGGTGGCAGTGGCGTTCCTGCAGGAGATTCAGTGGGGAGGCTACAGGTCAAGCAACATCGGGAATGGCTACATACTGTTGTAGGTATGCGGGCTCTCCAAGTGGGACCCCGAACCCTCGCGTGCCGATGATGATGATGTTGGTCTCTCCGAGTGGGAATAACGCCGTGGAGTGATGGTCTCTGAGGAATTCCGGGAGAGCGTTTTGGATGCTCGCCTTATGTTTGTGGTGCTACCCGCTTTATGTTTGTGGTGCTTATCGAAGAGGTCGTGACCATTTGGTGAGCGCTTATGCTCCAAATGTCG
The DNA here is from genome assembly GCA_905147135.1 of Blastobasis lacticolella. Classification (NCBI taxonomy): domain Eukaryota; kingdom Metazoa; phylum Arthropoda; class Insecta; order Lepidoptera; family Blastobasidae; genus Blastobasis; species Blastobasis lacticolella. The sequence goes on from LR990056.1 coordinate 15,068,547, forward strand.
GTTGTAGCAATGCAGATAAGGTCTTGTTCTGGGAGCAAATCGGGGAGTACCTGCGTAGCATTCCGTTGTCGCAGAATATTGTTGGGGTGGCGATCTGGGTCATGTGTGTGTAAGGAATTTGGGCGGGTTCACGGCGGTTTTTGGCTTTGAGAGCCGTTACTCCGAAGACGAAGAAATTCTAAGGAAGTGTATGGCTGCTGATCTGGCTGTCATGAATACTCCATATTTCCATAATAAATCCGAGCATGTGATCACCTGCAAGAGTGCAAGGAGCGTCTGAGCGATCGATCTGCGATTACTATCTCACTCGGAGAGACCATATCGGAAAAGTAGCCACCTGTAAAGTCACACCCGGAGAGTCTCACTACCCAACACCGTGTCCTTGTAATGGACTTGCGCGGCAAAGCAAATGCCGGGAGTAGTGCCGAAGACAAACCCGGTGGTGGCTGCTTGAAAGAACCAAATCCAACTCTGGAACTGAACTCGGACAGCTATCACACTGGCAGCTAGGATGGTACTGGGGGTCTGTTACGCGTTGTTCGGCAGATTCAGGATAAGGCTTGATTAGGCAGAATCGTGTTATCACTCGAACAAAATACGGGGTGCGTAGGTGCGGACGCAGGCTTGACACGGAGATCCGGTGTTGGAACGTCACAGTCCAGCAGGAGACTAGGGTGAAGAAAGCCCTCCTTATAGAGTGGCAAGCATCCAAATCTCCTAATGGAATGCCAAACTTTCCACTAAACAAGCGGTAGCCGAAGCCACATGACTCCACTTACGTTCTTTGTATGATAAGTTGGAATCATCTGAGGGGCAGAAACTCGTTAAAAAGGCACATGTCGTTTTCACGATAACTGTTTTGTCTATCACGCGGTAAAGGACAGATGGCGTTTCTTTTTCACGAGCTGCTGAATAAGTAGCATAAAGAGGTGCAGCAACCGGACCCTTCTCCAAATTCGAAATTCAAGGACTTGTGCCACCAATAACGTCTGACAAAGTCGAATCGGCTCTTCGACTCATTAAGAATGGAAAAGGCGTGTACTCCATGGGTTCTCGTGCTGCTAGAGCCCATCGATTTCGACCGGGAGAAATTTATTTCAAAGATAAAGGCTCGGCGAGGGAGTGCAGCAATTACCGTAGTATAAATGTGATGTCTCACACTATGAAGCTCTTCGAACGTATTGTGAATTTTCGGATTCGACAGGAACGTACAGTCTCTGTCTACAGAGTCAATATGGGTTTCGGCCAGGGTGTAGGACCATACGGACCCCGTATTTGCCCTGAGAACTCTCAAGGAGGGATACAGTTCAAAGAACAAGCCCCTGCGTTTCAACGTAATATTATACGTATAATACCTACTGTCAGACAGCCTTCAAGTCTATCATGTCACCTCCATGAGTACATGGCCTGCAACAGTGCCTACAGATACCCGTTCGCGTGGTTGGAGTGTAGAAAAGGGGGCACTAAGGAAATCCTCCTATAGAGCGTATCCTGTAACCTTTCGTTTTGTCAAAATAAAATTATTAAAATATACCACTATTATACTTAATACTCCTTCATACAATGTGGTAATCATAGATAAAAATTGTTATCTACAGAAGCAGAGAGTACATACCGAGTTTTAATTCGAGACGTGTTCGAGACAAAATATCCACAGACATAACAGACAAACATAAATCACAAATATTCCCTGTTCGCTCACTCTACAATGATTATGAATTTTGCTATCCCGTTTTTTCCTCTTTAAATAAGCTCTAAACAAATAACTCGCGCAATGTTTTGAACGTTTGACATGTTGCAACGACCTGACGTTTCTTTTGAGACACCGGTGTAAAGTTTATAATTTTCTAATAAAATTAAAATCAAACCATTTAAAAGACGGCGTAATTTAGTGCATATTTATATGAAAGCGCAAAGTATGGAAATACATCTGGATTATCTTTTCATCGGTAAATAAACAGGAATCAATTTTTGAAATTGTGACAAAATTATACATCGTAATAGTGTGATTTTGCAATAATTGAAAGGCTTTACCTTAAAACAATATGCTATTAAAGACAAATTTAAAATTATTGGCAATTTGAGCAATGTTTCGGTGTACGAAAATATTTTGATGTAAACAGGGTCGGATTTAGTATTTGTTGTATACGCCTCTTGGATAACGCTAGTGGCGCGGCGTTGTGGCAGATTTAGGCAACTCGTGGGCGTTTTGCGTGCGATCAGCTGTACGGTTTACGTTATTATTCAACCAGTTGAATGCATTAAAAAGTGCTCTGAAACAAGAAAAAAATGGGTAGTACGAGGTACTGTTACATACTGGTACATTTTGGACGTCGTTGAATGTATACGTTGCATTACAATCAATCAGATGTTCCTTACCTGGGAACATTTGAGCGATAGTGCAACCTTTTTTATATTTTTCCACTTGACTTTCTCGAGGCTGATTCCAATATTGCGGTTGATCGGTTTTCCGATTGCGTACATTCATTATTCATAAAAATACAGACCGCTGCTACATGTTTGCAACCTCGATCCGATAAACCCGCCTTGCAAGTGCATTCTGTCCTTCGTACCGTACGATCGAGGTTCACCTGAAAAACAATCAGTTCCTATAGGGAAAAAAAACGGGAAGAGCGGGAAAAAGCACACAAAAAATGTACACTAACGTGTATGTACACACAGGAATTGCTAAACAAAATATGGAGCATTCAAAATTCATTATTGTGTTAATTTTAACATTTTATTAACATTTTATTAACATTAACAGTTTATTAACATTATTGGTGCATGTTTTCAAGTAATACATGCACCAAACCCAGCACAAAAAAAAATCGAAACCAACATGCAGAATTAATTATGATTATCATTATTAATTATAAATCTGTAATTTTTTAGAGTTTCACGTGCAAGTTATTTTTTATTTTATTGTTTTAGTATCTACAATATATTGTAGATGCAAGACAATAAAATCATAAATAAGTAAATAAATGAAATTATTATCGGTTCCACATTTCCGAACCATACTTATTCCTTCAATATACATATATATTTCTTTGATAAAGAAATAAATCTTCATTTTCCATTTCTAAATTGCATAGATGGTTGAAAAGTTGCTGAAAATATATTTGTTTACATTATTATTCAACTATGAATTCATTTTATAATTAATAATTAATACATACCCCTAGTTTCACGTCGTACGGTCGATTACTTACTCTGGTCTGTGGTATTACTTTTCCACGGATGATTCCTTCTCCACCATCACGGATTTCGACAACCTCCTGAACATGATGGCTTTCGAAAAGTTTATGCCCTATATTTTTTTAATAAATGTAACATCCTGTTATTAGCAATACGATAAGCTATTTTGAAATCAAATGAATACGTGGTTAAAATTATATATACAATGAATTTGAAAGAATATTTCATGGTTCGTGTAATTACTTACCTTTCGACACAGATTTTCCGCGAAAAAGTCTGCGTAAATATTCTGAAATCCACACTTAATAATTGTTTTGCTCATAATAACGATTTTTTTGTTACAATAAACAAACATCCAAAACGTGCGGTGACTTTTATGCGAATCATATGTTCACGTCTACGAGAAAAACGACCTCGAGTTGCCGCCGTTAACCGACCGATGGCGTTGCCGTAGCTTTGCCACGATATCCAAGAGGCGTATAGACTACATTACACCGTCTTTTAAACTGTCAAAATCATCAAAACCCTCCTTTTTGCAAAAGCAAGCACTGCCGATTCACGGTATGTAGGATCGAGAGATAAAAAAGACGCTAGTAGGTATCAGAGCGTGGGTTTGATTCACTAGACACCTTACCCTTTATTAAAATGACAATACTAAATTATAAGTACAAGTTGAAAAAAGAGACGAAATCGTCCGGAGCGAAATATACCCACAAGTCAGATTTGTTTATGTTCGTTACGAGTGGAAATTCGTAGCAAAATATAACTTATCTGAAGATGGGCTGCCTTGTTCCGTCCCTGCATTTGCATTAGTGGGTGTGTTACTTCGACGATTTCACGATTAGTCGGCTCGTGAATACCACGCTTTATATTATTTATACATAGCAACACTAAATTTTTGTTTCTTTTTGGTCAATGGTAGTGTCATTCACTTGCGCTTGTCTTGTTTGTTGACGTTTCCGCCATTTACGGATTTAAATTTGAAAAGTCGTTAGGGTTTGCTCGCGATTAATCTAACGACATTTTAGAAAATAATTAAGAATACATTCTTTAATAATTAGTGGATTATTTTCTGAATTTTATGCTGTGTGTGTGATGTTCTAAGTGATAATTAATGAATAACTCATAAGAATATACAGGGCAGTAGCGGTTAAATCCCGCCAGATTTTTGTGACCTCAACGTTGCATTATAAAATTTCAAAATTCCTATTTACAAAATGGAAGATTTCCTGAAAATAGAAAAGATTGGCGAAGGCACCTATGGTGTAGTATATAAAGGGAAAAACAAAAAGACGGGGCAGTTCGTAGCAATGAAGAAAATTAGGTTGGAATCGGATGAAGAAGGTGTACCATCAACTGCGATAAGGCACGTTTTTTTACCGTTTTATCCTATTATGTTGATTACCGTTAGTTGCATTTCATTACTCAATAATCATGTCATAACAAACTCAATGATAGTGCCCCTACATAACGTTTGTTTACCATAATTATAACCTCTGATTTTTGGAGCAAAGCTGTTATTGTTTCTTATCGTAGGACTTCATTACTATCTATTATCATTGGACTACATACTTTATTCAATACCTGTTGTAATTTCGCACATAGGTTCATGGGTTTCTTGAGCATGGCTGTTTTTTTATATCTGGCTAAGAAATAACCTAAACTAAACCTTTTTTATACAATCTCATGCTGATTTCAGTAACTGTTAAGAGTTAGGCATAGAATGGCAGGGATATACCACCTTTTTGTATACCTCCTGCACTAGATTAGTAATAATCACTGTACTTTATAAATTATTGTATTTATTACCTTGATCATAGTTAAATGAGCTAGCAGGCACATGTTAAATTCAAACTTTGCCAGCACTATGTAGTGTGTGCTGTGAGATAGTGGAAATCATCCACAATGGTTGCTTCAAACCTTTCACAAGATGAAATTGCATAAAGGACAAGATGTAGACAGTTATCAAGCTGGCCTATGCTTTAATTAACAATATTTTTAATGTTTGGTGAACACCTATCCTATGGATGTTGGAAGCAACATCTTTTGTTCTTAGGCTATTCTCTGGGTCTTGCAAATACAGTGGGCCGGTTGTGCTCTATATTCTATCTGACATTGCCCTGTCTTATATGTAATATATGTAAGCTTATCTATTACTGTGAATTCTTTTTGGTACTCAAGTGACAAACAAGCTGTCAGCCCATCTGGTGGTAATCCTGACCTTACACAGTAACTGTCTGTCGCCAATGACATCTACGATTCATGCGTTTAGGTTGCAGGTGTATTGACCCCTTTCCAACAATAATCATTGTTGAAGAATAATTTGTCTAATTTACTAGCACTCATAGCATAAGTCCTATGTCCAGCAGTGGCCTAGTATAGGCTGATAATGAATTAACTATCTGCTCCTCTAAAACAATTGCAGGGAGGTGTCACTCCTGAAGGAGTTGGCGCACCCGAACATTGTAAAGCTGGAGGATGTGCTGATGGAGGAGTGTCGCCTCTACCTCATCTTCGAGTTCCTCTCCATGGACTTGAAGAAGTATATGGACTCCCTTGGCTCAGGCAAAGTAAGGAGCAGGTGGCATTAACAATTGCATTTAACTTGTCAGTACATCAACAAGGAACTGTAAGGAGCAAATTGGAGGAGGTTGATCTCCTCCAATTTAGTTGAGTATTTGTTCAGTCTAGTCGGCATGCATTCGCAGTTGATTATTTACATAAAAATATGTTTTCACTTCCAGCATGTACATTAAAACTGAAAGTAAAAGTGATTTCATATAGCTTCTACTCATGCTCTCAGCCAAAAGCAATTTTGCTGCAAGTTTTCACATAACATTCTCCTGGGAGAAGTGAAGTATTTTTCATTGGCTCCTACTTTTAAATCACTCACTATGCTCCGTGGTGCTCATGACGCATTTCTAGACTACTTTACAAGTTTGTGATCTAAACTCAGCAACCAGGAAATACACTACTGCAAAAAATAACTTTGCTCTCTTGTTGAACATATAATTCTACATATTATTTATCCTATTATAAATATTTTGATTCTGAAATATTATTCCAGCTGATGGACTTGCATTCTATGGTTATAACCTGGTTATAACAAATATAAAACAGACAAAGTCACAGATAGATCAATTACACAGTTCAAACTTGTAACACATCTGTTATTATTGCGGTCAAAAGTACAATAATTAATATTTTTCAGTTCATGGACCCCACCGTAGTCAAGAGCTATCTGTACCAGATCAACAGTGCAATCCTGTACTGTCACCAGCGGAGGATCCTGCACCGTGATCTGAAACCGCAGAACTTGCTCATAGATAAAAATGGCATTATAAAGGTAAAGTACAACCATATGTGCGAAGGAGGACGGAGAGATTGGTAGTTTTCGTTAAATAAATGTGTAAGTAAAATTAAAATGCTTATGGAATATCAAATTTTTTCTATGGTACTTTAAGTAATGGGGTTGACCATACATGGTTAAAACCGTAATTTTTCTTTATGGTTAAGTGGCATTCATTGTTTAAAGATTTCTCAAGAGAATTGCAATGACTTAAAATTTCAATGAAAAATGTAAAACTATACAAACACATCTATGATCTGTTTAAACTGACTTGTCTTATTTGGTGAACAAACAATGCCGAAAATTACGACTTGCCGTATCAATCACGCTATATTGTGCATAGATGTCGAGAATTAAATAAGAAACACATAGAATGTGAATTTCAACGAATACTGCTGCACATTATCCATTTAAATACATTATTTCCTTATCCAATGAAAAAGTATTTATTGAATTAGGATTACGTTAATTAATCTCTTTTCAAAAGTCAAAAATCTAACGGAAAACAAAGGGAAGTTAAGCGAGCTCATCCAGGTAGGGGGCGACGCATGCAGACCGATCAGCGCGTACGAGGGCTCACTCCGGCGAGACACCGGGCACCGATACGCGCCACGCACATAACCGCCGGCGAATCATGTGCAGCGCGCGCCCGGCCCCAGCCAGCCCGCCGGCGCGAGCACCCGCACGCCCCAGCCGGCCTACCCGCGTCGCCCCCTGAGCTCGGAACAAATAAGTAAAAAGAATGTCGTCTGTCTGTCAGTATGCCGCTTCAGTTAGGAAAATGACCATCTGTGGGAAAAAGAAACGGCAAGAAACCCACAGGTACATTTAAATATGATTACATTGCATTGATACATTTGTCAATTTAATTTGAGTGAGCCTGTTTTGATTGGAATATGATGTGAACCTCTACAAATCGGTCAAGATAACTAAAAATAAAAATAAATTCAAAAACAAAAAATGGCACAGCAAAAGCAGGCCAGTCCACCAAGGCAGCACCCGTTCACGAGCATGACGCAGGGCCCAGCCATCGTCCAATTCAACCATATTTGAGGGAAGAGAACGACCCGACCCCCACGCCACCACCAGGCAGACTTTTATGTGAGCATGCGCTGCCAATGCCGTACACATTAAAAAAAGATTTGTTATTCAATGACTATTACACATCAAATCATCCTCACCCAATTAACAAAATTGTAAATTTATAAATAACTTCCTATTTCGAAGAGCTAGTAGTACACCATACATTTTTGTCATTGATATATTCATCAATTTTATAATAGACTTTTTTCATTAAAGTTGTTTTCACCTTATCTTTAAATTGTAATTCAGGCAAATTAATAATACATTCAGGAATATGATTATAAAATCTTATACAGTTACCCATGAAAGATGAATTTACTTTACTTAGTCTGAACAACGGTGTTACCAGTTTATTTTTGTTTCTTAAATTGACATTATGAATATCAGTATTTTTAGCAAATTGGGTAATATGCTTTCTAACATACATAATATTATCAAATATATATTGACTTGAGAAAGTCAATACATCAATGTCTTTAAACAATTCTTTGAGCGAATCACGTCGACGTAATCCATATATTGCTCTTACAGCTCGCTTTTGTAGTTTGAAAATGATGTCACTATCAGCACACTTGCCCCATAGTATGATGCCGTATGACATAATACTATGAAAATAACTATAATAAACTAATCTAGCTGTATTCACATCCGTTAGCCTCCTTATTCGCCACACGGCAAATGCAGCCGAACTTAACCTACTAGCCAATGATTCAATATGTGGGCCCCATTGAATTTTTGAATCTATATTAACGCCTAAGAAAGTAGTTTTCTCTACCAACTCAAGTTGCGTTTTATCTAATATAACATTACATTGATTACTTTGTACATTAGGGAGGCAAAAATGAACGCATTTAGTTTTTTTAGAGTTTAAGACTAAGTTATTAATCGTAAACCAATGAAGCACATTCTGAAGAACACAGTTTACTTCGTCTATATTATTATCTTTCCTATTAATTTTAAATATCAGTGAAGTGTCGTCAGCAAGCAATAAGACAAGTCAGTTTGGACAGATTATAGCTAGGAACTATAACTTGAAAAGCTAGGAACTATGAAAGTCGGTGCTTTACCCGTCCGAAATTTTAGTTTGCCCTGTTCGCTAAAATCTCTGCTCACTACACTCGTTGCTCGACCCAGGTGGCAGACTTCGGGCTGGGGCGCGCGTTCGGGCTCCCAGTTCGCGTGTACACCCACGAGGTAGTCACGCTGTGGTACCGAGCGCCGGAGGTGCTTCTCGGCTCGCAGAGGTAGGGAGTAGCTAGTGTCAAATAAGACGAGACTTGGCGGGTCGCGTGGTTCGACTTGCACTGTATTACAGATCGCGCCAAACTTCTAGACGCCTCTGAAGTTGGCGCGAGCCGCGTCGCAGTAGCAAAAAATAGGTGTCAGCGGGGTGAGACGGGTGGCGGAAGCAACTTCAGAGGCGTCTAGAAGTTTGGCGCGATCTGTACCTGCGCGAAATCCCCTCCACTGCCATTTGACAAGTCTCTTTTTTCGCGACGCGGGTTATACTAACACAACATAAGAAAGAAAAGACATTTATTACACATAGCACACCACGACACAATCACAGTTACAGACAACGGAAACATTAATAATTAAAATATTTAATACAATATGTATCCTCCCATGCTACTGTCGGCGCTGCGGCGGCCAGCGTGAATGGTACGCACTCAGCATGTGCTGTGAGGCGCAAGAAGCGATATTCTGTGGGCCCATTTTTTAGGTACGTCGCGGGTACATGACATACTGTCACGGACTGTGATGGTACCGGAGGTCTTTTTCGTTGACTCAACTTTCGAAAACCTAAGATCTGGCTTGCCCAGTAGTCGGCCACGGCAACGGCATTATCAGTCGCCAGGAACAGTTCCTCCCCAGTGCAGGTAGCAGGACAAAGAGGACAAGGGAGCAGATGCGCCATGGTTTGAGATGGAGGTCCACAGTCGCATTGCTGCTGTGACTGGTCGAACCGAAGGTTGTCCTACGTTATCGAGTACAAGATGTAATTAAAAATATAATTATGCCTTTTTGTAGCGATAGTAGCGGTTTAGTAGACTCACAACAATGTTGTTCTGCTTATAACGGCGCCTTCAAAGTCTAAATCGGCTCCCGAGACTGTTCAATCAGGACCCTGATGCCTGATTACACTAAACTTGGTGCCTTAAGATATTATAAGCATTTAAAAGTCATAAAGTTAAGAGTGACTTAGCGAGTTTCATTTTCATTATTAAGTTAGGAATATTTTAAATGAACTTAAGCGGAGCAAACGCACAAACGTACATTTAAAACGTCAAACCCTTGAAACAGTCCAGATCAACCCTTACCAATAATTTGTATAAAAATTGAACCACCATAATGCTAGCCATACACGTTCATACCTATCGTCCAATCGGCATGATACAGTGAAACTACCAATTGGATCAAGTAGAACTGACTGTGTGTCGGCGTGGATTAGTAGACAGTTTTACTTGACGACACAATCGAAATTCAAGTCTTTTGGCTTGGTCATGAATTTTGTTGTCGACTCCTTATGCCCTAGACTGTTATAACATCGTCATACGTCACTGTTGTCGCCATGGCTTCAACTGAACCTCGCTGCCGATTGGACGATAGGCATGAAGATGTATGGTGTATATGGACGAACTGCAGATTGGATCTAGCCTGCACCGTCATACCGGTTGGACGATAGCCATGTACGTGTATGGCTAGGATAAGGCTTACTTACTAAGCCTATCATATCTCAGTAAACCATGGACCACCTCGTTTCATGCTCGGCGTGTCCTAAAACTTGTACAATGGAGGACTTGTTGGAGACCAGTTCAAAAGCTGTATATGTCGCCGAATACTGGGCTAATAAAGTGTAAGTCAGAGTTTAGTCCATCGACTCGATAAGAAGACTAGGCTTATTGATTTATTACTAAGGTTTAATAACCCAAATGTAAGTCGTGAATAGTGTAGTGGCTCTCCAGATGTTTTGGTGTACACTGTAAGTTTGGAAGCAATTGAATAAATAAATAAGAGCCCTTGATGATTGATCCCTGTTGCCAGATACTCGTGCCCCATCGACGTGTGGTCCGTGGGCTGCATATTCGCGGAGATGTCGTCGAGGAAGCCTCTATTCCAGGGCGATTCTGAAATCGACCAGCTGTTCCGGATTTTCAGGTGAGATTTTTATATTTATTTTAATTAACCGCATATAAATTTGTTTAGATTGCAACACATACGGTACAAAACGATTTACTATGAAGTAGAGGTAATGTTAGTAATATGTGTATTGCGCAGATATTGCAACTCTTCCAAGGAGCCTCAGAATGCTGCCTCAAACAACAGTGGGCGAATATTTCAATTATTTTATACGTCCATACTAATATTAAAAATAAATTTGTATTTTTGTTTGTAATGAAACTAAACTCAAACTACTGGAGCGATGTTAAAAAAATATTTTATCTACACTCATAGCGTAATGTTCCAATTTCATATTCGAAAACAGTTGTTTAAGGATACACTCTTTTCACGCCAATCCATAAAATTTAAAAAAAATACGTTTCTATACAGCATTTCCCATACTAATTTCATTACAGCTGTAACGTAAAATAACTTTTTAATCACACAATCAACACTTATATTTTTTAAATTCTTGTCGGGCGCCGGGACACGGCAAAATGTAGGCTGAATACCTAGATGTCTTTAACAAATTCAAAATTTAAATTTTCCCTTTTATATTGTGTAATTATTTTCCCATTAAACAAAATATAAAAAATTAAAAAATAAAAGTGTTGCATAATGATTAAAAAGTTATTTTACGATACAGCTGTAATGAAAATAGTATGGGAAATGCTGTATCGAAAAGTAATTTTTAAAAATTTTATAGACTGGCGTGAAAAAAGTGTATCCTTAAACGACTGTTTTCAAATATGTAATTGGAACATTACGCTATGAGTGTAGATAAACTATTATAGTAGGAGTGAGTCGTGGAAGATTGAAAGGGAGGCTCTGCAGTGGGACAGAAATGGCTAAAAATAATAATAACAATAGTAGGAAGCCATATGAGTCCCGAGTGACCTAGGCTACTTTTATCCCGGGAAAATAATAGGGCCCCCTACGGTGCCCTATTATTTTTACCGAGATAATGTTTTTACCGAGATCCAAACTGCACGCAGGTTAAAGCCGCTGGGAACGGCTGGTATTTAATAAGATTTAATATGTGTTTTTACTGTTTGTTATAGGATGTTGCGCACACCGACTGAGGACATCTGGCCAGGCGTGTCTTCGCTGCCGGACTACAAGCCCACCTTCCCCAATTGGAACAGTTTCAACCTGCACAACCACGTAAGACCTGTTGTACTTGTATTCTAGTATTTTCATTCGCTTCAATGCGATCGTTGGAGCGAGATTTCGCCCCTCACGTCCCGGCCACTCTGTACCGGGTCGTGAGGACAATAGATAAACAATATAACAAATAAATAGATTGCTCGCATTTGGTGCCCCCGCGGATGCTTCGGATGTGTGGTTATGGGATGTCACGTACTGTTATTCGACGCTAGAAAGTGACACAAGTTTATATGTGCCTGCGCGACTTAGCGATCCGGGGCGGTACCACCGATCTCCGACAGTACGCCGCCATCTTTATCTAATTGAGTAGGGTCCAATCGCAGCAAGACAGCTCTGGCTAAGGCTTGGTCTCTACTCAATTGGATCAAGTTGGCGGTGTACTATCAGAGATCGGCGGTACGCCCGCCGGCTGCTACGCCAGCAAAATTTCGAGCTTAGCTATATAAGTTGATTGCCTGTGGCAGGCCTATGGCTTTACTTGCACTAGATAGAGCTGTATTAATCAACTAACTAAGCAATAATGCACTTAATATGGCTGTTTTATTGACTAGTTTCACTCGAATATTTCTAGAATATTCTCCCTCTCTCTCTCTTTTTGTTCTCTGTAAGTCGCGTCCTTGCAGAGACTGGAGTCTTTGCTTCACTAGAATAGTACATACACTTACATATTTTTTACATCCTACCACACCCCAGGTCCAAAACCTGGACGAAGACGGCATGGATCTCCTCCAAAAGATGCTGGTCTACGATCCAGCAAAGCGCATCAGCGCCAAGGACACACGCCGCCACCGCTACTTCCGAGGGGTCCGTTTGCCCCCGGGCCTCACTCACACGCAGGCTTACATCCGGCATCAGGCTCGCTCCGACAGGGATTCCTCGCCTGACAGCGTGTAGGTTAGCTTAGATTCCTAGATGCCTAGATTCCCTCCTAGGATCCACCCACTGCCAGGCTCCACCAGTGGAACGAATGAGTGGATCCTAGGATGTTTAGATAACGCTACAGTCGCAGCAAGCCCGCTTTGGCCAGATGAGATTGCTCTGTGGATAGTCTGCTAGACCTTTTTATAGTGGCGTATTAGTGAAGTCACGTTCGTAAATATACAAGTTAATAGTAATATAGAAGTAAACGAGTTCTCCCATAGCTACATTCACTCTTACTAAATTTCAATATTTTCATGCACGTCGCTGATTTCCGTTTGCTTTCGGTGTTATCTATGTAATTTAAAAACAACGAAATAAGCATAACAATCCTACTACGAGAATTTTTTTTATCAGGCATTTGACCGCCATCTCACCTATTTCTCATATTAGTAGTCGCTAGTGAGTCAACTTCACAATTGTATCTCATGGCAGGTTCGTGGGGCTAAGTGGTCAATTTGTGTGAAAGTCATACCATCACAGCCCATAACAGTCCACTGCAGGACTTAGGGCCTCTCCCACGAAAGGGTAGGTTATCGCCATAATCTCCACGCTTGGCAGGCGGGTTGGAGATCGAAGTGTTATAAATGTAACTATGGAAAACGCTGATGCCCATTTTCTCAGTCTACAGAGACTAGATCTTTTACCTCGAAAACATTAGTCGCCTCGTACGACATCCAAATGCAAATGTTTTACTATGAATATGCATCAGGCTTCCACATCCAATAAAAGGGCTAGTCCAAGCAATTGAGGAATCTATACCAGCGGCGCTCGTTGTGATTGTACGTACGGTTCAGGGTACCTGCCAAGTTCTAAACAGTATTTTTAATTCCTTCTTTAGTTTACAACGCACAGATTATTATATTCCCTTCTTTCTTTTTACTTTTATCTTCATCTATGGAGTTATGCTGGTCTCATATTTTACAAAAAGAAATACAGTTTAAGCTTTCTCTGTTATGGAAGGATATCTCGTATCTATTTCCATCCAACTCTTACATAAACATACGATAATCCATACCTAGTATTATAAATAGCTTCATAAAACGACCAATATATCTCAAAAGGTGCTATTTTATTTTTAAACTTGATAATATAACTTCAAGTCTAGGATTAAGATTAAGACGCAGTAAGAATTATTTCGTTCTATACTTATTTGGCGGGTACTCTAAAGCGTGCCATTAGCAAATAAAATGTAACTTAGAAATTATAATATTAAATTAAAATTCAATTTTTGAAATATCTCATATCTTGATGGAACCATCCTCATCTGAGCGGTCAATCCCGGCTTCTGCCAGAGTCCGCTCAATCATGATAGAAAAGATTCGTAAAGTAAAGATATCTGAATTGACTGTATACATTAAATTTAAAGAATGATGCCTGTTTCGCCACAATAGAAATATTGACTGTTTAATGGAATTATTTGAATGTTCGTTTAGATAACTTTGCCTGAGATTCTAGGACTCCGAGGGAACTCAAGATCTCTTTCCAACCTTGAGAGCATTGCTCTTGGCACTAGCTCGAGTTCAGTCTGACTTCTGAATCTCAGCTAAAAATTATAACCATTTCGAATACAATACTATATTAGTGGAATGAAATATGTAGATATCAGAACTGAAAAATTTACCTCTACTTTAAAAAGTTGCGAAAAATTACACCTCGCACGGCTCGGAAAGTTGCTGCTATATAAGTGCATTGCAACAACACTAATTGTTTACAAATATACATATTTTTGCCTTCTATCCACTTTCAATTAATGTTTTATTGTTCCTGTTAAGTTATTAAACACCGAAAAGCACTACAATTTCATTCGTCTTACAAACAATTTGCACTCGCAGCTAACTTTCGAGCCGCCATAAAGAATGACGCGAGGTGTAAATAACGAAAATAATCTGTAAGTAAATTATGTAAATTGGAGATTTTTTATATGTTACACCCATTTTATATGCTTACGCTTACGTGCCAACTTATCCAAGTCAAGTCTAGCATATAGAATTAGTTTAACATGTACAGATAAAATAGTAAGAAAGTGATTGAAATTGTGAATGTGCAAACATGTGGCCTTCTCTTGTGTAAATATACGTATAATTATTGTGAATAGAATTAATAGTTATACGTTTTGACGCGCGTTTAGTGTAAGGTATCCTTATATCTATGCATGGTATTGCATGCTTGGCGATAAATATTACATATCTCAGGAGGACTTGATGAAAATTTTACTTGAATCGCTATCGTTTCGAAGATATCATTGGATTCTTAACACTTCCACTGCTAACTCAAATACAAGAGATGCTACAGCAGTGCTAAGTATCGTAGCGCGCGTATTAAATGGACCGGCCAGGTGAGTCGTGCGCACACGCGGAGCGTCGATTGCGGACGCAGTTGCGTCGACCGCAGCGAAAGTGTTAAAAGCGACGTTAGAAAATGGTAGAAAGGGCACCCGTGAGAGTTGCCCTTGGCGGCACCACGTATACCTACATAGCTGATTTATCACGATCCTAATCAATTACGGTTGTGCCAGAGCCCGCTTTCCTTCTTGGGCAAGTGGTTATTGTGTAATATTTCTTGTCGGGTACAGTAGCAATTTATGGTGCTCTTAATTGAGACTACTTTTGTGTGGTATTTTCATTGAGCATTGTCAAAAATAGTATCGCAATACTGAATCTAGAAGTTCAAAATAGCGATGTACTGTGTTCAGAAAGTATATAAGTACGAATTACTTCATTGAGAATGTTCATCACCTCGACGTAAGGAACTTCGAAATATTATGTATCGAACTTCGAATTTATCTATATATGTTGGGATGAACATTCTTTAATTGTTAGTGTACTTTAAGAACGCAGTCCATCGCTTTTTTGAACTTCGAGATTCAGTATTACACTCGCTAAAAACGGGATAAAATTGGCAAGGTGCTTCAGACATAGGTTTGTGCCTTCAGTGTTCATTTACTAGTCCACTCATTTGTGAGACATCAGTAGCACAGAAAAGAAATTAAGTTAATAGAAATGCCATGTGTGGCGTCAAACTATCAAGAACGCTTGTCGCCACCTTGGGCCACTACTGCGCGTAACTATACTACTTCGCAATAACAGTCAGGTGTTAGATACTATGGGCAAAGGATGATGACAAATTCACGCCCGCATAGGACTTCTATTGACTTCTCATTTTGATATTATGATGAGACTATGATAGCTGGTAAGTTTTGTAATTAGGTTTATTTATAGGTGTGCGAGTTGCTGTATTTTGTATTGTGTCTGGAACATATGTTTTTGGTTTGTAATTCTTAATGTAAAGGGTTTTCTGACAATATGTAATTGTATAAGTTGTACTAATTGTAGACAACGTAGCGTTGATGGACTAAACTTCTATCTAGCTAGCGAGATTGATAATCATTTGCCTTTTATGACTGCCTTTCACTTTGGAAAATGAAAAGGCTGAAATAGAAGTGGGGCCAATATTGCTAAACTAAAATTAGCTTAGACATTGAAAACAAATTAAATATGATTATTATTTTAGTAACACTTTGTTTTATTGCATTTTTACATTTCCCATTTAAATAACAAAATCAAACGTCAGACAAAATATTTAAATTTATTTTATGATAATAATTAGTAAATAATTATAAATCTTAATAGGTATTTACAAGTCTTTTTACTATACCGGTTAGGCCTACTATAAGTGCTAAAGGAAGTACATTTAATGTGTAGGTATTTACAAATTACATCATATACTTACGTAGTAAGTAAATTTAATTTCACAATACAGTGTGCACGGTATTTAAAATTAATTGTAATGTAATATGATCTTCCAGTTTGGATAAAATAAAGAATCCCTTTCATACCCATGGCAGAAAGTAGTGGGGAAATGCTATATTACCTGGTTTTCTTGCTGATAGGACGGCCTCTCGCGAACTTCACTCGAAATAAGTGCTAGAGATGGGTGCTAAATAACGTCACGGTATCACTGTGACTTTTCACAAAGGAACTACGTTACAAAACTTTTTAGTTCAGCTTTAAGTTAGATAAGTCTGTATATTTTGTGTGTATTGTTACAAAATCACGTCATAACATTAGGACACATGATAATGTCTTTAAATCAGTAGTTTCCCAACCGGCAGCATGTTAGGACAAAAATGAATGTGGCGTAAAAAGCTACCAACATTCCGCTGATACCAGTGACGTTACTTATCATCGCTAGCACTTCATTCGAGTGAAGTTCCCGAGAGGCCGTCCTGAGGGCCTAGTGTGAGTTCCGCTTCGATTTTACTTAACTATCGCGTTTGCGTTTACGTGAAAATTAGTATGGAAAAATATATAGCGCCGCCTAGTGGTACGTAAATGAAGTTTTTTTCTTCTTACTAATTTCGACGTAAACGCAAACGCGATAGTTAAGTAAAATCGAAGCGGAACTCACACTAGGCCCTCTGTTAGCAAAAAAATTGGGTTGTAATATTTGAGAATACCACTAATGATTTAATAATTATTATGATCACAGTCTAAGAGAACCTCTCTTTGATGTGTAATGCTACCTTGACTGAAATATTACTGTGTCTAAATAGAAAAAGACAAAGCAGTTGAGCGAACAATAATAATTACCCTAAAGCGTCAGTTAGACTAACCAGTAGCCGTATTCACCATGGCTCGGAAATCGGATTCGGATACGGAATCGACAAAGGACCCTGCAAAAGTTCTTAGGAAAATGTGGTTTCAGTTAATTTTGATGAAATTTTCATATGTAATAGAGTTTCCGTGGAATCTATAGGGATTCTGAATAACAGTTTTCGAATCGATCGACACGGATTCGCCACTCACGAATTTCGTGCCGAATCGTTCGGAAACGGTTTCGAATCATTGTGAATACGGCTACAGATGTCCCGATATTTTTGGGGCCCTCCTGTTTTTCTACTCTGATTTGACGTGTCCCTCAATGTAGTAAAACCAATACGGGACAATACAATTTCACATATTTAAGTATATTATCCTCTCTCATCATTATTAACCCTCCAATATACAGGGTGTTACATAATGTGTATGAAACCGTGTACTGTATGGAGATGCTAAATGTATTAAAACCTGATTTAAAAACTCAAGCATTAGGTGTGCCATGCCCCTTATTTTAATTCTAAATCCCATATGGTGTGTTGCCCCTTAAAATAAGAAAATTTGCCTGGTCACCCTAGCGTCAGTTGTCTTTTACTCTTTTTATAGTTTCCCCATTGGCGGTACGTTAGTACCTATTTACGCCACACTCAGAATTATCGTCACGCTCAATTGCTTTGCCTTTTACCACTGAGACATACAATATAGGTAAGTATAATGTGTTCCAATTATCCACGTCTATTAGTCATTCTCTAATCACCTTCTTCATACACATTCGCATCACGACGCTCATTGGCGTATCTAGGGCTATTTTCCAGGGGGGGCCTGGCCGCTGAGGTGGCCGATGAAGCCGAGTCAATCGCCAATGTACAGCCAGTGAGCACCCCATCCTGGGGTGGGCACCAGACCATTCTGGGGTGGGCACGGCCCACCCGGCTCCCCCTCTTCCTACGCCTATGACAACGCTACGCAGTATATCTATCTATAAACTTTCTTAGGAACAATTCCTGCTAGCGCAGAGTCGAAGCGAATTACCTGACAGTTTCGCCCATATCTCAATAATGTAATGCTCATATTTCTTCTGAAATCTTTACATAGTATAAAACAAAGTCGCTACCCGCCGTCTGACCTTATGTATCTATGTACGCTTAGATCTTTTAAAGTACGCAACGGATTTAAATGCGGTTTTCAACAATAATGAGTGATTCAAGAGGACGGTCTATAAGCAAGAAAAAAGGGGTAGTTAGGGGTAAAGTAGGTGTACGTGAACGAAGTCGCGCTTTCTACCCGGGGTCGGGTATACCCGGATATTTAAGGGATTTTATACCCGGGTACAATCTGATTCGTATATCCGGGTACCCGGGTATTTAGTTTTTTTTGCCTTGTAACATAAAAGTTTTAATATCGGTGAAACTAACATTACTGGAAAGATAATGAAATGCCATTTATGTTTGAATATTATTTAGGCTGGATGTTCAACGTGACATTATTCATTGATGTTAATATTTTCCTCCATACAAAATTTTGTTTAGCACTGAAGCCCACTTTTCGTTGAATGGTTTTGACTTTTGTTACAATAAACACGCAGAGGCAACATGATCGAAATCTTATTCATTAGCTTTTCAATAAGGCTAGTTATTTCAATTTAAAAACAAAAGGTTTAAAAAAAATACATTTTACTTATATTTTCTTAAAAATGGGTTAATACCCGGGTATTAAATATAATAATATCCGGGTATCTAAAAAGGTCGGGTATACGAAAACCCTAAGTATTACGTTGTTAAGGAAGATTGTTGTAGGAGTGAATTTGCTATCACTTTTACATAATTGGCTTCACTGTGCATCGACTCTGCCCTAGCATAAATTTACCCTTAACAGGTAGGCATGTATTACCTATAATAAATGCACTACAGCATTCCAAAGCTTGGACCCTAAATACAGTTTTTTATAGTGGGAAAATGTTGCATTTTCTAAAACAACTTGAGGAAAACCTTTGGCATACCAATTACACCAATAGTCATATTAAGCTTTTGAACCGTTCTTAGAAGCCTACATAAACATATTTAAGAGTAAATTAATTAGGTACAAGCTAGACTTTCATTGTCTTGGTCAGAATTTTTGGTCGCCTATGGGGACTACAACACTTAGATTGATATGGTCCCAGGGGCCCTATTTTTGAACCGCTCGCATCGACGCGAGCGCTCGCCTTCTAATGCTTGTCTTTTCTATCTCTAGCAACTTACCACGAGTGTGAAAGAGATAGGTAGGCGAGAGCTCCTCGCGTGAATGCGAGCGGTTTCAAAATACGGCCCCAGGGCAGGATTAGGCCTAAATACGTCGATCCATTGAAACATTGCCATCATCCGACAGGTTCAAGGATGTTTCTTGGAGAATCATACTGCTGATATATTATTGCAGAGGAGAGAACAAGCCCCAACCCTTCAAAACCTCTTCAAACTCAATGCCTGGTCACCACAAACGTACGAGTACAACTAGCCTTCCAAAGGCCCACACACTAACACAATCACTTTCACTGAAGCACTTCACTTCGAAGGTTCTACTAGTGGAACGCGTAGAAGAGCAGTAGGAACGTACAGACGGCCACCACGATTCCTATGATGAGTGAGTCGCGCCGCTTGCGCGCGTTTATCCGGTATATCAGGCTGTTCAGCATTGGGAATCTGTAGGTGAGGAGATGATTCTGTTAGTTTGCATCAGGTGGTAGGACTCTGTCGAGCCTGAGGAGTCCGGGTTGAGTACCACCGCCTTATCTATTTCAGCCGCCAAGCAACAAGGCTTGCATTATTGTGTTCCGGTGTAAAGGATAAGGTAGCCAGCGTCATTACAGGCATGAGGCATTACATCTTAGTCCTCACAGTGACAACGCACCTGCGGTTCTGTATTTTTGTTACCTGCAACCTAAATGTAGGAATTGTGGATGTTATTGGCGATATTTACCACTTATCATTAAGTGGGCTGTATGTTAGTTTGTCACTGACTAGCGTAAACATAGTTTATGTACCTACAAGTAGTCGATTGCACGAGTATACCAAACTTGATGAACTTGAGGCTAAGGTATGGAACACGTCGCCCGCGGGTGTGTTCCCTGATCATTATAATTTGGACGCCTTTAAGGCTAGAGTGAATGGACTGTTCCTAGACAGGCATGTCCATCTTCCGGCCAGCAATCGCTCTATTTTACTTGATCTGCCGTATCCAGCATCATGGCTTTAGGCTTTAGCGCGCGAGAGTACAACCGGGATATGGACGCCAAGATAATGATGAAGAGCGGTGGAAAACAAGCCTTACTTAACCCAGCACAGCCATAATGTGCTCGCGACATAGCGTGCGCCGCGAGACAGTCTTCATTTCCTTCTCTTAATACTAACATGAAAGAGAGAGCAGGAACTATGTCGTATATTTTCTCACCTGTCACTCTTGCGCTCTCGTGCTAGCCGTGCAGATTCTGTCATGCTCATGGCTCAGAGAAACGCAATATCAACAAGAATACAAAAGGCAAATGCAAATGAAAAATGAAATTTCTTTTTAGAAATAAGTGTATAGTGCGTTTTGTGTCATGTATATATTTGCCATGTCTTTGTTACCATTTTCGTGTGCAATAACTATAAAATAAATTAAATAAATAAAGGCGTACGTAACCTATTACAGTTCATAGAAGGTGTAGGGATCAGCACTGAACTGTAAGCTAGAGGTAGGGTTGCCAACTTTTTTTAGACCAAATATAGTATTTTCGGGTTTAGAAGCCATAAAAATATAGTAGGTAGGGAATAATTCAAAAATTATTGTTGTAAAAAAAAAAAATATATGTATATTGTTAAAATTAGTATTAAGTTTTGACATTGTATTGATGACTTTGTATTATTGTATTTTTATGGAATTTTATGTACTATCTGAAATAAAACTTATCAAAAAATATAAAGTAGGTATTTTTAAATTAAATATTCGAACCTATATTTTTTCCTAAATGTATATTTTCTACTACATTGAGCTTCATAGCTGTTTTGTTTTATTTGATTTGAGTTTGTCGTCACGTCATACAAATATCAAGGCTCAAGATCGTTCTGAAATATTCGATTTGCATCAGGAATTTTTTTTCCTTTTGAGGATCTTATAGATACGTTCCGTTTTGCGGTAAGTAGTAATGTTGTGCTAATTAAATATAGTAGTTTCCCCTACTATATTTTAATTTTTAATTTATAGTAGGTAGACTCCTAATATAGTAGGATACTATATTATATGGTAGGGTTGGCAACCCTAGCTAGAGGCGATCACAATAGATCAGCAATGATCGCAATGGTACTAGGACGTTTAGCCTTGTAAAGCACACTTAAAATCATAATAATAATAACCTGTTGGTGATGTCGTTGAACCTGGTCTGCATCCGCTTGAAGGTGTGCCGCTGCGAGTTGAGGTGCTCGCGCGCCTCCATCGCGATGTTGATCTGCTCGTCCACCAGGATGTGAGAGCTGGCGGAGTGAGAGTTATGCGTTTTAAAAGCGTTTTGGAGGTTGAAAGAGCACAGCCACAGTAATCGACGCCAATCTGCACTAATATTAGGTCCTTACCTATGAAATTAGCGTTTTTGAAAGTACACAAATTTCAACGCCAATTTTATATGTAAGGGACCCAATATTGTGAAGAGGAAAGTTTGTATGTTTGTTTTGCATGTTGGGGGTAATCTCCGAAAGAACTGAACCAATATTGAAAATTCTTTCACTAATAAGAAACTACATTATCGGTAGTGCTCGTCTAGTCTAAAATGCCGCGCCCCACTACTTAGTTAGTTGATTTTGATGAGTGAGTGCAAATATTAATAACGACACTTCATCTGTGTGGGAGCGTCGACTGCTCCAATCGAACGACGCGTGCAACGTGAACGAGTCTCACCGGCAACTGAATGACCAATTACAACGGCATTTGTATATGTATTGCGTCCATATTTTAAACATGCTTGTGTGCGTTAATGCGATAGTGGGGCGCGTCATTTTAGATTAGACGAGCTCTACCAGTCTGTCATAGGGTACTTTCATCCCGGAAAAGTAATAGGGTCGATTTGCGGTAACAGGAGGGTGCTGGATGCGGCAAGCCGAAACACGCCGCATTGGCGCGAATTGGGGGAAGCGTATATCCAGCAGCGAACTAATACATAGGCTAATATATATATATATATATATATGACGGATGCGGTCAATGGTACGGACTCATGTGGTCAATAGTACGGACTCATGACGAAGAAAACGGAAGTGGGAGTGCGCCCTCTGGTGGGGCGTGCTGACAGAGTCTCGACGGCACGACTCGGGCCGAGTGGCGGCCATTCATGGCGCGACCGCCGCCGAGGAGTGGCGCGTCTTGAAACTGTCTCCACATTTCGTTTATAGAAATTGTTATTTACGTTTGAAAATAAAGTAATTTTAAAATCACTTTTGAAATAAGAAAGTTAATCACCTCTACTGCCTACATTGTGATACTGCTGTGATAAATTATAAGTGATGTGCAAAAATGAATTGGAATAAATACAGTGGAGTAAATGTGAACCTTTTCTTTAATTTATCTGGACGATCTAATACTGATATCACCACCCTGATGACAATGATCCTGACACACCCTTTCCTTCACGCGACGACATCAGAAGCGGTGATGACGAACGCAACGCCCAAGAGATGGTATGATGAGAAGCGACAAAGAAAATGCAGATAACGCTTTGTGGAAGCGTAATAATAAAAGGAAAGTGATTACTCGATCCAGTTGAATTGCCTACATTAAAATATAAAATGATTAAACACGTTCAAAGCGCAGCCAAGAGTCCAAATATAAGACAAAGACTTCGTCAGACAGATTGGGGGATTTATAAAGTAAACAACAAATCATCTGTACCAATTGGTTATGGTCAAGGCAGACCTCGGGCCTTCGAGAGCACCACTGGGATATTGACACCATTATTAAAAATCGAGTGAAACTTACTATGGACGGCACTTTGGTATGTATTCTTTGTTTTTGCGAAACTTAATTTAGATTACTCATGTAAAATATTCCCCTCTTTAAAAAAAGAAGAAATAGTGTTAGTTAAATAATTTGCGTAGTTCTAAATTAGCCAGCCAAAGTTTATTCAATGGAGTTAAAGTAAATGCTTAGATTTAGATTCATTTAGCAGTGTGGTTTGACACCACAATTAAATTAATTGCTTAAATTTCTACAGATAAATAAAACGATTAAAACCGGCGAGTATTATTTTTTTATTTTTTAAGTTTTACTAATACAATTATTTTCTTCTATTGCATAACAATGGTGTACAACGGTTCGCTTCACCTACGAGAACAACATTGCAATGCAACGCTGAACTGGTAGCCTCAACGTGATTGTTTCAACATGGGACGATGGTAGACAATCTGCGAGTGTTGCGTACATGACTGAGAAATGATGTGATATTGACAGTTCCTCTTTATCTGGTGAGTCCTATACATAATTATTATTTGGTAAAAACCTGTGCTGAAAAGAGGCTCCCTAGCAGATTTTAAGAGTTATTTACTTTGATAATTCAGAAAAGTATTCTGACAGAAACACTACTGATGCTCTTAGTAGAGAGAAGGGCAGGTTAATTTGTATCTTTAGTGAAACTACAAATAGAAAGAATGTAAACAAAACAAAAAGAACGTCATTTATGGTCAGTGTTACAAATTGTTGGTATAGATGTCAAAAACTACTGCCAACTTTAATAAATGTTAGCTTTTGCGGGTACCTATGTCAATTAATGTGGGCTGTCTAATAGAATATTACTGAGAAAAAATAAATCACTCCACAAAAATAGTAAGAATTATGTTAAATCCCTCTAAATGTTACAGTACACTGTGTTAAAATTAAAAAAGTGACATTTAATCTAAGATTATTTTACCATCTTGAAACATGGTACGCTATGATTTAACGTATTACCAACATCACGTCAGTTATCGGAAAACAAGAATAAGAAATACTTGAAAGCATAGTCCTATTATTTTTATAAATTGAGTACGTAAGCATCGTTATGGTGGTACTGCTGCTGATTGATTTCTTCTTGATCGTTGCCTCACGGCTGAGGATCGTGACATCTTCGGAGTTTGTCAACTGTTTTCGATCAGTCGCTTGATGTAATGCGACGTTGACGGATGTATCGTTCGGATATTTGGTCCGCCCATAAATCGTTCCAGATTGCTGATTAAGTAAATATTTGATAATAACAGTGTGGCAGGGATGCCGTAGCAGTGAGTTTGGGGAACAATTAGCTGGTGTACTTTAGGATGTTGTATCTTAGAGATAGGTTAGGCTTTGAATGTGCAAAATTTCAATAATGACCCAGTACAGATCTCCGCGATTTCTATGCGAGCGGGAGGGTGCCAACATGTATCGGAAAAAAAAGAGAAAAATTGTTAGCGTGTTTGTTTACATTTAACAGGAGACATTCGGACGAACTTTTCCATATTTCAGTATGTTTGTTATTGTGGTCGTAGTTTCCCAATGTTATAGAAGATATCCGCGGTAACAATGGGATCACGCATATACGTTTCTTTTAATACTACAAAATGGAAAAAAAGGGGTAGTTTGGTTAGTAATTTAATTTTATGTTGGTATCAAGTTGTTAATCGAAACAAAAAGTAAATACGAGTAAGTGAACTGATTGACGGTAGATAATTTCGATTTATGTTTTGAGTAACTAAAGATAAACCTGTGACTTAGTTCGACCGAAAACCATTTGTTCTATGTTAATATGACTTAGTTTGACCTGGTTAAAGACTTTGTTAGACGGATCTATCTAAGAAGCTAACTCAATATGTGACGTCTATCGAGCCGAGGTTTTTATAAGATTTATGTGATAGTTTTGTTTTCTTAAAATTTCGTAATTCGCATCATCGGATGGAGGTGATCGTGATTTATCAGTGATGGTGGGCTGATGGAGCCTATGGGAGAGTTTTATGGTTGCTTACCGGAATGATGGAGGCTATGGGAGCGTGGCTAATAGAAGGTAGTTGTTTCAATCTTTGTGAGAAAATGTTGAACGATAATGATGTTAAGAAAGTCCAGATATTTTGGTGATTGTTCAATAGTCGGTTTATTAAATTAACTTTAGCTCCGAGTACTGAAATTTCCATGATTACCGATATAAAGTAACTTTTTCGAGTTCTGTTGTTGTACCAGTAAGATGAGGCAGTGTAAGCAATGGTGAGATTTTATATCCTTCTGCCAGTACAAGTTTAGTAGTACCTGACCTGTTGTTGAGGTCAAATATCCTGATTTATTTGGCTGACTTGGAGTGGCCTGGAAATCATGTGTGTGATAGCCCCGAAAGTACCGATGTTGTGGTTGTAGATGGCAAATTTAATGTTGTAATTTTTTTTTAGAAGGCGTCTGCATATAGGACACCTTCATTATTACAATCATTGTTAAATCGTTTCAAAATGGGAGGCTTAAACGTAACGTAAAGTCTAGATAGAGTATACTTGTTCGAACAGTTAAAATTGATGACGATGATTATTACTTGTTTAGTTTTGGTGTGGTAACATATGAACTGGATGGTAACAACTTACCTATGACTGGCGTAACAGATAAACGTGAGAGCTTCATATTATTAAACTCCTGATTTAGTTTTGATATTGAGCAGTAGAGATAATGTTGTTTTTGTAGAGATATCACCGTGAACAGTTGTTCGGGTCTGTGACGATTACTTGTTATGTAACTCGTAGACCGTTATTACGTGTTATGATAGCAGATATGACTGTGTTACCTGTCACTGACTTAGTGCAGATTTGGTCGAAGAATTGACCACGAGCTGAGAGTCTATAGACAGCTATTAGTGAAGTAAAGCGTGTTAAAGTTACTACTTCATGATTTCTGCAATTTCATATTAAAAAGTATACTGTATAGTCTAGCAGTAGATACCTACGCACTGGTTATATAAGTACGGCTACTACAGTGGTGCCCCTATATTATAGAAAGATGTATTACTCGAGTCTATAAGTACCTACTGGTTTAAAAAATGTGATGAATGAACAACACTGAGCTTATATGTTGGCAATGTTTATTAACTTCTATTTATTTGTCTCGCCTGTGTGGCTCCCGCCTGTGTGGCTCCCGCCTGTGTGGATCCCGCCTGTGTGGCTCCCGCCTGTGTGGCTCCCGCTTGTGTGGCTCCCGCCTGTGTGGCTCCCGCCTGGGTGGCTCCCGCCTGTGTGGCTTCCGCCTCTGTGGCACCCACCTGTGTGGCATTCCGCCTGTGTGGCATCCCGCCTGTGTGGCATCTCGCCTGTGTGGCATCTCGCCTGTGTGGCATCTCGCCTGTGTGGCATCTTGCCTGTGTGGCATCCCGCCTGTTTGGCATTTCGCCTGTGTGGCATTTAGCCTGTGAGGCATTCCGCCTGTATGGCATTTCGCCGGTGTGGTATTTTGCTGTGTGGCATTTCGCCTCTGTGCCAATTACCCTTGTGTGACATCTTACCTGTATCGTGCTATGGCAGACGTGATACAGGATATAGAATATACTCGTAGTTTGACGATTAGAGTGGTACTGACCAGAGTAACACCCAGTCTGTGTGGCACCTAGTCTGTGTGGTATTTCGCTATTGTGCAGGTCCAGTTGCGTGCCGGCGCGGTTGCGTGGCGGCCCGAATGCGTGGCTGCCCGTCTGATAGCGTTCGTCAGTGTGGTGGTTCGCCTGTGTGTCATTTCTTCTGTATGGTAACATTACTCTTATTTTTAAAATTAGGATGGCGCTGACGGATGACCTAAATCATATGGCATTTAATGAAGGAGTGTTTCGATCACACTCGAAGTAACATTGGGTCTTTTGCCGAGTACTGAAAATTTTATGTAGGTAGGTATGTCACATATTTGTAGTAAATCTAAGTACCTACAGTAATGGAGGTCGGGGACAGTACACGAGCTTTGTGATTGGATTTGTGATGTTTCCCACTCAACAAGATCATCAAGGGGAAAACACTGGTGATGATGATGAAACCTTCATTTGTGGTAATTGTGATACGGTTCATAGTCTGGTATCCTGTCACGCCTCTCATAAACTGAAGCCGTAGCTGAATTTATGTCGGCAACTTAGAAAGAATAATTTGTGTACGAGATGATGTTGTTCTCTCAAGTCTCTCTCAATCTACGGAAGTTTAGTATGATAAATGATAATGTACGTATGTCTTATGTGTACACAAATAGCAGTTACTTAAGTATTGGTGGGTTAAAGCAGTCGTGATAGATCCAATCACATGATTCATAAGACTTACTTGGGTGATGTGTTGTGGTCAGAACTGACCGAGCGAATATGGTACTATGCTATGGTTTTCATGTTTTAGATAACACACGAGGACGTGTGTATAGCAGGACGGCCGTGACGGATGCGGTCAATGGTACGGACTCATGTGGTCAATAGTACGGACTCATGACGAAGAAAACGGAAGTGGGAGTGCGCCCTCTGGTGGGGCGTGCTGACAGAGTCTCGACGGCACGACTCGGGCCGAGTGGCGGCCATTCATGGCGCGACCGCCGCCGAGGAGTGACGCGTCTTGAAACTGTCTCCACATTTCGTTTATAGAAAGTGTTATTTACGTTTGAAAATAAAGTAATTTTAAAATCACTTTTGAAATAAGAAAGTTAATCACCTCTACTGCCTACATTGTGATACTGCTGTGATAAATTATAAGTGATGTGCAAAAATGAATTGGAATAAATACAGTGGAGTAAATGTGAACCTTTTCTTTAATTTATCTGGACGATCTAATACTGATATCACCACCCTGATGACAATGATCCTGATACACCCTTTCCTTCACGCGACGACATATATATATGTAAAGAAAAGGTTCACATTTACTCCACTGTATTTATTCCAATTCATTTTTGCACATCACTTATAATTTCACTTGAAATCAGAGCAGTATCACAATGTAGGCAGTTGAGGTGATTAACTTTCTTATTTCAAAAGTGATTTTAAAATTACTTTATTTTCAAACGTAAATAACACTTTCTATAAACGAAATGTGGAGACAGTTTCAAGACGCGTCACTCCTCGGCGGCGGTCGCGCCAAGAATGGCCGCCACTCGGCCCGAGTCGTGCCGTCGAGACTCTGTCAGCACGCCCCACCAGAGGGCGCACTCCCACTTCCGTTTTCATCGTCATGAGTCCGTACTATTGACCACATGATTCCATACTATTGACCGCGATCCGTCACGGCCGTCCTGCTGTACACACGTCCTCGGGTGTTATCTGAAACATGAAAACCATAGCACAGTACTATATTCGCTCGGTCACTTCTGACCACAACACATCACCTAAATAAGTCTTATGAATCATGTGATTTGATCTATCACGACTGCATTAACCCACCAATTCTTCACATAAAACACGTCCATTATCATTTATCATACTAAACTTCTGTAGATTGAGAGATAACAACATCATCTTGTACACAAATTATTATTTATAAGTTGCCGACATAAATTCAGCTACGACTTCAGTTCATTAGAGAGGCGTGACAAGGTATAACACCAGACTATGAACCGTATCACAATTACCACCAATTAACAATGTTTAATCATCGTCACCAGTGTTTTCCCCTTGATGCTCTTGTTGAGTGGGAAACAAGCCCCAATCACAGAGCTCGCGTATCGTCCTCGACGTCCATTACTGTAGGTACTTAGATTTACTACAAATATGTGACATACCTACATAAAATTTTCAGTACTGAGCAAACGACCCAATGTTACTTCGAGTGGGATCGAAGCACTCCTTCATTAAATGCCATATGATCTTTGGTCATCCGTCAGCGCCATCCTAATTTAAAAAGAATAAGTAATGTTACCATACAGGAGAAATGACACACAGGCGACGAACCACCACACGACGGACGCCATCAGTCGGGCCGCCACGCAATCAGGCCGCCACGCAACCAGGCCGCCACGCAACTGGACCTGCACACAAGCGAAATACCACACAGACTAGGTGCCACACAGGTTGGGTGTCACTCTGGTCAGTACCACTCTAATCGTCAAACTACGAGTATATTCTATATCCTGTATCGCGTCTGCCATAGCACGATACAGGTAAGATGTCACACAAGGGTAAATGGCACAGAGGCGAAATGCCACAGCAAAATACCACACCGGCGAAATACCATACAGGCGGAATGCCTCACAGGCTAAATGCCTCACAGGCTAAATTCCACACAGGCGAAATGCCAAACAGGCGGGATGCCACACAGGCAAGATGTCACACAGGCGGGATGCCACACAGGTGGGTGCCACAGAGGCGGAAGCCACACAGGCGGGAGCCACCCAGGCGGGAGCCACACAGGCGGAATCCACACAGGCGGGAGCCACACAGGCAGGAGCCACACAGGCGGGAGCCACACAGGCGGGAGCCACACAGGCGGGAGCCACACAGGCGTTAATAAACATTATCAACATATAAGCTCAGTGTTGTTCATTCGTCACATTTTTTAAACCAGTAGGTACTTATAGACTCTAGTAATACCTCTTTCTATAATATAGGGGCACCACTGTAGTAGCCGTACTTATATAACCAGTGCGTAGGTATCTACTGCTAGACTATACAGTATACTTTTTAATATGAAATTGCTGAAATCATGAAGTAGTAACTTTAACACGCTTTACTTCACTAATAGCTGTCTATAGACTCTCAGCTCGTGGTCAATTCTTCGACCAAATCTGCACTAAGTCAGTGATAGGTAACACAGTCATATCTGCTATCATAACACGTAATAACGGTCTACGAGTTACATAACAAGTAATCGTCACAGACCCGAACAACTGTTCACGGTGATATCTCTACAAAAACAACATTATCTCTACTGCTCAATATCAAAACTAAATCAGGAGTTTAATAATATGAAGCTCTCACGTTTATCTGTTACGCCAGTCATAGGTAAGTTGTTACCATCCAGTTCATATGTTACCACACCAAAACTAAACAAGTAATAATCATCGTCATCAATTTTAACTGTTCGAACAAGTATACTCTATCTAGACTTTACGTTACGCTTAAGCCTCCCATTTTGAAACGATTTAACAATGATTGTAATAATGAAGGTGTCCCATATACATACAAAAAAATTACAACATTAAATTTGCCATCTACAGCCACAACATCGAGACTTTCGGGGCTATCACATACATGATTTCCAGGCCACTCCAAGTCAGCCAAATAAATCAGGATATTTGACCTCAACAACAGTTCAGGTACTAATAAACTTGTTCTGGCAGAAGGATATAAAATCTCACCATTGCTTACACTGCCTCATCTTACTGGTACAACAACAGAACTCGAAAAAGTTACTTTATATCGGTAATCATGGAAATTTCAGTACTCGGAGCTAAAGTTCATTTAATAAACCGACTATTGAACAATCACCAAAATATCTGGACTTTCTTAACATCATTATCGTTCAACATTTTCTCACAAAGATTGAAACAACTACCTTCTATTAGCCACGCTCCCATCAGGCTGGTAAGCAACCATAAAACTCTCCCATAGGCTCCATCAGCCCACCATCAGTGATAAAACACGATCACCTCCATCCGATGATGCGAATTACGAAATTTTAAGAAAACAAAACTATCACATAAATCTTATAAAAACCTCGGCTCGATAGACGTCACATATTGAGTTAGCTTCTTAGATAGATTTGTCTAACAAAGTCTTCAACCAGGTCAAACTAAGTCATATTAACATAGAACAAATGGTTTTCGGTCGAACTAAGTCACAGGTTTATCTTTAGTTACTCAAAACATAAATCGAAATTATCTACCGTCAATCAGTTCACTTACTCGTATTTATTTTTGCTTTCGATTTATAACTTGATACCAACATAAAATTAAATTACTAACCAAACTACCCCTTTTTTCCATTTTGTAGTATTAAAAGAAACGTATATGAGTGATCCCATTGTTACCGCGGATATCTTCTATAACATTGGGAAACTACGACCACAATAACAAACATACTGAAATATGGAAAAGTTCGTTCGAATGTCTCCAAATAAATGCCTTTGACTTTGACTTTGACTTTGACTTCCTGTTAAATGTAAACAAACACGCTAACAATTTTTATCTTTTTTTCCGATACATGTTGGCACCCTCCCGCTCGCATAGAAATCGCGGAGATCTGTACTGGGTCATTATTGAAATTTTGCACATTCGAAGCCTATCCTATCTCTAAGATAGAACATCCTAAAGTACACCAGCTAATTGTTCCACAAACTCACTGCTACGGCATCCCTGCCACACTGTTATTATCAAATATTTACTTAATCAGCAATCTGGAACGATTTATGGTGACGAGAAAAGTCGAAGGCAAGAGACCCAGAGGCCGAAGTCCGAAGAGATGGGCGGACCAATTATCCGAACGATACATCCTTCAACGTCGCAGTACATCAGGCGACCGATGGAGACAAACTCCGAAGATGTCACGATTCTCAGCAGTGAGGCAACGATCAAGAAGAAGAAGTCAATCAGCAGCAGTACCACCATAACGATGCTTACGTACTCAATTTTTTAAAATAATAGGACCATGCTTTCAAGTACTTCTTATTCTTGTTTTCCGATAACTGACGTGATGTTGGTAATACGTTAAATCATAGCGTACCATGTTTCAAGATGGTAAAATAATCTTAGATTAAATGTCACTTTTTTATTTTAACACAGTGTACTTATAACATTTAGAGGGATTTAACATAATTCTTACTATTTTTGTGGAGTGATTTATTTTTTCTCAGTAATATTCTATTAGACAGCCCACATTAATTGACATAGGTACCCGCAAAAGCTAACATTTATTAAACTTGGCAGTAGTTTTTGACATCTATACCAACAATTTGTAACACTGACCATAAATGACGTTCTTTTTGTTTTGTTTACATTCTTTCTATTTGTAGTTTCACTAAAGATACAAATTAACCTGCCCTTCTCTCTACTAAGGGCATCAATAGTGTTTCTGTCAGAATACTTTTCTGAATTATTAAAGTAAATAACTCTTAAAATCTGCTAGGGAGCCTCTTTTCAGCACAGGTTTTTACCAAATAATAATTATGTATAGGACTCACCAGATAAAGAGGAACTGTCAATATCACATCATTTCTCAGTCATGTACGCAACACTCGCAGATTGTCTACCATCGTCCCATGTTGAAACAATCACGTTGAGGCTACCAGTCCAGCGTTGCATTGCAATGTTGTTCTCGTAGGTGAAGCGAACCGTTGTACACCATTGTTATGCAATAGAAGAAAATAATTGTATTAGTAAAACTTAAAAAATAATACTCGCCGGTTTTAATCGTTTTATTTATCTGCAGAAATTTAAACAATTAAATTGTGGTGTCAAACCACACTGCTAAATGAATCTAAATCTAAGCATTTACTTTAACTTCATTGAATAAACTTTAGCTGGCTAATTTAGAACTACGTAAATTATTCAACTAACATTATTTCTTTTTTTTTTTTAAAGGGGAATATTTTAATCTAAATGAAGTTTCGCAAAAACAAAGAAT
This sequence comes from Blastobasis lacticolella, assembly GCA_905147135.1. NCBI lineage: Eukaryota > Metazoa > Arthropoda > Insecta > Lepidoptera > Blastobasidae > Blastobasis > Blastobasis lacticolella. Next base: position 15,101,575 of record LR990056.1, read on the forward strand.
ACATACCAAAGTGCCGTCCATAGTAAGTTTCACTAGATTTTTAATAATGGTGTCAATATCCCAGTGGTGCTCTCGAAGGCCCGAGGTCTGCCTTGACCATAACCAATTGGTACAGATGATTTGTTGTTTACTTTATAAATCCCCCCAATTCTCTCTGACGAAGTCTTTGTCTTATATCTCGGGGTGTTTGGACTCTTGGCTGCGCTTTGAACGTGTTTAATCATCTTATATTTTAATATAGGCAATTCAACTGGATCGAGTAATCACTTTCCTTTTATTATTACGCTTCCACAAAGCGTTATCTGCATTTTCTTTGTCGCTTCTCATCATACCATCTCTTGGGCGTTGCGTTCGTCATCACCGCTTCTGATGTCGTCGCGTGAAGGAAAGGGTGTATCAGGATCATTGTCATCAGGGTGGTGTTATCAGTATTAGATCGTCCAGATAAATTAAAGAAAAGGTTCACATTTACTCCACTGTATTTATTCCAATTCATTTTTGCACATCACTTATAATTTCACTTGAAATCAGAGCAGTATCACAATGTAGGCAGTTGAGGTGATTAACTTTCTTATTTCAAAAGTGATTTTAAAATTACTTTATTTTCAAACGTAAATAACACTTTCTATAAACGAAATGTGGAGACAGTTTCAAGACGCGTCACTCCTCGGCGGCGGTCGCGCCAAGAATGGCCGCCACTCGGCCCGAGTCGTGCCGTCGAGACTCTGTCAGCACGCCCCACCAGAGGGCGCACTCCCACTTCCGTTTTCATCGTCATGAGTCCGTACTATTGACCACATGATTCCATACTATTGACCGCGATCCGTCATATATATATATATATATATAAACACCTCTTTGCACTCAATCTACTCAAAGTAACATACCTACGTGTATTACAAAAATAATTTCACTTAGTCGCGTTATATTTTAGCGATTTAAAGCGCTGTTTTCTAATGATTTGTGGTAGGTACTGGAACGCGTTAGACACATGGAACGTAAATATTAGCGGCCGCAATTTCGAATTAGGTAGTTTGCGTTTCGTTCCAGCGTCATAGTTTAAATTTTTTTCGCGGAATAGGTTCTATTGGTTGTCATTTTTAAACTTGTTATTTCTATTTGTTCGAAATAAGGTTGTGAATCCTTGAATGGGTTTTTACTAAATTTATAGCATCTCGTGACGGGGACTTTACAGTTTGTTATCGCTTTTAAGCTGGCATTTTTTGAAACTGATAATAATATATGCTCCCTTAGCAATTATTTGCATGTATTAACAAATCATAATAAAATACAGTGAATTAACTGCCCAATTCAATTAAGTTGGCTTGAGGGGCTGTCACTTACATTTAATTGTCAATTAAATCTGCTGTTGGTACATTGCTGGCAATTTAAACTTCGTTAAAAAATGCATAAAGATGGAAATTAAGTTAAGTTAAAGAGGTACATTACCTTACCCTATTTTGAAAAAGCCCACGTGACTGTTAACACATTGCTATATAATCCTACACGTCGTTCCAACTATTCTAAAATATTTATTATTCTTAGTTGAACTAGGTATCCATACCAAAGTTGCAGAAAAATTAAGGACCCTACCTGTTTTGTCGAAAGTCTGTCAATTTATGGTTTGTAATATAAAGCAAAGTTTGGGTTTTGATTAATAGACATTTTCGTGTGTGACTTATACATAAATTGTGAATGTTGCGTGCTACCTAGTTATATTAAAAGCATGTTAGTATCTATAAGGCTTCATGTTATTCAGATATCTTTTTCGAGTTCCGGCTCTCAGCGCTTTTAAAAGCTTTACAAGTACAATGGAATAAAGTAATTACTCCCTAAAATACGTATTTAATGTTAATTCTGACAAATAGAAGCACTAACATTTAACTAGAAATTCCATAATTTACAACCATCCCAAAGGGATAGTAAAGGATTCGATCCAAGGATAACGAATCTCGGGATTCCGGCCTCATTTTGATCCCGGGATTTTCGGGATAGGATTGAAATTGATTTCTTAAATTTATTCCTGAAATTAATTGAAGAATTTCTTCAAGCACGAAGTGTTCCTTCTTTTCCATCGAGCCTGAAGACGCTTTTGCAGCCTCTGCACATATTATGTGCAACAAACTAAAACAAGATTGGAAATAAATCTTTATATCGATTCTTAAGCAAATCTTTAAAGAATCGTAAAATATTTTGCAAATCAAATACTTAAATAATGATTAGTGAATACAAATATAAAGTAGTTACTGTCAGGTCAACTTTATTTAAAAAAGGTACTGGTTTACATAATATTGATCTCTGTAGTTTTTAAGTTTTTGTTGACTTACCTTAATGTCTTACTGAGTAAATTTTTTCACAACTTAATTTGCAATTTTATAGGTCTCATGTATTGTTAAAATGCGTGGTTCGTCGAAGTTTGATGTATAATCTTGTTTAATCGTTTTTATTTAAAACTTAAATTGCCAAAAGAAAATATTTTTTCTTTTGGCAATTTAAGTTTTATCGGATTTTGATATTGATTACTAACTTTTTTATTGCTATTTCCAATATAAGTTCAATCCTGGGACTGTCCCGGGATCCCGGGTTTGACTTTAGATAATCCCGAAATCCCGGAATTAGAAGAAAGGCCCGGGATTGAATCCTCTAGTCTCAACGCCCGCGCTGCTGCTGATGACAATAGCATCATACCAACCAGTATACGGTCAAATCATGCACGTACTTACTAACATATCCACATACAGTCGCACTTTTCCCATACGAGTTAAGGGACTAGTCGCATGTGGTACTTAACTTAATAAACCCTTATAATTTTGGTAGGTACCTAATGGTTTTAACAAAACTAGTATATTTGTTTGGGGACGTCAGAATTTAGATGGCATAGTGGTTCAGGCGTACGTATGCATTTCATTCCAAAGGTTGCAGGTTAAAATCCACGCATGTACCAATGACATTAATAGTACATTACTGCAGCGGCCAGCAACTAATCAATCCATCAATGCCTAGTTGTGGCCAAGGCTTGTATAGTACTTTTCTCAAACAATGCGCGGAATTTAAAAACACAATTTCACTTTTTAAGTTTAATGACGAATAACAAACAATAATAATTTTTCATACGCCATAAGGTTCCTTTGTTTTTTTTTTCAATAAACAGCTTTCTATTTGCAAGCCAGTTCGAAATATAATTAAAAACCTTTTATTAGTTACCTCCTTGGTAGCCATGTTTCAAAGTAAAGGGCCATTCCATTTTTAAATTACAGGACAGATATGAGTTTACATAGTAATTTATTTGGCCGCAAAATACGACAGATATGGATTTTCATACAACTTAAGCCGGCCGCTGCCCGCATGTATCTGGCCAGTACGGCAATTTTGATTTATGCATGCCAGTAACTATCGATTACCCATACAAGCTATTCAAAAGTTACTTGTTGGCAGCAGACTTTTAGAAATTGAAAATCATTCAATAAACAAAGAAAATCCTATAGAAAATGATTCTGAAAGTGAAATAACTGATTCATATGTTAACGAAATTGAGAAAAGAAATAATGAAACTGATAGTGACACAGATAGCAAAGAAAATGAAACCAGTAAATGTGATTATATTAAGGACAAAAAAATCAAAACTTTCAAAAATAAAGAGAAACAAATAGAAGCAGAAATAAACGATAATATAATTGAAGATAATGAAAGCGACAACAGTATAATCAATGAAGACAATAATAAAGAGAATGATCACCAAAATAAAAGCGCTATATGTGAATAAAGAAGTGAGAAAATAAGAAACAATAAGAAGAGTAAGTATGTTAAAGAAATACAACTATAGATAAAAACAAAAAAGACATAAAAATAGTCCAAAGAAATAGTTAGAAAAGGAAAGAGTCCCGTCCAAAAAATAACAAGGTTTGATCTGGAGTTACGTTACTCCAGACTGATTTCTTGTGAGTTTTCCTTTTTCTAAAACAAGATTATCTACTACTTTGGAGAGGAGAGAAGAATTTGAAATACTAGCTAGACATTATTAAGTTACTGTAGCCAGTAATATAGTAGCCCAAACGTGCCAATGAGGAAGCCCTTAGCAAATGCTGCGCCCTGATTGGCCCATTTGAATTGGATCAACAACTGCTCATACGCCAAAAAGGTGGATTTGTATAAAAATCCCTTAATTATTATTATTACTCATCGTGACACTAATGGCTCCGAACGGAGCTACATATTTATGGTCAGCTGGCATCGGATCAACAAAAGACACCTGGATCAACAAGTGAAATTGGATCAACAAATTACTACCTATACGGCACGTCTGAGCCACAAAGTGCCCAAAGGTATATCTATATATATATGTCGTCGCGTGAAGGAAAGGGTGTATCAGGATCATTGTCATCAGGGTGGTGATATCAGTATTAGATCGTCCAGATAAATTAAAGAAAAGATTCACATTTACTCCACTGTATTTATTCCAATTCATTTTTGCACATCACTTATAATTTCACTTGAAATCAGAGCAGTGTCACAATGTAGGCAGTTGAGGTGATTAACTTTCTTATTTCAAAAGTGATTTTAAAATTACTTTATTTTCAAACGTAAATAACACTTTCTATAAACGAAATGTGGAGACAGTTTCAAGACGCGTCACTCCTCGGCGGCGGTCGCGCCAAGAATGGCCGCCACTCGGCCCGAGTCGTGCCGTCGAGACTCTGTCAGCACGCCCCACCAGAGGGCGCACTCCCACTTCCGTTTTCATCGTCATGAGTCCGTACTATTGACCACCTGAGTCCATACTATTGACCGTGATCCGTCACGGCCGTCCTGCTGTACACACGTCCTCGTGTGTAATCTGAAACATGAAAACCAGAGCACAGTACTATATTCGCTCGGTCACTTCTGACCACAACACATCACCCAAATAAGTCTTATGAATCATGTGATTGGATCTATCACGACTGCATTAACCCACCAATTCTTCACATAAAACATACGTCCATTTCACAGTGTCACAGTAGATTGAGAGATAACAACATCATCTTGTACATAAATTATTCTTTATAAGTTGCCGACATAAATTCAGCTACGACTTCAGTTCATTAGAGAGGCGTGACAAGGTATAACACCAGACTATGAACCGTATCACAATTACCACCAATGAAGAAGGTTTAATCATCGTCACCATTGTTTTCCCCTTGATGCTCTTGTTGAGTGGGAAACAAGCCCCAATCACAAAGCTCGCGTATCGTCCCCGACGTCCATTACTGTAGGTACTTAGATTCACTACAAATATGTGACATACCTACATCAAATTTTCAGTACTCAGCAAAAGACCCAATGTTACTTCGAGTGGGATTGAAACACTCCTTCATTAAATGCCATATGATTTTTGGTCATCCGTCAGCGCCATCCTAATTTAAAAAGAATAAGTAATGTTACCATACAGGAGAAATGACACACAGGCGACGAACCACCACACGACGGACGCCATCAGTCGGGCCGCCACGCAATCAGGCCGCCACGCAACCAGGCCGCCACGCAACTGGACCTGCACACAAGCGAAATACCACACAGACTAGGTGCCACACAGGTTGGGTGTCACTCTGGTCAGTGCCACTCTAATCGTCAAACTATGAGTTTATTCATCATATATCCTGTGTCACGTCTACCAAAGCACGATACAGGTAAGATGTCACACACGGGTAAATTTCACAGAGGCAAAATGCCAGACATAAAAATGCCACACCGGCGAAATGCCATACAGGTAGAATGCCTCACAGGCTAAATACCACACAGACTTAATGTCACACAGACTATGCCACACAGGCGAAATGCCAAACAGGCGGGATGCCACACAGGCGGTAGCCACACAAGCGGGAGCCACACAGGCGGGAGCCACACAAGCGGGAGCCACACAGGCGGGAGCCACACAGGCGGGAGCCACACAGGCGGGAGCCACCCAGGCGGGAGCCACATAGGCGGGAGCCACACAGGCGGGAGCCACACAGGCGGGAGCCACATAGGCGGGATCTACACAGGCGGGAGCCACACAGGCGGGAGCCACACAAGCGGGAGCCACACAGGCGGGAGCCACACAGGCGGGAGCCACACAGGCGGGAGCCACATAGGCGGGATCTACACAGGCGGGAGCCACACAGGCGGGAGCCACACAAGCGGGAGCCACACAGGCGGGAGCCACACAGGCGGGAGCCACCCAGGCGGGAGCCACATAGGCGGGATCTACACAGGCGGGAGCCACACAGGCGGGAGCCACCCAGGCGTTAATAAACATTGCCAACATATAAGCTCAGTGTTGTTCATTCGTCACATTTTTTAAACCAGTAGGTACTTATAGACTCTAGTAATACCTCTTTCTATAATATAGGGGCACCACTGTAGCAGCCGTACTTATATAGCCAGTGCGTAGGTATCCACTGCTAGACCATACAGTACACCTTTCAATATGAAATTGCTGAAATCATGAAGTAGCAACTCCAACACGCTTTACTTCACTAATAGCTGTCTATAGACTCTCAGCTCGCGGTCAATTCCTCGACCAAACCTGCACCAAGTCAGTGATAGGTAACAGTCATATCTGCTATCATAACACGTAACAACGGTCTACGAGTTACATAACAAGTAATCGTCACAGACCCGAACAAATGTTCACGGTGACATCTCTACAAAAACAACACCATCTCCACTGCTCAACATCAAAACCAAATCAGGAGTTTAATAATATGAAGCTCTCACGTTTATCTGTTACGCCAGTCATAGGTAAGTTGTTACCATCCAGTTCATATGTTACCACACCAAAACTAAACAAGTAATAATCATCGTCATCAATTTTAACTGCTCGAACAAGTATACTCTATCTAGACTTTACGTTACGTTTAAGCCTCCCATTTTAAAACGATTTAACAATGATTGTAATAATGAAGGTGTCCCATATACAGACGCTTTCTAAAAAAAAATTACAACATTAAATTTGCCATCCACAGCCACAACATCGAGACTTTCGGGGCTATCACACACATGATTTCCAGGCCACTCCAAGTCAGCCAAATAAATAAGGATATTTGATCTCAACAACAGTTCAGGTACTACTAAACTTGTACTGGTAGAAGGATATAAAATCTCACCATTGCTTACACTGCCTCATCTTACTGGTACAACAACAGAACTCGAAAAAGTTACTTTATATCGGTAATCATGGAAATTTCAGTACTCGGAGCTTAAGTTAATTTAATAAACCGACTATTGAACAATCACCAAAATATCTGGACTTTCTTAACATCATTATCGTTCAACATTTTCTCACAAAGATTGAAACAACTACCTTCTATTAGCCACGCTCCCATAGCCTCCATCTGGCCGGTAAGCAACCATAAAACTCTCCCATAGGCTCCATCAGCCCACCATCAGTGATAAAACACGATCACCTCCATCCGATGATGCGAATTACGAAATTTTAAGAAGACAAAACTATCACATAAATCTTATAAAAACCTCGGCTCGATAGACGTCACATATTGAGTTAGCTTCTTAGATAGATCCGTCTAACAAAGTCTTTAACCAGGTCAAACTAAGTCATATTAACATAGAACAAATGGTTTTCGGTCGAACTAAGTCACAGGTTTATCTTTAGTTACTCAAAACATAAATCGAAATTATCTACGGTCAATCAGTTCACTTACTCGTATTTACTTTTTCTTTCGATTAATAACTTGATACCAACATAAAATTAAATTACTAACCAAACTACCCCTTTTTTTCCATTTTGTAGTATTAAAAGAAACGTATATGAGTGATCCCATTGTTACCGCGGATATCTTCTATAACATTGGGAAACTACGACCACAATAACAAACATACTGAAATATGGAAAAGTTCGTTCGAATGTCTCCTGTTAAATGTAAACAAACACGCTAAAAAAATTCTCTTTTTTTCCGATACATGTTGGCACCCTCCCGCTCGCATAGAAATCGCGGAGATCTGTACTGGGTCATTATTGAAATTTTGCACATTCGAAGCCTATCCTATCTCTAAGATACAACATCCTAAAAGTACACCAGCTAATTGTTCCACAAACTCACTGCTACGGCATCCCTGCCACACTATTATTGTCAAATATTTACTTAATCAGCAATCTGGAACGATTTATGGTGACGGGAAAAGTCGGAGGCAAGAGACCCAGAGGCCGAAGTCCAAAGAGATGGGCGGACCAAATATCCGAACGATACATCCGTCAACGTCGCATTACATCAGGCGACCGATGGAGACAAACTCCGAAGATGTCACGATCCTCAGCAGTGAGGCAATGATCAAGAAGAAGAAGTCAATCAGCAGCAGTACCACCATAACGATGCTTACGTACTCAATTTATAAAAATAATAGGACTATGCTTTCAAGTATTTCTTATTCTTGTTTTCCGATAACTGACGTGATGTTGGTAATACGTTAAATCATAGCGTACCATGTTTCAAGATGGTAAAATAATCTTAGATTAAATGTCACTTTTTTAATTTTAACACAGTGTACTGTAACATTTAGAGGGATTTAACATAATTCTTACTATTTTTGTGGAGTGATTTATTTTTTCTCAGTAATATTCTATTAGACAGCCCACATTAATTGACATAGGTACCCGCAAAAGCTAATATTTATTAAACTTGGCAGTAGTTTTTGACATCTATACCAACAATTTGTAACACTGACCATAAATGACGTTCTTTTTGTTTTGTTTACATTCTTTCTATGTGTAGTTTCACTAAAGATACAAATTAACCTGCCCTTCTCTCTACTAAGGGCATCAATAGTGTTTCTGTCAGAATACTTTTCTGAATTATCAAAGTAAATAACTCTTAAAATCTGCTAGGGAGCCTCTTTTCAGCACAGGTTTTTACTAAATAATAATTATGTATAGGACTCACCAGATAAAGAGGAACTGTCAATATCACATCATTTCTCAGTCATGTACGCAACACTCGCAGATTGTCTACCATCGTCCCATGTTGAAACAATCACGTTGAGGCTACCAGTCCAGCGTTGCATTGCAATGTTGTTCTCGTAGGTGAAGCGAACCGTTGTACACCATTGTTATGCAATAGAAGAAAATAATTGTATTAGTAAAACTTAAAAAATAAAAAAATAATACTCGCCGGTTTTAATCGTTTTATTTATCTGCAGAAATTTAAGCAATTAATTTAATTGTGGTGTCAAATCACACTGCTAAATGAATCTAAATCTAAGCATTTACTTTAACTTCATTAAATAAACTTTAGCTGGCTAATTTAGAACTACGCAAATTATTCAACTAACACTATTTCTTTTTTTTAAAAGAGGGGAATATTTTACATGAGTAATCTAAATTAAGTTTCGCAAAAACAAAGAATACATACCAAAGTGCCGTCCATAGTAAGTTTCACTCGATTTTTAATAATTGTGTCAATATCCCAATGGTGCTCTCGAAGGCCCGAGGTCTGCCTTGACCATAACCAATTGGTACAGATGATTTGTTGTTTACTTTATAAATCCCCCAATCTGTCTGACAAAGTCTTTGTCTTATATCTCGGGGTGTTTGGACTCTTGGCTGCGCTTTGAACGTGTTTAATAATTTTATATTTTAATGTAGGCAATTCAACTGGATCGAGTAATCACTCTCCTTTTATTATTACGCTTCCACAAAGCGTTATCTGCATTTTCTTTGTCGCTTCTCATCATACCATCTCTTGGGCGTTGCGTTCGTCATCACCGCTTCTGATGTCGTCGCGTGAAGGAAAGGGTGTATCAGGATCATTGTCATCAGGGTGGTGATATCAGTATTAGATCGTCCAGATAAATTAAAGAAAAGATTCACATTTACTCCACTGTATTTATTCCAATTCATTTTTGCACATCACTTATAATTTCACTTGAAATCAGAGCAGTGTCACAATGTAGGCAGTTGAGGTGATTAACTTTCTTATTTCAAAAGTGATTTTAAAATTACTTTATTTTTAAACGTAAATAACACTTTCTATAAACGAAATGTGGAGACAGTTTCAAGACGCGTCACTCCTCGGCGGCGGTCGCGCCAAGAATGGCCGCCACTCGGCCCGAGTCGTGCCGTCGAGACTCTGTCAGCACGCCCCACCAGAGGGCGCACTCCCACTTCCGTTTTCATCGTCATGAGTCCGTACTATTGACCACCTGAGTCCATACTATTGACCGTGATCCGTCATATATATATATATATGTATAATAATTATGAACCTAACACATTCCACCAACCTATGCAAATGGTTAGTCTCCTTCCCGTACTGGTCTCGGCGCGAGAGGCCGGCGGCGGCGGCGGGCGGCGGGGAGCCCCCGCGCAGCAGCTCCTCGCGCTCGCGACGCGCGTTCGCCCGCGACGAGGTCTTCGTGAACTCCTGCTGGTAGTCCTGGGGAGTGGGGTGGTCATTACCAGCTGTAGAATTCCGCCACGCTAATGATTTGGCTTTGTGGAGATAGCTGGTAATCCTGGAGAGTGGCGTGGTAAGTGTAATTACCAGCTGCAAAATCTCACCAGCCTAACAACCTGGCTTTGTGGAGAGAGCTGGTTATCCTACAGAGTGGTGTGATAGGCTTCGTGTTATTTATCATCACAGCCCGTAACAGTCCACTGCAGGACTTAGGGCCTCTTCAACTGAAGAGGAAGTTATGGCCATAATCTCCACGCTTGACAGGCGGGTTGGAGATCGCATTATTATGAATTAACAATGGAAAATGCTGCTGCACATTTTCACGGAGACTATAAGTTTTGCCTAACAAACCTATTAGTCGCCTTGTACGACACCCACGAGTGTAAGGGGTTGGTACTATTCTACTCTGCGGGACACCACACGGCCATTTGTGTAATTGCCAGCTGCAAAATTTCACCACCCTAAAAACCTGGCTTTGTGGAGAGAGGTTCTCTCATCTTGTACCTTCCTATACCAGCTGAAAATTTTCACCACCTTACAACCCGCTGCGAATTGAAATTCCATGCGTGCCATCCGTCCGGATGAGTTGCGATGGACAACCGCACGATTTTCAAGGAACTTTATTTTGGGACGAGCTTCCTGTAGCAGTGTTTCCAAACCTAAATCGCTAACTAAGACCGTCCGGCGTTCTCAGTGCTCCAGTAGTTCCGTAACCATGCTACTTCGTCGATATATCGTACTACTTGTTAACCATGGTATGCCCGTGAATTAAGTTTTAAAATGTGTGATAATAACCGCAATAATTAAAAACAATATGTTTCTAAACCGTTACGAAACGTGCCGACACCTATCTCAAAGCCGGCGGTATTTGCGACTTTCCGGGTGTTGCGGGTGACTATGGGCGGCTGTGATCACGCACCATCATGTGATACGTTAAAATAATGACCGCTTGCACTATACTTAGGCGACTTCGCTACTAAACCAAATATCTAAGAGTCAGGTGCGGTGCTAACAAACACGGCGAGATGAGTCGTGTGCACATACAGATGTATGGCCGCCGAAGTATACCATACGCGCCCGACCAGCCGAGTCCGCGTTGGCGCGACGCGAGTGTGTAAGCCTACGACGATTGAGTACGATTGTTTGTATGGACCGGCCAAACGAGTCCGCCCGCACTCGCGTAGCGCCAATTTTGTTTGGACCGACGCACAGTGGGCTGAAAATCGAGCTTCATAGACATAGGCAACTCAACTTTTAATGTGTCGTTTTTTTGGCGGGAATTGCTTCCATGAGCTATAACTATACATAAAAATGTTATCCGAGTTAACTCTGCGCAAAAACAAATGAATTATATTTTTTTTACGAAAAAAATGTATGGAGCCAATATGAAAAATCCAATTATCTCTGAAACCGCTAGGAAAACCGTAATATCCTTACAGATGGTTATAAAACTAATTATTCATGATTTTTTGACATACTCCATATAACGGTTACTGCTGCAGAATTTTTTTTAAAAATCGTCGAAATATTTTATTTATTTATTTATACACGGTTCCTTTCGGTGAGAATTTAGCAACACGTTAAATCATATAGTATTAGGCTTGGTTCCTAGAAATAGTAGGTAGATGTAGGTAGGGTAAATTCTCACCGAAAGGAACCGTTTATAAATAAATAAATAAAATATTTCGAAGATTTAAAAAAAAAAATCTGCAGCAGTAACCGTTATATGGAGTATGTCAAAAAATCATGAATAATTAGTTTTATAACCATCTGTAAGAATATTACGAAAAAAATGTATGGAGCCAATATGAAAAATCAAATTATCTCTGAAACAGCAAGGAAAACCGTATTACGGTTTTCCTTGCTGTTTAAAATATTTTGCTTGGTTATAAAACTAATTATTCATGATTTTTTGACATACTCCATATAACGGTTACAGCTGCAGATTTTTTTTTTAAATTATTGAAAAAAAGTATTTTCAAATTTTAAATGGTAGGCAAATATATTTGCTCAAATGTTTAGTAGGTATATATACAGGGTGTCCCGTAAGGTAACGATAAGTTTGAATAGGGTGATCGAGGAAGTCACTAAGGTCACCAGAAAAATATAAAAAAAAATCGCTCTTGGATATTTTTAAAATTATGTTAATTTTTTTTTATCAAAAATTGAACACCCGTTGAGCCTATTTCAATAACTGTGACTATAAATATTGCTTCAGAAAATAACTTAAATAACTTATTACCTGTCTCACTCCCTCTATTAACAATGTATTGTCCTTAAAACCGGTTTCGTCAATCTCGCTTGTCTCTTGATTTTGGGGTGCATTTCTCGGAATTTATTTTTAGCCGTCGTATTATGAATTAACTAAATAAGTGTAATACTATTTTAGAATGGTGATAAAATAAGCTAACTTTTTAGGAAACTTGCCAGAGTTGCATTGTACATTTTTTTTTCAGGACACTGATAAAGTTGAGTGAAATCGTAATTGTTAAGTCCTTGGCAAGGGACAAACATGATTTTCTTTATGATCTTGGTCAGATATGTATTGTTTTTTTTTATTTCAGATTGTAGAAAGGTTATTAACGTTTACATAACAGTTTTTTATTTTTTTCTAAAGCAATATTTGTAGTCACAGTTAATGAAATAGGCTCAACGGGTGTTCAATTTTCGATAAAAAACAAAAATTGCCATAATTTTCAAAATATCCAAGAGCGATTTTTTTTTATATTTTTCTGGTGACCCTAGTGACTTTCTCGATCACCCTATTCAAACTTATCGTTACCTTACGGGACACCCTGTATAATAGGTATATGTATATAAAAACCGTTTAATCAAATTGATAATTGTTTATATTGATAATTTACATTTATATAAAATGGTGGGTTACAAAAATGTGGTTTTTATTAATATAATATGTATTGATAATAAAAAGATAGTAATTTATAATATCTTACAAACTATTGATAAGAAGAAACTTAACTTCTTCACTTTTTATTATTATGTACAAGTAATAAGAAAAAAGGAATAACAATAGCATGCAATAATATTATTGAAATAAAAAAAAATAATTAAATATGACTTAATCTAAAACACATTATTCAGTTTATTCATTTTCCTTATCACTCTCGTCGTCTTGGGTATCCATTTCTGAGTCATAATGCACATTGGAAACATCTAGAAACTCAAAGTCAGTTTCTCGAAACTGAATTATCTCGAGAGTTTCAGAAAAATACTGCTGCCTTTTCTTGGTATCTAACTTGGGCCTTTGTGCACTTATTATAGGATCTGAAGAAATAATAAGCATATTAAGGATATCTTGATTACTATCTTGCCTGTTCTTTTTCCGCGAATGATGTTCTCGAAACCTTCTAAAATCTTTATTTCGAGCTTCTGATGCTTCTTCTGAGAGACTTCCAATCGGTACAATATCATTATTTTGGATTATATCTGCCCCGTGTATAAGTATTTTATGGACGGTTGAAGACATATAATACCAGTCATATAACTCCACGTACTTTTCTGCGGTTTGGCGAGCATAATCTTTGAACTTACTGACATCGATGTTCTCACCCGAAGTGATTGTTTGCAAAATTACAGCAAATCTTCTTACAAGTTCTTCATCCAACCCGGTAATGGCTGCAGTTTTATTTGGGAATTCAAAGAACCTTCTTGCTGTATTTCCGTCATTGGTAGTTCCCGAGCCTTGTTTTACGATGTCAATCAAAAGATTGAGTTCATTTTTGAACTTATCCTGGATAATCTTTTTTCTTCTTTTTAACATTTCTTTGTGCTCATTTCCTCTCGCTGCCCACTCTTTGAAATCAAGTCTGTACGAAATATGTAACAAACATTCCATACAATTAATACGGGCGTGTAGAGATGACAACCCAAATTCGTAAACGGCAGCGGACACGGTCTTTGACGTCACAGCATCCAAACGGTTCATTTCAGTTGGTTTTGCTAAACACAGATAGCATGATGAATTTGATCTGGCATCAGATAGGTACGTGCAGACTTTAGCATCGATCATTGTCATCATCAGTTGATGGTTCACCTTATTTCCATTATTGCACTCTGTGGGAATAAGAGCCTTGATTTCATCATCCATGTGTCTTTTATTATCAATGACGACTGCTTCGCTCTCCTTCACAAAAGTAAACTGAACTGGGCGACAATACACCGCTGAGCACGGTTTCGGGTTCGTCCATAAAGTGTTGTCTCCATCAGTCAGTTTAAGTGGCACTAAGGACGTCATAAAAATGCTGGAATCATCTTGCTCACCCTCCATTTTCTGCTTGTATCGGCTTTGGTTTGAAGCACCATCAAATCCCCACTTTGATATCAGTTTCAAATGTTTATTTTGCACATTGTTAGAAAGAGTGTGGAGGATTCTCTTCACTGTGATGTCAAGTAAACTTTGAAGTGTAATCCTGGCTGATGAATCCGTCACCGACACTGCTTGCTTTGGCGGATAGCATTCAAGCTTCGCTTGTTGCACTTTATAGTACGATGGATAAATGTCCTTAGCACCTTCTCTAATGGCCGTCTCTCGCAATGTGATATATTGCCACTTCGATAGTTTTAAAGAGAGCAATAATCCAAGCGCTTTTTCTGGGGTAAATATATCAGTTTTCACAGTTTTTTTTATTGATTCCTTAATTTGACCAGCTGCTTCAGGATTTTTTAATATATATTCGATGACAGATGCGATATCCTCGTGGCCTTTCTCTTTTAAACGTAGTGCAGCTGTATATGCCAATTCACTTGGGTCTTCGTCTTTATGATCATCAGATCTTCTCTTTTTCTGTTTGCTTCCTAGATCTTCAAAAGGTTTTCGAAGTATCTTGGTCATTGTTCCAACAGAGGATGATGTCGATGGCTCTGGTGAGACTGGTCGTTCATCAACAGTTGCTTCTTGAGTGTTTAACATTGTTTGTACGCAACTTGGCCAATCGATATTTGCTTGTAGCCAATTATCGTTCTGTTTTCTGAATGTATCTTTAATTCGGTGAGATCTCTGCCATCTCTGTGATGCAGCTCGTGTGAATTTCCGACAAAATTCTTTTAAAGTCACACAATCTTCGGCACCAATGCAATCGCCTAAGCGAGACATAACTGCACCAAACAATACTTTATAGTCAAATGAAGTACTTTCACTTTTTAGAAGAACAAACAAGTCTAAATTAGTTATTAAACTTTCCATTCTAACACTTTTCAGTCGCAGGACAAATGTAATGTTAACGGTTACAAAGTTTTGTAAATACTAAATTATAACACAAAATTTTAGTCCTTTTATTGTAGTGGTCGCTCATTAGTTAATTACTACCCTCATTAAGGGTAGTTAAATGATGATCATTACTTAACTACCCTATCTCACCGAAAGGAACCGTGTATAAATAAATAAATAAAATATTTCGACGATTTTTAAAAAAAATTCTGCAGCTGTAACCGTTATATGGAGTATGTCAAAAAATCATGAATAATTAGTTTTATAACCATCTGTAAGGATATTACGGTTTTCCTAGCGGTTTCAGAGATAATTGGATTTTTCATATTGGCTCCATACATTTTTTTCGTAAAAAAAATATAATTCATTTGTTTTTGCGCAGAGTTAACTCGGATAACATTTTTATGTATAGTTATAGCTCATGGAAGCAATTCCCGCCAAAAAAACGACACATTAAAAGTTGAGTTGCCTATGTCTATGAAGCTCGATTTTCAGCCCACTGTGCGACGAAACGAGCCGGGCGCACTCATATAACGCCAATTACGACCCAAATGTTGACCCGATTGTTTGTATGGACCGGCCAAACGAGTCCGCCCGCACTCGCGTAGCGCCAATTTTATTTGGACCGACGAAACGAGCCGGGCGCACTCAAATAACGCCAATTACGACCCAAATGTTGAGGGCCGCAGCGAACGAGTTAACTTGGCGCCTTAAGATATTCTTGAGCATTTAGGCGTCACAAAATCGATGTCATAAAGTTATGAATTGTTGGTGTTGGTGCAAAGCCTATTCTTGTTATAAATACCTGTATCAGGCAACTATAAAATAAGAGCTAAGTTACCTAATATAACATATTTATAAACAGCATTATATATAAAACTATGCTCACCATAAGGATTTCTCTGTGTCTTTTTATAGTATGCATTGTGGCAGCGCCATTGGGTGCCAGCTCAGCCATTTTGTCATTTATTGATGAGAGCTGTGAATAAAAAATTCTATTTGTTATGACTGTAATATTGATCTGTGGACTGTGGTGTTTTATAATTAATATAATAAAAAATGTGAGGTATTAATACAATAGGGTGGCAATCGGCTAACGAGACTGTTTAACCTGGTTGTGCTCTTGTGCACGAGGGCCCGAGCTCTGCTTTGACCGTGATCCAGGATTTGGCAGATCAGGTAATTACAGTGGAGTAACTGCCATCTGACCTCTGTGACGCTGTTAACAGCTGTGACCTCTGTGACGCCTGATCAGATTGGATCATGGCGTGTAACCAGTTACCTGAATGTGTACATTTCATCACCATCGGTTTATCACTGATAATAGCATCGGTTTGTGTTCAACTAATGTACATAACTAAAAAAAGGGTCATTGGTACATGGAGGCACAGGGGTTCTACCCGGTATCTCGGGATACGAGTCTGACCCTTTGACCATAAGGCACCAACGCACTACTTCTTATAGGTGAGCGTCACTTCTAATTATAGTATGGTAAAAATAGAGTAACAAACAAATCATTCATTATTCTAAGTAAGGGGCCGTGCATAAAATACGTCACGCCAAAATCAGCTTCTTCTGACCCCCTCCCCCCCATTGTCACGCTGTGTCACATTTTCTGTGACCCCTCTCGAAATATTTCGTCACAAAAACTAAGCCCCCCCCCTGAATATGGTAAATTTTAATTAATAGTGCACAAATTTTAAGAATTTAAATATTTATTTAATTTTAATAATAAAATTGAAATAAAGTAATAAATATCTTTTATAACAAATAAATAAATAATATTTTTTATTAATCAGAAGTCCAAGGATTCTGTAAATTCCTTCTTCATTTATTTCAACGAACGTCACATTGCCATACACCCCCCGTCCCCCCTTGTCACACTTTGTCACACTCAGCAAGGCCCTCCCCCCCCTTGTGTGCGAACATATTATGAACGGCCCCTAACTAATTCTCCAGCTACACTAACCTTATTTAATAATTGTTGCAACTCCATTGACATTGTGTCAAACATGTCATCGCTGTTGATGAGCGGTACACTCTCTGAGCTGAGGCCCGATGCAGCGGAGCTCACTCCCAATTTGCTGAACCCCACCAACTTGACGTCTATGTCATTCTCCAGCAGACGCGCTTGCTTCCGTAGGTCTGTGTAGAATAGGTTATATTTATTTGTTAATTCTATATAACACAGGTCATTTATGTCCTAGGGAATGTCAACACATGTAGATGGGAAAATTCTCTAAGGTTAATCACAAGGGTTAAAAATGGAATGTGAAATAGAAGGAATAAGCTGCCCCAAGAAATAGTTAAAGTGCCATCGACTACTAGTTTTAAAAAAATAATAACTTGACTTGATTAATGGTTAAAAGTAAACCAAAAACGATGTACAGTGATGTGCAGTGTTTCGGCTGATCTAGGACAATAATTAAACACACCAACCCAAAAACAAGTGTTTTCAATTTAATAATAAAAGTTTTCTAATAAAAAATAAAATATAATATATTATAACTTGTTTGCTTATTAAGACTGAAGTACAAATAGCCATCAGATAAATTATCAGATTACACATCACGCTAGGAACTGATAAGATTTAACTGAAACAAGACTATAGGTCATCAAGAGCCGTTTTCTTGTATTGTATTGGAGAGGAAAAGTTACATAGCTACAAATTTATAAGGTTTAGAGGAGAGCCATCCAAAAAATTACTGTTTTTACTGTTATACAGCTAATTACAAGAATGCCAAGCTAAAACCGTTGTTAAATCAATTGTTATTAAGTTTATTGTGATACAAAGCGAATGAGGACCTCATTATCACCGTATTTACTAGTTTGTTACACACAATATCTATTGTTTACCACGCCCCGTGAACTTTTTTGTTAGCAAATATAAATGCAACGTCATAAGAGGAGAGTTTCGGTGCGGCAGTCGCGGTAATTTCATTAGCACAATACGAAATTGTTTACCTTCCCACGATGAACCGTTCAGCGTAGCCATAGCGTACACGTTATTACAACCTAATGAGATTTAGATGTAATAATAATAAACTAAAACAGCAAGTTTATTTTGTAAATTTTTCCGACAGCAGCTGACGACATGACACTCACAGATGACACTTGACCTGAGAAACTTCAAACCTGACAGTGACAGATGTTATCACGGATAAATAGTCTATGTAAAGGCCACAAAGACCAATAAAATGTAGGCTAAATGCCACTACTCACGCTACGCTCGACAAATCTCATGTATCTACGCAGCAAAAACAATATACAGATCCCACCCAATAAGGGACTAGAATATCTACTCGTTACTCGAATATTATAAAACATCCTAGAAGTCATAATCGGACTGAAATGTTTTGATACTCGCATGTAAATTGTGAGCGTTGTGATTACCACAACCAACCCATATTCCTTTGATGTCCATCCATCAATCAATACAATATCATGTCTAAAACAATATCACGTCTGTCGTTATTGTGAAGAAATGTTCATTATCCATTGTAATTACACACGAAGGAGAGATCAAGATAAATAAATAAAGCTTTTGAACTTTTATTATTAGAATTTCTTTTGTCGTTATATCTGTAAATATTCTGTGTAAAACGGTACTTAACACATAACATATTTAATATTTAATACCTATAATACAGAGAATTAATTTAAAAATTAAATAGAACCTACGTATCAAAACTTTTTGTCTGAGTGTAAAAAGAGTTTTCAACTCTAGATTTTAAATTTGCCGCGATTTTCCGTAGCAAGACCCACGTGACAGCTTTAATAAATACTGAATAGATACCTATTGTATAGCTGTATTTTTAACTTATTTCATAGTATTCTACCTATGAATTAGTTCATTTAAATTATAGGTACCTACATAGAGCTTTCAACTGTACCTATTTAGGTTAAAAATGCACTCCAATAACTATCATGAATATCACATTATCTCTTTTTCACATATGAAAAATACTTTACGAAAGAAAAGGATAGAAAGACATTTCGAAACGGTCCCTTAATGATCAAAACTTTATTTTGTACAATCAAATCACATTTGTTGGCAGGTTGTCCTTTTTCGGTTTTGCAAATTTTCAGCTACTTCTACCACAATTGAAATTTATTCATCGGTTATTGTTTTATTTATGTGCGTAGAGTGTGATAGAGCTTTCTTCAAGGCGCAGCAGTTTGTATGGTGTTGTAGAAATTATTGAACCCAAAATATTACTTGTCTCTGTTACACATACACACTAATAGGGTAAAACGGTTATGCTATCTCTTTCGCACAGTTTACCTTCACTCCCAATAGTGTGAGTGACGGCATAGCATTCTGTCTTTCTTTTGTCCGTTTCGTGAACAGTTGTTTCGGCTATTTTATAGAACTGTGCCTCTAAACTAGTAAATTTTACGATAAAATGTTCTTAAAATGTGTATATATATTTTGTGATTGGTGCAGTTGTTGTTTTGTGTGACAAATTATTACAATTTTGACGACCAAAATTGTAAAAGAAGGACGAAAACAGCTCTACAGCTGCAGCCCAAAATGGCTGCCCTACAAAAGAACTTGGACTTTGAGAAAATATGTCGAGCTTGTCTGCTAGTTAAAAAGGATATGCGCCCACTGTTTGAGCAGCTAACAGCTACCATGCTAATGGGGATTTCCAAAGTGAATGTGAGTACCTATGATTTTAATGTATGTTAATTTTGGTATATTTTTGGAATGTCATGTCGTCTTGCTCGCACTTAGGGAAACGCGCATAACATGCGTCGACAGACATCGTCCTCGCCCAGCGTCATCTTTGTTTAGAAATCATTGAATGTCAAGATGCCTGCATTGCGTGAGGGTTCTTGATATTCGATTGAGAAATATCTCGCTATCACTGTCTGTCCAACGCGGCGAAATGGAGAGAGGGCGGGATGGAGTACTGTTGACGAATGCGGATGACTGAGATAGCCTTGGAAAATGTCGCGATTTTGTAATGTTATGTCCTTTATTGTTGAATGACAGATCGGGATGGCGGGAAAGCAAAGTTTTTAAAAGTTTTGACCAGTTTTGAGTGGACGAGCGGGCCTGATAAACAGCCTACTATCTATAATCTTAATTATTATTGTAACCTATCGATGATTAGGTATTTATATACATACCCAAAATAAGTGGATAGGTACTTAGCTATTTTACACGGTTTTGAATTCGTTCTTTTTGTATGATGAATAGAGTAAAAACGCATTGATCGAGAATACCGATTGTAGGCAGGACCCACCTGCGTACTTTGGAGGACGTAGCCTATTAATGAACAAAAATTAGAAACTGTAAGTACCTGCCTACTCGAGATGTAGGTATAGGTACCCAATACCAATGTACACTCTCTCTACAATTTTCGTACCGGCACCGGTAAAAATGTATTGATCCCGTAGAGGTTCTTGATCCTAAATTGATCCTAGCCATAGGTATCATCTATTACTATTACCAATATTATCTAAAATTACCATGGATCACGGAAAGCTATTCTGTGAACTTACGCGATAGGTCGTTGGAATGGTTTTACTAAGGTGGCCAATAAACATTTTAAGTATTGGACCAGACATTTGAGTCTAACTAGGATTTCAACTGTACAACTTTACTGTTAATATTTATTCGTAATAACATGACTGAGTCGCCAATTATAAGTTATTAACTTACTGAAAAAAAAAGTTACTGATGGCGAAAACCTCATCCAAATCCTTTGCATGGTTTCGGAGGAGTTAGCAGAAATACATGCAGACAGACAGACGCGGAAAGCGACTTTATTTCTATCTATACTAATATTATAAAAAGAAAAGATTTGGTTGTTTGTTTATTTGTTTGTAATGGATAAATGTACTTACCTATTATATATAAGATAGATAACCTACAAATTACAATCATCATCATGTTGGCTTTACGTCCTGGTTGCGTATATTAACGCTAAGATGATCTTTTTTATTCTTTACGGTGGAGGTACTTCTCAACCGGGTGATATCCCGCTATGGCCTGTACTTGTTTCCTTATATCCTTTATACCTACAAAAACGGCTTAAGACGAGAGGATGCCGAAGACCGGGCGAAGTGGAGAAGATTGAGTAGGAAAGCGGATCCTGGCAGAGGCCGGGATAAGCGCTAGGACGACGATGATGATGATCCTTTCCACCAGATGATCCACTGGCTAATGACCACTTGTCATACCTGGTACGTTCCAGTCTCCGCTTAAAGTATTTTTTTTTCCGCATGGTACCAGTCAAGTAACTAGCTCGAGTCGACGATGCCATTGTATACTATTTATATTGATTGTATAATGACATTCATAAATGTTGTAAAACCCAAACTGAATAAAAATTATTTGATTTTATTTCATTTGATTTGACTTTATACCTTCAAATCACAATCCCAACCACTAAATACCAAACACCCAGGTCTCCCAAGGCGACGGGCTGCCGTCCCAGCTGTGTCTGCAGTGCGTGCACCAGGTGTCGCGCTGCCACGCGTTCAAGGACCTCGTGGAGCGGCACGACGGCATCCTGCGGGAGCAGGCCAGGGTGGCTGAACAGGCGCTCAAGGATGAGGTGAGGAGTTGGGGACCTAGACTAGTCACAATTTTTTTATCAGATTTTACCTCTGTTCTTAACACATACCTACATGCATTATATACATCATTATAGCCCATAACAGTCCACAGCATGACTTAGGGCCTCTCCCACGAAAGGGGGGTTATCGCCATAATCTCCGCGCTTGGCAGGCGGGTTGGAGGTCGCAGTATTATAAGTATAACAATGGAAAACACTGCTGCCCATTCTTCAGCCTACGGAGACTAGATCTTTTGCTTCGAAAACATTAGTCGCCTTATACCGACACCCATGAGTGTAAGGGGTTGGTGCTATTCTACTCTGCCGGACACCACACGGTGTCGCATATATAATACATACCCACACGTTACGTCACATCTGCGTATATTTATCACATCTCTTTTTGTAGGCCTGCTGGAAGAGATGTCTTTTTAGAAATAAGTAGTGCCTGTTGTCTAATATCTAATTTGTACTATCTCTTTAATTTTTTTGTGTACAATAAATTCTTAAATAAATAAACAGAAATCAGAATAGGATAAGTAAATAGTAGTCCGACTAGTTCTCCGAGGTACCGGTTTCGAGATCCAGTGCTGTCATGTACCTACCGATGATTCTTCTGAGTTATGTACATTAGTTCTAACCGATGCTCTTACCGTGAAGGAAAACATCGTGATAAAACCTACACATTCAGACGACTGACTGTGACTGTGTAATCATGATCCAATCTGGTCAGGTACCCCTGGTAGTAGGTCACGGAGGTCAGATGGTAGTCGCTTCACTGTTATTATCTACTTACCTGATATGCTGGATCCTGGAAATACTGGATCAAACGGTCAAGGCGGACTACGGGCCCTCGCGCGCGAGAGCACAACCGGGTCATTTACACGAACGGGCAAACCAGACAGCCGACCTGATGGAAACGCTAACTGAAGCCCGTAACATCCACTATTCATGCACTTGGCTAAACGCGCACTACTCTCGTGGGGGCGTCCCATGCTGCGATTGCCTGTACGTAGTCACTCAAGACCTTTTACCACCTTTCCGGCCCATCGGTTATCGGTTCGGCGAGCTACATGGCCTGCCCATTGTAATTTTAGTGTTGCGACTCAGGAACCTAGTCGGTGACATTAGTTCTTTTTTATAAATAAATAAATAGCTTGGACAAATTCACTCAGCGCCATCTAGCCCCAAAGTAAAAAAAAGCTTGTGTTATGGGTGCCAGAAAACTGATAAACTACTTATGTACTTTTTTAAATACATACTTATTGCACATAGGTACATACTACACCCAGGCCCGTAACAGAAATTAAAATTCATCATTTCACATCGATCCCGAGGCCTCTGCGTGGCAGGCCGGCACGTTAACCAACTGAACCACTCAGGTCGTCAGTTCTGCCACGAATATCTTCATTTCAGATCTCTCTCTATACCTATTTATATACTTCGTCACCAGAAAGAGAAGCAGATGTCCAGCATAAGCGAGCCATACCTCCAGTACATCGAGCCCCTAAACTCTGGCCAAGGCATGTCCAGCGTGCTGGAGTTCTTCATTCCGCAGCCAGACGCGGCATCCACAGAAGACTCTCTGAAGGAAAACTTCGAGGACGATAAGGCTGCTGTAAGTGTGGCATCTGTATTTTCTTTTATTTTTAGAGGTTAGGAAGATGCCGAGAATGGTCGAGATTGATATATTGATGAAAATGCTTGGACAAATTCACACAGCGCCATCTAGCCCCAAAGTAAGGAAAGCTTGTGTTATGGGTGTTCAATAACTAATAAACTACTTAAATCATCATATCAGTCGAAAGGCGCCCACTGCTGGGCATAGGCCTCTAGCGATCTCCACAAAGGTTGGTCTTGTGCCGTCCGCATCCAGCTGGTACCAGATCTTTACCAGGTCGTCGGTTCACCGTGGAGGCCTACCCACGCTGCGTCTTCCGGTACGTGGTCGCCACTCGAGAACTTTACTGCCCCATCGGCCACCTGTTCTTCGAGCTATGTGCCCTGCCCACTGCCACTTTAGCCTGGCAATCCTTAAAACTATATCGGTGACCTTGGTTCGCTTGCGGATCTAGTAATTTTGCAACTACTTAAATACTTTTTTTAAATAACTTTTTATACCTTATTTTAACCTTTTATACATACTACACCCAGAACCGTAACAGTAATTAAAATTCATCATTTCAATTTCGTCTCGGCCGGGAATCGAACCCGGAAATGTGCCGAGATGGAAATAATTTAGGCTGACCGCTGCAACTTGCAAAGAGTTACTGAGTTTTGACACCCCGCCTGGGTGTCCCCGCTTGAGGATAAAGTTTGAATCCAACCTCAATTAAGTAGAAAAATGTATGGAGGAGAGAGGAAGCCTGTCATCTTTAGTCTTTTGTTTATTTAAGTAGAGGATATTTTGTCCATTTCATTCAAACCACCAATTTGTTATATTTTCCAAGGGCCTTACCATGAACTTTATAAAACCGTCCAAGTACCGCGCAGTTCAGTTGGGAGACAAGCTTATGGTACACGTATACCGCTGTCTCATTCTAAGTAAGTTCTGTTTAAGTCCTGCTAAAAGAGCTCATGGTAGGCCCTCAGTTCTTTCTATATGACGTGACGGATCGTACCTACACACTTCATTTTCCCATCAGCTGCAGCCAGCCCAACCCGCGCCCTCCACCTCAACCGAAGAACCCCTCAACTCCGAAGAAGAGAACTACCTCCAACTAGTAGTATTCCAAGCCACATCCACCGTGTCCCCTGGACGGCACGTCTGCAACCTCTGCCACAAGGAGTTCAAGCACTCCAAGTGGCTGAAACAGCATATGAGGTCGCACACCAATTGGATCAAAGCTAACTGCAAGAAGCCGCCCATGTGCCCCATTTGCGAGAGGGTTTTTAAGGTGAGTTCCTTGTAATAATCTGGACGCCCTCAAGGCTAGAGTGAATAGGCTGTCCTTAGACAGGCAAGCTCCATCTTCGGCCGCATCGTCACTTACCACCAGGTGAGATGGCGGTCAAATGCCTACCTAATCTAATTAAAAACAAAAGTTTGTAGCTTACTGATACCACCTTTTTGTTCGCCAAGGTACCTAAATTATTATCATCATCATTCTAGCGATCATTACCTTCCGCGTTGCTACTTTTACTCATCCACATTCCTCTGTCATCAGTATTCTTATGTCAAATAAAGTAGGAAGGAAACAATACATACTGGCCACCCCAGATCCGGAACCGGCTGTCTCAAGTTAACTCTTGGCACCCAGAATTCCATATGTACAGAAAACAGCATATTGAGCTACAGAAAACCATTATAAAAGAAGCTAACATTGCTATGTATGTCTATAGAAACGAAAGCGCATCCTTCACTGTCTTATACTGTCTTCTATACAATCCTCTCAAAAACATCTCCCTCCAGGGCCCCGGCATGCTCAAAATGCACATGCGAACGCACGAGCAGCGACCTCCAAAACAGCCCACCTGCTCCGTCTGCCAACGGACCTTCGCCACCAAGACGTTGCTCTACCGCCATCGCCAGACACACTTCGAACAGAAGACCCACCAATGCACAGTGTGCGAGAAGAGGTTCTTTAGCGGATATGCTCTGAGGTCGCATATGGCAAGGCACAGGGGAGAAAGGCCGTACATATGCTCGATGTGCTCGAAAAGCTTTTACAATCCGACGGATTTGAAGGTAGGTCGCATTTTTAGGCGGCGACTAAGAAGAAGCGGTGGTATTTTCAGGGTTTTACTTCAACTCATACGCGGGCCGGCTCTGTGTGATGCTGGTTTCCACCATTCTTCATTACTAATCACTATCATACAAATTAGAGCTAGCTCGAAGCATAGCACGTACATATGAACTAAGGTACTTATGCAACTTAACTGCACCAAGACGCTACTCTGCCGCCGTCGACAAACGCACTTTGAATAGAAGACCAATGTACCGTGTGAGATCGCATAATATATTTGCTGGGTGGTTAATGTTTGTGCATGTATTTGTGCTCGTCTCTACGATTGCCTCGTCATTACCAGCAGAATATTTAGAAGTTCACTGACTACACTAACAGCTAGAGCTCGTCTAATCTAAAATGACGCGCCCCACTATCGCATTAACGCACACAAGCAAGTTTAAAATATGGACGCAATACATATACAAATGCCTTTGTAATTGGTCATTCAGTTGCCGGTAAGATTCAAACGTAGCAGCACGCGTCGTTCATTGGCTCCCACACAGATGAAGTGTCGTTATCAATATTTGCACTCACACATCGAAATCAACTAACTAAGTAGTGGTGCGCGTCATTTTAGACTAGACGAGCTCTACCTGTGTATAACTGAGACATTACAATGTACCTACTTATTCTGTTTTTGAGGAGTAGGAAGGCACTATAGGATTTAGAAATAGCTGCAACGATCCACTAAAATATGTAATGAGAATTTGAAAGCTAATTAGTAGTAATTTTTATGTCCTTCATTTTGAAAATAGACGGCGTCGACAGCGACCCGCAGGGCAGCTTCTCGAACTTCTTATCCTCATCATTCTTCACTTTAAAAGCGTCATCGAAGGCCTTCTTACTGCGCTTCGATAGATACATGGGAAACTCCGTGATAAACCTTATTATAAGGTTTCCCTTCGCCCTGTGAGGACACGCCGGCACCGGCAGCCCTTCGTCCTCGATTATCTTCTCATAAGTGGGATGGATGACGTCAGCGATCTTCACCCTCAACACCCTATCGTCCAAGGTCGTGAAGGTCAGCATGAGGCCACACAGCGCCTGCTGCAAGGTCACGTTTATCACCGTCACGAGGTCACTCAGTCCAGACCTGACGAAGGTGTCATGGGGTCGGTCCTCGGTTATGAAGACGACGTCAGCTGGGATTCTTGTGGGGCCCTGGTCGCCCTCTTCTTTAAACCTCACTTCAGTGTTCGGGTAGATCCCTGGCTTTATTGGGATGGATAAGACTTTCTCTCGCAATTTGAGCTCTGAGCAAGTCTCGTCGGTGAAGACCAGGCGTTGTATCTTCATCTTCTTTAGCCCTCCCTTGTAGACCTCCTCTAAAGACAGGGCTAAAGGTCGAATTATGGTTGGGTCCTTCTCCTTATAACCTTTCCCCAAGGGAGAGTCAAACATTGGTGGTGGGTTCTCGTAGTAGTCGAGAAGGTCGGCGTACGGGTTGCTGGTCCCGAAGAAGTCATGGTAGGTCCTCAGAGGCTCGCCGTGGTACGCGTAGGGCTGGATGAACTCGGTTGGGCCGGGGACTCCGCGCTTCAGACCTATTGGAAGAGTAGATTTATGAGTTCTACGTATAAATGGTACTAGGTGATAGTTTTGATTTATAGTACTCCAACGCGCATTTCATCACAGCCCATAACAGTCCACTGAAGGACTTAGGGCCTGTCCCACGAAAGGGGAGATTATTGCCAGAATCTCCACGCGTGGCAGGCGAGTTGGAGATCGCAGTGTTATAAATATAACAATGGAAAAAGCTGCTGCCCATTTTCCAGCCTACAGAGACTCTAGAAAACATTTCGCATTTGAGCTGGTTTTTTAGCATAATCATTTGTGAGATCAATCCACTGGGATCCACTGCCAGGCTCAGCCAGTGGACCCAATTGTACTTACGACTCTATACTACTAGACTATCTCTCTTATACAAATAGTAAACTCTGAAGAATTTGGCAACAGCACAATCGTGTGGTATTTCCTTACAAGTCTGACCTAATGATTTGATATGGTACCCCTACATACTATAATCAAATCTCTTACTCCATACCTTCTTCCCCATACTGGTCATACACAGCCCTCCTCTTGTGGTCCACCAGGACCTCATAAGCTTCGCCGATCAAAGCGAAGATCTTTTTCATATTAGGATCGTTATCGTGGAGCTCCGGGTTGTATTTGAGCGCGAGCCGGCGATACGCCTTCTTCACTTCGAGCTGGTTGCATGAGCGCTTCACGCCCAATATGCCGTAGTAATCGAAGCCCATTTTGATGGATTATAAAATGAATATTTTCTTAGAAATGTGAGAGAATGCACGGGCCTGGAGAAAAGGGTCCGCGAAAATTGGTTGCTCTGTAAATTCGATGTTATGAGCTATTTTTTATACAGCTAATTAGTGGCTGTCCATCGCTTTAATGGCAAGGACACGCCCAATTTCAAGTAAGAATATTTCTTTGAAATAAACAGAAACGTTTCCTATACAAAAATCACAAAAATTGTCGGGCATATCAGTCTTGTCAGTGCCATTTTGACGCGCAAACTTGACTTGACAAGACTGTGGCAAAGAGATTACAAATGATAGGTTGGATGTGTTAGTAGGTAGATACCTCATTGGTACAGTTTTGAGTTGCCGAAGATTTTCTCGAAGAACTACTGCACTTTGCTAAAAAATTAAGTAAACAATAAAGTGAATCCCTTTTTTATTGAAGCACACGGAAGGCCGGTCCACCTGATGGAAAGCGGCCACCGTCGTCCAGGACATGTGCAACCTAAGGGGAGCGTGACAGACATGCCTTTTGAAGAACCCCATGTTATAGTCTAAAGGAAAGATTTCGGGAGAGAGTTCATTCCACACCAACATCATCATCCGAGCGGTCAGTCTCGGCTTCTGCCAGGGTCCGCTTTCCGGCTCATTTTCCTCCACTCCACCCGGTTTTAGGTATCCTTGCGTCGTAAGCCGATGGCTCTTGCATCCGACTCGGCGATATCAATCCATCGCTTCTTGGACATTCCGCGGAACCTTTTTCCTGACACCTGAAGGCACCCTGTATCCCTGGGCTTACGCAAACGAGCTCAAAAAAATAGTTATTCGATTAGATTTGAAACCTTCTGAGGCAAGTCCGTACCCAACAAGTCCACGCCGCTAACTCCCGCTTACGATTCCAGGTCCACTTCCGCCTCCACACAGGCGAGAAGCCTCTAAAATGCTCGGAATGCAGCAAGACCTTCCGAAGGCACTCCACACTCTGCCAGCACATGAAGAAGCACCGCGGTATAAGGAACCACGTGTGCACGGTCTGCTTCAAAGGATTCTATGAGGTGTCGAAGCTGAACGCTCATATGAGAGTGCATACTGGTTAGTGGCTTTTTTTCATTAGAGAGAGGTTTTTTTTATGTCATACGGTAGGCAAACAGGCAAGCGGGCCACCTGATGGAAAGTGGTCACCACTGCCTATAGACGTTAGCAACACCAAAAGTATCGCTAATGCGTTGCCCACCTCTATAACACGTTGCTCTGGCGGCAAAAAGGCAAATGCCACTCCACTGACAAAGCCATGGTTCCCCGAATCCCCACCCCATGGAGTACTAGAAACCTTAGTCACCGGCAGAAACACAATACTATTTAAAAGAGTATTATTTAGCTGCGATATTCTGTAAGGTGGAGGTACTTCCCCAGTCGGGCGGCTCCAATTCGAACGAGATACCCCGCTATGCCCTACCTCTCTAAAGTAAAAGAAGCGTCGCTGGTTTAGTGGTAGCGTGCTTCCGTCTGATAACCAAGCATTGTGTAATATTTGCATCTGCACAAGTTTTCCCTTTTTAGCTTTCTTTTTTATGCCACTAAGGTGGCAAACAAGCTTGCGGCTTGCCTGATGCTAAGCAGTCACCGCAGCCTATGGACGTTTGCAATACCAGGGGCATCACCCACGCGTTGCCGACGCCGTAAAAAGCTTTTAACCCCTTTCTTGAAGAACTCCATGTGGTACTCTCCAGTGAAAACCTCTTCAGGTAGTTCATTCCACAACCTTAGTGTGCGTGGCTGTAGCTCATTTGTAACCTGTGTAACTTATTTTTAGTCTTTAGTTAATAATAGGTTATTTATACTGATACATTTTTTTTGAAGCATCGAAGGCCGAGTGGTCAAGGATCCGGCTCGTAAGCGAGAGGTACCGGGTTCGAATCCCACTGCGGCCATTTACCAATAACTCTTTTCTGAGTTCATTAGTGGAATGCTAACCGATGCTCTTACGGTGAGGGAAAACATCATAATGAAACCTGCACTGCACTGAATGTGTAACCATGATCCAATCTGGCCAGGTTCCCCTGGTAACCGGGGCACGGAGGTTACATGGCTGTCGCTTCACTATAATTATCTGATCCGCCTAAACCTGAATCATGGTTAAGGCGGGCCCCCGGGCCCTCGTCGCGAGAGCACAACCGGGACATTAATGCCAACATGATTTTTTATACTTGGTCTAGGCGAACCCAGGGACATTACCGCCAAAATGATTTTTCATACTGATAAACTGTCCTTCCACAGGCGAACGCCCCTTCGAATGTCAGTATTGCGAGCGGAAATTCGCCCAGAAATCAGCGTTGGTATACCACCGGCGCACGCACACAGGAGAGAAGCCCTACAGCTGCAAACTCTGCTCCGCGAGGTTCACCACTTCTTCGGCGAGGAACAACCATATGCTCACACATACTGGGAACAAGAAGTGAGTATTGCCTAGCTATATATACATACCTAGGAATTATCTGTGCATGTATTAATAGCCAGCACAGTCACCCACACGTCAGACAGACCTGAATCTCTTCTGGTACGTGATGACGCGGCCGAAGATAAATATAAAATTTATTTCATTGTAAAAGCTTAACCTAGTTACATAAGTACGTTAATAATAAACGAAACAGAATAGTTAATTAGTAGTAAAATATATGAATAAATGTAATAAATTGTGGTGTTTGGCAGTGTAGAATAGCACCAACACCTTACACTCGTGGGTGTCGTACGAGGCGACTAATGTCTTCGAGGCAAAAGATCTAGTCTCCGTAGGCTCTATGCCCATTTTCCGGCTGCAGCGTTCTCCATTGTTATATTTTCAACACTGCGATCTCCAACCCACCTGCCAAGCGTGAAGATTACGGCAATAATCCCCTCTTGCGTGGGAGAGGCCCTAAGTCCTGCAGTGGACTGTTACGGGCTGTGATGATGACAGTGACACTACTGAACCGATTTTAATGAACCAAAGCTAAGAACAATTTCGATTAAATTGCCTTTCAAATAAAGAAAACCGTATCGAACTCTATCCATCTGTTCGGGAGGTACGATGCCACAAACAAACACACCTCCACATATACATAGTGTCACACATACCCCACTTTTTTAGACATAGACATAGTCACAGACAGTATTTTATTCGGTTCCTCATTACATCCTTAACCTACGGTAAGTACAGTAAATTATAATTATAGAAAATTACATAAGACCAGCCAGTGATGTAACGGAAACCGAAATGGACCAGTCTCAGCATAATGCTGTGAGGGCTAATGCCTGTCACAGCGCTAGTTTTCAGAAAAGCCCATGCATCCCACGCGCGTTACGCGAACTCGCGCGTGCGTTTCGATAATAACGACTCACATTCCCGCCCAGATTCGCATGCCCCGTCTGCCTAAAAGGCTGTGCGTCCCGGACCGAACTCCGGGTACACTCGAGCAAGCACACCGGGGAAAAGCTATTCGGCTGCGAGCTGTGCGGACAGCGGTTCAGCTCGGCCTCCTACCTGGCCGTGCATCGGAGACACCACACGGGCGAGCGGAAGTACCATTGCAACGTGTGTGGGAAGGGTGAGTGCGCTTGATATAGGATTTTGTTGATTGTGTTTTATAGGAAAGGTCGAGAAACTGTACTTACCTACTTATGTCTAACCGACATAAGTAGGTAAAACGCGAGTTCCTGGAGCGACCGATTTCTGATATTCCAGGAGCAGATTCCGAAGTTTGATAGTAAAACATCGTTTGAATAATGATACTTTGCAGTTTTGTTTTAAATACCCTAGTAGGGACTCTACTAGTAGTATTCGGCTTTGTCCAGAGCGTAAGGACATCCTGTATATACTAAAAATAGGTAGGTATAAAGGCTGTCCTTACGTTTTGGTTGATTTAAATTTTTCTTTCACAAATTTTAAAGTTCTTCAGTTCCGAGCTCGCTGCGCTCGCTCAAATATTCATTGTAACAATCACCCAGCGTTTAAGAACCATAATATTAGAAGTTTCGTGGGCTTCGACTGTTTATTCAATAATTTAAGTTACTTTTATTGTCTTATATTATAAGAGTTGTAGAAAGACCTTGTCCAAAACTTAAGAGGTTTTCAGAGGTTGAGGCTAACCCAAATGATCTCAATAGGAGTCCGAAGTTACTTCTGTAATAAGTAATTAATTGCAATATTCTAAATTATGTTTCCAGAACAGAATACAGTTAGATACGTAACTATGCAGGATACAACTGTCTAGATCCTGCAAAGTTACGTTTAACTTTCGAAGACCGCTTTTCCTCCCTATAAGCTATTATACCTATATATAGGTTTTTATCAGCAAACAATTATAACCGATCTCAATTTGTTCTAGGTTACATAGAGTCCAGTTCGTTCAAAAAGCACCTCAAAACGCACGAGGTCAAGCCAGACAACGAAGGGTCAAGCTCCGAAAACAGCACAGAGAACCAAACAACCAACGAAGATAAACAAGACGAATGCCAGAGCGAAGAGAACCAGGACCAGCCTCCCGAGACCACCCAAGAAACAGTTCAAGTCCATATAGTGCAGAATCAAGGTCAAATAGTGCAGAGTCAAGTGGGTCAAGTGCAAGGTCAAGTGGTACAAGTGCAGAGTCAAGCGCAAGTGCAAGTGCAAGAGAATCAAGTGCAGGAAGCGTCGCCTCTGCAGAGGCGGTACAAGTGCGGATTGTGTGTGAAGACTTATATGTACCTGCATAGTCTGAAGAAGCATATGATGACGCATGTTCAGGTAATTGTATGTTATTGTAAATTCACAGTATTTGTTCACGTCCATACGCTGCGGTTACTGCTTACCATCAGGCAGGCTGTAAGTTGTTTGCCACATTAGTGGTAAAAAAAATTTCAGACCTAATGAGGATCAGTCACTATTTTTGTTTTAGTGACTTAATTTAACTTATGACACGACATGAATGACTGTGATGAAATTTTCACGATATCTCTTAAACCTGAGAATACTGTGGTTTTGGCATGTCTGATGACGTTATTTGACACCCGGATAAACCTTACGCAACACGTAATAAAGTATATATTTTATTGCGCTTTACATTTCCTTCAAACCCACATAACATAAGGTTTATCAAAATATTCTTCAAAAATTCTTTCACTGGGTTTTATTGCTATGAAAATGCGTACAGAATTGATCACGAAACCTATAAAATTGTACCATATGATTGGTTCTCATTGGTAAAATCACATATTATAATAGGCACCCGATAATAGGGGTCCGATGTAATAGTATTACACAGGCATGCTCCATCTTCGGCCACATCGTCACTAACCACGATGGATGATACAATAGTCGTAGAGAAGCTGAAAATAAGACAACAGTTGGCAAGCATCGCATATAGATGCAGGCGTGGATCCAAGATTTGGTTCAGGGGGGAAGGTAGAAAATCTAGGTATCAATCAATGAACGAGGGCCATGAGCCAATAAAAATTAGGCCTTTTTAGTGGGGTGATCAATAAATGTGTGAGCGAGCGGAGCAAGCTCGAAATTTGTGAAATTATGAGTTATAAAAGCCTGAGGTGATCATTGTGTGAATGAGCAAGAGGAGTAGCTCGAAAATGTTGACATTTTGGCTTAGGTGTAATGTGTGAGGCTAATCGTAATAAAAGTAACTTTAATTATTGAATGAGCAATGGGAGCGCGCACGAATTTTTTAACATTATGATTCATAAAAGCAAGGATGATTGTCAAAATGAATATAAGAGCGAGCGAAACGAGCTCGGCATTTAAAGTCTTGAAAGATTGGTAAATAATATGAAAAAACTGAAATCAATGAATGAGCGATCGACGCTCGAAATTTTTGTCATTTCTAAGTGATTGATAAAATGAAAAATTGAGCAAGCGAAGCGAGCTTCGGTTGTTGGCTTTTTGGCTCATAAAACTGTGGGTGATTGTGAGTCAGAGTCAGGGCTTTGCAAATTGCAAACTACAGGATGGTGGATCCTTATTGTGCTGACTTAATCTGGTCATCTAATTCTAGATCCATTTTGTTGTTGCGTTAGAGTGTGCGACTGTGTACGCGTGTGTTTGTTGGTGTGTGTGTGTACACGTGTGTTTTAATGTGTGATAATAGATGATGATAGTGGGTATATATAGATTTCAAACCCCCCTCTCTTTCCAGCAACAACAGGTCCAGCAGCCATCGATGCAGAACAACCAGATCCAGCAGCAGGTGCAGGTGTCGGCGGTGGGCGGCGGCGGGGTCGTGTCGCAGATGCCGCAGGTTGGTTGCTAAATGGAGGCTGTGATCTCCTGCGAAGAGGTCATGTCGCAGAAGGAGACCGAAGATCGGGAACGGAGACGGGTTCCGCTCTCTCTGCTGGTTCGGAGAGCGCGGGCCAGGCGACGAGCCAATGGGCGCTTTTATAATTTGTAACTCCTGTCATATCCGATAATGTACCCTTCATGCCACCTCTCTCTTATATCGTGGACCTCCACGATAAGTGTGATATCTCAAATACGACATTTTCTCAAGCCAAAAAACTGTGTTATAACGTGACTGAAATTAATCTTACGACTGTCGAAGATAATGAGGAGTTTTCCTGTAGGTATAGATAGTTGGTTTCAAAAAGCATCAATATATGGCGCTCCTAAAATTTTGGTAATCTTTTTATAATTTGTATGATGGTGGCAGTGATTTCATGCAGCCAACTAATACTAAACATAAAAATAAAATGTTTGTGTATTCAGTTATGTTATAAACATAACTGTTAAAGGTTGAACGAAGTGTAAAAAGAAATATTTATAGAAGTTAGCACTATGTTCCATTATTATTACAACCTCTAAAATGGTTGAAAACTATTGACAAATATAATATTATCCAACACAACGTACCCAGTGTTATATCCTGTTTGCTAAGACCAATTACCAAAATTGTCGGGGCGCCATCTAGTGAGTGGTTAGGAAGGCTTAAATACCTATTGGAAAACTCCTCATTGAGAAAACATGTTTGACTGCAATAGACATATCAATGTCATTATTAATGGAGATATGTCGCTAGAAAGAATATCGAATTCGAGATGTCACAGCGCGAGGATCGCGTCCCTGATCTTTTTCAAAATAGGGGGACATCTATTTTTTTGGTCTTTGTAAGCTTTGAAAAATACGGATGTAAACCTATCATGTCATAGTAACTGGGTTTTTCTGAAATAAATACTTTTATTATTATTATTATTCGTATTTATCTCAATAGATATCGGTTCGAAAAGAACCGCAAATAATATTTGGTACGTGCCTAAGGGCCGATTTTTCAATCCTCAGATAAAGTTTATTTGCCCGATAAAGTAATACACTGCCAAATTAAAACAAACTATAATCCTTTACAATTATGAAGTAATAATAAAATTTTATTTTAGTCGCATAATAACTTATCAGACTGATATGTTTTATTCGAGGATTGAAAAATCGGCCCTAAGCCAAGTATAACTAGTGCCCCATAAGAAGAGACTTGCCGTGTCACGCGGTTCGACTTGCTTAGTAGGCGATTACCTGCGCGAAATCCCTTCTACTGCCATTTGATAAGTCTCTTCTTTCATGACGCGGATTATATCCATTATATCCAGGACGACCTGAGTGGTTCCCGTGGTCCCGGGTTCGATTCCCGGCCGGGCAGAAATTGAAATGATGAATTTTAATTTCTGTTACGGGTCTGTTATGTATTTAAAAGTATATAAGTAGTTTATCAGTTATCTAGCACCCGTAACGCAAGCTTTGCTTACTTTGGGGCTAGATGGTGTTGTGTGAATTTGTCCACGATTATTTATTTATTATTATGATTACTCTAAAACTGCCCCTGCTTTCCAGGTGGTGGTGGGCGGCGTGAACATGGGTCTGGGACAGCTGGCCGTGCCTTTGCACCAGCATATGCAGCAGGGAGTGCTTCAAGCACAGGTGCAGGTGAGTGCTGGAAATGAGATGGGGGAATGAGCTTGAGTTTAATGTTTTAAACTATCGCGGTTATTATTACACATTTTAAGGGTATGTTCCGGGTTTCCTACCGCGTACCTTTGTTGACGAGTAGCCCGATATTTCGACACAGTTGCATGCGTCATGGTCACGGGAGGTACGCGGTGGGAAACCGGGAACATACCCTTAAAATGAGCTTGAGATTAATTTTTATTTTTTGAAACGTTATTACCGTTGTTGTGATAATAACCGCGGTAGTTTAAAACATTGTCTTTGTTATACAGGGTGTAAAAACACTACATTCTACCCATGAAACTGAACAACTTTCCCCAAGAAACATACCCGCGGAAATAACTTCATAATTTCGCTACCTGAAATAAATAATTAATTGCGATGCGCAATGTACATCGTCCGGCGCACGCCTCTCGCTCGCCCGTGCCCAGTGGCCACTGAGCCCGCGCCTGCACGCTTTACATTGCGTTAAAGTGCACTTATTTCAACTTAAATTTGAACTTTGAGTGTCTAAATTAATTGTGAACGATGTAGTTATCGATACTTGATATTTTTTAGTACAAAAATACAACTGTTTTTGAAAAGAATCTTGATTTCTGCCTGAACTATGAGTTTCCGCGGGTATGTTTCTTGGGGAAAGTTGTTCAGTTTCATGGGTAGAATATGAGGTTTCAATTAATGCTAGCGGTCTTTTTACACCCTATATGTATAGTCTACAGGTGTATGAGAAGATATATGATTCTGGAAGAGGCAAAAGGGGTTTTTCAAACTTTTGTTACAGAGTCTATCGGCGTAAACGTATTAGACAATATATAAATCCCGCAAGAGGTCCCGGGTTCGGTTCCCGGCCGGGCAGAAATTGAAATTATGAATTTTAATTTCTGTTACGGGTCTGGGTGTCATATGTATAATAAGTATGTTTTTAAAAGTATATAAGTCGTTTATCAGTTATCTAGCACCCATAACACAAGCTTTGCTTACTTTGGGGCTAGATGGCGCTGTGAGAATTTGTCCACGATTATTTATTTATTTATGAATGTGGAAGAGGCAACTGAGGTTTTTCTCTATCCTATTGCTTAAGATGGCTACATTTAATTCGACTAAGGCGATCGGGCTGCAGACCTAGATCCCCGAAATATAGATCATATTAAATTATTAAATAATCGTGGACAAATTCACACACAGCGCCATCTAGCCCCAAAGTAAGCAAAGCTTGTGTTATGGGTGCTAGATAACTGATAAACAACTTATATACTTTTAAATACATACTTATTATACATAGAACACCCTGACCCGTAACGGAAATTAAAATTCATCATTTCAATTTCTGCCCGGCCGGGAATCGAACCCGGGACCTCTTGCGTGGCAGACCACTGAACCACTCATGTCGTCATAGACTCACTTGCTATGTTTTCCAGGGCGGGCAGACTTATCCTGTGATATCATCCGTGCAGTCCCTTCAATTGCAACAGACTCAGCATATTAATACGGTAACTAGAATTACTTAGACTGAATAGAATCTTTTTTTTCTTTAGACGTGATAGTTGACCAAATAATGTTGTTCTCAGCAGCAGCCCCAGCAGTTGCAGGTGCAGACCATACAAATACATCCACATCACCAGCCCATACAAATTCATGTAAGTCTACAGTAGATTTAACTTCTATATGTTTTCCTATGTTTACGTTGGGTCTAAATGGCGTACCAACTATTCATATTCGGTCATATTGAAGTACCAACAGCTATATAAAACATAATACATCAATACAATATAGTTATTATAGTATATCTGAATATGTAAATGACAAAACTGCTGTTCTATACAGGTATTTACTTTTAAGATAGTATATAGGACAAATAATGTATTAGTACATAAGACATGTTTAAAAAAAAAAAAGAATTAACGTAGGCTCTGTGGGTTTCTTGCCGTTTCTTTCCCCCACAGAGAACCACCTTGGAAGCGGCGTTAATTTTCCTTCCTCTCCCACACATGGTGTCTCCTGTCTGCGCTAGGGTAGGGGTAGGGTAGTAGTTAGAGTAGGGGTAGGGTAGGGTAGGAGTAAGATAGCGGTAAGGTAGTATAGGGTGGGGTAGGGGTAAGATAGTGGTAGGGTCGGGGTAAGATAGTGGTAGGGTAGGGGTAAGGTAGTGGTAGGGTAGGGTTAAGGCAATGGTAGGATAGGGTAGGGGTAAGGTAGCGATAGGGTAGGGATAGGATAGAGTAGGGTGGGAGCAACTACCTATCACATGCAGCATGTGTGATGCACGCTCACTTAAAAGTCTGTCTGGCGGTGGCGTGGGGGCCGGGTCGCTCTTTTCCCTCAAATATGGTTGAATTGGACGATGGCTGGGCCCTGCGTTATACTCGTGAACGGGTGCTGCCTTGGTGGACTGGCTTACTCTTGCTGTAGTTTTAGGTGGTTTTTCTTAATTATACTAGACATACCTACGAGTATATAATATAATATAGCGTTCCGGCTCTGTCTGGCATTGTCGAGCCCGGTTCGGTTGTGGTTGGCGAGGGATACGTTTATCTACAGACATAGGGCGGTCAGCGTGTCACTGTGTGTTTCCTTCCTACTTTCCTACCCCCCTCCTTTTTGACGATTGAAAGAGATATTTAATGTCCTAATCAATAAAGAAATTTTGATTTGATTTGATTTGATTTGAATATTATATTAGAACCAATAAGCCAATTACAGGTCCTTGTTAGTAACTGTAATATGAAAGATAAAAACGTGCAAAGAAGATAATTTGTGACCCGCAATTAATTGAGGCTAAGCTGCAGAGCCTCGAGCTTTGGCGCAGGGTTGCGTATCTGTCGGTATTCTATAGGTTGCATTTCGAGTGTGCGAAACAGTTGCA
The DNA here is from genome assembly GCA_905147135.1 of Blastobasis lacticolella. NCBI lineage: Eukaryota > Metazoa > Arthropoda > Insecta > Lepidoptera > Blastobasidae > Blastobasis > Blastobasis lacticolella. Next base: position 15,140,601 of record LR990056.1, read on the forward strand.
GGACCTATTATTACCAGTTTTCGAGGTAGACTGGTAGATAAAGGTACAAAGCTTTAAGTCCACCTTTCTACTATTTTGTGCATAAAGTATTAAATAAATAAATAAATTCCGCCGGCCCCTTTCCGCCATCGGGAGACGCGATCCGGGCGAGCGCGAATCTTTATGTCGTGGATCTTCCAGCTATCCGCACGACCCGCTTTGGTTCAACCTTTATGATGAGAACGGCTAAGGAATGGAACGCGTTGCCTGCGAGTGTGTTCCCTGATCGCTATAATCTGGACGCGTTCAAGGCTAGAATGAATAGGCTGTTCCTAGACAGGCATGCTTCATCTTCGACCGCATCGTCTCTTGCCACCAGTAGCCGTATTTACAATGATTCGAAACCGTTTCCGAACGATTCGACACGAAATTCGTGAGCGGCGAATCCGTGTCGAACGATTCGAAAACTGTTATTCAGAATCTCGATAGATTCCACGGAAACTCTACTCTCTATAACATATGAAAATTTCATCAAAATTAACTGAAACCACATTTTCCTAAGAACTTATGCGGGGTCCTTTGTCGAATCCGTATCCGAATCCGATTTCCGAGCCATTGTGAATAAATGGCGGTCAAATGCCTGGATAGTCTAAAAAAAAACAAAATAAAAAAAAAATATTGTATTAGTAGTAAAAGTAGTAGTAGTATGAAAAGATATAATTTATTTTGGACCAAAACCTTGAAAATGCAGACTAGGAATATTTTAGAAACCGCTCGCATGCTCTTGTCTATCACTAGCAACTTACCACGAGTATGAAAGAGATAGGTAGCGCAAACGAGCGCTCGTGTGGTTGCGAGCAGTTTCTAAAATATTCCTAGTCGGCATTTTCAAGTTTTTGGTCCAACATTAATTATATCTTTTCATACTATCTTTCATATTACAGTTACTTGCAAGTAATTGGCTTATTGTTTCTAATATAATATTAATTATGTTTTATATAATGTTGGTACTCAAATAAATAAATAAATACTATAGCGCCATTTAGACCCAGACCTAGATCAAATATTGTTATTTTCAGACTGTGTATGCCAATTTTGTGGCAAACTACATTACTAAATATCCTAGCCTATAACGACCGAACCATTGGGCGTTCAGATTTGAAGTCAAAGTAAACATTTTTAGGAATTGTTTGCTCCATTGGGAATTAAATTTTCACGACCTGCTACACAGAGGTCCCAGGTCCGATTCCCGGTCGGGCAGAAATGGAAATGAAAATTTTAATTTCTGATACGGGTCTGAGTGTAGAATGTATAATAATAGAATAAATACTATTAAAAAAAATTATATAAGTAGTTTGTCAATTATCTCACACCCATAACACAAGCTTTGCTTACTTTAGGGCTAGATGGCGTGTGAATTTGTACAAGCATATTTATTTATATATATATTTTTTTTCTGACCGACACTTAGATTTTGGTATAAATGCCTACTCTTTTATTTTATGTGAAATCTAATTATATATTATACCACTTAAACATGATACACAAACCATATATAATTACATACTAAAACTACCTATAAGTTAAAACCTTAAAATTACTTAAATAGGTACTTTACTTAGATATTTGGTCGAAAAACTTACAAAACGTGAATGCTGCTTTTTGTCCCATTTTTAGAAAATATTTTTATTATGAACCAAAGTTGCTGACAGACTACACACGTTGTACATATTAAAATATTTCAATATTGTCTTTACATTATTTGGGCTGAATGGCGCTGTGCTAAAGTCTTACAAAAATAATTAAATTTAAATATGGGGGACTACGAAACTTAAATTCCCGTTGTCCTCCTTTCGGGGGACAACGGGAATGATCCTTACTTTTAGAGACCACATTAAATGTAATAGCCACGGTTGTCCTCCCAGGCGGTGGGCATGCAGCAGGTGCAGCAACAGCAGCTACACGTGGCCACCTCGTCCTGCCAGACCATGCTGCCCAACATACTGCAGGTGGGTACTGCCTTTAACACGCAAGGGTAACGTTTCAGTAGGAAAATACAGGATAATTTAGTCGCGACAACGACGATACTGAATCATCTTGGCTTGTGCTCTCGGGCACGAGGGCCCGGGGACCGCCTTGACCCATGATCCAGGATTTGGCAGATTAGGTAATTATAGTTAGTTTTAAATAGTGTTGTGTTTCTGCCGGTGAGTAAGGTTTCCAGCGCTCCATGGGGTGGGGATTTGGGGAATCGTGGCTTTGGCAGTGGAGGGGCATTTGTCTTTGCGCTGCCAGAGCAACGTGTTATAGAGGTGGGCAACGCATTGGCGATACTCTTGGTGTTGCTAATGTCTATAGACAGTGGTGACTACTTTCCATCGGGTGGCCCGCTTGCCTGTTTACCTATCGTATGTCATAAAAAAAAAATTATAGAGCGACAGCCATCTGACCTCCGTGACCCTTCTACCAGGGGAGCCCGACCAGATTGGATCATGGCTACACATTCAGTCGCCTAAATGTGCCGGTTTCATCACGATGTTTTCCCTCAACGTAGGAGCATTGGTTAGTGTTCAACTAATGTATACAACGACAATACTGAATGTGTGGTAAAAAATAACTAACATGCTGCCGTTAGTAGAGGTGGGAAACAATTGACCGGGTGTTGTGACCAGTCATAGTGACATTTAATAAATTTTTGATACCACAGTTTCACGTTCCGGTTAACATGGTACCATGTGTTCGTGATAACAGACAAAATTTTTACTATGCCATCAAATTTGAAATTGGTAAAAATAAATTATTAACTGTATCTGGATACAAAATTGACGAAAGCCAAAGCCAAAATCTAAGAAATGATTATAGATTTGGTGCCACAGTAAATGTTGTTTTTTAACATGTTATGGCGAGCACATGCATACCCCTTGGCATCAAGAATTAATATAAACTCTGCTATTTATATCCCGCACTCTGCGTGGCTTGATAATCTTGATATAAATAACTTGCAGGACCATTCTAGTAACTTGTGCCATTATCGTCCCCAGCTACAACCCGGCACGGTGACACTGGGACAGCCCGAGCTGGGCGGCGTCGCGCATCGCATCATCCTACAACCACCACAGGCACCTCCACACGGCGTGCCCGCCGTCTACACCATACACCACTCGTAGCCAGACAGCCAGACACACCACTACACCGTACGCCAATCGTAGCCAAGGAGGCTACTACAATGTACACCACTTGTAGCCAGGGACGCTACTACACCGTACACCACTCGTAGCCAGGGATGCTACTACACCGTACACCGCTCGTAGCCAGGGACGCTACTACACCGTACACCACTCGTAGCCAGGGACGCTACTACACCGTACACCGATCGTAGCCAGGAACGCTACTACACCGTACACCACTCCTAGCCAGGGACGCTACTACACCGTACACCACTCGTAGCCAGGGACGCTACTACACTGTACACCGCTCGTAGCCAGGGACGCTACTACACCGTACACCCATCGTAGCCAGGGACCTACACCGTACACCCCTCGTAGCCAGGGACGCTACTACACCGCACACCACTCGTAGCCAGGGACGCTACTACACCGTACACCACTCGTAGCCAGGGACGCTACTGCACCGTACACCGCTCGTAGCCGGGGACGCTACTACACCGCACACCACTCGTAGCCAGGGACGCTACTACACCGTACACCGCTCGTAGTCAGGGACGCTACTACACCGCACACCACTCGTAGCCAGGGACGCTACTACACCGCACACCAATCGTAGCCAGGGACGCTACTACACCGTACACCGCTCGTAGCCAGGGACGCTACTACACCGCACACCACTCGTAGCCAGGGACGCTACTACACCGCACACCACTCGTAGCCAGGGACGCTACTACATCATACACCACTCGTAGGCTAAGATAATCGAGATACAATTAGGTATCTCGGAAAATGTCAATTGAATCTTACTAAATTTAGAAAAATAACAATTTACTTTGTACAATACTCAAGATGTTCTAACTAAAGTTTATGCTCAACATAATAATTAAAGCTCTACCTACAACTATTTATCTAGCTTATTTAGGTTTTCGTTCATTAATTAAAATTAGTATAAAATTGTACAGATGTTCGTTTTACTTTGTAATTTCATTTTTGTTTGTTATTGTAATATTAAGAGAGAGCCATATTTTATTTCAAACTTATGTGCCTATTGAATTATAGCAATAATATCTAAAGTTATCTAAGTTTTTTATTTCATACCTTACCTTAGTTAACCATAATACCTTATCTTGTTATCATACTTCCAAAATACACGAAGTCTTTCACTTCTTCCACTCTATCGCCATCTATCATTATCCTACATTGAGTATGATCTGTTTAAACTGACTTGTCATATTTGGTGAACAAACAATGCCCAAAATCACGACTTGTCGTATCAATCACGCTAAGTACCATTGTGTATAGATGTCTTGGATTATACAAGAAACACATAGAATGTGAATTTGGACGAATACTGCTACACATTATCCATTTAAATACAAAATTTCCTTAACCAAATAAGACAAGTCAGTCTGGACAGATTATAATATCACATTCTATATATACATATCACATGTTCTGGGTGGACCCCCCTGGCGGTAGGACTACCGCGTACCTTTGTTGATGAGTAGCCCGATATTTCGACACAATGAGCGGTTTTCCAATAGGTATCTAAAGCATTTCTAACCACTCACTAGATGGCGCCCCGACAATTTTGGTAATTTATCAAACAATCTTTATCAGTTATGTTTTTATTAATAAACATTTTATTTTTAAGTTTAGTATTAGTTGGCTGCATGAAATCACTGCCACTATCATAGTTTTAAAAAATATTACCAAAATTGTAGGAGCGCCATCTATTGATGCTTTTTGAAACCAACTGACAATACCTACTGGAAAACCCGTAATAATAACCGCGATAGTTTAAAACATTATGTTGAGTAATATCCTCCTCTCTTTCTATCACTTTTTAATTAGGATTATAAAAATAATTTCAAACTCAAATAAATACAGAATTTATTTAACATTTTGTTTTTTCTTGAATTATAACAAAAAACGTAACGTAGGTACTTAAATACATTATTTTATACTAAAACTGCTTTTTACAATTTCATTTAAATCTATAATGGTTCGTATAAAATTGTTGTTTTTATTCTTTCAAATAATCATTACGTCGTCTGAAGTTCATTGTCAAAATTTACTTTACCGAATATTGTCAGGAATAATATCGATGTAGCGATAAATTCTATGGAATCCTGGCAGAAGCCGGGATATGCCTCTAGAATTATAGTAATGATGCTTTACACTGGTTTTAGAACAAAAGTTAAAAAAATTAAAACCAAACCGATTATATGTACACATGCTTTCAAAAAAAAACGTCGCCAAAGGTCTAAAATATACAATTACACATATTGTGTAAATTTATACTAAGATCGACTGTTTACGGCATAAATATTTAAAAATGTTAGTTATTTCTTTTGGTTTTAATGTACATATTTGCTTGTGGTTTTAGTCAACGAAATCAAACCGGGTACGTAATCGCTCAATTTGCCATTTCATTTAAATTATTGTAAAGGCATAATCTCATGTAAATGTTTTGGCTAAATAACAGATCACTTTGAAAAACAATTAAATAGCCGTTCTTTGGACATTATTACATTACATTTTTTTTTACAATGAGATAAAACACTAGGTATTTTCCATACCATTCTTATACTATAACACAGTGAGATCACATAAGTGGTGATTCAATGCATAATTGCTATGCGATATTCCACCTTATTTTACAAGTATAAGGTTTAATTTGATAAATCACTTCACAACAACTTCCCTTCTTACGCGGTCGCTATAAGTTTTCAAAAACATAATGGACATTTTCCTTGTGAGCACGAAGTGTACCATTTTGAGTGAATTTCTTCCCACAAACCTGAAAAGAAAATACATTAGGTATTAGACTATTGCTGCAAGAAGATTAAACCTCTAGACGCAGTAAAGTAAAAACTTGTAAGGTTCCATCACATATACATAATTATGGTAAGTAAGGTCTTACAGCACAAGTCGCAGTCGGGTAAAAACGTGTAAGGTTCCATGACATATTCATAATTATGGTAAGTAAGGTCTTACAGCACAAGTCGCAGTCGGGTAAAAACGTGTAAGGTTCCATGACATATACATAATTATGGTAAGTAAGGTCTTACAGCACAAGTCATAGTCGGGTAAAAACGTGTATGGTTCCATGACATATACATTAATTATGGTAAGTAAGGTCTTACAGCACAAGTCGCAGTCGGGTAAAAACGTGTAAGGTTCCATGACACATACATAATTATGGTAAGGTCGTACAGCACAAGTCGCAGTCGGGTAAAAACGTGTAAGGTACGTAAGTAAGTAATGGTAAGTAAGGTCTTACAGCACAAGTAAACGGAAAAAATCCAAAGTTAGTAGTTTGTACATATATCACACAAAAATACATGTGTATTTTTATATACAATTTCGTAAGGATATTAATTTACCTACCGCCACAACCGACTGTTTTGCTCGTAAACGGTTGGGAATATCAAAACGTGTATGACGCAAAAGTTGTAGAAAATTTTATGTAGATTACCTTAGTGTAAGAGTGTTTTCGACTTACAAGCAAAAAATATAAAAATTTCGAGAATTTTTGGCCTTATTGGGTTTATCATTAGTTTGAAAAGAGAATGCTCACATCACAAGCGAAGGGTCTCTCGCCGGTGTGTACTCGCACGTGCTTCTGTAAGTCTCCTTTGGTTGTGAACATCTTGCCACACGCGTCGAGGGGACACACTATGCTTTTATTGTGTGACCGCTCGTGGAGATACAGCTTCTTCTTCGTTTCATACCCCTTGGAGCATACCTGATGGTGAAAACAAAGTTTACAAATTATTTATTTGTAACACTTTATTGAAATTAAAGGGAGATTGTAAAAATACTTTAAAACAATATAGGTGCAAGGGCGGCCTTATCGCTAAGAGCGATCTCTTCCAGGCAACTTTTCTCACGGAAACTTATGTAAGAATATTAAGATTTTATTATGTGGATAATGAGCCGTTTTCAAGGTAAGCTTCGTATAAATTCCCATAGATGGCGCGGTCTAATAACTCAAACATTACTATAATGTTTTGACTGTATGGAGCTATTATTGTTGTTGTATGGCAAACTGTATGTGTGACTGTCATTATTCATTGCCTCAGAACAAATAAACAGCAAAAAAACGCCTCTTTTCGGGGCAGGTTCAGGCACCTATTCCCCACGTCTCCCTAGGGCTTACGCAACACGTGACCATACCAGCGCAGGCGAGCCTCTTGCGATGTGCGTGCATCTAAAATCTGTCCAGACTGACTTGTCTTATTTGGTTATGGAAATTATGTAATTAACTGGATAATTTACAGCAGTATTCGCAGAGATTCACATTCTATGTGTTTCTTATATAAATTAAGACATCTATACAAAGCGTATGTAGCGTGATTGATACGGCAAGTCGTGATTTTGGGTATTGTATGTTCACCAAACAAGATATGACTTGTCTTTGGACAAATCATAGTTGAAATATTGGGTACAAATTACTGTAAATACTTACACTGCAATGAAAGCTACCCGATTCGTCAGATTCAAATTTCAATCGTTTACTAGCTCTGGCACTATCTGGGAGTTCTTTCTCTTCTTTTGTCGACTGCAAAGTAATAAACATAATTCATGATTACATAAATTATTATCGGTGGTAGCACCCTGCAGTAATGGATGGGGCTACTGCCTTATTTTTATGCTACACAGTGAAAAACGAGCAGACAGACCCCTGATGGTCAGCGGTAACTGTCGCCCATCAACATCATCACAGCCCATAACAGTCCACTGCAGGACTAAGGGCCTCTCCCACGATAGAGGAGGTTATTGCCTTAATCTCCACGCTTGGCAGGCGAGTTGGAGATCGCAGTCTTATAAATATAACAATGGAAAACGCTGCTGCCAATTTTCCAGCCTCTGGAGACTCTAGATCTTTTGTCTTGAAAACATTAGTCGCCTTGTACGACACCCGCGAGTGTTATTCTACTGGTTGGTGCTATTCTACACCACACGGCCACTGTCGCCCATAACATCTACGATTCATAAATTTAAGTTGCAGGCAAAATGTAGAACCGCAGGTGTTGTCACTGTGAGGACTAAGATGAAATGCCTCATGCCTGTAAATGCGTTTACTACCTTATCAATTACGTCATGCTGGCGTTAATGTCCCAGTTGTGCTTCTGCGCACGAGGGGCCGGGGTCCACCTTGACCATGATCCAAGATTAAGCAGATCAGATAATTACAGTGGAGCGACTGCCATCAAACCTTTGTTGACAAGGGCACTATACCAGAATGGATCATGGCTGCCTTATCGATACTGCCTTATCAATGTCTGCCAGTAAACAATACTTTAGATGTTATTATCCTAAATGGAACAATAACTGCAGGCTTAAGACATGTGTGCTAGTCTCCATAGTAAGTAGCAATTGGGATTCTGTGTGTCTGTTTTATGGACTTGATACTTTCCAGTTGAGGAAACATTACTAATATAAAAAGTCCTGCAAGTTAATTGTTTAGCAACTACTCCAGAGTTTTAGAGTGGACAGCTGATTGGTTGGATACCCCTGGTGTTTGTAGTGGGGTCCAGTACTTTCCATCAGGTGGCCCACTTACCTTCTTACTACCGGTTTCCCTAAAAATATAACAGTGTGTGCACAAAACTTGTTTTAGTGTGTAGAATGTTTCTTACCGCTGTTGAAGATGCTGGTGAATGTAACAAGTCACTCGTGACAGATATCAGCGGCTTTCTTGTACTTCCATTCTGTAAACATACAATAACAGTAGAAATATAGCCTGGTTAAAAGACTATAAAGATTGGGTAATTATTTAAATAACCGCTTGAACATCCCGCCCGTCCTGTTTTTTTGGCTTCTTACGTCCGGGCTGCGCTACCGCAATCTACCCGCTCAGAGCAAATACAAATTTCTAATTAAAGGTTACGTTTATACGCCATCTAGAAGATTTTACTGTAAGTTATTTTATAGGCAACATTCTAGTATTCAATTAAAAAGTACCGCAGATAATCGCTAAATTGCACTTAATAAGCATTGCCGCCATTGATATTTTCCTATCACGGACGTTAGAGGGCGCTTCTTTTTATTCCATCGAAACTATCTCAGGAGGTTACGATAATAGATCATGTACTTACACTATTCTGACTTTGTGTAGTTGTACTGACAGGACTTTCTTCGCGTTTACTTTTCTTTTCAGGTTCTGGATGTTGAGTTAAATTGTCAATCTCTGAACAACTTGGTGTTTGCATTGCAGATTCATCCTGAAATAATTGGCACTTATTTTAATTTATTCATTCATGTTTTATTGACAATTGTTAATTACAACTCCGCTATATATATAAGTTATATAGTCCTTATATATGTTCATTTATAGTGACAGTTCTATATTTTGGTTATTTATGGCAGAAGGCAGTTCTAACGAAACTTCCAGGCTACGGGCTTCCCGAGGGGTTATGCAAGTAGGTCGCGAGCTTCTTGTCCGATCGGAGTCTTCAAGTCTTCGCTGAAGGGTCATACTTGGATACTCTGCCCATAAATGCAGGAGTTCCCCAAGGCTCTGTGTTGTCGCTTATGTTGTTCATTCTGTATATTAATTATATATTGCAGATCGTCGTACTCTACACGAATCACACACTGTGGAACCCTGCCTATGAATCTCGAGACATGGGTGGTAAGTTAAAAATTAAAAGCTTCACATTTGGACAGAAATAACTTAAGGGGAATAATAACAGTAGCTTAATAATAAATAAGTATAATGGGAGAGAACATTCTTACCATTACCAAGTGATCATCATCACTGTCAGTTTCGAATAGAGACCGTAGGTGGGAATCATTTTTCAGGGCAACCATTCTAAGTCTCGATGCCTCTGTTACAACTTCAGTGCAGGCGAAACATATTTTCTGCGGTAAATTGTCTGAAGGCTTTATCTGAAATATTAATATTAAAATAAAAATGCCATATGATAAATCAATGTGAAATTGCTATCAAGATATGAGACCTGCCAATTTTGTTTAAGTAAGGTAAGGCAAGCTAAGGTTCTAGGAAAAAAAATAGCATCTAAAGATGCTACAAAAACTGTACCAAAAAATGAAATAGAAAAAATGATGGTTACTTGACTTGGGTGTGGACTTTAGATATTGTAAATTATATTCTGGCACCAGCTGGTATCATAATAATTACCTTAACACCAGTACACTCATATATTTTCTCTGGCATGTCATCATGAATAAATACATTAGAAACACCAGGTTTATCCAGACATAGTCTGCATTTGTCGTAGAACAGTATTACATTTCCACTCATAACGGCTTCATTGTTATCCTGCAAATAAAAGAGGTTTTACAATCACAAAACTGGCGTGCTAATGGGCAAGCCACAGAGCTCACAGACCGTACAGCCATTTGACTCAAAAAGGTTCTCCAAGTAGTGGTGAACAACTGGAAATTGCAGCATATGACATCATATTAAAGGTTGTATGGAGCCTAGCTTGGGACAGCTGAGCAAGGTAAGGATGAACTACCTGTTAATAGCTAGCGGTGTGGTCATTGTGGTGATAGTAGAATGTAGCTGTAGGCACAGACACTTCCTCAGAACAAACAAATTCACACAGTTATACTTGTACAACAAAACACGCTGCTTAGATATATTTCTTTGGAACCGCACAGTTGGGGCCAATTAATTTGCAAGATGAGGATGAATTACCTGTTGATAGCTAGCGGTGTCGTCATCGTGGGGATAGAAGAATGTAGCTGTAGGCTCAGTCATTTCCTCAGAACAAAAAAACACACACCGTTGTACTTGTACTCCCTCTATTACTCTGTGCTGTGATGCACAGTATAGAACAATTCTACTCTCCCGAAATGCACAAAACTATACTATGCTATTCTGAGATGCATGCATGCAGAGAATCAGCATTCAGCAATGCACACGCATGCCACACGGCGAACAGAACAACAACAAACATAACAAACGTCCATGTGACATTACATTGTCACGGCACGTCAATGTCAAAAGTATACTTTGAAATTTTGGAAAAGTGAAATAAATCTATACAGCCATGTTTTCACACTAATTTTTTATAAGGTAACCGCAACGGCAACGCCGATCTCCAATCGCATCATCCCACCCGTCTGGTGGAATGACGTCACAACATGCACTTCGGATATTCTGTGACGTCATTACAGAGGGCGATATCATGCGAATGGAGATCGGCGGTACCATTTTTTTATTTTTTCCTTCAAGATGAAGGAGGCTATGGCGGTACCGTTCCCTATTGGTGAAAACCGCATGAAATTTCGTTCAGCAGTTATTGAGACAGACACGGCGTAGGACTTCTTTTTATAAATGTAGTGATGGTTATCATTTGGAATGCCTAAAGTGTTCTTCATTCAGAATTTAACTTTTTGTTTTAAAAAATGTGATAGGGTAAAGAGCAAAAGTCAGGCAACAAACCAAAAGTCGACGTTTAAGTTTGTAGATTCTTCGGCTGTATATCATTGAAATTGTTTTTGTGTGAAGTTTTTTATATGTCCGGCCTACAATTTCGCATCGGTACATTCTGGGATGGGCACTAGACCATTCTGGGGAGGGCGGAGGGCACGATGGGCCAATGCAGATAGTCGAGCAGTGGAGTATGGTTGATGAAAGTACAAATCCGGAGGAAGTCGTTTTTAATGGATATAAACCTATTTTCTATGTGTTTTTCCTTCACGGAGCCCCCGCGATGTTTGGAGATTACTCATGGTAACTTAGAAATAGAAACTCTTTTCAATATGTTTTGATTTGTCTAAACGTCATTTTCCTGAGTTGTGATTTGTGATCAAAGAGAAAAATAAAGTTGTGATTCCTGGTTTGGCACCGTTATTTTAAACAAACGTAGTGACTCATATCTCTGTTATAAACGGAGACGAATACAAAACATCTCATTGTTGTTTGATTTTACTTGAAAACATGGAGCAAATATGAACATTTTGCAGTTGGTAAAGGTAGGTAGATAAAGTGGTCACCTACCAACTTTAGTTAGTTACCATTATTTATAGATTAGCAAATAAGGGCCATTAAGCTATATCAAGGGATCCCGGAACTACGCGACGACATGTCCGAGGTCACGACACGCCCTGAGGCGTCAACATCAAAATGATCCAAATCCATTTAAAAATTCATATCTAAAATTTTGCTAAGAATAATAACTGTCTGTTATAAGCCACATGCCCCTGCATTCTTTTACAAGGACACTTTACCTACAACCTGAAATTTTTACACGTGGTTTGAATAAAATTGGACAACCCTGAGTATTAGATGAACCAAACTCCCGTGTGTTTGTTCAAGTGCGTTACGTACGGTCGTTATTAAACATTGGCACGTTCACATATTATAATTCTAGTTTAGGTTAGAAACATAAGTATACGATACAATACGATTAGCTTAGGCCCTAATATCTCCCCAACATCAGGCATGATTTAACAGACTTTCTCCGACAATATTGGAACTTTCCTGACTTTATGTGCCATATTGGGTCAAATATAATTACTTATAAAATGACAAACTTGACACAGCGTGGGCGGACCTCCCGCAAAGTGAACCGACAACCTAGTGCCAGCTGGATACGGACACACAGGACCGTCCTGTGAGCGTCTTTCGGTTGTTGATGATGATGAACTTGACAGGATTAACCATATAAGTTTCAATAGCTGATTCTTGGAGTAGGTACCTATTTACTTAATAGGGGAATTACATATATACTTACATACACACTCACGCCCGTATCCGATAGGGGTAGGCAGAGACTATCGAGTGCCACAAGTGCTCTTCCACATTCATACATATTTTTATGCATTATGTTTTAAGATTTTTAATGTGTTATTGGACTAAATACAGATACGTCTATGTCTTGTCTGGGGGATTGCGGAACAAGTGGTTCTGTCCATTTACAATAGCAAAAAAAGATTTCACGCTCTGACGAAATTGCTACTAGGAAACATAACAGTAAAAATTTACTGACAAGGAGGTTTGGGTTTATTAGGTTGTCACTGATTTTTTCATTTTTGATAAGTACTTTTTCTTACAAGTTTACGGCCTGCCTGATGGTAATCAGTCACCAGCCTATGGACGTTTGTAATACCTGGGGTAGGTACCTGCCATCTACGCGCTGCCGACCACACAAAAACATTTTCACCCCTTACTTGAAGAAGTCCATGTTGTACTCTCCAGGGAAAACCTTTTCAGACTCCATTCCACAGCCATAGTGTGCGTAGGAGATAGTTCCCTAGGGAGCGCACAGTTCGCGAATTGATTTGACTTGTTTAGTTGTTGAAGGCATCCATTTATGCAGTTATAGGCATTGGCGTGCATTGCATAGCAAGTACGCTGTCATTAATCTGGGACTTAAAATAGTAGGAGTTTATTTAATTATGATTTTTTTTCCCCCACATTATATTTACGTACTCTACTCACAATTTTTTTTATTTTACACGACATGTAAAATTATTGTTTCTTTTTAATTGATTTCGAAGAGAGAAGTAGGAAGGTATGTCAAATGCGCCATTTACCTATACCATATTAAAAAAAAAGCTTTTATTTGTCGTCAGTTTTGCCTCTTCCGGATATAGGTAGTTTTAAGACATAGGTATATAATTTAGGCAGATACAAAAAAAATCGTTTCTAAAAACCTAATTCATTATCATCGTCATGTTGGCGTTAAATCCCGGTTGCGCCTTCCGACTCCTCTGATTATTATACATACACAAAGTTTCATTATAATCGGATTCAAGAAATTGAATAATTTTCTTGTACAGTTTGCATTTCTCCATACGACGGCAATTTCATATAATTAAAAACATATTATACAATCCTACAAACCGAAGCCTTTATCGGCTACAATCGCATCAGAAGTGTTTGAGACCGGTTTCCTAGGCGACTGAGAACTAACAGCAACGCTATCGACCCGCAGCCAAGACGTTAGGCGTATTTTCCCGCGAATTTTAAGGCGTTGAAGAAATTGGGCAACATGGGCTGGCAATTTGTACGATTTGACGGTCTAAGTAGGTACCTAGAATCACTTACCCAGATTACGGTAATATAGACATAGACATAGACATTATTTATTTTGACATCACAATACTCATAATATAAAACTCATGGAGCCAGTTACATTTGTATATCTAAATTTAACATAAGTATATATAAGCAAAAGACTTACAGTGACATTGTACCGAGGAATCAGGATATGCATTTATACCCAGATTACGATAACATTAGAAGAAGACGGAATGTGACAGCCACTGTGACAGTGTACTGAGGAGTCAAGATATGCTTTGGGCAAATGTTACTTGATCTGTGGTGTACACCTTGTTAAACACTACCTGGGGCTAAGGAGGAATCGACGATGGTAATCACAGCGCTGCTCAGGTTGTCATCATCATCATTGTAACTAGCCAAAACACACCCACTGCTGGGCATATGCCGACTTAAAGATCTCCATAAAGGCCAGTCCTATGCCCGCATCCAGCTGGTACCTACAGACCTTTACCAGCTCGTCATTCCATCTTGTAGGAGCACGTATCGGGAGACTGGGAGTTGCGTCTTCAGGTACGTAGTCACCACTCGGAAATATTATTGCCCCACCGACCTACTATTCCGTCTATTACATACTTAAGCCTGGGCTATCCTTCGGGCTGTGTCAGTGACATTGGAAACCCCAACCTTGGATTACACGTGTAGTATTCATGTTGTTGGATTAGACAATTATCCATTCAAATGTCTATCTTGGAAACTATCCATAAATAATCACCACAACACAAGGAAAGGAAGCGAGCCACACATGAATAAGTAATCGGGACGACACGAGAGTGTGGCAGGCCAATTCTGGTGTCAGTCACTGTGTGTTCGGTTCGTTGAATTTAACACAGGTGCCTTGAACTTTTCACCTGTAGCGAGGTACTGACACTTGGTAGTTTCCACTATGCATGAGCATTTACATCGACATTACAGAGAAGATTTCGAGTTTGTATGAAAACAAACTTATTCTAAAAGCCCAATATAAGGCGCTGTCATTTGGCATTATTATTGGCAACAGTCGCGCGACAGGCGGTTTTGATGTCTCCTATTGGCTTGGCGACGTCTGTCGTACGACCATTGCCAATTTGGACAGCGCCAAAGAATTGAGCTTACTTCATTTATGGATGATAATGCCATAATGTCCAAGTTTGGCAGTCGTTATGGCAGTCGGGTTGATGACGGCAGACTTGAAAATATTTACTCAAAAGAAAACCATGTAATATTTTGGTTTAGGGAGCCTTTTCTACCTCTATCGTATAAATAGTTGTCTTATGCGATATCCATTAATTGAATGGGTTAAAAAGCTATCTGCGAGGGCCTCGCTGTTAACTTGTAACTTGCTGTTGGTGTTCTGGATAAAATAAAATAAACATAAATAAATAAATAAATAATCGTGGACAAATTTACACAGCGCCATGTAGCCCCATACTAGTAGCCTTATAGTTATTTAGTTAGCCATATAACCTTGTACTATAGGTGCTAACTAACCGATAAACTACTTATATACTTTTAAATACAAACTTATTTTACATAGAACACCCAGACCCGTAACAGAAATTTAAAGTCATCATTAAAATTTATTTTATTGATGTTGTGTTGTGACGTTTCTAGTTATAATAAATGAGTTATTTATTTATTTTAATTATAAATTTCTGCCCGGCCGGGAATTGAACCCGAGACCTCTTGCGTGGCTGACTGGCATGTTGACCACTGAACCACTTAGGTCGTCACACCAAAATAAATCAATAAATAGTGCTATAATCCACCACACGGCTATGGCTAATCAAAATGTGGGAAATAACCTTGTGAACGGAGCAAATAAATAAATTATTGATTCATGTTATTCGCTAACTATTAACATAGATAGATGGTCTCTACGATACTAAGGTAAAATTTCATATCTAGGACTTATTTTTTCTTTTTTTAGCCTAGCCAGGCATTTGACTGCTATCTCACTTGGTGGTTAGTGATGATGCGGTCGAAAATGGAGCATGCCTGTCTAGGAACAGCCTATTCACTCTAGCCTTGAAGCCCATAGAGTGAATAGGCTGTTCCAATTCCAAGACAGGCAAGCTCCATCTTCGGCCGCATCGTCACTTACCGAAAGGTGAGATGGCGGTCAAATGCTTGTCTTGTCTAATATATAAAAAAACCTCCCAAATTTTCCTCTCTGTCCTTTGACAAGGGCGGATATAGATTTTTGTGTCGTAATAGTTATCTTTTGTACGATGGACGTCTACAATTGCGTGACCGAACCAAAGTAAAACCTTTCTAAACTTCTTCTTGAAATTCTTGATTTTTTCTGATGATGATGATTATATCAATAATAAAATAAATAAATAAAATAATAATAAATAATGATGTAAGAAATTTTTTTATTTAGAAAGACTGATAAATTCAATACTTAATCTTGTGAAAACCACGAATTGAATTGTTCACTCTTATAACTATAATAACCGGATGACCCCCGAACAAGTTTGCATATACTCAAATATTTTCTGAATTACTAAACCAAATTTAATGAAACAAAGCTAAGAACCATCTTGATTAAACTGGTTTTCGAATAGAAAAAACCGCATCCAAATTGGTCCATCCATTCGGAGCTAGTTTGGCGGACCCTCGGCCCTCGCGTACCGCGCGGGGGCGCAACCAGGACATAACGTCAAGATGATGATGATGATGATTTGGGAGCTAGTTACGATGCCACAAATAAACATACAGATACACAGGCACACACATATAACTTATAACACCCTTTTGTTTTCGTCGGAGGTTAAAAAGGTCGTTGTTCGAAGCATTTGTTAATAGGCGTATATACTTTTCAGCATAAGCTGTGACGCGCTCCAAAATTATCAATTCCTTATCATGGCGGAGGCTTTATCCTGCCATGCATTGAATGAACAACATTTCGCTGAGTACTATCTTCTCGGTAATCTGCAAACAGTTGAGTGCTCCAGTTTAATTAAAAACGCGACAGATGACGCGTATCTGACGGATTACTGAGCACTTAAACTAAATATGTTATATCAAAATAGGTTAAACTAACCGATAAAATATAGGTAACAATCAAGCGTTTGTTGCTTCGGACTGATTGTCTCGAAACCCCTACTTTTCATTAGTATTAAGTGTTTCTAATAGCAGATGTCTATTACCATATTAAATTGAAATATGGGCTTGGTAAGGAGGCAGTTACGAGTACCCATACCTATTCATTTAGGTAATATTAAACTCAGTTTCTGCTCATAAGTTTATGATACAATAATTAATAATAACGTAATATTGTAGTACGTAGAGCTCGTCTAATCTAAAATGACGCGCCCCACTATCGTATTAACGCACACAAGCAAGTTTAAAATATGGACGCAATACATATACAAATGCCGTTGTAATTGGTCATTCAGTTGCCGGTGAGATTCAAACGTAGCAGCACGCGTCGTTCATTGGCTCCCACACAAATTAAGTGTCGTTATCAATATTTGCACTCACACATCGAAATCAACTAACTAAGTAGTGGGGCGCGTCATTTTAGACTAGACGAGCTCTACCTATGTAGAGAGTATGATGTATTGATATTATCTCACTCCGCAATGGATTTACAAACAGAAAAAGGATGCCTATCTGTCCCAATAAGAACATAGCACGATAACATTAAATTATTTTTATTTTTCTATACACGTATAATTGTCCTAATACCAGTCTATTTGTAAATAATTGTAGCTATATGCGTCTCCAAATTTATTTATATACTGTTCCGTGATGTAAAACCCTTAAAAGGCGTTACTTTCGATAATGGGCTACATACTTGGCTAATTACTAAAACCTTTTAATCACTTTTAGAATTTTATAATTATAATTAAAATAAGTAATTGTTACACAGTCATTGTTATTGTTCTATTAATTATAAATAATAGTAGGTACCTATTGTAATTCTTTATGAGTCCGAAATTTACTAATGAACGAATGTCAAAAAGGGTCATATTTTACCACCTATGTAATGCGCTTATTAAACATTCCTAAATTCAGTGACTGAATTGAGAAACAAAAAGCGTGAGACCAAATCAAAGTGGAATATATTTCTCATAGAATAAGGTCCATTTTTGAATCACTTATATTAAGTTACGCGGCGCTCCGCTTTCCAAAAATTTGAGATACAAAAATGGACCTTATTCTATGAGCAATACATTCCACTTTCATTTGTGCTCACGCTTTTTGTTTTGAATTCAGTCACTGAATTTACACACACCTCCACCCAGGGTCCTATCGACCTCTCGGTCATACGGATCGCGTCAGACCTAATCACCTAAGACCTTACTTGCCTATGTAATATACAGTTAAAACAATAAAGATTAAATGTTTACAACATTATGTAGGCACCTATAATTATCCCCTAACCTAAACCGAAAAACTGCGCAAAGCTTATTTCACCTATTTCCCACCTATCGTGAGACTAGGACTAATACAAGGGCGGACACAAGTTCTTTTGTAATTTACCCGTAACGCGCGAGCAAATCTATTCTACCTGTTGTACCGCTGTGGAGTTCACCAATTTCAGTTTGTATTCTGAAGCAAGGGCTGCCGCCCGCCCGCCCGCCTTACAAATCATTTTCCACGTTCGGAAAACTAAATTCTACCAACTTTGGTCTTACTACAACAGTTATAGAAAGTTGTGATATGGATTTCAGTGCTCTGTATCGTCATGATGCGGAACGTAGTGCTCAGGTGATTTTGTGCTTCAATTGTACGTTTGTTTTGTTTACGTCGAAGGCCGGTTTCTTAGTTACTTTGTGTATATTTTGATTAGGCGTTGCTAGTGAGGTGTCTGGCAGTGAAGAATAATGAAGCCCACATTATCACAGGTGTTATTAACAGAACTTCAGCTAGGATATTCTGAAAATAAAATTTCAAAATATCTAATCACTGCAATTTGGGGCTTAATTTTCAATCGCTCATTTCGATTAGAACTGTTTTCAATTTTAATTTTAGCCATGAAAAATTCAATTTACCTGCAACCGACCAACGGCTACGCACGAGGGTTTAATGATGTTGATTATTTTTCAGCAAAATCTGAAATCTTCAGCTCATTGAATATCATCGGTGTTATTTATTTTTATGTAACTATCCGTGCCCTGCGGTTCTCACCCAGGTGCAGTTCGGATATCTGTAAACAAACATTCCACTATCATTCGGGATCTTATTATTTTTCCAGAATCAAGAATAATGTAGCATCCTATTAGTGAAAGAATTTAAAAACAAGTTTCGATTACTCTTGAAATACACACTCACAGACACAAACTTTTCCGCTTTACAATATTAGTAAGTATAGATATAAAAATAGGTTTTAAATTACTGGGTAGGTTGGGTTTTCAGTTTATACAATGAGAAAGCGAGTTTAATTTAGAATAAGTAGTACTTAGTAGGTTAGGTCATTGTAGGTAACATTCTAGCTCCTTCGAGTCCGAAATTTACAATCAGCGGTGGTAGGGCTCTGTGAAGCCTGAAGAGACCGCCTGGGTGGGGTACCACCGCCCTGTCTAATTTCATTATTTCTGCCGCCAATTAACAAATAAAGCTAGTTTCTGTACAACATATCCACCCATATTTCAATTCCTTTCCATGTTTGTATTAGTAAAGCATAGATTTATTTCCAAGTAGGTGCCGAAATAGGGTAGAGAGGGAGAGAGGTAGGACATAGCGGGGTATCTCGTTCGAATTGGAGCCGCCCGACTGGGGAAGTACCTCCACCTTGACGACCTGAGTGGTTCAGTGGTCAACATGCCACTCAGCCACGCAAGAGGTCCCGGGTTCGATCCCGGCCGGGCAGAAATTTAAAATGATGAATTTTAATATCTGTTACGGGTCTGGGTGTTCTATGTATAATTAGTATGTATTTTAAAGTATATAAGTAGTAAATCAGTTAGTTAGCACCCATAGTACAAGCTTTGCTTAGCTTGGGGCTAAATGGCGCTGCGCCACGATTATTCATAAAAAAAAAAAATTATAAACCTTACAGATATCGTAGCTAAATAATACTCTTTTAAATGGTATTGTGTTTCTGCCGGTGAGTAAGGTTTTCAGTGCTCCATGGGGTGGGGATTTGGGAACCGTGGCTTTGGCAGTGGAGTGGCATTTGCCTTTTTGCTGCCAGAGCAACGTGTTATAGAGGTGGGCAACGCCTTGGCGATACTCTTGGTGTTGCTAATGTCAATAGGCAGTGGTGACCACTTTCCATCAGGTGGCCCGCTTGCCTGTTTGCCTACCGTATGACATAAAAAGAAATATTATGGTGTTCTAAAATACATATAATAAAAATATTCCTTGTCGGAATGCCAAAACGGCTTCAGGCCGGGCTGCAGCACATGGATCCAGTCTTTGCCCTGAGGGTCCTCCAGGAGTCCCACGGCAGTAGGAAGCTTTCTTATAAAGTCCACAGTGAGTGGCCACGTCGTGTATGTTCCGTAGGACATCACTGGTAACACAAACCAATCAATGACCTTCGTTTTGGGACACTGCGGCAGCTAACACGAAAATAGATCCCGAACGCTGCCCAACCGAGTTCGATACAGCGATTGATTTCTTATTGGAATTGAACGTACCTAGCTGGACTTTTGTCCCAGTGTAGTACCTAGCGAGGTATCCCGTTCAAATTGGAACCGCCCGACTGGGGAAATAGGTAGCTTCACTTTACAGAACACCGCCAGAATATGTCGTGCGCATCAGCTCAAATTTGATTAGAAGACGAAAAGGTCGCCATTGTCAATGTTCGGAAATTCGATTATATTAGAAATTGACATTGTAGCCATTTTCACCCCTATTATTGTGGGATACCGCATAATAATACGGGTGTCCGTTCAGTCTACAGCTCATTGTAGGTACGTGTATAGTATAATACCAGAAAAAGTCCCACTATGAAAGTCACTTAAATCAAGTTTATCACTAGTTTTATTGTGTAAAAAACTAGGTCAATATGCCCGCATGTAGCACGTATGCTACTAAAGTAAAATGAAACAAATAAAACTGATGCAATCGCTTCATTATTAGTGGTGTGTAAACGGTACGACGTCCAGGGGCTCTATTTTTGAGTAGCAAGTTGCTACGAGCGTAAAAGAGACACGCGAGAGGGCTCGCGTGGATGCGATCGGATCAAAATTATGGACCCAGTTCCCAAACATAGTTCGATTTGGGGTTTTTTTTGTTTTTTTGCCAAACTACTAAAGGTTGACTCACGCTACACCGAGCCGGGCCGTTTCGGCCGCAGCTCGGTCAACTAATATCTCATATATTGAGGAGAGGTTGCCCCTCGGTACAGCATGAGCGTGTCCATACAAAATGTATGGGATATTAGCTAACCGAGCTACGGCCGTGACTCGGCTCGGGCCTGGCTCGGTGCAGCGTGAGTCATCCTTCTGCGCCCGATTTTAGGCGCATAATGTCAAAAGCGCAAATTGTCAAATAGGTAGTAATTGTCAAAAGCGCTGATTGATAAAAGCACAGAATGTCAAAAACGCAAATTGACATCATCGATGGCATCATGAATTTGTCCTTCCCCCATGTACAAGTTGGGATAAGTCTGGTACGAGTACACTGTACACAAGACTTGCTCTAGAATAACAACTTGATTTAAATCTTTTTTTGCAAAACATTTATCGCAACCGAGTATAAAGATACGTATATGAAGTGAGCAATAAATGAAGTGAATTAAAAAATAAAGCCGGGTTCAATGTGGAACGTAATAAAAGTACGGGATCTCGTAGACGGGGCTACACCTCGTAGCATAGTTCTACGAACACTGGTTTGAGATAAATAATGCACATCAGCAGCATCCTAGACGACGCTATACGAAGTCTAACTACCCGATGTGCTTTCTAACATCTTCTATTATTTATGGCTTCAGCTTGTAAAATGCCTGTATAATAAATTGCATAGACGTAGCGAGGGGGGGCTGGTGTTCAGGGGTTCAAACCTCCCCCGAAAGATTGTTACAGCCAAAATACCAACTTAATTCGGAAATAAAGAGCCAATATGTAGGTACCAAAAAGTCCGAAACGAGCTCGTTGTACAATCACTCATTGGTTTTTGTTATATTTAGGTATCATGTTCACCCCGAGTCATCATCACAAATCATCACAGCCCATTAATAATAATAAAATAATAATAAAAATATTTATTTTCTCTTCACATAGGTGGGTAGATCAAATTTACAATAGAAACAATTTAACGTAAGTATAGTAAAAACCTGTGTGAGAGACTGGTGTCCGCACTAGGTAATAAATACCTGTCTTACAGATCACCAGGCCCCCAGACCATTGGAGTGTAACCTAGTGCAAAAATTGCTTACTCTATGTTAGTCATAAATAAAACATGAGAAGTAATCATTTAGAAAAAATAAAATAATATAAACATTGAGAATAATAAAATAAAATAAAGTGATGTACGCATTCATAAAACATTAAAAAAATAAGCAATAGCAAAATTAAACAAAAATAAAATAAAAATTAAGAATAATAATAATTTTGAATCAATCTATACATTCATTATATAAATACGTGTGAATGTATGTGTGTGTGTGTATGTGTGTGTGTGTGTGTGTGTGTTTAAACACATAAGAGGGCCTCAGTCGCTTCATAGTCCAACTCTACCATCCACCTCACCAAACGGGTCTTAGTTTGGAATTTAGAGACGGAGTATATGGACAGTGCTTTGTTGGCTTTATTATAGAGATACGCCCCTCTAAAGTGATAGAATCTATGTGCCAGTGCAGACTTACAAGCTGGAGTGTTGCAGACCGTATGTTTCCTTCTCTTATCCTGGTTATAAGCAGGGTCGTATACAATTTCGGAATGCTTGCGGAGCACGGTATGAAATATATATAATTGACGAACTGTTAGGACTTTAGATCGTTGGTAAAGCTCGGCTGTCGGAAACATATATGGAAGCGAGTAGCTTGTTTTGAGAATAGCCCTCTGGGCACGCTCCAATCCCAGTAACGTTGTCTTGGGTACTCCCCCCCATGAGGTTATACAATACGTAAGCACTGATTGACACAAGGCGTAATATACAGATTTAATAACCGACTCGTCCGCTATGTGTCTTAGGTTCCTAAATATATAGATCATTTTACGTGCCCGCGATGTCAACAAATCGATATGCTCTTTAAAACTAAGGGTATTATCTATTAGAATACCTAGGTATTTCATTGTTGGGGTGCTCTGTATCGTGGGACAGGGACATGATGGATGCTGTAAGTTGGGACAGGAGTGCGCAACAATTTCGTGATGAACGCTTGGTTTTGAAAGTCTGTGCTGGGACAGTGTGAATGACATATACTTTGTCTTCTGAATATTTAGGGAAAGTTTATTAGAGTGAATCCAATTCGATACTGTATCAAAACCTGCCTGAGCGTATTTAAAGACTTCATCCCATGAGTCAGCTGCAAAGAGAAGAGCTGTGTCATCCGCATACGTAATAATTTTGCCATGGGAAAGCTGCAGCTTACAAAGCTCATTAATGAACATTAAAAAAAAGGTAGGGCCAATAATGCTTCCTTGGGGTACTCCGTATGACATAGGAAGGTCATCGCTTATGTGATTGCCTATCCTAACACGCTGACTCCTATCCCTTAGATAGTCAGCGAGGAGGTCGTGCTGTACGTCTCGTATTCCCATGTCGTATATCTTGTTCAGGAGTAGCGAAACAGACACTGTGTCAAACGCTTTGGCGAAATCAATGAATATCGCCACCACTTTCTTTCTTTTGTCCAAGTTAGACACGACATAGCTTGTTAACTCATGAACGGCATCATCAGTGGACCTTCCCCTTCGAAAGCCAAACTGAGAAGAGGAAAGTAAATTATTATTTTCTAAATAGCTTACTAGTCTATTATTTACCAATTTTTCTATAATTTTAGAGGGAGCGGATAAGATGGAAATTGGCCTGTAGTTATTTACCGATTTTCTAGAACCTGCTTTATGTATGGGATGTACTTCAGCCTTTTTCATAATAGAAGGGAATTGACCAGTTTTGAAAGCCAAATTACAGATATACGCCAACGCCGGGCTTAATATATTTTTAAAGTTTTTTAGGAATCTAGTTGATATGCCGTCACGACCCACAGCACAGTCATTCTTTAAACTCATGATTACTCTCTCAACTTCTTCTTCATCGGTCGGGAGAAGAACGAAACTGTTATTAGAAGTAGTGGTGGGCGAAGACGTGCCCACGCTCGGGCCACAATTGGATTGTACACTCTCCGCAATCTCTTTGCCTATATTCGCAAAGAAGGTGTTTATATTATTTAATGAGCCTTGCGGGTCAGAGTGATTAACAAGTTCTGTTGGGTGGTCTTTAAGTTTTGTAGTATTCGTAATAGATTTTATTACTTCCCACCGCTTTTTGTTAGTAGTTGCTTGTTTGAGCTGCTGCTTCTCGTAATCAATTTTTAGTTTTCGCAACAGGTTAACGCAGTAGTTCCTGTAACGTTTATAGGTCATTTTTAGTATTTCGTCATCCGGGTGTTTTTTTACCTTTTGGTGTAGTTTATCTCTGTTGCGCATACAACGTAAAACGCCATTTGTGATCCAAGGCTTTTTAATAGATTTTCGACGTGGTATTGAAACATTTGTGGTACACGTCCTTATGGCACTGCAGCACAGTTCGATAAAGATATTTGCTGCCTCATTTGCCTCGTTACACGCAAAGACGTTGTCAAAGTTAATGATTTTCATGTATTCTCCGAGCTTATCATAATCTGTCCGTTTTACAGACCTAGGCAACTTATTATGTCGTATCTTTAGGTTTTGAAAGAGAAGCACAGCATTATGATCGGTAAGGGATGTGTCTGCAACGTAGCAATATGCTGAAAGAGTGGTCCTTAAAATAACGTGGTCAAGGCAAGTGCGTGTGTGTGTGGGTATGGTATGTGCTGGAAGCATACCATGCATAGCCAACAGGTTTAAGTAATTATGAGAACGCGGGTCAGAATTATTTTGTGATATATCGATGTTTAAGTCACCCATTAGAGTGATGTTTTGGTAATTAGAATATTTCAATAAGAGTATATTTAAGGAATCAAGAAACTTAGTTATGTCCCTCACACTGGGTGGCCTGTAGATTACTATGATAATTGACTTAGAGTTTACCTTCATCAACAAACAATTGGCATCCTGTAGAGCTGGTTCCTCAAAGTCGGAGTTGAATGAGGTTTTTATGTACATTATGATACCTTCATTCTGAGTTCTGTTTAAGGATGTTTTAAAATATTTATAATTATCCAGAAGGGGTATGTGGGGTGTTGAGGGTAGCCAACATTCGGTCAGTGCAACAATGTCCCAATCGGTATCACTTCTCTGTAACATTGCCTGTAGGCCAGAAAAGTTGCGTTTAACGCTTCTTATGTTTTGTGTTATTATTTTGAGACAATATGTACTATTTTCAGGCACACAAAATTTACAGCTTTCAATATCATCTATTTTGAATGACTGAGCTATTGACATAATATCCAAGTCGTCATTTAAACCGTTTTGTAAATCATCGAATTTTATATAAGAACACTTGACTGAATTTTGGAGGGGATCGCAGATAGTATACCTGTCTGCAAATGTATGTCCATATTTCGTGACGCGATTTGAGGATAATTGATGTTGGGATCGTATAATATAGGGTGTCTTGTTGTAGTGATTTAATTGATTTGTAATATATTGTGATTTGTGTATGGTGTGAATGCATGTAGTAAGTATTTATATAATAATTAGAAAATATCAATAGACCATTAAAATTAGAAGTTAATAATAGATTATTTGAATTAAAATTTATCAATAAAATATTGAAATGAGGAATTTTTAAAATTAGCATTATGGAATAAACTACATCTAGTCAATTAGCATTTAGCTCTATGGAGGGAAAATCCTTTTCCGACATGATTCTCAGGGCTGGCGACTCTTCTTTCTTCCTTAGGTACACTATACCATGTGACGTCCAGCAGAATTGGTACTTATTTTCTGCAGCAAAGTCTCTGGCGCGTTTGAAGAGCTTTCTGGTTTTAAAAGTAAGGGATTCGGATATGAAGATGCGGTTTGCTTCTCCTTCGAGTTCCAGGTGTTTAGTTGAAATTTTTGCCGTAAGATGTTGCTTGTTAAAAATTTTGTATCCTGTGAGTAACCTATCTCTACTGCTGGCTGTCGTAAATTCAATGATTAACGGTTTACTCGTCTCGTTTTTTGTGTTTATCCTATGGATGTCTTTTATTTCTGTCTCGTTAATGTCGACACTCAGTACCGAGCAGATTTTCTGAAAAGAACTGCGCAAATCTGTCTTCTTCTCCGATTTCAAAACCTTAGGAATATTACGAATCTCTATTTCTGTAGAGCGGTTTCTCTTTTCCAACTGTTCCACTCGGTTTTCTAGCAACTCTATGTATTTTTGCGTCTCCTTCCGTTCTGTTTTAAAGTTATTAATTTCTTCACTCATTTCGTCGTACTTTTGACTTAAAAAGTCCAGGGACTTGCATATTTCCAAATTTTGATCCTTAATTGTGTCCACTGTACTTTGTATACATGACAACTTTTTATTTTGTGCTTCGGTAAAACCCGCAAACATCTTTCGCATGTCGGTCATGAAAGCACGCATCGTATTTTCCTCATCGCTAACGAACTTGCGCTTGGGTCTTGTAGTTGAGATATCAAGCGCCGAGTCCGAGTCGGCGTGTTGTAAAGTAGTTGGCGGCAGGGCGAGCGCGGGGGTTGGGGTTACGACGGCGGGGGGGTCTTCCTGCATTGGCACCGGAGTAGTTGGTGGGGTGCGTCTCAGTGGCATAGCAAAATAGCTAAACAATTTAGCGAGGTACCAGGCAAGCAATAGTAAGCAGGGGCAAAGGTAATGGGTGCAGCGGCAGGGTTCTAGATATTCTGGTCGGAATCGATGATTTCATACAATTCCGCTTTCCGTCCAGTATACTTTGATCCCTCTCTCTATGCGTCGGGTGCAAGTAAGAAAGCAGTAATACTTTATGAATGAGTAGTGTGTTCTGACTCACTTGCTTATTATGCGCGTAGTAATAGTACGTCCATTGGTAATTTCTTCTTTGTGTGCGTGCGATGAGTTTCCAACAGTAGTCGCGCGTAAGTGACAGCGGTAAATCTTCTGCGTTTTATGCACTCCTAATTTTTTGAAATCTTTTTTCTGATTTTAAAGTTTAATTATTAATTTATATGACTTAACGTGGGGATAAATAGTAAGACACGTCTGACCCGGTCAGTATCCAAGGGGGAAGGGTAATATAACAGTCCACTGCAGGACTTAGGGCCTTTCCCACAAAAAGGGAGGTTATTGCCATAATCCCCACGCTTGGCAGGCGGGTTGGAGATCGCAGTGTTATAATATAACAATGGAAAATGCTGCTGCCCATTTTCCAGTCTACGGAGGCGCTTAGATCTTTTGCCTCGAAAACATTAGTCGCCTTGTACGACACCCACAAGTGTAAGGGGTTGGTGCTATTCTACTCTGCCGGACACCACACGGCCGACACCCCGAGTCAATTGAGCCAAAATTGGATAAATGTCGAGCTCCCTACGCTCGCTTAGTCTTCGTTTTCAGTTACTTTTATTACGATTACCCCACATTTTTGGGGGGGTTTTGATCTTGAACCCCCCCCCAAAACCAAAACCTGGCTACGCCCGTGATAAATGGTTTTTGGAACGCGATCTATATCTATACTTAGTATAAAACGAAGTCGCTTTCCGCCGTCTATCCCCTATGTATGTATCTAAGTACGCTTAGATCTTTCAAACTACAATAGTCAAGTGAGTCAAGAGGAAGGTTTATAAGCAAAAAAAAAAATGTAGGTAGGGGTTAATGCATCAGCAGCATCATAGACGACGCAGGTGAACGCGAGCGAAGTCGCGCCGGGTCCACTAGAATCGCTTTCCAAAAACAATTTTTTCATTGATTTGTAATGTAATTACTTGATTGGCCACCCTTTAATATATGTTGTAGTAGTCGTAATCGTGTCTGATACACATACCTATTCGAAAAGATAGGCTTGATGGCTTTTATGGCGTGACCGCCGATGCCCTGTGGCCTAGTTTCCACGGCCCGCCGAGGCGTCGATTGTGTCTAGTCGGAATTATTGACATCGGCTGTTTTCTGTTATCTACACATGTCTATACATACGATACACATGTTAACTCACCCGGGGGTTAATTCCAAATACTTATATTATTAAAAACACGCTCTGATGTTAATATACTTTATTGTAGCTAGCTTTCGATCGGGTCTTTGGTTATTTTTGGAGATAATGTACATACCTTATGCACCTTTGATCGGTCACCATACCTTTTTTTTCAAAATCTTTTCAGCGGTTTTACCATCCGCCCCATTAAAGACCGGGGTCGGAACTACCGGGGCAGATATAAAACTATATTATCACATCTGCCCCGTTTCCAGCGTCCACCTTCAACAACACTTCGAACCGATTTGCGGGCCCAAATCGTCACCCCACTCGGCTTCAGAGCGTTCTACACTACGCTTCACCAGTTCATAACAGTCCACAAGTGGACTTGCTCCACATCCTTTAACGGTTTTGCTATAATCTCCACGCGTGAAAGGCGGGTTGGAGACAGCAGTGTCCAGAACACACATCAAGAAACGCTGCTGCCCATTTTCTGGTCTAAGACATTAGTCGCGTTTTACGGCACGAGGGTTTTGGCGGTTCCAAAATCCACGAACTGACGTTACTGTGACGTGAGGTCTGATGTCAAAAAAGCCCTGTCATTGCCTGGAATCGATTAATCATTTTACCACTATTGTTTCTGTACAATAGCACGACAGTATTTTGACGACAGACCTCAAGCCTCCGAATCATCATATGATATCATAAAAACTCTCATACTAATCCTCCAGACACCACACCAACGCTTGCTGATGCCTGATTCTAACTTCCTCCATCTCTAACACCCAGTGACCCGATGAGCGAGCGGGGCCGGCGCGCGGGCGGCGCGGGCGCAGGCGCGCCGTTCTACGCGCCGCCGCGACGGAAGACCTCAGCTGAGATCATCAGCGAGGCGCGCGCGGCCGTCTATGGCGGGAGGGGGAGCGCTGAAGGTGACTACATAGACTATGAAGGCGCCGTTATCTTACGTCAACGAGTACAAGAAATTCGAGAACACTAAGGTTGTGGAATGAACGCAACGCGTGGCCCCTGGTATTGCAAACGTCCATAGACTGCGATGACTGTTTACCATCACGCAGGCCATAAGCTTGTTTGCCACATTAGTGATACTAAAAAAAAAAAAAATTGTGTGACGTTGTGCACGGGCAGTTTACTATCGCTACAAAGGGGATTTTTTCTTGTACTCGATGATGTAGTATTTCCTCCGGCGTCATTACAGTCTAACAGAACTACAAGGATCTTTTAGCATGTGGCCGAAATCAGAACTAACGCCGCCATCTTGTAAAGCGGCACTTTTGACAGCTGGTGTTGGTGTTTGACAACCACGCCCTCGTCCTAGTGCCAAAAGATCCTTGCAGGGCTATATCTCAGTCTCAGTTATTTAGTGAGCACATAGAACAGCAAGGGATGAGCGCCAACGTGGCAGAAGGGGGACCCTGTCTTGCACTAACATTTCGGGCGTCCGTTCAAAACTTAATTTTAAGGATGCGCAAATAAATTGAAGTTGAATTACAAGTTTCAACCCCAGTGAGGCGGCCCTAGTCCCTGGACCAATAGCCAAAGAAAAACAACGCACGCAGAGCCCAAGAACTGGATGGATTGGTGACGGCTTCGTATTTTGAGGCTAGTCCAACTTAAGCACCCAACGAGCTCGCCACTCGTTAGGTGTGTCGTTTGGGCGAACCGGTCTTATACTGGGGACCCTGGGACTCTGGTTGGCATGCGTCTTACGGGCGGCGCATGCCGGTCGGTGGTGTACACTATCTACAATCAGGTGAACTGCTAGCTCGCTTTCCTCCTTTTAAGGGCGTATACACGTAGAAAGCTGGTTACCAGCGCCGATCTTCCAGCGCTTTTCGAAACCGGCTCGCGTAGGTAGTCGGCGCAGGCAGTCTCCATACTTTGTGCCATATCATTACCGATAAGATACCGGTCAGAGCAGACTGCCTGCGCTGTCTACCTGCGCCTGCCGTTTCCGACAAGCGCTGGTAGATCGGCGCTGGTAACCAGCTTTCTACATGTATACGTCCTAAAGAAGTGAAACATCCATTACTTTGTTTTATGATACCTACGAAAACGAAAAGTTGGGAAGATAATTGTTCGACCTTGCCACGTAAATATTACACAATTGACTACTCGCCACGCGAATCCTTCGCCGCGAAACATATATCCTTCCATTTGATAACGTAATCGCTATATTTAGCGCTTAGTTATTCGCCGAGGGGTGACTTTGATTTCGCGATGTCGCACCAGCTATACGCAGCCCATAACATGAGAAATGTTACAGC
This sequence comes from Blastobasis lacticolella, assembly GCA_905147135.1. NCBI lineage: Eukaryota > Metazoa > Arthropoda > Insecta > Lepidoptera > Blastobasidae > Blastobasis > Blastobasis lacticolella. The sequence goes on from LR990056.1 coordinate 15,171,225, forward strand.
ATTTTGAACTTTATTGTGTTGTAGTTAGGAAGTTGTAAGTATCTACAATTTGTGAGTAGACGGTATAAATTGGAGTTGGTCACGCGAGAAAGAAATGCGAGCTCATTCTTTTAAACGACCGCCTATCGGTAAATGTAAATCTTGCGCCAAGTTTTATATGTAGAGGTGTCTACTAACCTAGCCTAACCTAAGTATATAAAATGTGTCTTGCTTGCAGCAGTTTATTTTCATTCAATGGTCAATCCCGGCTTCTGCCAAGGTGCCTTTTTCTACTTTTTCTGTCTTCTACTGTCTTCAGCATACTCGCATCATAAGGCGTTTGTCCTCGCATTCGAATCAGCTATGTTAAGTCATCGCGGGACCTCTTTCCTGATAGTGGCAGATTATGACCAAACCAGCACAGACGAGCCTCTTCAAACTTATCCGCGATATCGCTCATGCCACCCGGGATGTAACCTACTCGCTACGCACTCGGTTAGTTTAACAGTAGCTACAATGCCAAAGGCTATTGCTTTAATGGTCCGTTCATTGCACTACCTTTGCCAGTCTTTGTTCGCGTGGACCAGGTTTTGTAGATACTTTCCGTCCCCGCACATTTTCTTCTAAATTTCTTGATTAAAATGCCCTGTTTATTGATCGTGTGATTTCTTACGAATTTATTATGTTATGAATTAGGGTATCCATACTATAGATTACAAATTAAACAAAAACATTATTTCCCATTACAATCATATTATAATTACATCATAATCAATATTTCAGGCACACGACGTCCTCTGGACATAGGCCTCCTCCAAAGCCTTCGACACCGACGGGTCCTGTGCCCCTTGCATAGACTGGCTCCTCGCGTACTTTATTAGGGCGTCTGTCCATCTCGTAGCCGTCCCACGCTCCAATTTTCTGAACGTGGTCTCTGTTTGAGGACCTTTACACGCCACCGGCCATTATCTCTGCAAGCTATGTGGCCTGCTCATTGTCACATTAGTTTTGCGACTCTGGAACCTAAGACGGTGACATTAGGTTCCTTATATCTCACACATCACTGGCAAAATACACTGATAATGATTAAAGACTTTTGTCTTGAGGCACTGAGGTATTGTGGACGAGATCTTCCGCAATTTGTCAAACGCCGCCCAGCCGAATGGATCCTTCGATGACCTGTTTCTCGAAAGTTGGACCAACCTAACTGGACAATTTGTCCTAGGTAAAGCACACATTCGTCAACCACTACAAGGATAGAGACGCCCCCAATAATAATTAGGGTAAGTGCTACATTTGCTTCATCTTGTCATTTTAAATACCACCAATCGAAGTACCTACGTTTATGTTTCCAGATAGTAAAAAGCATATACTGCTTTGCTGTAATCTCCATTCTTGACAGTTGGTGACCGGCACGCAACTGGCCAATCGTTTTAAGTCAGAGATTTCCAATCTTTTTTATAGAGCGACTCCCTTTACAAGTCTCAATTGTTTTGCGACGCCCTTCTAAAAGAAAATCCCTACTTGGGGCTCAAACAGACATAACTCCAATGAGCAGACTTAGCGCCAACGAGAATATTAGCTTGCTAAGAAAAACTTCCCAAATAAAATTTGAAATCGCTACTCTCATATTTTTTTGACGACCTGAGTGGTTTAGTGGTCAACGGTTCAGTGGTCTGCCACGCAAGAGGTCCCGGGTTCTATTCCCGGCCGGGCAGAAATTGAAATGATTAATTTTAATTTCTGTTACGGGTCTGGGGGTTTTATGTCTAATAAGTATATATTTAAAAAAGAAAAGTATATAAGTAGTTTATCAGTTATCTAGCACCCATAACACAAGCTTTGCTTACTTTGGGGCTAGATGGCGCTGTGTGAATTTGTCCACGATTATTTATTATTATTATTTTTTATTTTTTACCCGACTGCGACAGAAAGAGGGTTATATTTTTCGAGCATAGGTGGGTATATATGTCTATTTCGTAGACGCGGGCTAAACTAATCAACTGGGTTATAAATACAGGTTTTGAAAAGGCGATTTAAAAATGTTAAACAACTTATAGTTTGCTTTCAGATTTTTAGTGGCAGCTGGGGTTTTAGTTTATATAAGCCTGAATCATCCCACTGCTGGGCAAAGGCCTTACCCCTATTCTTCCATACTTCGCGATCGTTTGGTATGGTTTGCCGGTCCCTGTCGAATGCCAACAACTCGTCTCTCCATCGTCTTTTGGGTCTGCCGTCATTTCCGAGCATTGGGTGCTCAATCTGTAGCGGTTTTGGCCCATAACTCCTCCGACATGCAGCAGACATGACCGGCTCAGTCTCACTTCAGTTTTCCAGCTTTGGTGGCTACATCAGGGATCTGTGTTTTTGAGCGCAGCGTAGAGTTTTGGAGAAGATCGATCAATTTAAATCCTAACATGCTGCGGTCCATGGCGCGCCGGCAAACCCAGAGTTTAGACTTTTGCACTTTTGACAAAGACCAAGTCTGTACCGTGAAGGTTTTCGTTTTAAGGAGAAAGGCTATTTTCTCTTTATATGATCTTTCAAGGACCAATAGCTCCTCCAGGCGTTATTTGTTCTCAATGGATTTCTGACATTTTGATTATCTCGTGCCGTTAGGACGCCGCTACGGCGCCCCAGGGCGTCGCAACGCACAGTTTGGCAACCCCTGGCCTAACTGATTCATATTTCAAAGCCCCCGCTTGCCCGTTCTCCGCTAAACTCGCTAATGCCTTCGCGTGACGGCAACACGACTTGAATCATTTTCACAAGACGCGGTGTTCCTTGGCGGGGTGGTTGAACCGGAGTTTGCCGGAGGGTCGTGCGGTCATGCTGGATGTGATTTGTTGGCTTTGGCTGCGGTGCGCGTTGCCATGGCAACCAGGGTTTTTATAGACGGTCATAGAGTAAGAGTTGTGGCTTTGGTTTGTCTACTCAGTATGTTATTGAAAAGGGAGAAATTGTAAACATCGTCCAGTCCCAGGACGTTCTGTGCAGGATATAGAGCCCTGCCTATGCCTTCCACACTTTATAAAAAAATATTGAAAATCATTCGAAACTCGTTAACATCATATAAGGTTTCTGTCTTCCCTAGCGTCGACCTTGGTCAACCTCGCTTCGCTAACTTTATTAGGAGGCTACTTCTTCTTTCCAAAAAGTCCATTTGCAAAGTAAATGAACCCCACAACGAAACCCATATATGGTCAACAAAATTGGATTCGGCCAAAAGACAATTTAACCTCGCGGTACTCTACTCGTAGCAACAACTAATATGTAGTCTCCGCCAACTCAGGTTAAACACGAGGTTGAAATACCTCATTCGTGTCGCTTATAACATTAATTATAAGCAACGGACTACCATTGCCTTGGAAATAGCAATTCTACTTGAACGAGGCTCTGAAAAAATATCGATCGTCAGCTGTTGGTTTTTATGAAGCGTGGCTTTGTTCTGCCGCCAAAGTATTTGAGGTTAGTTTTAGCAAGTAGTATTATAGTTTTTCTTTTGTTTAATAGTTATTTGACGTGTCAAGTTTAAACGTTTATGTCTGAAATATTAGGTTGTGGCTATATTAACGTCGTAAATATGTTTTACTTTTTGTCTATCCAGCCTTTAATAGGTATCCCGAGACTGCCGAGTGGGAGAGAGTATTAGCACAAACTAGTGTTTCCTCGTGGCATGCGAGATTACATGATTAGTTATTCAAATATCGAGTAAGAGAGTGTACACTGTCTATTCATAGGCTTTTTGTACAGAGGCGATGGCCAGTTCCCGCGCAGACCAGCAAATTAAGTAGGAAACAAGTTAAGCAGAAACCGGTCTAAGAAGCGATGGCTTAACTTCGTTAAGGTTGACATGCTTGCCAACAAAGTGACAATCAAGGATGTCGAAGACCGAGCTAAATGGAAAATAGAAGTAGGAGTAGAGAGGTATCAGGTGGTTGGACACTGTCAAGCCTGAGGAGTCCTTCTGTGTGACTATCACCGCCTTAAGTATCAATTTCTGCCGCCAAGCAACAATGCTTGCATTGATGTGTGCCGGTTTGAAGGATACGGTAGTCAGCGCAAAAATAGGCATGAGGCATTTCATATTAGTCGTCACAGTGACAACGCTCCTGCGCTTTTTCATTTTTCTTGCCTACCGCCTAAATGCATGAATCGTAGATGTTATGGGCGACAGTTACCGCTTACCATTAGGTGGGCTGTCTGCTCGTTTGTCACTGCGTAGCATAAAAAAGAAAAGGGACGGATTTTTTTTATATAAAATTGAATCAAACGATCAAGCAGGCCACCTGATGGTAAATGATCACCGCCGCCCATGGACATTCGGCCTATGAGAAAGGAGTAGACTCATAGAGTCTTCTCTCTGGCTCGTAGAGTCTTCTCGTGACCAGTGGGTGGAACCCTACCGAAATGTCGGGAAAACAAATCGAAAACGTACGTCGCGTGTGAGTCCAGATTAATATAATAATATGTGTCAAGAATGCGAGTTTAGTTTGAAACAATTAGGTGTAAAGTCGTTTCTTAAAGGCTCCAATGGCGTATCTGCTCAGGAACATCGATGCAGGAAGTTCATTCCATTGAATGATCGTAGGTGACAGAAAATGTCATGAAAAGCGCACCTACATAACGTAGTTGTCCGACTAACTTCTTTGATGATTTTTACTTCACCTCGGACCGCATAGTGTCGCCGTCTGGTGCTACACGAGTACTGATAGGCCAGTCAAATCTTACATCTAAAACGCAAAGCGCGATGTAACGCTGCATTTTTGGTATGTTATGTGGACCCCATAAGAGAGTGTGAAACTACATTTTGCAAGCAAAATAAAATTGTGCTTCCTGCGTAATACGTGAAAAACTGCGAAATTTTGGGTCTTTTTTCACTTTCAGATCTAAAACTCATAAACTATGCATTTTTCGACCAACAAAGCTTAATAGCTTTTAAACTTGATTAAATTTGCAAGGATTTAAGCTAAAACACAGCTCTATAAAGCGTACTGCAACCAAGTTATGACTCTTTAAAGATGGTCTATTTTTTCCGAAAAACTTCAATTTTAGGTTTTGTTCCCGTCCAGAGCAAATTATTGGTAAAATTGTTAGTTCTATGATAAAAAAAATTAAAAAGGAGTTGTAGTACATTTAATTTGCTTTAAATGATGTACAGAACGAACTATGTGAGACTAATGGTTCATTCACAATCTTAAAAAAACGAGGAGAACGTAAAAATGTATTTAAAAAATATAAAGTATTTATTAAGGTAGGAATAACAATTATACATATTATGAATACTAATCTGACATAATTCAAATTATGAATACTAATCTGACATAATAAAAATTACAAATAACAACTAACCTCATAAAACAATCACTAATTTTGTCCAAGGTCCACGGTATTAGAACTATTAGGAATGCTGCTCAGAAGGCTGGCCGTATTGTCCCACGTCCGAAGTGGAAGCCAGCCCTATGGGTCTTTAGTTATATCGACCAAGCGCTTAGCTAGCTCCCGAAATTTCCCGGAATTCAAGGGTTTCCACACCAAACGGCGTAAATATGTGGTTTTCACCAACACTTGCGCCGTTTGACACTTTCAGTTGAGACGGCATCGGGATGATATAGTGCCTAACATGGTCGAGAAGTGTCCTAATATTTTTAGAAGACATTGCCTGAAGTTAGAGACCTGATTTACACTCGCCAGCAGCCAGCAAACGGGCACGCTCTGCAGAGTTGGTTGGTGCGCTTAAAATATTGTTTCGCACTAATCTGCAGCGAGGCTCGCCCCATAGCCGCTGGGAACAGGAATTTTTCGAGAGCTCGGCCTCCAGAAAAGCCTGCGACCAAAGGCATTTGCAAAGGAGTCGATAGAATATGCCGTAATAAAAGTCCCTAGTTTAGATAATAACTTCTACACTGGATACTGTGAACTATGCACCGAGGACAGAAAAGCTGACAGGGACACATCTGAAACTTTCCTAACGCCTAGACCTCCATATCTATCTGTTTCCAATATGAATTATCGAGATTTATGTTAAGAAATAAAATATAAGAATATGTTTCACTGTGTTGTTGACAACACCGCAAAACACAACAATAGAATTGGATTTTTTTCTTTAACGAAGTCCGAGAGGGATTAATAAAAACTAGCTAGAAGGTGAAATCACGCCTTGTCGACGACATTGTAATAGCAATAGCGTCAAAAGCTGCAGAAATTGTACCAGCCCTCGGACAGCACACCAATCACCCTGAACTCGCGCATGAGGAGCTGTAAATCCTGTAAAACCGTGTTCGCATCCCCTTGAGTCGTGGTTAAATTTAGAATTTAGCATCTCGAGAGTCGCCTATTGCTGGCAGCCGACTACTGATTGCAAGAGGTAGCCTTTGTATATAAGATTGCTCGGCTTTTTGTAGCATTGCCGCATCAACTTATAAGCGGCCGGCAGCTTAGATCGTTTTGACCAAGCAAAGCGCCTCTATCGACGGAGTTGAATCCATTTTTACGTCACCCTTCAGTACGACTTTAACACTATTACCTTGGAGGAAAGTTCTCATGGCGTGGACTGCGACTTCGCATTCACCTTTAGATCCAAAGTCGAGCTGGATATGCTGGAAGTAATTTACTGGGCTGGGGGGTGGAAAATCGGCGTCGGTAGGTAGTCCCTACCGCAATAGGACGAATGAAACCATCATTTTTTTAGGTTTAGGCGCCATAAAGCGTACTTACTAAGGACTGTTCTACCGAGCCTGCTAGTGGTGTCGAGAATTCGTTTATAGAGGCTTGTTCCTTGAAGGCCCTACTGTCGTCGTCGTATGAATAAAAAACATACATTATTACGGTTTCAATAGAACTCGGTACACTTTCAGTAACCCATGGTAAAACTAAGCAACTTCAAACTAACATACAAACGGCCCTAGGTTCAGTTATTGAATTCGAACGATTTATAATGTTAAATATCGACGTGAAATGTTCACATTGGCAACACCGAAAGAGGCGGCCGAAGTATGGGCAAAAATAAGAAAAATTTGTCATTTTTCATGAGGAAAATTAAAATTGAAAATCGTTCGAATCAAAGCGAGCAATTCATTGGCGAGGTTGACAAATATCTTCCACTGGACCCTGAGACTGATAGAACGGTCTCGGAAGCTGATTGGCACCTTGTGATGGTATTTTAATATTATTATTAAAACGTAATTTCTAACAAGCATAGCATAAGTACTTTGGTACTATTCACACAAATAAGTATTCACAGAATTCTTCAAAAAACCATTTTCAAGATTGTAAGTTAACTATTTAGTCTCACTTAGTTCGTTTTCTACTTCAATGAAAGTAAATTGAATGTACTACAACTATCTTTTAGTTAATTTTATCGTAGGACTAGCGATTTTATCAATAATTTGCTCCAAACGGGAGCAAACCTTAAAATTGTAAATTTTCCGGAAAAATTGACAATATTTGAAGAGTCATAACTTGGTCACTGTACATTTTGTAGAGCTGCGTTTGGGCTTAAATAGTGGCAAATATAATGAACTTCAAAAGCTATTAAGCTTCATTGGTCGAAAAATGCAAAGTTTTTTATTTTTAGACCAGAAAGTGTAAAAAGTCCGAAAATTTCGCAGTTTTTCACGTATTACGCAGGAAGCACAATTTTTTTTTTGCTTGCAGAATGTAGTTTCACACTCTCTTAAGGGGTCCAAATAACATACCAAAAATACAGCGTTACATCGCGCTTTGCGTTTTAGGGCCATTTTTTTGTAAGATTTGACTGGCCTATGATAGCCCCGATTGACTTTGTTCCCTTGTTCCTCCAGACATGAGCGGCTCGTCGGCGGGCAGCGGCGGCGGCGCGGTGCGCGCGCTGCGCACGCGGCGGCCGTTCACGCCGCGCGAGCCGCAGCGCACGCTGTTCACTGACCGCGCGCGCCGCCGGGACGCGCGGCCGCCCAGCGCCTTCGAGTGGGTTTTCTGTGTTAATAAGGGGTTTAGCGGTTCCAATATCCACAAAAATATTACAAGTGTCATGAGACCCGAGAGTGCTTATTTACAAATAGATTTGTGGGTGTCAAGAAATACGCACGTCCAAAGAGCAAACCGTATATCGTAGTCCGTATGACCGAGAGGTCGATATTACCCTTGGTGGAGGAGGGTTTAGTGTTATGAGACCCGAGAATTACCTAGATTTAATCGCTCATTTTTCAGTAGTTGTCACTGTCCAATAGCGCGCCAGCAAAGATTTTGACATTTGTATAATTAGTCTGTGAGCGCCAGTAACGTATGGTGACGGCAGACGTGTGGATTTTGGAATCGCGAAAATGGACATTAGGGACGGTATTACATTTATGTGGCTGTCGAGCACAGAGAACAGGCACAGATAGATCCAATAGAGCGCGCTACTGTTGCGGTGAGTGGGACGCGCGACCGCCCAACCAACCCACATCAACCCAACAATAAATCCCGCTTTCTGCAAGAGTCTGTCTTCCTCCTCTACTTCGTCCTTTCTTGGGCATCAGCCAGTGAAGCTAAATTTCAAATGGGTTTACTAAATTCATTATGCCCAATTTACATTTATCACGTGTTTAGCGAAGACAAGCGAAGTTGACAAGTGCAGTGAGCAGCTACACCAGTATAAACCAATCGAATAGTAGCGAGTCCGTACAGCGCCCTGTCACTGTCACTCTCACTCCTAGTGTCCTTTACCAATGTAAATCGGACATTATAATGACTTGTGATAGAACTCTTGACTCCTACTCTCAAGCCTGAGAAATCCGACTGTATGGATAGCCCTTATCTACTACTCCCGCCTCATTGTCGTATTCCGTTTGAAGGATAAGGTAGTCAGCACATAAGTAACATATGTCTGACGTTTGCTTTAACATTCACCACACCACCTTCCCTCTACGCAGCCTGAAGTACCTCTCCCTCGCGGACGGTCGCGAGGACCCCCCGGGGGCCGGCGGCCGCATCGCCACCCTCGACGAGGAAGTGCTGCATGAGGTGATGGGAGACGCGCACGCCGTCAGGAGGAAGCCTGTTGTGAGTTGGACTTCTTTTTATACCACTAAGGTGGCAAACAGGGAAGCGCCTGTTGGTAAACAGGTACCGCAGCCTATGGATGTTTGCAATATCAGGGGTATGACTACCGCGGTGCCGAACCTGAAAAAACCTTTCATTTTGACCCCTTTTCTAAGGAACTCCAGGTTTAGGGAGCTCATTCCACAACTTCAGTGTGCATGGATGAAAGTTTCTATGGAACCGCACTGTTCGCGACCAATTTAGTTCCAAAGTGTGCGGTTAAGCTTCCTGTTGGTAGGGATACTTAAGCTGCGACAGGGAATAGCCTATATGAATACAGCATCAATCATCATTACGTGCCATCGGTGGTACCCATTCAGACTCCTCAAAGTCACGTGTAGAGTCCACCAAACATTCCTACCATTGCAACTTTTGTTTCCAAAGGTCTCTGGCCGAGCGGTTAACCCTGACTTCAGCCAAAGCCCGCTTTCCGACACTTGTCCATTTTGCCCGATTTTCGGCATCCTCACATCATAAGTTTTTGGGTGTCCCACAGGACACAGACTAGGCAAAACTTCTAGAGTCTCCTTAGGAAACAGGGCAGCAGCATTTTCTATTGCTATAATATAACACTGCAATCTCCAACCTGCCTGCCAATCGTGAAGATTATGGCAATGACGTCTATTACTTGGGAGAGGCCCTTAATCCTGCAGTATACTATGATGATATGAGAGGAGGCAAACGAGGTCAAATCTGATGGTTTATGATCGATCACCGTCGCCCATATACACCTGCAACATTCAGGGAAGAGATAGGTGAAGTGGTAATTATTGACAGGTGACGTTCCTTTCCACTTCCAGCTACGCAGCACCAAGTCAGTGCAGGATCGCGCGGGGGACGGCTGGGGTGGGTTCCCGAAGCTGCCGCACCTCAGCGGCCGCAGCAAACCGCTGCACCGGCGAGACAACACGGGCGGCACTATTGGTATGTAAACGAGATCAGCAAGGTTAGTATAAGTGTGGCCGCGATATGGCGCGCCGAGATGGAGCCTTTATTTCCTGTAAATACTAAGATTAAAGATGTAACAGTATATATATATGTCTGGCCTTTTTGGCCTACACTTGTGCTAGCAGTTAAAATTGTTTTAACGCCCTAATAAGGCGTATTACATTTAGCTAAATTCAGAAGTAAAAAGCGTGAAAGCAAGGTCAAATTGGAATGTATTGCTCATAGAATAAGGTCCATGTTTGATGACCTGATTTGCGTAGTTGGGGCACAAGACTCTTCAAGGCCAAAGTTTCCATCTTCAGCCACATCGTCAAACACCAAGTGACAAGGCATATCATCATCATCATCATCATCTTACCGTCTATCCCGGCTTATGCCAAGGTTTGCTTTCCTATTAATCGTGAGCGTTTGAAAGACATAGACATAGACATAGATAGCACTTTATTCGCTTCCACATTACATCCTTAACAGTGAAAAACCGTTAGAAAGCGTGTATTATATTGAAAACTAATAACATTATGGCGTTTTCTTTATCAACCGGTGATGGTCTGTTTCAGATAAAGCTGAACTGGAATTGGCGCAAGCGATTTCCGTGACGCGGCCGCTGGTTAGCCTCGGGGAAGACAAGAATGTACTCCACAACGTTAGCAAATGTAAGCTTTAACTATTCCATAAGTAAGCCAAATAGACAAATACCCAACGAGCAAATTACGAGATCAGTCGAAATCAATCATCATCATCATCACAACCCATAACAGTCCACTGCAGGACTTAGGGTCTCCACGCTGGGCAAGCGGGTTGGAGATCGCAAGTTTGTAAATATATTAAAGTGGATAACGCTGCTGCCCATTTACCAAGATACTACCTCTATATCTTTTGCCTCGATAACATTAGTCGCCTTGTACGAACCCACGAGTATAAGGGGTTGGTGTTATTCTGCCGGACACCACACGGCCTACGTCGAAATCAAAAGGTTCAGACGTGTAGAGACTTGGTCAAGAGCTCTCCTCCACTTAATGAGGACTAGCTTCCGACTTCGTCCGCGAGGCCTTTAATAAATTGTAGCATATGGCGCTGTCCGAATTGGCATCGATCGTTAGACCTTGGTCGTACGACGGACGTCGCCCGACCAACGAGACGCCTCAAAACCGCCCATCGTACGACCATGGTCGCACGACCGTCGCCAATTAGGACAGCGCCTTAGTGTTAATCCAGGGTTTAAACTATCTGTGTGCCAAATTTCATCTAAATCCACTGAGCCATTTTTGCGTAATAGACAGTGGACTGGACTGGCTGTTGATCAAGAAGTGTTCCAAAAATAAAAAAAAACCCTCAGCTCAATACCCCGACGCGACGGCGAAGAAGAAGCAGCAGCAGTACGCCGGCAGCAAGGCGCACTCCTGCGATGCGAGCACCGGCTTCTCGGACATCGGGGTGCGGCACCTGGCCGTGCAGCTGCCCAACACCACCAACGACAATTATGGAAAGTGAGTGGGTCAGACAACAAAATCGATAGCTCAGAACAGAGTATTAAATAGTAAGGGGTGATGACTAATTATTTTTACCACTAGATAAAGCCGACAGCTTTCGAATTCGAACTTTGAACTCGACCAATCCGATTCGGCGAAGCCTAATCAAAAGCCGAGTGAAACGTATCACGGATTCTAATTTATCGAGTACGTATGTGAAATACGTATTTGGAAATCTAATCAAGAAAACGAAGGTATGCTGTCGCTTTAGATGGCAAACTAGCTTACAGCCTGCCTGACGGTAAGAAATAGGCAATTTTATACTGAGATAATAAAATGAGTGAGCGGGCCGTCCGATGCAAAGTAATCACCGTCGCTCATAGACAACCGCATCAACCGGGGCAATCGTAAATGCGTTGCTGGCCTGTTTGAAATTGTAATGATTTTTTTTTATTGTCAATAGGCTTGCATTTGAACTCAACTCACCTGATGGACAAACGGATGAATATCTTAACGACTTAGGAATACTGCTACAGGAAGCTCGTTCTAAAGAAAGCGTGGTTGTAGGAGGCACAAAGTTTCGTGAACTCGTTGTCGACTGTTCCATTGTCACAAGTGTCTTGTCTACAGGTATCTTAAAGACTCCTCTTAGATTGCATATGTATGCTGATGGCCACTTTCCATTAGGTGGACCGTCTGAGCGTCCTAAGGCAATTAAAAAATAATAAACCTTCACCCCCCAGCATGAGCCTGCTAGAGCTCTCAGAGGCGCTATCCCAACGCGGCTGCGACGACGACAAAGCGCTGCAATTGCTGGAAGCCATGATCCTGCTGCTGCAGGGCGGCGGGCCGGCCGGCAGCCTCCGGGAGATGGTGCTGAGAGCGCTGTACGCGCATGTCGACAGCGAGGACGAGAGGGTGCTGGTGGCTATCGCTAGGGGGATGCTGACGGTGAGACTGGAAGAATACAAACTCTAAATAACAAATTACATGACGATGTGGATATATTTAACAATTCAATAGGAATCTTTGAGAAATTGTTATCTTCAAGGGTAGACTGTTATGGCTAATTTCTTTAGAGTTAACTGGTTTATATTGTTATAATTTTCTTTCATTTTATTAGTACTATAGGTCTATTTACAGTAATTTTAATTAAGATCTATATTTGTATGACTGTTTGCTCCAAAATAAATAAAAAAAAAATATTATTGAAAAAATCTAGTAAAGTACATATTAACATATTATATTCTTACATGTTTTCAGTACATTAAACAGTCCTATAGATATAGTATTATAGACATACAGTAGGGTTGTATCGGAACTTAGCCTTCGACTCTGTTACTGCGGAAGTTCCGCATGAAATCGTACCTCCGCCTCCGCGTCCGTAAATGTTGTATATTTACGTCATAATACAACGCGCGAGCCGCGACGTTCGACGATTTGTATATGGAAATCATTAATTAATTACTCCGCTAAGAAGCTCGAAGAAGAAGCTCCGTTACAAGTCTAATATACAGGGAATTCTGCCAAATATACGAAACAGCTGATTGATCATCAATTTGAAATAATCATTTATAGCTACATAATATCACGTATCATCATCATTTTAAGTAACCATTGTATTCTGCAATAAAGCGATATTAATTAATTCATTCAATCGTTTATCACGCCTCTTTCCCGTAGAGTTAGGCAGATTCCATTTCATAGAGAAAGAATTGTGTTAGTGTAAGCTCATATTATTAACTTATTAGAAACTTATTTCATTATTTTTACCTTACATCATTTTAATGAATGCTTATTCCAGATGCGTGTCACAGGCAACCACTTGTCGGCAGCATGCAAGTTGGTCTTTAAAATCGCACGGAACGACAAAAACGATCACTTCTTCAGGAACACTAATTTGCTTGGTAAGTAAATACAATACTTACTAGGCACAAATGTATTTAGTTTATTTTTCCACGGGCGAAAATTGTAAATTCCGATGACATTACATTATCATATTAATGCAGGAACCACGAAATTTCAGTGGTAGAAGGATTAAATCAAGACTGACGAGTTCGGTTATATGGTTTGGATTGACCTTATGCCAAGTAATAAAGCGTTGCGTTACGTTGTTGCACTCTGGTTTGAAGGATGTATGTATGTGAAATCTTTATTGCAACAAAAAAGTAGATTACAAAAGAAAGCACAAAGCAAAGGTGAGCTTATCCCCCAACGGACATCTTCCAGCTAACCTAAGACAAGCCGAAAGGAGCTTTAGCGAGTGGAGGAGGCAATAACATTAATTAGTCATAGGCAGGCATACCGCTTAATCCTTAGGCGCTGTCCTTATTGGCAACGGTCGTGCAACGGGCGGTTTTGAGGTCTCCTATCGGTCGGGCGATGTCCGTCGTACGACCTATGCCAATTAGGGCAGCGCCTTACAGTTAGCATCTGCAGTGCTACATTGAAGTTAGGTACATACACATTAGTCCCATCTGCCATGGACTGTCTGCCAGTTTATCACCGAGCAGAGCTACAAAATACCCCACCATTCGTCCCCAGAGCTGGTAGTGGAAGGCTGCGGCCGAGCCGACCCCGTCACCGAGGGCGAGTGCTGCGTCTACGGCGGCGGCGCCCTGCGCTTCTTGGCTCTGGAGCCCCGGCTTCGAGCGCGAGCCACCGCCGCCGGCGCGCTGCACCTGGCTGCATTGCACCTGAAGATACTAAACAATGCGGTGAGGACCTTAGCACTAGGGCAGTAAGAACCATAGTTCGTTGCACCTTCAGCTACTTAAAGCCTTATAATTGTTAGTATTGGACTGGCTCTAGAGCCTTGTCTTGGCGCGCGCGCCACCGCTGCCGGTGCGCTGCATCTCACAGCATTGCACCTGAAGATATAAAACAATGCGGTAAGGACCTTAGCACTAGAGATATAATATCTACAGTTGTGCTGCTTCTCAGGTGCCGCGGTGAGGGCCTTAGCACTAGGGCAGTAGGAGCTATAGTTGTGCTGCTTCGCAGTTTGTTCGTTACACCTTTAGCTAGCTTAGAGCCTTAGAGTTGGAAGTATTGGACTAGGCCTGGAGCTTCGCCTGCACACGCGCTGCCGGCGTGGTACAGAGCGCCGGCAGTGGTCTAGTGGCGACGTGCTTTTGAGACTGATAACCAAGGTTAAGCAAAGCTCTCTTATGTCCGGGAACTGGATGGGTAATCGTTTAGTACTTTGAGGCTTGTCGAGCTGCCACTCGGTAGGAGTGCCTTCTAATACCGTTGGCAAAGCGAAGTTAACCAACATGTTCTGCTGGGATTCCGGAGACTGGTTGAACAGTTTAAGACCCCGTGACGGTATTTCGTTTTCCAATATAATCTTATCTCCTCCAGAAAGCCGAGAACCCCCGCTCCGTATCGGAGCAGTCAACCCACGCCCTCTACCAGCTGACGGGCGCGCTGCGCAACCTGGCGGGGGGCGCGGCGGGCGGGGAGGCGGGGGACGCGCGCGCCTTCGTCACCAGCGGCGCGTTGAGCGAGCTGGTGACCGCCCTCACGCACCACACCGATAGGGACGTGCTGACGAATGTGGCTAGGTGTCTCAGGTACGGCAGCAACACTATCTCTTCATCACCTACACCCACCCAGAGATCACCACAAAGACCGGTCATGTGCCTTCCTGGTACCTGCGATCTTTACCAGGTCGTCGGTCCACCTAGTGGAGGGCTTACCCACGTTGCGTCTTCATCAAAATTACCTACTTGGAGGGTAATTTTGATATATCAAATAGGTACGTAGAGGGTATTAGAGGGTAGTCTCGAAGCCAGCGGGAAGCGAGGCGTCCCACTTCCATTACATGGTCATCCTGAGCAGTCGATGCACGCGTTCTACCAGCTGAGAGCGCGCTGCGCAACCTAGCCGGCGGGGCGGCGGGCGGGGAGGCGGGGGACGCGCTCGCCTTCGGCACCAGCGGCGCGTTGAGCGAGCTGGTGACTGCGCTACAGCACCACACCGACAGGGACGAGCTGACCAATGTGACTAGGTGTCTCAGGTACGGCAGCAACACTACCTACTTGTAGGATAATTTCGCGAGGAGCGAGTCCCGCTTTCATTCCATGGTAATCCTGAGCTCCCGGTCGTATGGACACATTGAGCTAGCTGGTGACCGCGCTACAGCACCACACCGACAGGGGTGAGTTGATTAACGTGGCTAGGTGTCTCAGGTACGGCAGCGTCGATAGAAACAGTATTTGAAGCGTCTTGAAAGCAACGGGGAATGAGGTGCCCCACCTCTATTTAATGGTCAATTCAAGCCTAGCCAAGATGCCAATCGCTACGTAGCGTTTCTATTGTGATTAACGATCGGGAATCCCGATCTACGAGTGCTAGCCGAACGTAGACGACAAGTTCCGATTGTCAATCGCAATAAAACCGCTATGATGTGCCATATTGACTTGACCCAGGGACGTGCGGACTAACGTAGCCTAGCCAGATGCCACTCACCTATATATTTATGTGCTATTCTAGACGGCTCCTGGGAGCGGAGCATCGCGCCCCGTTTTATGTTCATCAATATAGCTCGGTATCTCGGTTTACGAGCAAAACAGTCTCGGTTGTCGCGGTAGGTAAAATTATATGTGCAAATTACCAATTTTGTTTTTTTTCTTTCCTTTACTATTCCCGAACAAACTCTGACAATTTCATCGAAATCGAAATTGTGTCTAAGTTGAAAGTACCTGGCTACCGGGCTACTAATACTGCGAAGCGGGGTGTTCTCTTATGCTGATACTGGTTGAACAGTCTTGGTACCCCGTGACGGTATTTAATTATGGTTATTTCCCAGCGTGCTCTCCGCGGAGGAGTCGTGCTGCGCGTGGCTGTGCGCGCGCGTGCGGTGCGCGCGGGCGCTGCTGCGCGCGCTGGCCGCGTGCGCCGCGCGCGCCGCGCTCGCCGTGCGGCTGGCGTACACGCTGGGGAACATGGCCGCGGCCGATGACACGGCCAGGGTTCATGTGAGACGGTTTTTCTTATTTATTTATCACTTAATGCACAAAATGGTACAAATATCTACTTACAGCTTAGTAGCTTGATCAGCTACCCGAAAACTAGTAATAAAAATTACAGGCAGTGTAATAAAATTATACGTACACATACAAATAAATATACCTACAAAAATTTTACAGACCGATTTTATGTTATTTTTACACACAAAAAAAACCGGGTACTGCGGACCGGGGGGAGACGTGAGCAGACACGAGACGGGAACAAAGGACGAAAGACGAAAGATGAAACAACTCATAGGCAGTAGATGTATGTAGATATGCAGAGTTCTACGGGAGTTCTATTTCAAGGGGAGCTAAATCTCGAATATAAATAAATACGTATTCGCCCGACGTCATTTCGAATATCTTACCTTTGATGGCGGCACTTTTGCAGCTTATCTGCAATGTCGCGGACGCAAAGTCTATCGCTAAGGCTTTACGGGTGCGGTCTTTGCATGAAACCCCACACATCGCCGCACCATCTTATTTCCGTGACAAACAGTTAGAGACTAAGCCAAAGCCATAATTATGGTCTTGTAGATCTGTTCCCTCAGCGTTATTGGCATTTTGGCTTCACAAATTACACCGGTCACCACCCACTTGATATTTTGGTGTCGCTGTCGATATTCCGGGCTTCAACGTCACTGTATGTCGACATACCCGATTGCGCTAACCCACGCCCAATCTACCAACAGATATACAGCGAGGAGGGCGGCGTGGACGTGCTGCTCACGATCCTGGAGTCGTACACCAAGCGCGGCTCGCACGACGCCAAGGATACCGACGAGGATCCGGACCTGCATTTGATTGGTGGGTTGCCTACCTAAGTCTGACCGAATATATGCGGAATTCTATAGAACTCTGTAACAGCAACTGTAGCTCCCTCTTTGAGTCTTGACCTCCTTCTCCTCCTCAATCGGTCCCTCAATGCTGAGGATCGTGACTCTGCCGACGTAGCAAGGACGTTCTTGTTCTCCATGAGCTGCGATCGGACTTGACAACCCTCATATATTTCTGGTCAGGCTTTACCGAGATGGTCGTTATCCGGTCGATTTGTCTGTCTACTAGTGAGGATCAAGCAGGGTATGAACGTTAGTTAAGAATGTCGGGATATACTTACGCATTTAATCGTTTTCTTTTGACTTTCAGGTTCGGACTTAGGCGGTTCAGATGGGTCTAATGAAGATGTTCTTATCAAGGTAAGTACTTACGTAATTATAGGTAGCATAAGTATCTATTACTAGTACTCCGGACTTAGACTAGCTACGGGCTGCACTTTCAACCCTATACACTGGTATATAGTAGTAGTAGAGTGCAACAAAAAATGTTAATGTTTAAAAACCGCCATATCACTTGATGGCTGGTCAGTGGCGACGCGGCCGAGGTTGGAACAAGTTGCCTAGGAATAGCCTACTCATTCTAGCCTAGACTATAATTCTACAATTATTTATTTAGGTTACAATTAACCGTAAGGTTAAGAAAAAAATATATTATATATATATATTGTAAAATATCCTCATTCATTCATCCTCTCGCAGTACTTCAGGCATTCCTTGCATACATTCACCCATTGCCAGACATTACAGTCGGGTTCCAATTCGTACTATAGTTCATTTGCGATGAGAAAATAGTGAGTCATCGTAGCCCCTCGACCAATCGGATCGCAACAAATTAGAAATCTAAATGATTACCTCGCCAGTTGGAATAAACAGCAAATACTAGACTGGCTGCTAAGCAAATTGATGTCATTGACTATATCTTTAAGTTAATTACGTGGATTTATATCCATTAAATCTTTTTTAAATATACATTGTTTGAATTTTACCTCCACTGAGAACATACCTATACTCACTATTTTCTTAATGCTAAAGGACTATAATTGTACGACTAAAAAAACTGTAAATCGATGTAGAAGCTAGCCTTTTGGCACACGTGTACTAAATGCCAAAACAACATTTTTGACCCGCAGTTCGTAAAAAAATGTTCCTTGGGAATTTTGAAAAATGTTGACGAATGTGAACGACGTAATTTTTTTTGTATGAAAATAAATTCAATATTTCAAAGAAAATAAAAAACTATTTTAAAACAGTCTCTCCAATACGACATAGATGAATATTTTTTTGTAAAATATAGCTTAAACGATATGTAGGGGAAGGTGGCCTAGAACGGGTAAGTTTCGCGCGAGGATAAAAAAAGACTAGAATTGTGATGAATATCTTAGCTTGATTTAGTTTATAAGATAGGATGTTTATTAAACTTAAAAGTAAAACACAATTTTAAAGCATTTTCTTTTAAATATTTTATAAATAGAAAAAAATAAGGAGATCTAGAAAAACCCGTTATGCCCGCCCGCATATAAGCCTAAAACGGGTATCTGATTAGGGCAAAACGGGTAGGCGTTATAATTTTTAGGATAGGTAAATTAAACTTAAAATGTAACAAGTAGGAAAAATACTATACCTACCTACCGACTATAGTTTATCATTTCGACTGTAAGCATTTAACATTATGTTTACTGTTAAATTTTTCAAGATTAAAAACCTTGACCACCTAACAAAATTCTCCACCTCTCTATTGATGTAATATTAATAGCTACAGGAATTGCAGATCAAAATACCCATACCCCTTTGAGGTATTTTTACAATATAGATTGAAATAACAAATTCTTCATGTAATCCATTTTGTATATAATGTTTCATACAAAACCATACCCGTTTTGCCCAATAGCACATACTTTTGTAAAGTAATTAAAGACTTCAAAATGAAAGGTAATCCGAGATAACTCTTTGTCTTAATTTAAAGTTACATAGCGCCAAAATATAAACGCAATATTAACAATGTGCTAATTAATGATGATGATGTGATTTAGACTAATGTGTCATAAGGAAACACATATCTTAATTTTTTTTAAGAAAAGCACTAAAAAGCTTTCTTTAAACATTCATCTGCCATTAAGCGGCTCCGATGCCCGACCAAAACGGATCGAAACCCGTCAATATTCGGCTACTCTCGGAACATGAACCCGTCGGCGCTACTACATGACATGCCATATTGACATGGCAGCGTACAACGCTTACCTGTTTTAGGCGGGCCACCCATTTTAAGCCACCTTCCTCTAAGTGCCTCAAATAAAACCTCACAGTAGTATTTCTAGAAATATTTACATTTAAACATGTTTTGAATAAAAATAAACAATTTTAAATCATACCAAGTTTTGGATTCTCTCATTCTATTCTTTTAACATTTTGAGCACAAATCTCCGTTATTAAGACACTGATGTCTATTGCAGACAAAAATCGTACCTACCCATTCTAAAAAAAAAATATAATAAAAAGATGACATCATTACTCCTAAGCGATTTTTTTAAGAACTGTTCAATATTATTGTTTGGACATGTAGCACCCGTTAATACGTTATATATCGTGGTTTACACATCGATTTGCAGTTTTTCGACGAGATTTTGCTTGTACACCATTACCGTTACGTAACCAAGGCTCGGACTCCGAAACGGTTCGGACTGCGGGAGTGCCGAAGAGACTGGAATGATGTCTATGGTTGTTATCAGACGGTGCGCGTGGTGGCGAACCTGTGCCTGGCGGAGCGCGCGGGGCGCGGGCTGGCGGGCGCGCACGCCGGCCGCGCCGTCGCCGCGCTGCTCGCCTGCCTCGCCGTCGCCGGGAGGGAGGTCGACGAGGTACGCCGTAGGGGTTGCTCGCTGCCGCGTGGGGGCGGACCTGTGCCTGGCGGAGCCTGCCTCATTAGACCTGCACTCCTTTACGGCAGTGAGATTTGACCTGTACGCGGCTCAAGAAGGAGCTGCGCGTCACGGCTTGAAGAGTATTTATTAAACATTTTTGAAACCCGTGATACAAAGGTATTATGTCTCCTGAAATTACAGTGGCCGTGGGGTATGTTGAGCTACAAGCTAACGGCATGGCAGGATGGCCTTGCTGGTGGTACTTGTAACCCAAAAGCGTATAATACCTCTGGGCAATCTACTGCACCTGTCATTGTTTTTGAAACTGATAAATCAGCAATTCCACGTCTTAATTGCAGAGGCAGTAGATGATGGCTGATGGGATATGGTATCGATGACTTATACTTACGGCTAACCTGTCACCCGCCCCCCGCAGACGGCGTACCCCACATCGGAGGCGGTGGAGGGCTGCCGCGCGCGGCGCGCGGAGCTGGCGGCGGCCGCGCTGGCGACGCTCAACAACGTCACCTTCTACCGGGAGCCGCCGGAGACGCCCGACCCGCTCGCTGATACGCTCGACACGCTGTGCCAAGGTAGGAACTAGAAACTAATCGACTATTAATTTGACAGGTGGACGAGTTGGTCTTTGGTATTACCGATAACTGTCGTTCGATTTATGAATTTTAATTTCCATACTGTTCCTAAGCCCGAGATGCACAGCTAGCATACTTGCTTACGCCATCTACTTTCACGTGAACACGCTAACTGGCATGCCTATATCTGGGTTACAAGTAGATTGCACAACATTTGATTTGCTGGCATGCATCACGAGGCTACAAAACCGGCAGCTACAGTCATGTGTATTCCCGTCTGCTACAGGTACTGCCATTGGCACTCCTAGCTACGTGGAGTGCATGCTCTTAGAGTTGGGCAAGACATTACTGTCTCGTGAACAGGCAAAGTTTTACTGGAAAATGTATGCACAGAGTACCAGTTGCCGGCACTTGCCAATAACTAATGCCAAATTGGTCGCGAACTGTGCGTTTCCAAAGGATCTCCCACGCACACTAAGGCTATGGAATTAACTACCTAGAGAGGTTTTTACTGTAGAGTACAACATGGAGTTCTTTAAGAAAGGGATGCCCCTGGTATTGCAAACGTCCATAGGCTGCGGTGATTGCTTACCATCAGGCAGGCCGTAAGCGTGTGTGCACCTTTAGTGCCCTTAGTGGCCCTAAGTCCTGCAGTGGACTGTTATGGGTTGTGATGATGATGATGATAACATTACAACCCTGGGTTCTAACTATCACTGTTCCCAGTGTGCTGCCGCTGGGCGGTGCCGTCGGCGGGCGCGGCGGGCTGCGAGGCGGTGCGCGCGCTGGGCAACCTCTCCCGCGCGCCGCAGGCCGCGCAGCGGATCGCGCTGCACGGCGCGCTCGACGCGCTCGCGCCCTTCCTCGCGCACGGTGAGTGCACTGGGGTTGGGTTGCATCAGACTGTACCCTTATAAAACCACATTGGGACGGGCTACTACTCGTAACCGGTGGTCGATGGAAGAGAGCGTCAGTGGCCTAGCGGTTGAAGCTTCCCGTAAGCGAGAGGCCGTGGGTTCGAATCCCACTGCCGCCATGTATCACTTGAGTATCACATGAGTCTTTATTAACATTAGTTGATCTCTAAGCGATGCTGTTACGGTGAGGGAAAACATCGTGATGAAACATGTACATTCAGGCGACTAATCCAATCTGGTCAGGTTCCCCTGTTAACAGAGTCATGGAGGTTAAATGGCAGTCGCTTCACTGTAATTACCTGATCTGCCAAATTCTGGATCATGGTCAAAGCGAACCCAGAACCATCGCGCTCAAGAGCATTACCAGGAGATTACCGCCCAAATAATTATTTTGGACGAACTACGACTTACCATATTCATATTTAATCTCGACAAGCATGCCAAAGGGTCCAACCTTGCAATATCATACTAGACGTCAGCTGGGGCGTAGGGGTAGCGCCGGCACCCCGTGCCGACAGCGCAACTCACAGATTTTTAAACGTTAATCCACGGTTTCGGGTTTAAATTCGGCGAAAGACAGTAATAGTCTAAAAAGCATAAGTGGGATTACTTAATGAGGGTTTACACGATTCCAAAATCCACGAGGTGGCGTGATTTCTGCTGTCAAAATAAAACCAGGTCATTGGCTGGAATAATGTAATTTTACGGCAGTTGATTCCGCCCAACAGACCTTACTCCTCACAAGCGCCATCAGAAATCACGAAATCCCTCATGATAACAGTCGCGCCATCCTATGTCTGCAGTCTGCCTGACATGTTAACTCGGCAACTGTAGATCTGTGTCCACCCATCCCTACCAACTTCCTTCCTTCCCCCAGAGGACTCGTCGGTGCGGTGCGCGGGCGCCGGCGTGCTGGTGAACGTGTGCGGCGCGGGCGCGGCGCGCGGCGCGGCGGCCGCTCTGGCTGCGCGCGCGCTGAGGGCCGCCGCGGAGACCGGCGATCAGGTGAGCATC
This sequence comes from Blastobasis lacticolella, assembly GCA_905147135.1. Classification (NCBI taxonomy): domain Eukaryota; kingdom Metazoa; phylum Arthropoda; class Insecta; order Lepidoptera; family Blastobasidae; genus Blastobasis; species Blastobasis lacticolella. Next base: position 15,193,917 of record LR990056.1, read on the forward strand.
GTTACAGGAACACCCAAACACTCACTAGTAAGAATTGTACTCATCCCTATCACGTAGACCCTCTAGCTAGAAGATACGAAAGAAAGTTTCTCGCTCGGATGTGGAATGAACCCCTAGCCACAGTGTTTCCTTTGGACTATGACATGGGTCTCCTTAGGCGGTCTCCTAGGTCCATAGGCGGCGGTGACCACGCACCATCAGATGGCTCGCGTGCCTGGTTGTCTGCTGTATTATATTTTGCGTCTTTCGGCTGATATGAGGAATGGAGACCACAATAGTAGTAGAGTTCGTAGGGATTGGGGGAGCAGTGCCCTCGAGTATATTCCCTGAAAGTTGCGATACCTTCAAGGCTAGAATAGGCTGTTTGTGTTTATGGTCGGACATGCTCCATCTTCAGCCGCGTCTTCGCTTACAACGGCTAAATTAAGGAATAACAAAGTATATGATGTTTTGCTGCTAGATTGAACTATGATATTTCGGAAATCGGTTTTAAGTAACTGGATGCGCGAAACTGCGGACAGGCCTAAGTGGCGTGTGTCTGTGGTGATGAGGTTATTCTACACTTGACAATGCTATTTTTAAATAGTGTTGTGTGCCTGCCGTTGAGAACGTCTTCAATGCTCCATGGGGTGGGATGGGATGGGGATTTAGAGAACCATAGCAGAAACATAGAAAATAGTATAGGAGCATTTGCCTTTTTGCTGCCAGAGCAGGTTTTACAGGTGGGCAACGCATTGACGATAGGTACTTTTTTTGTTTATTAGGTTTACCAACAGTTTATACACTACATGAAAATCTTATAGTATGTAAAGTAACAGCATTTATCTAGTTTTAAGTATATAACCATTGATAGGTAAACACAGCATGCGTTTACAATTAATTGTTATCACAACTGGACATCATCTAACTGTAAAGAGTGCAAAAATGAAATTATATTTTTTAAAGTTTTATCATTGTTCTATTTCAAATAAACAAAAACCAAAGTTGTTAAGATTAACAAAGAAACAACAATTTAAAAAGTGAACAATAGAAATTTTTAAATAGGTAGGTACTTAAATTTACGCCTACAAGATCAGAGTCCATCAGAAATACGCCTGAATAAAATGATTTTAAAGGTTGTGATTTTATTGTGGAAAAGGTGTGCCACCCCACACAAAATAGTGTACTCTCGACAAATACGGGGAATTGTGAAATGAAGTCCTAGATTAGTCCTGTAAAACTTAATGGCAAAGGTTCTGCTGTGTCTGAGACGACTGTTTGTCCGCGGAACATTGAAGTTTAACTGTTACAGCAATTGCGAACAATTTACTAGATTATCGACAATCTTGAATAACAACGTCATATCAGCAATCCAACGACGATCCTTCAATAACACAACCTTAAATGCGTTACACCGTTCCTCATAGGAGGTTAGAGTATTTTTTTACCTTGGTCTATTGACAAGTAATATAGAAATCAGTACCTTTTCGACCCTCTCAATATTACATTTGTACTGAGGATTCCAGTGTATATTGTGCAGGTATTCAGGTGTATACCTGCACAATATTCCAAATTACTACGAACTAGGGAAAAGTAGGCTATCTTCAGAGCGGATACACTTAAACATTTTGCAGTTACGCCTTACAAACCCTAACATCCTATATGCCCTCTTCAAAATATTATCTATATGAACATTAAAAGAAATTCTTGTTACAAATGTCACCCCTAGATCTCTAATACAAATCAAAAATCAAAATTTCTTTATTGATTAGGACATTAAATATCTCTTTCAATCGTCAAAAAGGAGGGGGGTAGGAAAGTAGGAAGGAAACACACAGTGACACGCTGACCGCCCTATGTCTGTAGATAAACGTATCCCTCGCCAACCACAACCGAACCGGGCTCGACAATGCCAGACAGAGCCGGAACGCTATATTATATTATATACTCGTAGGTATGTCTAGTATAATTAAGAAAAAACACCTAAAACTACAGCAAGAGTAAGCCAGTCCACCAAGGCAGCACCCGTTCACGAGTATAACGCAGGGCCCAGCCATCGTCCAATTCAACCATATTTGAGGGAAAAGAGCGACCCGCCACCGCCAGACAGACTTTTAAGTGAGCGTGCATCACACATGCTGCATGTGATAGGTAGTTGCTCCCACCCTACTCTATCCTATCCCTACCCTATCGCTACCTTACCCCTACCCTATCCTACCATTGCCTATACTACCTTACCGCTATCTGACTCCTACCCTACCCTACCCCTACTCTAACTGCTACCCTACCCCTACCCTAGCGCAGACAGGAGACACCATGTGTGGGAGAGGAAGGAAAATTAACGCCGCTTCCAAGGTGGTTCTCTGTGGGGGAAAAAAACGGCAAGAAACCCACAGAGCCTACGTTAATTCTTTTTTTTTTAAACATGTCTTATGTACTAATACATTATTTGTCCTATATACTATCTTAAAAGTAAATACCTGTATAGAATAGCAGTTCAGTCCCATGGACTTTTGTCATTTACATATTCAGATATACTATAATAACTTTTTGACATAATTTGTTTTTTATAGCGACTTTAAATTTATTCAATGGTAAATTCTGAATATCTGTTGGAACCTTATTATAAAAGCGTACACATTGACCCATAAATGATTTGTGGACTTTGGCTAGACGACAAGCACCAGCAACAAGCTTATCTTTATTTCTCGTATTAATATTATGAACATCACTATTCTTCTTAAATAAGTGTAAATTTTTATGAACATACATTAAATTCTCATATATATATTGTGACGGCATTGTCATTATATCAATGTTCCTGAATTTAGCTCTTAGTGAAGTTCTAGGTCTCAATTGATAAATCGCGCGAATAGCCCTTTTCTGCAATACAAATACATTGTGCCAGTCGGCAGCGTGTCCCCACAGCAGTATGCCATAGGCCATAATACTGTGGAAATAACTAAAGTAAACTAATCTTGCTGTAGCCTCGTCAGAAATACTCCGTATTTTCTTTACAGCATATGCTGCAGAACTTAGCCTTTTCGCCAATTTATCAATGTGAGGACCCCATTGCAATTTATTATCCAGGGTAAAGCCTAAAAATACTGTAGAATCAACAAAATTCAAATTTTCGCCTTTTATTTGTACATTAGTGGGCACTGATCTAACATTTGGCAAAGAGAATTTTAAACATTTTGTCTTCTTGCCATTCAGTAATAAATTATTAACCGTAAACCAGTTTACTACTTCTGCAATAGCCTTGTTCACGTCTTCATATGTTAATTGTTGTCTTTTTACTTTAAACACTAAAGATGTATCGTCCGCGAACAAGACAATTTCATGGGCATCTTTTACAAAGTACGGTAAGTCATTTACATAAACAAGTAACAAAAACGGGCCCAAAATAGATCCCTGGGGGACACCCATAGAGACAACAGACCCCATAGATCTCTCTCCGTTCACATCAACTTTTTGAATTCTATGACTAAAGTATGAATTTAGCAAGTTCAGGGCCAAGTCCTTTATTCCATAATGTTGTAATTTCCTGACCAAAATGTCATGATTAACGCAATCAAAGGCTTTGGATAAATCACAGAAAACCCCTAAGGCATCACGTGATTCCTCCCACGCCCCAAAGATATGTTTAATAAGTTCAACACCTGCATCAGCTGTTGAACGACCGCGAGTAAAACCGAATTGTTTATGATGCAATAGGTTACTTCCATAAAAATGAGCTTTTAGTTGATTTAATATGATTTTCTCAAATATTTTACTTAGAGTCGGTAAAATTGAAACTGGTCTAAAATTTGTAGGATCCGTTGTATTACCAGTTTTCAACAATGGAATAACTTTACTGTGCTTCATCAGGTCAGGAAATTCACCATTATCAACACAATTATTAAATATATTCGCTAAGTGGACAGCAATAACATCAATTACAGGGCTAATAATTTTTACCGACATACCATCAATGTCGGCAGTTGCTTTCATTTTTATGGTTTTAAAAGCCTTAACTATATCTTGAGGTGTTGCATGCTCGAACTTAAAATCGATGACACTCTCGGGTACATATTGTTTTAACAAGGATTCAGCGAGAGCAGGAGACGAACTTAAGGATTTCGTAGTTGACACTGGAATGTCTGTAAAAAATTTATTGAATGCCTCCGCAACTTCCGAGTTTTTGGTAACAACATTATCATTTATCTTTAAACTGTACAATGCCTGGTGTTACTTATGTCTATAAGACCACTTCCCATCGGGTGGTCCTCTAGTATGTTTATCTACGTTTGAAAACCACTTGGGCTTGGGTACAATTTTATAAGGTTTGCACCGAATTAAACTTGTTCCCCTGTCCCCCCAGGCGGCGGCTGCGCTGCTGGCGCGCGCGCTATGGAACGCGCACGCGCACTCGCCGTTGACGGCGGCCGAGGCGCAGCAGGCGGCCACCGCGCTGCATATGTTCATCGGTAAGTAGCTAAATTAGCTTGTGGGACTCAGATTAGGAAACAAGGGCGTAGTTTCCAGGGGTCTAATTAGGTGACATTGAATGTTTCATATTATTATGTATATTAGACGTGTTCCAAATTGGCACTGGCCGTGTGAATATGGTCGTGCGACGGGCGGTTTTGAGGTCTCCTATTGGTCGGGCGACGCCCGTCGTACGACTATAGTAGCACGACCGTTGCCAATTAGGACAGCGCCTTAGACTGCCACAAACTTATACAAAACTGATTCTGTGGCCAAAATTGGAACTGAGTGACGCCATTTTGAATTGTTATGTCAATGAGGAGTTTTCCAGTAGGTATTGATAGTTGGTTTCAAAAAGCATCAATAGATGGCGCTCCTACAATTTTGGTAATCTTTTTTTAATCTGTATGATGGTTGCAGTGATTTCATGCAGCCAACTAATATTTAACAAAAAAATAAAATGTTTATTAATATAATCATAACTGTTAAAGGTTAAACGAAGTGTAAAAAGAAATATTTATAGAAGTTGGCACTATGTTCCATTATTATTACAACCTCTAAAATGGTTGAAAACTATTGACAAATACAATATTATCCAATACAATGTACCCAGTGTTTATATCCTGTTTGCTAAGAACCTATTTCAAGCGATTATCAATTACCAAAATTGTCGGGGCGCCATCTAGTGAGTGGTTAGGAATGCTTTAGATACCTATTGGAAAACTGCTCATTCAACAACAGCGAGACTGCAGGTAAGTTTCTGATAAATTAATATGAATAATAATATGGAATGGAGTTCGCACTCTAAGTGTCCACTAAACATTTAAATGGTTAAGTTAAATGGCTTTTTTTACTACACTAGCCAGGCATTTGACCGCTATCTCACTGAGTGAGTTATGAAAAACATGATTAAATAATGGGCAAAACAAATAAAAAGGAAGTGCTGGAGATAATTTTCAGCACGATTAATGATTTAGACAAACTTAAAGTACAAGTTAAAGCTAATAACTGAATATTTAGAAGAAGTACTGACAAGAGCTGACAAGGACAGATTATCCCCAGATTATTGCCATATCCACACTCATAGATTTATTATACACCTAGATGCGGTTGAGCGAACAAATAACTCTGACTGTGACCGTAGTAAACAAAACAACGCCGTCTACAGTGCCACAAACATGTCTGTTCGGGTGACAGCGTCACTGTTGTTGGCATTGACATTACATTTCAAAACGGCAACATTTAGTTCTGGTTTTAGGCACCGGGTCAAATAGGTTTGTCAACAATCTTGTCAAGCCGCCATGCGCCAGATATAACATTGTTAACGCGTACAAGAATTTATATGGACAGTGGTAACCATTCCGATAGCTATGTAATACTTCGTTGGATAGCTATTTTCGAGCTGAAGAAAAGTAACTATAGCGCTAGTTCCAAATATTAGTCCGTTCCGGGTTATGCTGTACTAAACATATCACAGTAATAAGTATTTTTTCTGTTCTACCCATATTTTTTTCTCTGCCTGAGTCATTGTTCCCCGATAAATATAACCTTGGGGTCTTCAAATCAAGATTGAATAGGTATCTTCTAGGCACGCATGCTACATCTTTGACCTCATCGTCGCCCTCCATCAGGTGAGTTGAGGACAAATGCAAGCCTATTGATAATAATAATAAAAACAAAATTTATGGTCAGAACTAAATCCACGGTGTTATACCGCCAGTGCAAAGTCACGTCGTCCGCATGTATGTAAGACGGCCAAATCAAAAACAAGCAGATGGAGTGCATTGAATTTGATTGAACATACCAACTAATCATGGCCGGTTAATAATTTTGCAATAAACACTGAAATATTTATTGGCAATGCTACAAACATAAGTTTTACAAGTAATATATGATGTTTGTTATACTTTATGGAAAAAATATACTCCATCCTTGTTTTTGGTTGCTGTTTATCGGCATTCGTGCATGTGTTTCCTACGCAACTCGGTATTCTTAGATTGTAAAGTAACGACCATTCGTATACATGGCTGCAACGTCACTGAGACTACGTTGGGGCACCATTGCAGTTTTAGCTCCAATGAAGTGGTCTCATTGCCTTTGTACAATGAACCGGTCCATATAGTAGAAGTCTCTGTTCACACTTTATAATTTGGACTACTGTCCGACAATACGGAGTTATCGTGGTCCTATTATAAGTGACGATGCGGCCGAAGATGGAGCATGTTTTTCTAGAAACAGCCTAGTCACTCTAGCCTTGACGGCGTCCAGATTGAACCCACTCGCAGGCAACGTGTTCCATAGCCGTACGCAAAAAGTACTACCTACGCATTATAATTACTTTTGTTGATCGTACCTCGTAACAAGCGTAGGTACATCATAAATTATAATACGTAAACTTATAATAGGTTTATTGCTGTAATATTTGCCACTGTCATTTCTATGACTGTCGGTTAGCTTGTCGTTGTAACATTTAATTCTAAAATTACCTTAATATATGAGAACACTTAAAATATGTATTTTTGTGATGTCAAAATAAATCGTGTCTATGTATAGACATTGACATAGGTTAATGGCAATAACGTATCTGTTCAGTAGACAAAACTGGAAATTACTATAAAAAATAATCATTTTGTCCCGGTTGTGCTCACGCGCACAAGGGCCACCCGGGGTCCGCCTTGACCATGATTCAGTATTTGGCAAATCAGATAACTACAGTAGAGCGACTGCCATCTGACTTCCGTGACCATGTTACCAGGGGAAATTGACCAGATTGTATCATGGTTACACATTCAATCGCCTGAGTGTGCAGGTTTTATCACGATGTTTTCCCTCACTGTAAGAGCATCGTTAGCTTTCAACTAATGTACAGAAAATAGTCATTGGTACCTAGCGGCAGTGGAATTCGTATCCGGTACCTCTCGCTTACGAGTCGGTTACCATAACCACTAGGCCACCGACGCTCTTAAAATCGTAAATAACCATAGACGTTATTTAATAATATGTCATCCCACTAGCATCACTCCCGCCTCCGGCTACTGAACAGATAAATTTTTGGCACTATACCTTTTGGTAATTCCGTAATGCAATCATCAGTCATGAGAATCAGAAATGAGGAGATCTGCAAGCGAACTAAGGTCACCGACATAGCTCTAAGGTTTTTCCAGACTGAAGTGGCAGTGGGCAGGGCACATAGCTCGAAGAACAGATGGCCAATGGGGCAGTAAAGTTCTTGAGTGGCGACCACGTACTCACAAGGTGGACTGACGGCCTTTGTGGAGATCTGAGGGGGGGGCTATGCCCAGCAGTGGGCGTCTTCTGGCTGAAATGACGATGATGAATCATCAGTCATGACCTGTAGAGTAAAGGTGGAGAGAACACTTCTACTCTAACACTCTCTTAATGTGGTCACTGGACTAACGACCGTGACGAGGGCGTCATTGACTTGACTTTTCACCATCTCCTCTATTAGATCGTAGCTTGATCATGTCACAAAATCCATGTGAGCGTGGATATGACAGCAGATAGGGATGAATGGAGAAAGAACACATACTGTGCCGACCCCAAATAAATGGGATCAGGGCAGGCAAATTATGATGAGATCGTAGCTTCTTTGCTCATAACTCAACTCTGGATGATGGGGGAGCTGCACCGCCTACCATCTCACGGTGTGAGGGCATCATGCCCGAGGTTCGTTTCACCCAAAAAATCATAAGACGTGTGCTTCTCTCCCTAGACATCCGGAAGTCCAGTGGACCTGATGGCATTCCGGCTATTGTTCTCAAAAAGTGTGCTCCCGAGTTGTCTCCCGTGTTAATGCGCCTATTCAAGCTTTCCTACACCTCTGGAACGGTGCCGTCTTCGTGGAAGCTAGCCCTTGTGCATCCGATACCCAAGAAGGGTGATAATTCAGACCCATCAAATTACAGGCCTATAGCGGTAACCTCCTTGCTCTCTAAGGTGATGGAGCGGGTTATCAATATCCAGCTCCTCGGATACCTAGAGGACCACCAGCTGATCAGTGACCGTCAATATGGCTTTCGCCATGGTCGCTCAGCTGGTGACCTTCTCGTGTACCTAACACACCGGTGGGCTGAGGCCGTCGAGAGCAAGGGGGAGGCTCTGGCTGTCAGTCTTGATATAGCCAAGGCATTTGATCGGGTCTGGCACAGGGCACTGCTAACAAAACTCCCGAGGTATCGTATCCCCGAGGGGCTCTGCAATTGGGTATCCAGCTTTCTGTCTGGACGGAGCATCCAAGTCGTTGTCGACGGATGCTGCTCCGATACCAAGACCATTAATGCTGGAGTACCCCAAGGTTCAGTGCTATCTCCCACGCTGTTTCTTCTGCATATCAATGATATGCTGAATATTCCCAGTATTCACTGCTATGCAGATGACAGTACTGGAGATGCTCGTTATACTGGACGTGCGAATACCCCTCGTTCCGTGGTGTCGGAAAGCCGAATAAGACTTGTGTCAGAGATTGAACACTCCTTGGAGCAAGTTGCTCACTGGGGCAGACTGAACCTGGTGGAATTCAACCCCTCAAAGACACAGGTCTGCGCATTTTCTGCCAAAAAGGATCCTTTTGTCATGGTGCCGCAGTTCCAAGGAACATTCCTTTCCATCTCAAATAGTATTGGGATCCTAGGTGTCGACATATCGGATAGCGTGCGATTCCGGAGTCACCTAGAAGGTAAAGCCAAACTGGCTTCGAAAAAGCTTGGAGTGCTTAACCGGTCCAAGCGATACTTCACCCCAGGGCAGCGCCTGCTGCTGTACAAGGCGCAGGTGCGGCCTCATATGGAGTATTGTTCCCATCTTTGGGCCGGCGAAACTGCCGACCTGCTTAATCCTCTGGACTCCATACAGAGACGTGCCGTTCGAATTGTCGACGATCCCATACAAACAAGCAAATTAGAACCACTGGCTAACCGAAGGGACTTTGGCTCCCTGTGTGTGTTCTACCGGCTGTACAATGGGGAGTGTTCCGAGGAACTTTTCGATCTGGTGCCAACAGCACAATTCCGCCATCGCACCACCCGCCGTGGGCTGGGTACTCATCCCCACTACGTAGACCCTCTGTTGGTCACCACGCGAAGGTTTGAAAGATCGTTTCTCGCTCGTACGATTTGGATGTGGAATGAGCTCCCAGCCACAGTGTTTCCTTTGGACTATGACATGGGATCGTTCAAGAGGTATATTAGAGATCTCTTCAGAGGCGGGCAACGCATTGGTGACTTCCCTGGTGTTGCTGATGTCCATAGGCGGCGGTGACCACTTTCCATCAGGTGGCCCGCATGCCTGTTTGTCTGCCGGATAACATAAAAAAAAAAAAAAAAAAAACTTGTCGCAATCGATAGTCTCTGCCTACCCCGATTATGAAATACGGCTCTGCCTGGCATTGTCGAGCACGGTTCGATCGTGGTTGGCGTGGGGTGGGTTTGCTGCGGCCGTAGGGCCAAAAATTGCCAATTTCACGAACTTTGAAAGTAACGTCTAATGAACGATATTTACCCTACTTTACGGAGCTCCTCCATGCATTGTCACACCATTAAATTAACATAACCGAATAAAACCTAAAGTGAACTATTATTATTGTTTGAGATTATTGTGGTAAGGTTAGCGTTGTAACAATGTATGAAGGAGCTCCGTAAGCTCGGGACAATACTGTTCTTTCAACATTACATTAAAATCTCATGCCATTGACAAATTTTCAATTAAATAATTGCTCAAAATGCTAGCCGTTCAATTAACCAGCTAATTCAACCATCCGGCTGCGACATATACACTACTCGCCTACGTACGACTTTGTTGTAGTCGAGTGGTGCCGTCTAAAAATGAACCTTATACACGTAGGGGCTTCCTACTCGTTTGGCACCACCGAGCGGTGGCGCTTATTACATTTGGATAGATTCGTCGAAATTCGGCGTGGGAGCAAATCAAAGTGGAATGTATTGCTCATAAAATAAGGTCCATTTTTGTACTACTACGTCTTTTGAAAAACGGAGCGATGCGTAATATATTATTATAAGTAATTTAAAATTGGACTTTATTCTATGAGTTATACATTCCACTTTGATTTGCTCTCACGCTTTTGCTTCTGGAGTTAGTCAAGTGAATTTAGCCAGGTGTAATAGCGCATAACTGTGGTCTAATGAGGGTTAGGTTAAGTTTATATATCTGCTAAATCCACGGAAGCGGTAGAAGGTATCGACGCAGATCCTCAAGAATTTCCATACTTACCATCGATCTTCTTGTGAAAACGTAGCAGACAGAAAAACAGACATAGTTCCATAATCCCATTTTTAAATAGATATCAAGCTATTGGATTAGAGCGTCGGTAGCCGTGTGGTTAAGGTATTCGACTCGTAAGCGGGAGGTACCGGGTTCGAATCCCACTGCGGCCATGTACCAATGACTCTTTCCCGAGCTATGTACATTAGTTGAATGCTAACCGATAACCGTGCGGTGAGGGAAAACATCGTGATGAAACCTGCACATTCAAGCGACTGAACGTGTAACCATGATCCAATCTGGTCAGGTTCCCCAGGTATCAGGGTCATGGAGGTCAGGTAGCAGTCGCTCCACTGTATTTACCTGATCTGCTAAATCCTGGATCATGGTCAAGGCAGACCCCGGGCCCTGGGCAGAGCACAACCGGGACATTAACGCCAAGATGATCAAGCTACAGGATTACCTACTTAGTAGTAGGATTCTTATAACTTAAAAATTAGGTAACTACAAGAAAAAAAAATTATAACCTAATTTAAAAAATGACTAATAGCTAATAATAAAAGCATCTAATGAATTACCTATATGTAGGTATATATATCTAGGTAGGTAAGTAGGTTCCCGTTCATACTTCATATCTACCAATTAACTACCTATTCATGTCTTAGATAACACAATGAAAACAAAAGATAATAACTAATCTGAGTGATTAATAATAATCACAACAACATGTATTTATAAATGAGATATAAAGCATACTTTCAGTAATTGCAATAGCAATTAGTTGTGTAGTGCTCCAAGCGGTGCGATATTTCGCCACTCACTTCCAAGACTCCGTGGCGCAACGGTAGCGCGTCTGACTCCAGATCAGAAGGTTGCGTGTTCAAATCACGTCGGGGTCAAATATTTTTGTTTTCGTTTTTTTTTTGTTTATTACTCTTTGACACGGAGTACCGATTATAACTGTGTTTGTTTCATCGATCTAATAGTTATTTATGGTATTATGTTTTGGCGCTGTGCCAATTATTTTTCGCGAAGTGAGTTTGTCTTGAAAATATTGAAATGTACTGGGTTGAACTTTGTTAAATAGTAATAGTAAATTACATTACATTATTATGCAATGTAACGACACTTGTTAATTCGAAACGATATGTTGATATGATTAATAGCTTCTATTTAAATTATTTAGAAACAATTTTAGTCATATTTACAGATACAACAAGGAAATTACGTAAAGCGCAAAATTAGTTAATGGTTGAATTAATTCAAAAGTAGGTGTAGTAAACATGTTTATTTGTGCATCATGTAGGAAGGTACTATTTATATAGACTAGCTTTCACCCGCGACTTAACTCGTGAGCAATACATATTAACACCCATGGAATAGCTTTCCAAAATCATCGTACGTCGCAATATCCAGTCTGCCATGCCCATTAGCTCGATCAACAAATGCGTTTAAGCCATTTTTGAACTAAGATATTTGCACTAATCGTAGTAGGTATTGGGCTGTTGATGATTATGATGCAAACATTTCTCCACTGGGTAAGTAATGTGAAGGTATGATATATACTTCTCTTAAAAAGTCCAGTGCTCCATGGGGTGGAGATTTGGGGAACCGTGTTTTTGGCAGCGGGGGGGCATTTGCCTTTTTGCTGCCAGAGCAACGTGTTATAGAGGTGGGCAACGCATTGGCGATACTCTTGGTGTTGCTAATGGTTATAGGCAGTGGTGACCACTTTCCATCAGGTGGCCCGCTTGCCTGTTTGTCTACCGTATGACGTAAAATAAATCGGAACACCTCTAGAGTTTGTTTTGTACCGACTATCAGAAAAATGAGTAGGTAGGTACCTACGTACATGTTAGGAATAAATGTCGTTTAGTAGTGGCTATTATGAGGTTTTTAATCGATAATGTTCATTGTTATTAATGTTCATTCAAATTCCTATAGACTTCGTGTTTTTATAATGAGTCATTTCTCGAAAGGCTAAGTACCTAACTTAGCCTTTCGCCAGTTTGTTGTTAATTTCGGCCCATTTGCTGGCTTGTGTGTCCACGTTCCTTTAGTCTTCTAATCATAGGTAGTCACTTATACCCGTTTCCATTAAACATATTAATCGCCTAAAACCGATGCCCAAGTACTTACGAATTGCTTAAGACGAAAATGCATTTCATCAACTGCTGGGAAATGACTATCGCTGTTTGGTAACGCTTAAAGTAAGGAAGTGGATTGGGCGGTGCTTAGTACCTAGGCATCGCCTTAAATGACTGTGGCGTTCTGTTTCCTACAGCAAACTAATCTGACCCGGTGGCCAAAACTAAAACGAAGAGTCGCCATTTTGAAATGTCGTTTTATTGTCAAAAACAGCGACGCTGTCACCGGTTCGGATAAGTTTGTCTACAGTTTACCAACATTGCAACGCAAATCCATAAATAAATATCGCGTTGAGGTTTATGAAATAGACGAATTGGTTAAGGCTATTCCTAAAGATAACAGTTTCCTATTTAGGTAATGCTTAATTCGAATTTAGTGGAAACGTCACACCCACCACAGTCACAGCCACCGCTCCTCCAATCCGGAGCTGCTGCTGCAGTTGAAAAGCATGAAGGCGTCAATTTTGCAACGAAACTGTTGGAATATATAGATCATCTCGATAGGAAGTCACCCGATTCCTTCCAAATCCTGGACAGCCCTTGAATAAACTAGGCTCTTGATAGTTTTTGTACAGTCTATGAGCAGATGACAGGCTTAGATGCAATCTTGTCGCCACAATACTCTGACTACGCCCAGAATGTAGCCATCCACTTGGTTTCGAAATATCTTGTAACAGACGCCACAAAAGCACAGAGAAGATTTTGAACGATAAGTCTTCTCTTAGGGTCGTCCCGTAGGAGGACTAAGAATTGAAGAAGCAAAGGGAAAATACCGCGAAAGCGGACCCTGGCAAAAAAGCCCCGGTTGACCGCTCGGATAATGAGTTCTATCTAGTGAAGTGATTAGCGAATCTAAGATATTTTAATGCGATTAGAATTACATACATGACGGACTGCTGACGGCGGCATGTTAGTACCTTTTCAAGCCACATTTATTATTGCCCTAACATCCCGCCGAAACTACTGATGAAAAGACACTGACACCCCATCACGGTCCTTAGTCCTTATTATCGTGTGTCCTTTATATTATGACGTGATTTCGTAACATAGTTCCGTCGTGAAAAGCCACAGTGATACTAGACAACCATGACGTTATTTATCACCCATCTCTCACACTTCATCACAGCCCGTAACAGTGCACTGCAGGACTTAGGGCCTCTCCCACGAAAGGGGAGGCTATTGCCATAATCTCCACGCTTGGCAGGCGGGTTGGAGATCGCAGTGTTTAAATATAACAATGGAAAATGCTGCTGCCCATTTTCCAGCCTACGGAGACTCTTGATCTTTTCCCTCGAAGACATTAGTCGCCTTGTACCACACCCATGAGTGTAAGAGGTTGGTGCTATTCTACTCTGCCGGACACCACACGGCCAACACGGCTCTAGCACTTATTCGAGTCAAATTAGTCAACAGACGCTCCTAATTGGCTGGAGCCGTCCAACCGTCACTTGCAGTCGATATGAATGTTTACATCGTACAAAATAAAGTGGCTTTTGTTTTAACTATGATGCGCGGGCGAGCCGACCACGTTACCCGCACCCAAAAGCGACATTATTTAATAGTGCGTAAGGATTAGTATCAACTGCAACTGACGGTTACTCGGCTGCAGCCAAAACGGAATGTCTGTTACTAATTGCAGTTCTAATCGTTTATTAATCAAATTTGTCACCAGACGACGAGAGCGTGTTCGCGGCGTGCGAGGAGGCGGAGCCGGCGGGGGCGCGGGGCGAGCGCCGCGCCAGCCACCCCGACGTGTCGCACCATGTAATAATAAAAATCATGTTAGCGTTAATGTCCCGGTTGTACTCTCGTGCGCGAGGGCCCGGGTTCTGCCTTGACCATGATCCAGGATTTGGCAAATCAGATAATTACAGTGGAGCGACCGCTATCGGACCTCCGTCACCCTGCTACCAGGGGAACCTGATCAGATTGGATTATAGTTACACCTGAATGTGCAGGTTTCATAACGATGTTTTCCCTCACCGTAAGAGTATCGGTTGGAGTTCAATTAATGTACATAACTTAGATTAGAAAAGAGTCATGGGTACATGGCCGCAGTGGGATTCGAACCCGGTATTGCTCGCTTACGAGTCGGATACCCTAACCGCTCGGCAAAAAAAGCAAAGAGCCTGTTAATCTGTCTTAATGACTAGACTAACAATTTATGAGTGTTTATTTGTAGATGTGTACAGAATTTCGTCTCTAGGACCGCACAAACTCTTTACTCTATCTGTCTGTAGTATACTGTAATAGAATTTAAATATAGTAAAGAAGTTCTGCGATCGTGAACCTGTAATGTTAATCAGGCAAAATTTACAGGTGAAGTTTGATCTGGACAACAACAACTTCACGGAGGGCACAGACGCGGGGCACTTCCAGAAGCCCATAATCAAGGCGTACAGCATAGACCAGAATTTACACCTGGACGAGTATCCCTCTGATCACGGCACAGGTATGGATGGATCCTTATTTGATTATACATTCTTGGGGGATGAAGAATCAAGCTGGAGGGACAAGCGAGACGGATACAGAAGTGGCGAAGCGATCCTTTAGTTACAAATTAAATGCAACCTTATTTGTCTGTACATATGACTGAAATTGGTATTGTGAACGGCCGCCGCGCACATCACTCGTAAGCCGCTCCACTACTACCCCCCAGCTTGCCCCTATACCTCACCCCATTATAGCTAATTTTGTCAAGCCTGAGGAGTCCCCCTGGGTGAGTACCACTGCGTTATCTATTTCTGCCGCCAAGCAACAATGCTTGCATTGTTGTGTTTCGGTTTGAAGAATAAGTTAGCCAGTGCAATTACATTTCCTTATATTCCTCACACATGAATGATGCATTTTCTTATATTCCTCACAGAGACAACGCACCTGCGGTTCTGCATTTTTATTGCTTGCAACCTAAATGCACGAATCGTAGATGTTATGGGCGACAGTTCCCGCTTACTATTAGGTGGGCTCTCTGCTCGTTTGTCACTGCGTAGAATAATAAAAAAAAAACAGTACAACAACAAGCAATAAACACCCTTATCACCCTCCTAGCCACAGGCGACTCGGACTCCGACCGCGCCGGCGAAGACCTCGGCTTCGAAGAAGGCTCTGGCTCCGCCGAATGCGGCTGCGCGCCGTGCCGCCGGCTTGCCGCGTGGGAGGAACTCGTGGGTGTCGCTATCCCACTGTTGGAGAAGCTGAGACCACATCGGAGCGACGCTTCCGTTGGGACTGACTGAGTTATGCCCCCTGGTCGCCATCCCATTAGTGGAGATGCTGCGGCCGCATTGGAGCGACGCATCTGTTGGGACTGACTGAATAATTCAAGATATGTTGTCGGGGTCTTAAGATATGGAGAAGCTACGGCCACATGGGTTGAGGGTTCGGAAAGGTCGGTTGGGAAATGCGGATAGTTTACGAATTTGTATTTTTGCGCTTGAACTGTTGTGTCGTTGATGGATAATGGACAAAGATACTATTTTTAGTGTGTTTCGAGATTTGGTGAAAAATATGGACATATTGGGGTGGATCGAAGGCGTTGGAGAAATGAGGGTAGCTTGTGTCGGCGGTTGAGTTTTAAAAGTATTACCTACTTACTTGCTGAACTCGTATCTGCCTTTATAAACGAAAATTATTAGGATTAGTTTGAATTATATCACATGGCTTCATTCATGGTACACAATAGGACCACGGCTTCGAGGAACGCTCAGCCTCCGCTGAACTGCTGGAGAAGCTGACTAAGCTATGCTGTTAGTGTCTGGTTTGATATGTGATGAGAATATTGATAGTGATATATATGTAACGAATGCGACATAAAGAAATTGAAGTTGATCTATGGCCACTGTGACTCAAGATTTATATGTGTTCGAGATTGAGGGCTGTAGGAAAATGCAGGTAGTTCTGTCGGCGGTTATTCTTGAAAAGTAATTCCTACTTATCTGCTTTATAAATATGCGTCCGTATGGACTGATTGTCTGATGGAGGACTGTTGAGAAATATACAATAAGTCTGAAATTTGCTGTATTACATTTTGCTACTTGTGATTTGTCAATAGGCGATGTTTCACGTAATTAATCCGAACAAATTGAGAAGAAGATTAATTAAATATTCAGTTTCCTTGATTGTAATAAGTACTATTGATTGGTATTGGTGGAGGTCTGATGAAAAATATTATGTCGCAATTTTGTTTATCACAAAATATTAGGTTTTCCGAGTTAACCGAGTCACCCAAACGTTTGTGATAAAAATAGTTAGATACCTATCTACTGTGCGCGCGCGAGTTTGGACACAATAGTTCGTTACCTACCTACTGTGCGCGCGCGAGTTCATATCTATCGGACACAACTGCTTAAATAATTCGAGTAGCAATTATTGAAGGCTCGATACATTGCCATCTCACTCGGATACGTATTGAGTAAGTGAGATGGCGATGTTATAATCCGTTCGAATTAAACGGTGGAGCCTGATGGACATGAATTCTTTTGATTGTATTTGTTTTATAAATTTTATTTTATAAATTGAGGTTAGGTTCAAGACGAATTTAATATATCTAAGTCAACGATTTTCAGGTTAGAAAATGTAGTAAAGGAATTAAAATAATTATGTTATTTGGACTTATTTCCGATATCACTGCCACTATCACACTAATGGCCGTCGTAGATGAAATATCGGCGTTCCAATGTAAATAACATAGATAATGTAGGTACCTTATACTAGTGAATATTCCTATCAATTCATAATACGAACATCGATGAGGCGGGTCTAAGGTGCTGTCATAATTGGCAACGGTCGTGAGTCCATGTTCGTACGACCATTCCCAATTAGGACAGCGCCTAAAGCTTGCTTTAAAGAATTTGTCTAATTCATAATCTGTTTCGCTAATCTCGTGTCGTCACTGCCTTACGCCGAAAATTAATCTTGATTTGTGATATCAATGTGACGCTTTTATTTATATATTTTGTACTTGCCTACTCTTTTTGGTGGGACTATATTTTATATTTTTCTTTCGTGAGAATTCTGATTGGCCCTCGCTTTCATGTGGCCTACGCCCCAGCTTAAATAACTAGTACAAGTAGTTTACTAGGAAATCAGTAGCAATATTAACTCACATGCTACCCGCACTCTAATGCCCGATTTACAATTTAGTAAAATTACTACTAACTCAAAATATAATAAATAAGTAAATTCGTTGTTTACAAGCATTAAGTGGCTTAAAATTAAGTTAAATACTGGATAATTTAATACGTGTAAATCGGGCATAAGGCTGTGGATTGAGCTCTCTGGAGAGGTTTTCCCTGAAGAGAACATTCGAGTTTTTCAAGAAAGGGGTGAAAAGGTGTTTACAGGGTCGGAATAAGGATGTGCATAGGTTGTGGTAACTGCAAACCATCAGACAGGCCGAACGCTTCTATCCATAGTATAAAACAAAGTCGCTTGCAGACGTCTGTCCCAGTGTATCTATGTATGTATTTACGTTTAGATTTTTTAAACTACGCTACGGATTTTAATGCGGTTTTCAACAATAGATAAAGTAATTGAAGAGGTAGGTTTATGAGCAAGAAAAGAAGCGTTGGTAGGCCCGCCCGAGCGGCCGGACCCGGCGGACTAGGGCCGCGAGCGCCGCGAGCGCGTCCGCAATGCATTACAAGAAGCGAACGCGAAAGTAGTGTTCGCGAACGAAGTCGCGTTGTGTCCACTAGTGTTCTATAAAAAAGAAAATATAACAAAAAAAACTTGTCCAGATATTATGTACCTAATCAATGTGCTCAGCTCTCTTTTCTCAATTCGTCTGATCTTGATATGAACAGAGCATCCTTGTGGGCCGTGTCTCTAAAAGGCTTTAGCGTTCTTCAAGCCAATTAGGTCCCTTTGGCAAAAATAATTGGGAACGAATAGAAGGTAATTTATTGTTATTATCGGAAAATGGCTTAGTTGTTTTGTATGATAGGAGATTTTAGTTTTAAAAGTTTGATATATTGATATCTATCAGTTATAATGGGAGAAAATGCAATCGGTAATCGTGACTGTTTATCATACCATAGCTAATGATAAATAGTTTTTATATTTTTATTTGTTTATTATCAATTATTGGTTCTATTTTGTATATAATTAACTATATTAGGTGCTTGTAATTATGAGTGTTAGCCCGACTTGCACCAAATTCTTAAACATGTTTAAGAATGACGTTTAACGTTTTTTTTTATGAAGCTTTTTGTTTAAGTATTACTTAAATGCGTTTAAGCATTTGGTGCAAGCGGCCCTTAATTGCGTATGTTATTAAATTAAATCATACTTACGTAATGTTAAATTTATTAGGGAAGTGGTAGATTATTTTATTCTATTATAAATAAATAAAGGATCTGAAATGTTACTGGGCTTTTTTCTTTCCCTAAAAGACATTAACAAATTCCTTAAAGTAACAAAGGTAAGTAGGTATTTCAGCAGAGTGTTCAGGAGTCTCGGCTCGGCCTAGTTTTGGCCCGCGTGCCGAAAATTAATATTATTCCACAGACATTCGGGCCCGCAGTTAACTTAAAATGGTTTTAGGACAGTTAGGGAAAAAACGATTTGTTTAATAGAATTTTTCACTGCGGGCCCGACCGCCTGAGGAAAAATAATAATTTAAATTAATGCGTTTCGGCCCGCGGTCCAAAACCAGACAGAGCCGAAACGCCTAAAGACTCTTTCAGAAATTGAAATAACGAATAATAATGAAATAACATGCCGAAAATGGGGAAACTAAAGAGAAGAAATAGACGCTTTCACATTAATTATATTGTCGCGCTCAATCTGTGCAACCCGTTTCGAGAAAACATTGCCACAAATCATCAGCCGCATCGTCACTCACCACAGGTGAGATGGCGCTCAAACGCCTATCAAGAATAAATTAAAAAGAAACTGAAAAAAAACAATGTTGTGTCGTCAATATGTATGATGTTTCTCTATGTATTTTACTGTGTGCAATAAAATGTTACATAAATAAAAATAAAAAATGTTTCTACCAATCTGAACAAAGGGCAACTCGCGGGATGAATGTCAGTACTCGATATTTGAGGTCTGCAATTATTATTAGGGCGCAAACCAAGATAATCCCACATTAATAATAAGAATACAGTGCATTAGTTTTTAAACTGTAAAGCTGTAAAGCTTATTGAATAAATACATAAATGGATTATTAGCTTAGAGTGGTTCAGATTAGATACAACCTGCGACTATCTGCGACTGTGAACTGCGAACCTAGTGCCTATTTCACGTGGGGTGGAGTTTAACATTTGGAGAAAAAAATCATCTTGGCGCTAATGTCCTGGTTGTACTCTCGCATTCGAGGGCCCGGAGTTCGCCTTGATCATGATCCAGAATTTGGCAGATCAGGTAACTAATTATTAATTACAGTGGAGTAACTGCGATCTGACCTCCGTGACCCTGTTAACAGGACAACCTGACCAGATTGGATCATGGTTACATTCAGTCGCCTGATTGTGCAAATTTCATCGCGATGTTTTCGCTAACCGCAACAGCATCGGTTAGTGTTCAACTAATGTATATACCTACTTAGAAAAGAGACATTAGTATACGGTAGTACTGGGGCTCGAACCCGGTACCTCTCACTTACAAGTCGAACCCTTTAACCACTAGACTACTAACGCTCTAAAGTAAACGGAGTAACATTTGAATACTTAACACTAAAGTTCCTGCCAACATAATTCCTTAAAGAAATTCAAGAGACCTTTATCCCCCCCGAAAGATCTCCGAAAAATGTTTAATAATAATAAGCATTTATTATCTCTTCACAAATAAATAAATAATATGTAAGTAGGTCAGCACTATACAATTTTTATAACTATATTTATTTGTGAGAGACTGGTGCCTGAAATAGGTTCCAGAGAACCTGTGATACAGGTCACCAGGCTCCCACCCCTCGGATTTACAAAAACATAGACTATGTAACAATTTAAGTACTGACCTAAAAAATAAGAAATTACATTCATTAAGTATATGTTTAAAAAATAAAAAAAAAAAATTAAATAGACATAATATAACAGATGCACCATACAAAAACAATTTGTTGTAGGTGACTATTCAAATTAGAATTTTCAAAAGTACCAAAACACATTTACAATTATTATGCATTAGGACGAAGTATACTTTCCGTCATATCATAAGACTGACTAATCAGCCACTGCTTTACAATATTCTTACAATTATATTTAGGTTGAGAGTAAAAAGAGAGTATCGTATTCAGTTTATTATATAGATAAGAGCCAAGAAAACAATAAAACCTATTTGAGAACTTGGTACTGAACGCCATAGACACACATACCTCTCCCTTTCTTCTTTTACCCGTTAACATATCAGCGTCATATGCGATTTGAGAGTGTTTACGAAGGATCACAGCAAGTACGAACAACTGTCTGACACTAAGAACTTTCCATTTCTGATAAAGATCGAGAGTAGGGTAGTCAAAGGGTAAAAACGCACCAACCTTAAGAATTGCTCGCTGCGCTCTTTCAATTTCTATCATATGGGTTTTAGCTGCTCCCCCCCATGAAGAGATACAATAACTCAGTACAGATCGACAAAGGGCATAGTAAACTGATAACAGGGCTTTTCCACTCATAACGTGCCGCAGTGTTTTGAATACATAGATTAATTTCCTTAGTCTACAGGCAAGCGCGTCAATTTGTGGTTTAAAACTAAGTGTTTCATCGACTAGGATACCAAGGTACTTGATTACACTTGAACGCTGTAGCATGGGACATATACACTTTGAAGGTTCTTCTGAGCAATGTAATGAATGGGCTTTGATTGAAAGTGTTGCGCTTGGAAGTTGATTTTTTTGGATGGAGAAGCATAAATATTTAGTTTTCTCCACATTTATGGTTAGAATATTATGACTAAGCCATCCACATACATTGTCAAAGCCAGTCTGGGCGTAAGAAAACACTTCTTGCCAAGAGTTTGCCTTAAACAGCAGGACTGTATCATCTGCGAACGTAATAATTCTACCATTAGTAAGAGGCATATTGCAAAGGTCGTTTATATAGATTAGGAATAACAGAGGGTCCAAGACACTGCCCTGCGGAATTCCAAAAGTAACAGGTAGCTCTTCACTTAACCATCCATCTATCTTAACCATCTGCCTTCTACCTGATAGATAGCTATTAAGCAGGTTGAGAGGTAGACCTCTAATACCGAACCTTTCCAGTTTATTTATTAGTCTGGGAACAGAGACCGTGTCAAATGCCTTGGCTAGATCAAGGAAGATAGCAAGCGTCTTTTTCTTACAGTCAGTATTAACAACTACATAGTCAACAAGTTCCTGCACTGCATCCTCAGTAGATTTTCCAGCTCGAAAACCATACTGTGATGGAGATAAAAGATTTCTAGACTCACAATAACTTAATAGTCTCTCGTTTATTAATTTTTCCAATATTTTTGAAAGCGTTGGCAAGATCGATATTGGTCTATAGTTATTGACACAGTCTCTGTCGCCATTTTTATGAATCGGTTTTATGACAGATTTCTTGAAACAGTCTGGGAATACACCAGTACTGAGCGCAAGATTGCAGACATGTGTAATTGGTGGGATGAGGTAATTACGATATTCTTTTATAAATTTACCGGATATTAAATCAAAACCCGCAGCACAGTTACTCTTCATACCCATAATAAGCCTCTCTACTTCACCATTATCCGTAGGACAAAGAACAAATGAATTGGCATTTAAATTTAAATTTAGATCTGCTATAGTACTTTCCCTACCATCACACATCTGCCTGGACTCCAGTATTTTTGAAGCTAAACGCTCTCCAACTTCTACGAAAAACTTATTGGCCTTATTCACACTTTCCTGAGGATTGTTTCGAGAAACTAGCCCGCTTGAGTTATTATCACTTCTGGATGTGTTTGTAACACGTTTAATTATATTCCAGAGTTCTTTTTTATTGTTACCAGCCCTGACTACTTCATTTTTCTCATAAGCTCTTTTTACTTTTTTTAATAAGGAGTTACAGAAGTTTCTATACCTTGAGAAAGTGACTTTGATGGCTTCATTGTTAGGATCCCTTTTCAATTTTTTGTGGAGATTATCTCTATTTCTCAAACAACGAAGGAGGCCAAGAGTCATCCAGGGTTTGTATGTTCTTTTACGCATAGGTATTTGGGAAATATTAGAGTTTTCCGAGATAATTTGGCCAAGGGCTTGTACAAGACTTGCCGCTGCCTCATTAGCATCATTGGATTTCATGACTGAACTGAAGTTGTAATTTTGAATGCTGGAACTTATGTTGGCAAAGTTAATCTTTTTCACAGTCTTTTTTCCACTAGAATTACCTAAGTTTTTAAGAGGTAAGTTCAGCGCTACACAGTCATGATCCGTTATCGAGGACTCGATCACGAAGCAATATGCAAGTTCTTTAGATTTTGTGATTGAGTGGTCCAAACAAGATTTTTTGCGTGTCGGAAAACTATGCGCGGATAGTAGACCATGTGTGGCGAGCATATTTAAGTATCCAGTGGATCTCTGGTCAGTTGAATTTCCAGCAATATCGATGTTCATATCACCCATAACTATTATGTTTTTATATTTCGTAATTTTTTTTAATAAATCATTTAATGATGCTATGAAATTTGTTATATTATTTACAGCAGGTGGGCGATATATACCTATAACTATGGTGTCCTTACTATACTCTAACGCAAGACAATTCGCATTTGTAAGTACAGGTTCTGAGATGTGTGGACATAAATCTTTTCTATAGTAGATAACAACCCCTTCATTCTGAGTGTCATGTAATGTAGTAGCAGCACATCTGTAACCATCAATTTGTGGAATACCCTTAGCCGATCGCAGCCAACACTCGGTGAGTATTATTATATCCCAACCAGTGCCTGATCTCGCCAAAAATGTTAAAAAGCTATCAATATTACAAACAATGCTTCGAATATTTTGCGTGAGGATATTTATGGATTTTGTTCCTTGCGGAACAAGACCACCATAATCCTCCACCCTGCAGATTGGTTTAGTTGTCTTAAACACTTTGACCAGAGGGCTTACCATGAACTTTTATAGCAGGTCCTAATCAGAATTGCTTTCGGTTTGAACGAGACTAGCTTATGTGACTCGTATAGCGCTGTCTCGTTCTAAGCAGGGCAGTTCTGTTTAGGTCCTGCTATAAGAGTTCATGGTAAGGCCTCAGGACTATATCAGGACATGGGCAGCGGTTTATTCTCCCTCTAGGAAAGTTTTGCACACGGGGCTGTCCGTCAGACATATGGTAAAATATGTTTGTGTTCTGATGTTAGTATGCTTCAGTAACCATTCGACGCTGCTTTGTCGTTAGTTTAGATAGAGAAAGGGGGGTAGATAGGCAGGGGAACATACTGCAGTCCACATGTGTCTCCAATTAAACAAACAACGTTTTACACAGATTGAATACGCATCCAAAGTGGTGCTTGCTCATTTTATACTGGTCGTAGGTATCACTCACACAATCCATACTAATATATTATATTTATATACCACTAAGGTGACAAACAACGGCCTGCCTGATGATAAGCAGACACCGCAGCATGAGGACATTTGCAATACCATATGATTAATGCGAAAGTAGCTCTCCGCTTTGTTTTTCAACTACGCATCGGATATTATTGCGGTTTTCAACAATAGATAAAGTGACAAGAGGATGGTTTATATGGTAGGACAACACAAGAACGCAGTCCAGCTAGTAATAAAATTATCCTTCGTTCTGAACATTTATGATACGTTTTTGCATGTTATAAATCTCGAATGACCGTTTACATTGCAACGCAAAACAAGACCCCGTCGCTTCCCCTCTCCCTACCAGTAATAGGCACCGGTCAATGGCATAATAACACAGATAGGTAAACAACAACACGCGTGCCCAATGACACGGTGGACATCCCGCGGAAGCGGCGCGCGCGCAGTTTGCGCCGTTTGGCAACTCGAGTGGCGCAACCAGGACCTTCGGCGGACACGCCTGCTGGTACAGGCTGATTTGATAACCTACTAATCATATTCTACAGCGGTGGAGTCGAAAATCGACTCTAGGTTTTTGTCTGACTTGTGAAAAACGATTTTCTGGTTGTATAGCATTTTTTAAAACAAAAAGTCTTTTGCGAAAGGAGGACACTAAGCTGTTGAGGTCTCCTATTGGTGGGGCGGCGTCTGTCGTACGACCATGGTCGCACGACCGTTGCCAATAAGGACAGCGCTTAAGGTCTTTTTAATGTTATCCAGAATTTTCATATAATTAAAGCTATCTAGATTAAGTTTCAACAAACCTAGAGTGGATTGTTTAGTCCACCAGTGTATGTAAGACACTGCGAAAGTTTGTAAGGGTAGACTGATGGATGGCTGTTTTATACTACTGATCGGATTTTGATGAAAAGGCTTATATGATTTTTTTAAAGAAGCCTTCTCTTTTCTTTTTAAATATTTTTGATTTTTATAAATGGTTTAATTTTATTTCATTTGCCGTCATGCCGTCCCATTATCGTTAATCTTTGTTTTTGTAAAAGGTAGATTTCACATTACGCAGATTTGATAGTAGTCATCTGGGCCCGCGGGCAGAGTTAACATAATTAATAATGGTCGCCTTTGTCCTGACCTTGGGCTGAGTTGACCATTTAAAAATGTAAACGAAATTAATAGTGGTAATTTCATCCCGCGGGCTGAGTCAGATTTGGGCTAAGTTGACCCCTGAAAGTGCTCCCACTGCTGGTGATACATAACTTATTAGACTTACTAAATGTCATGTATACGCACCTTCGTTAAGTAGACAAAATCTTTGACAAAAAGATATATTTTCTATGACTGAACGTTTCATGATCACAGCCCATTGTTATGGGTCTTAACTGCAGGTCTTAGGCCCTCTCCCATGAGAGGGGAGGTCATTGCCATCCTCTCCGAGCTTGGCAGGGTTGGCGATCGCAGTGTTATAAATATAGAAATGGAAAACGCTGCTGCCCATTTTGCATCCTACGGAGACTCCAGAACTTCAGCCACGAAAACATTAGTCGCCTTGTACAACACCCACGAGTGTAATGGGTTGATGCTATTCTACTCTGCCGGACACCACACGGCCACGTTATGTGTGACTGACCGTTTATGTAGAGCGTAAAATGTATAAATGTATGTTGAAGGAAAATGGTCTCTGTTCACGATGCTGAAATACAACGACCGACCTACAACCGCCTTGTACGGCAATTTTTACTCAAAACAACACAGCCTGTATACGCGGCAGGAACTCAGTAGCGTTATAAGTTATCCCATGCGCGTGCGCCGCCCAATCAGCGAGCGCTAGCTGGTACGACAGCATCTAGTCAATCAGGTGAGATGTGTGTGTTTTTTACACGAAAATTATAGCACGTTCAGTATAAATAGTTCTAATAAACGAAATCGCGGAAATTCTAGTAATGAGGGCCGCAATATTTAATGCTGTATTTATTTATTAGGTACAAATTATTCTTTAAATAATCGTGGTCGAATTCACACAGCCCCATCTAGCCCCAAACTAAGCAAAGCTTGTGCTATTAGTAATATATGTTAGATAAATTATATACTACATAAATACTTTTAGATATATACTTATTATACATAGAACACCCAGATTCTTAACAGAAATTAAAATGTTTCATTTAAATTTTTGCCCAGCCGGGAATTAACCCAGGACCCCACGCGTGATATACCACTATCCCTATTTAGTTTATTTTATTATTCATTTATTCATAGTTCGCGATACATTTGAATTAGTTGTTAACCACTTAAGTAAGTTGTATTTTGCAATAGTCTCGGGTAGGTAAACATGCTGCCGATACAAAATAATTTCGCAGTTCATAAAATAGAATATTCGATTAAAGTACACCCAATAGGTGGGGCACTGGTGCAGTTGCAGCGTGCTTGCGAGACCGATAACCAAGGTTAAGCAACGCTCGCAGTCTGGGAACTGGATCGGTGACCGTTTCGTGCTTTGTGGCTAGTAGAACTTCAGCACCGCAACAAACTCGCCACTCGTTACGATTGCCTCCTAATACCGGTGGCGGAGCGAGGTTGACCAAGGTCTTCCGCGAGGGCCTCGAGTTTGATTAAACAGACTAAGAAGCCCATCGGCATCCCGTGGCGGTATATTATTACTATTTAATAAGTGTCCTCATCATCATCATCTTGGCGTTAATGTCCCGGTTGTGCTATTGCGCACGAGGGCCCGGGTCCGCCTTGACCGTGATCCAGGATTCGGCAGGTCAGGTAATTACAGTGGAGCGACTGCCATCAGACCTCCATTACCCTGCTACCAGGGGAACCTGACCACATTGGATCATGGTTACATATCCAGTCGCCTGAATGTGCAGGTTTCATCACGATGTTTTCCCTTACCATAAGAGCATCGGGTAGTCTTCAACTAATGTACATAACTCAGAAAACAGTCATTGGTACATGCCCGGAGCGGGATTCGAACTCGGTACCTCTCGCATACGATTACACACCAATGACTCTTCTTTGAATTATGTGCATTAGTTGAATACTAACCGATGCTCTTACGGTGAGGGAAAACATCGTGATGAAACCTCCACATTCAGGTGACTATATGTGTAGCCATGATCTAGTCAGGTCAGGTTCCCCTAGGCTGTTCCAAGGACATTCATCTTCGGTCGCATCGTCACTTAACAGCAGGTGAGATAGCGGACAAATGCCTGTTTTATCTAATATAAAAAAAAACTCAGGGCTTCACTGTAATTATCTTATCCGCTCAATCCTGGATCATGGTCAAAGCGGACCCCGGGCCCTTGTGCGCGAGAGTATAACCGGAATATTAACTCAATTTTTTTTTATATATTGTACTGAGTGCCACTTTGTAGGTACTGTAGCGTGTGTGCTCATGCAGGCCTTAGGTAAGGACGGGTTCTAGGACAGGTAGGTGTCGGAGGCCGTATGTTTGGACGGGCTCTAAGTTAGGTAGGCGTTCGGGTTGGCCTGCTGCTCCTGTAGGGTAACCGGGGCCCTAGTCGGTTAAGTAGGTTAGAGCAAGGATATAGGCGTGTAGGTTTAGATAGGTCGGAGCAAGTAGGACGCAAGCTATTAGCTTGCGTCTATGAGCACACATGGCACTGGCTAGGTGACATTCAAATGTGTTCCATTTGAATTAGATCTAAGGTATTATATGTATTTTATATCATTCTTAAAACCAAAGTTATCAATATAACATCAATTAAACATTTGCATATTTACTTTAAACTCAGTGTAACAAGCAGTGTTACAGTACACATAGTAGGTAAATCGTGTAAGATTTAAACGAGAGCATAAGATTGGTAATAATTAATATGTGGTAAAAGTCACGTATGTTTGTATATAACGAGACCTTGGCATTTATACTTCTTATTACAATTATTAAGGCAACCTACGCCAGTCTCCCGATGGAAACTTTCCCAAATTGTCAAGGTTTCAGATCTCATAACTGTGTATGTGCCATTTAGCCATTTTTAGGGAATTTACGAGTATACCTTCAGAATCCTACGCATGCCTAATTATATGGAGGACTTCAACTTTATTTTCATCAATCTTAGTATTTCTCCTTAAAGAGCTGGTGATTCTTCAAGGTTTTTAACATCGAGATTACCTCTTAGCTAGAGCGTTGGTGGCCTCATGGTTAACGATCCGACTCGTACCCCGAGGTACCTTAATCGAACCGCATTGCGGCCATGTACCAATGTCTCTTCTGAGATGTACATTAGTTGAACACTAACCGATGTTCTTGCGGTGAAGGAAAACATTGTGATAAAACCTGCACGTTCAGGCGAGTAAATGTGTAACCATGATCCAATCTGGTCAGGTTCCCAGTTAACAGGGTCACGGAGGTCAGATGGCAGTCGCTGCACTGTACTTACCTGATCTGCCAAATCCTTGTTCATGGTCATGTCGGACCCCGGGACCTCATCGGGACGGAACCGGGACATTAACGCCATGAAATTTTTTTTAGTCTTAGCTAGAGTAGGTAGAGTCACTCAGCTAATTAGTTGACCCCCCTACCTTATGAAAATGTATATGACAATGTGGACTAAGGGGTCAACTATTTAGTTGCATTTTTTATGACTGTACAAGGGTTCTTTCGATTACAAAGATAATACCAGGAATGTCCCGATACTCTCATAGTTTTCTTATCTACTTACTCAGTTTTTCAATCCTGCTCATATCCCACTAGATTGGGTCGGCACGACATGTCTCTCGCTCTTTAGTCATGTTGTCAAAAAACGTTTGGCCTTCGTGTTACCTTTAGGACCGGCCGCCTTCCTGACGTTAATAGATCGATATTAATATTAATAGAGTAATATTAAACGCTAATAAATTTTGTCTAAATTGTAAATAATTGTAAATCAATGTCATAATTTATTCTAATACTTACCAACACTATATATGAATAATCATCTTGGCTTCAATATCTCGGTCGTGACTATGCGCGCGAACGCCAGAAGTCCGCCTTGATCCAGGATTTGGCAGATAAGGTATCATAAATTACAGAAGAGCGACTGCCATCTGCCCTCCTTGAGCCTGTTAATAGGATAACCTAACCAGATAGAATCATTTTTCCACGCTTATATTATTAAAAAAACGTGTAAGTGGACATTCGAGAATCTTTAACCGGCTTTGTAGAATACTTTGAACCTAGCGATACAACAGCGAACATTATTCCACTTAATCAGATCTTCCGTCTTCGATGGCTTTAGTATTAAACGGCCTTAAGGTACCTTAATAAAAACGTTTGAAAAGTAATAATTGGGATTTTCCTGTTGCAAAATGATTCATTACCCAAAAGTAATTTATTCCGTCGTTATTTGAAAATGTACTTTGGATCCCATGATTTTAGACCCAGATTTGATTGTCACACATACAGAAACATCTACCTATTGAACTACTTAATGACCCAATTTTCATTCGTAGCTTGTTTTAGACAGTGACCACAGCATAATACCAGAATCCAAATGGTTTCCGATTAACATTCCTTTCGCATTGTTGGCAATTTGTGTAAATAAGGGTCAGTTCATTCACGGAAAAATTATTGTTTTTCGCTCGACCGCCACAGCCATTTGGTGAACAGCAACGATGGAGACAAGACGTGGGCTAAGCTTAGTGTTGGTGGTGGCGCTTCTTGGCAGCGCGTTCAGTGTTCCAGTCGCCCCCAGGCTCAGGAGAGCTCTGGATGAAAATGAACTCAAGGAGACTGAGGTGAGACCTAATTTTAATTCCTTATTGTAAAAAAATATTTTGGCGTTAGTATACTGGGGCCCTATTTATGAATCGCTCGCCTCGATTCAAACGGTTTTCAACTATGATTTTCGACATGAACATATCGATGTTTTTATGCATAGTACTGATTTCCCCTATTTTTGAACCGTACTCTTTCGGTGTTGCCAATGTGATTGATAAAATATTGATTTTTCATGACGAAAATCAAAATTGATAACCGTTCGAATCCAAGCGAGCGATTCAAAAGTAGATCACCTGGTTGTGCTCGGGAGGGCCCGGGGTCTGCCTTGAATGTGATCCAGGATTCGGCAGATCCTGTAATTACAGTGGAGCGACTGCCAACTGACCTCCGGGATACTTTAATTCCTTTTTTTTCTGGCATTTCCACTGGTTTTGTTAGAGGAAAGTGTTGTGTGTTTTCTACCTATAAGTATTTATTGATAGTCTGTTGTGAAGTGACATTTATGTGTAGTTTGTTAGAAAATGTCTTAGTTAGCATGTTATGCTCGCGCCTTCGTTCGCGAAAAAGCTTGTCATGAAAATGCAACGAACGGCAATACAGGCAATATGGTTGCAGTTTTAATTAATATTATAAATAATATACTTTTTTTTACACCAGCACAAAGTTTTTAATAAATTGCGACTGCGAGTCGAACGTTAACTTGTTCGACTGTCGGTTTACTTGTTCGACTCGATTTACTTGTTTATTTAATAATTATTATTGCTTCAAGTATGTATTTAAGAAACTAGGTACCCACTACTTAACTGGTGAGAGTCGTGGCGTAACCGTGGCCCTCATAGTTCAATTTGTAAACTCAACTTTTCTGCAAATGGGCATGGGTTTGACCATGCACCAACATTCATTTCATTTCTGACATTGACAATTAATGAAATTCAGTAGTTTGTTTATTACCCCGTTTTTGCCCCGGTTTCGCAGAAGTAACCTTACCAAATTATACACCTAAACCTTACTTACGAATCATTCTGTCTATCGGTGAAATCCGTTCAGCAGTTTTTGAGTTATATCGAACAGACAGACATGGTGTGGGACTTTGTATTATATTATTATGTTGTGATAAATTGAGTAGTTTGTTTATTAAAAGATAGCCTGTATTGGCTAATTTCAGAAAGTTAATAATACCATCTTATTTATCATTATCTAACTTTTAAAAGGTATTTTCATGCAAAGACATGTTTGTTTTCATGTTATTTCCGATGCTTTGTGCATTAAACCAAATTTTACGGAGTCGTAGTCACGGGCCAAAGCTAGTGTCTAACCCAAGTACGTAAACGTTTTAGTAGATTTTTTCTAGAACCTTAATTCATTACTTGCTCAAGTAAATTGTTCGTACTTGCATGCGTTTTGTAAGAGCATGAAAAAGTTACCGATCGTTAACCGATTCTAGATATTAAGTTACTTTCCGTGCGAATGGAGTCGTAGGTTGCGGCATTTGGCATTGAGAAGGTGCATAACAATGTTATTACTTCGATCGAATGTACACTTGAACGAATGTGGACCTAGTTTACTTCCTTGCGGTACTCCAATGTACAGAACCTAAAGCAGAGACAGTGTACCTTCAACTTATTAATATGGTTTCAAGGTGGTAACTGACGGTTAAATTGATTGTTTTGACATTATATTACTTACAAATGAAATCATTTTATTTTTATTTATTTATTTATTTCATAGTTTTATCATTTATCATATTAATAGTTATTTTTGCCCACAACTTCATCGGCATAGACTCGGTTACTACGTTCCCGTAATAACCGAATACAAACATACAATCAAATCTTTTCTCTATTTAATATTATTATAGACAATACAAACAATTGTTTTTGTGAAATATTAGGTCAGTGAGTCCATTTCTACTTTTATATATGTTATGTATGAAAGAGAAGAAAGTGAATCTATCTATACATATTATAAAACCAAGTCAGTTCCCGCCATCTGTATCTATGTACGCTTAGATCTTTCATACTACCAATTACAATATGGTTTTCACCAATAGATAGAATAATTCTGATGGTTTATAAACAAGAAAAAAAGGGTATAGGGATAAAGTAGTTGTATACAAACGAAATTGCGCCGGGATCGCTAGTAAAGTAATAAAAATAAAAAATAACAATTTTATTAGCATTGAGCTCCTACAAGTGTGTTCCCCTTACACGTAATTTTGTGGGAAATTTTGAGGGGTATTCTGGGAAATTTTGAGCGTCGGTGGCCGAGCGGTTACAGTATGCAACTCGTAATTGAGTTATGTACATTAGTTGAATACTAACCGATGCTCTTACGGTGAGGGAAAACATCGTGATGAAACCTGCACATTCAGGCGACTGGATGTGTAACCATGAATCCAATCTGGTCAGGCTCCCCTGGTAGCAGGGTCATGGAGGTCAGATGGCAGTCACTCCACTGTAATTACCTGACCTGCCGAATCCCGGATCATGGTCAAGGCGGACCCCGGGCCCTCGTGCGCGAGAGCACAACCGGGACATTAACGCCAAGATGATGATTATTATTATTATTCTGGGAAATTTTGCGATCGGCGCTTTGGCATAGCTAGCTCGATACGCTTGCGAGGTATTAAGCGCAATATAAACAATACGCACGTATTTTACAAATCCAAAACATGGGTGAGAGCGTTGACCTCACCTTGAAAGAATTTAAATGGTAAAAGGTCTTAGCGATAAATCGGTAGGCAATATCAATGTTACGTTTACCGGAAGCCAATGTCGCCCGTTTTCTTATTCGGATCAATATATTTTATAGGTTTTTCGGTAATTAATTATCAGCTAGTTCCGCTTTGTAAACCGTCGTCTGTCGTACGCTTCTGAGTCACGCACTCTAAATAAATAATAATCATCTTGTCGTTAATGTCCCGGTTGTGCTCTCGAGCACGAGGGCCCGGGGTCCGCCTTAACCATGATCCAGGATTTTGGCGATCAGGTAATTACAGTGGAGCGACTACAATCTGACCTCCGCGACCCTGCTACCAGGGGAACTTGACCAGATTGGATGATGGTTACAAATTCAGTTGCCTGAATTTGTAGGTTTCATCACGATGTGTTTCCTCAATGTAAGAGCATCGGTTATAATTCAACTAATGTAAATAACTCAGAAGAGTCATTGGTACAAGGCGGCAGCGCGAGCCGAAGCCGGTACCTCTCGCTTACGAGATGGATATTCAACCGCCAGGCCACCGACGCTCCTGAGTAAAGCACTCTACTTACGACATTGTGGCAGGGCTGATCTAGGAGGCAGCTAGACAGTTGATACGAATCCTTACGTAGCACAAAATAAAGACGCTATCGGTTTGGCGGTAGAGCCGACCTTGGTCGGATCTCTGACCACGTTCCGCGCAATATTGCGACTTAATATTATACTGCGTAAGGATTAGTATCAACTGTCTATCTGCCTCCTAGACTAGCCCTGCCGCTGTGTCGTATGAAGTCTTAACTACGAAGCAGAAACTAAACAGTATGCACCCGCGGGTTCAGTTAACCATGAAAAATTTAAACATATTTGACAGTGGTTATTTCAGCCCGTGGGCTGAGTTGAACCCTGAAAGTAAAGGGACGACACATAATGGGAATTTCAAGAAAATTTTCCTGTCCCGTATATTACTTTTTTTTTTTGACAGGGAATTTAAATCCTGTAATTTTAGATCATATGTCCTGTAAAACCAGCAACCAGTTTCTAGGAGGGTGACCAACTCGGTCACCCTCCTAGAAACAGTTGAGGAAACTGCGATCTTTATTTCCAATTTAATCTTTGTGCTAATTAAACAAGTAGTGTAAATGACACTGCACAATTACCTGTTGGTACCTAATTAATATCAAGGCATTAAACTTGATATTAATAGCAATGTGAGGTTTCATAGGTTGCGCAAGAATTAACGGAAAATTCCGTAACTAACACAATTCGCTATTCACACTTGTGCTTGTCCGAAGTTATAATTATTAATTTATTAAATGAAAAAATATTAGAGCGTCAATGGATTTATGGCTAGCGGGTCCTACTCGTAAGGGGTACCGAGTTCTATGACTAGTTCTGAGTTATGTATATTAGTTGAACACTAACCGATGCCCTTACGGTGAGGGAAAACGGATTTTGGCCACTGAACCATGATCCAATCTGGTCAGGTTGCCTTGTTAACAGGGTCTCGGAGGTCAGGTGGCAGTCGCTCCGCTGTAATTACTTGATCTGCCAAATCCTGGATCGTGGTCAAGGCCGACCGCAGACATTCGCGCGTGAGATGACAACCTTAATATTGATGCCAAGATTTTTTTTACCTATTTTTGGCCAGAGAAATTGGGGCTGTTCTAACTTAGGATTTCATAACTCAATGACATGTCAATCCCTTCGAACGAGGTTACAGAGTGCTCCCCCCCCCTCTTTGATATGAAGCAAATTGTCGAAATGTGGCACAAAGACGTGAGCTAAATGCATCAGATACAGCCACAAAAATTCACTTAAAATACAAGAACTTTAACTTAAACGTACTTCATATTAACAACTCATATCTGAGTCACGAAACCTGTTTAGGTACTGCATACTTAGCAAACTACTTTAGTAGTTGCGACATGCATTCGCGGTGCAGTATAACTAGAAAATTATATAATGCTTTCCTGTTTTATTGCATCAACCTGTATGTATGGTCGGCTGTTAAACTTGCAAAGGGTGATAAAATGTGCATTAGTACAGGGTGTTGCGTATATTGGTTCACTATGTATTCGTACTAAAAGACAAGAATAAAGTCTTATAGAATGATAGGAAAGATTGAAGGATGGTAAGGATGAAATGGGGTCAAGAATATTTTGTATGGAAAATGTATGGGAGGACACAACATTAAAAAGCTACGCTATTCTCGACTGATATAGGGTCGTTTTATACGAAGGTAAAACTATGTATGGAGAATAGGTAATAATGTATGGATTTATGTCAATTGTTACTAAACTAATGCTGATACTATTCGAATGTGGAATGAGCTCCCAGCCAGTGTTTCCTTTGGACTATAACATGGAATCGGTCAAGAGGTATATAAGAGGTCTCCTTCGAGGCGGCCAACGCATTGGTAACTCCCCTGGTGTTGCTGATAGGCGGCGGAGACCACTTTTCATCAGGTAGCCCGTTTGCCTGTTCGTTTGCCGTATTACAAAAAATAGTAATAATCAAAGACAGGGGCTAAGTTTTATGTCCAATATATAGGCATATCTTCTTCCTCCTGCCCTTGTACCAGCTAGGGTCGGGCCTTCTTGTGCACTTGCGCCAGTAACGACTATCCTGGGTTGTCTACGGTGCTAGGTTTTCGGGAATATATATATAACATATCAACAAAAATTGTTATTTATTTTTCTATAACATGGCGCTTATGATGATAATGGTGGTTTGTTTGGTAACATGTCTCACAAACCACTTAATATATTTGTAGGACGACGAACCCTTGACCTACCCACCGCCAGTTCGCCAATACTTCCCAGACCCAGTGCCACCCCCGCCTAGCGTACTAGTGTGTATCCTTACCTTACTCTACTTAATTAATATTAACAATTCTGGTTGAAATTCAGAGACGAAATTTCAAAAGAGGTATAAGAGGTCACAGGAAAATCGAAAACGATAATTGTAGAGTGGTCCCCTGATCTAATTTGTGTTGGTCTGCCTGCTCTCAGCGGTTTTGCTTCAGTCTTTGAGAAACAGCGCTTGAAAGAGGCTTCATTTTTGTATCAAAATGTAAAGAAAAATTAACAGTTTTGGTGTGTATTAGTGAGTGTATAGAGAGTTATATCTCCATATACACTGAAAAAAGTTGGTCTGCCAGCTCTCACCAGTCCTCTATAAAACCCGTTTAAAATAAACCTACTCGTTTCCATTGTCCTTTTCCAATTGTTCTGTGACCTCCTAGTCTATTAGAAGGAACTAAGTCTTCCAAATCTCAAAAATAACCTCGATACCTCGACGGTTTTGTCTTGGAATATCAGCCTAAATTTCATCACTAACTCCCGCGCCTTAACTTAGTCTCATAAATAACTCCCGCACCTTAACTTGGTTTTCTGTGCCATAGGTAGGTTAACTTAGCTTCGTATTTGAGTAACCGAAGTAGATCGCTTATGTGGTATAAGGCTCGAGGTCAGCGCTTAACTCTGCACATGATGCCTACAGCTACATTCTATCGTCGCACCGCTCGCCACCGACATGGGATTTCAACCTCGTACCTTGGAGTCAAATTGATCGCGAACTGTGCGGTTCCAAACGAACTTTCTCCGATGCACACTAAGGTTGTGGTATGAACTGCCTGGAGAGTACAATAAGGAGTTCTTCAAGAAAGGGGAGAAAAGGTTTTTATCTGGTCGGCAACGCGTGGGTTATGCCTCAGGTATTGCAAACGTCCATAGGCTGGGGTGACTGCTTAACATCAGTCAAGCCGTAAGCTTGTTTGCCACCTTAGTAGTATAAAAAACACCTCTGCACATTTCTGCGGGAAACCAGTGGCCTAACCGAAATCAATTTTCATTCTACGCTTTTAATATTGCGCTTGATTAACACTGAGATTCCGGTAGGTCTAGAAAGACACAACGTGTAGGTTGCATACAAGCTACAGAGCACACGCAAGTTCATGTCCGACGTACCCGCCCTTCTATCTCGAAGCGCAACCGAGTCAGATGGAGATGTATCGAGCCTTCTGCTAGTCGAATTATTTAAGCGGTCAGTCGAACCCAATAGTTACCGCTAAATTGCAGACATGTAACAAAAAGACAAAATTGATACAAATCAAGCTTTTTTTAATATTAGCTGAGTATTTATTACCGCAAACTATGTAGCAATATCATTAAAGAATTCATAACATGCTATCATTTTAATACCTCAAAATACGAGCGATGTCATTAAAAATTTCTTAACATGCTATCGAAAAACCAACAGAAAGACATATTCGGGCCACCACCGCCGTCGAGCGATTCGACAGCGATAACAAGCGCCACGTCCACCACGTCGAGTACGTCGACGTCGTCCACAATCAGGCTCGACGACGACGACGACGATGACAGTGACAGTGACGAGTTCGAGCCTATGAACACTTCGCAGACGATTGGAGGCGGAGGCAGCAACCTGTTCAGCCTATTGAGACTTGCAGGACCATTGTTGAGTGGCTCTAGCGGAAATGTAAGTTTTGGACTTTAATCACTAATAACTATCTTACATAGGTACTCTAATATTGAAGTTTAAACACACCACGTATTTCAATAAAATTCTTTGATATTGGTCGTGTAAAGGCACAGTCTGGCAAGAAAAAATTGAAAAGGAACGAGTAAAAAGAGCAGTACTCTTGTAACAATGATGTCTAACTGACTATCAACGTCTACTGACGCCATTTTTTTTCTTGCCAGACTGTACCACCTCTACCCTGTACCCTGATCGATTACTGCTGACTTTTGATTAGTTAAGGCAACACCACAGAGATAGAAAAAAAATTGCGCTCCTAAAAAGGTCAAACTTTTCGATCTCTGTGCGCTACACGAACGTAAGTTTTTGAGTCGTGTGTCCCGTGATTTCTGGAGATTGTGAACTGATTTTTCTTCGTCATGTAAAACAAACGTCCTTATTGCCGTATTTCTTCCGCTCCCAGCTCACAAAATTACGCTCGTCTAGTTTCAGCATTAGGTATCTGGTTTTCTTTTGTGTGAGTCCTCGTGGTACACAGTTTTGAAACAGTTTTAATCTGACCAAACTTCAAGACCAATATTCAAGACCGAACTATGTTGGTTGGAAGTTACACATACGTGTACAGATGACAGTACATCAACTTACTAAAAACCAGTATAAAAGGAGCTAACATTGCTTTGCACGTCTATAGAGACGCTAGCTAATCTTATACTGGTTTTGGGGTAGGTCGGTATGCGGTTGACTGTACATACATTTCATGTTACAATTTGTATTTAGTTCCTATGAAGTTGCTGAGGAACAGCGTTTATCACAAATGCGCACAATCGTGTTTTCATATTTTTTATGTCAAACGGTAGACAAACAGACATATTTTATGATAATCTCAATCACCATTCCATGAAGGAATTGGAGAGGTATTGTGTTTGTGTTGAAGTACTTATAATTGCACGAGTTTCTAACAGTTTTACGATTTGAGTTTCTAACCTTTGCAAATTATTTTGTGGTATTCACGCACATGCACGGACACCATAAGAACGAGAGCAGGGTTCCATTACCTGGACTGCATACAAGGTAAGCAATCCTCTTTCAACAATAATAACACGTTTGTAATTTTCGCTTTGCTATGAGTTTTATTTTGATTGCCTTGAAAAACTATAAAGAAATCCTTAAAAAATTAACCCTGATATTTTTTCAACAATGCTTTATCGCAAATTCCAGATATTCCTACAAAGTATCATGAAGGAGCTGTTCGGTAACGTAGGCACCCCCCATACTTTCGGCGGCTATCCAGGCCTCCCGTATACCGGGTTCCTGCGCAGGAGTGGCGTCGCTGATAACGAAATAGAGATAGACATTCATTTGAAGCCACCGCCCTTCCAAAGGCAAGAGACTGTAGAACATGATACAGAGGAATCTGAAAGTAGATCGGAGAGTCATTCTACAGAGGAATCAGAAGAAAACAACGCTGCAGAGGAAATTGAGTCTGTCGAAGATGCTAATAATGGAGGCAATGATAACGGTGATAACGGAAACGTATCAGCTAAGCAAGATGCTGAATCGAATGAATCGAATGGTGATGACTCGGATTATGATTCTGATGAGCCCCCCGGTGGCGGTGATGGTCAAGGAGGCGGCATTCTTGGGATCCTAGCTGGACTTAGTGGTGGTGTAAGTAGAAATATATACTGTCCGTATTCACTGAGTATAAAAAATTAAGAACAAAATATAAATGAGTGAAGAGATGCAGTATAATTTAGATTGTTATTTTTTTAGGAAGATGGCTCTGATTTGGCAACTTTGCTAGCGACTGTTAGTGGCATCGTTTTGAACCTAAGTGTAAGTAATTATGTGCTAATGAGATGCTTAGAATAAATACGAAAGTAACTGTATGAAGGGAAACAAATATTTTAATAAATATTACAGGGTGACGGAGTTGACGTTAACGCGTTAATCGCATCAGGACTCGGACTGTTTGTCGGTTTGTTGGTAAGTTCACAGCTGATCTATTATCCTATTCTTTACTTAATAGTATAGATATACTCTAGTAAAACATTGCTTACTACTTATGTACGTCGTGGCTTACTACTTATGTATGTGGTGACCCCATTACATTCTCCACATGGCAAAGGTAACGAGACTAGAGTATTTTTTTTCCGTCGATTTATGTCTCTGTTTTCCTTTTTCTATATATTCATATTTTTTAATTAACTGCCGTGTGTTTGAGTGAAATTTATGTATTTTACTAACTTACTTAACTATGTATTTTCAGTCTGAAGGTGAAGAAAACCCAGGTTCTATTTTAGCCAGCTATCTTCTCACCTCTTTGGATACTCTAACCGGAGGGGGCTCCGTAAGTTTCTAAATAACAATATTTTTTTATTAATAAGTAATTATACAAAGGATGATTTTAATGCAGACTTTTTATTATTTTAGGAAAATAACGGTGCTTTCTTTGGAAAATTCTTATCGAAATTGATATCTGGAACTAGCGCAGTAAGTAATTAAATATTAAAGTACATACCTATTACTTTGAAATGAACAAATGGTTAACATGACTTAGTAGAAGAACAATATATATAATTGGTTAGGGTGGGTGAAGCGTGGGTAACTTTGCTCGAGCCCATTTTTATAAAAGTGGACAACATGGAGATTCATGGTCGTTTTAATATGATAAGTAAAGATTTAAAAATTATATCACAATTCCTAATTTTAATCTCTGATTTTATGTGCCTCATACTTAAATTCCAGGCACCTGAACAAAGTGGCAGTGCCAGTTCTGAAGAAGGGAAAGGTGAAATGAAAGACTCCTCAG
Source organism: Blastobasis lacticolella (assembly GCA_905147135.1). NCBI lineage: Eukaryota > Metazoa > Arthropoda > Insecta > Lepidoptera > Blastobasidae > Blastobasis > Blastobasis lacticolella. Next base: position 15,233,981 of record LR990056.1, read on the forward strand.
GGTTCCTGCTAAGCTTTATCTCTGGACTCCTCGGTGACATGTCCAAAGGCAGTTCAGCCGTCAGCTCCAAGCCTTGGCGTCGCTCCTTCATGAGATGATGACGATGATTTTTTAGGCTTAGTTCATGGGCGTGGATGTTAAATCTCGTGTGTTTGTTTGATTAGACTTTTGTGTAGATGGTGTTCTGTTAGTTCTATTTTTTGTGTAATAGTGTATTAAGTTGAGCGTAATGGCCGAATGTTTAAGGTATCCGACTCGTAAGCGAGAGGTAACGGATTCGAATACCACTGCGGCTATGTACTCTTTGATCAATTACTCTTTTCTGAATTATGTACAATAGTTCAAAGTGAGGGAAAACATCGGGATGAAACTTGCACATTCAGGCGACTGAATCTGGTCAGGTGCCCCTGGTAGCAGGGTCACGGAGGTCAGATGGCAGTCGCTCCACATTTAATTACCTGATCTGCCAAATCCTGAATCATGATGAGAGCACAACCGGAACATTAACGCCAAGATGATGATTATTTATGTTAGTGTACTAAGTATCGGATAAAGAACCTCATTATACGTTATTTAGTAGTTTAATACTTTTAGCTTGTATTGTTGTTAATATACGTAGGTATTTATTTGTCCACCGAATAAAACATTATATGATTTGAAATCTCATTGAAATTTACTCTACAATATTCTAAAACACAGATCCTACTCAAAGTATCGATTCGACAACATATATGTAAGTGTATTATTTTACGTAGTATTTTTTTTCTCTATGCTAATAGCGTCTCTGCACTGCATATTCCAACACGCATATTTCATTACACTTTTTATGACAAAAAACAACACCGTCATTAACCTTTTTTTAAGAGGGGAATCTTTCCAAGAAACTACGTTATCCGGAGTTATATGTATGTGGGATTGCCCGCGAATGGATTTTTATTTTATTAAACCCTTCTATGTATCCACAGGGGCTTTTCATCGGAGCACCACAGGACCTCATAGATAGTTTTCACTGTGGTGACCTTCATTAGCCTACCTCACTCTTGAGTAGGCTTCCTTTTCATCAATTTTGGAACCACTCGCATAAAGCACACACTGTCTACCAGCTACTGCACATGGAGCCTACTAAATACATAAACCTATCCTGTACCCTGTTTTATTTCGTTTTCCTGCATTTCTCTTGACATTTCTAACTTTTCATCTTACCGTACTTTTATTATTTCATCAACCACTCCACTGTCAGAAATTCCGTGCAGATAGATAGCTGAGATTAAATTATCTGATTGTTGGTGTACAACCAACATCAAATTGACCTACCCTTATCTAGTATAAGATGAGCTAGCGTCTCTATAGACGCGCATAGCAACGTTAGCTCCTTTTATACTGGTTTTCGGCGATATGCTGTCTTCTGTTCGCGTGTTCGAATACGAATTCGATTTTTAAATGGACTACTTTTATTAAAAATTTAATGTCAACAAGTAAGTCGTACAAAAACTAAAAAGACCAAGTGCTGTTAAAAATTGTAAAGTAAAAAATTATTTTGTACATGATACAGTTATATATTTTTTGAAATCGCCTATTGAAGACCTCTATTTTGATACCCCACTCGATTGGAATTAGAGAAAAAAAAATATTTTCGAAAGTCACAATGTGGCACAGAAAATCCGTCATTTTGAATACTTATTTTAAATTTTAGTATACCCAGTGTCACTCGCGCAACCAAGACGAATGTGACAACACCTCACATGCTACCCATGTAACCCGTGCCAAAGAAATAGACATACATACATACATACGAAAATAATAACCCCCTTTCTGTCGTAGTCGGGTAAAAACCATGTCCTAGCCTATATGCCCTATAGCCTTTTTGCATCGGTCTTCCGTCTGTCCCTTTCAAAAGAATTTAATGTACGGAAATTACGTCACAAGCTATGCCGGAAGTCTGTGTCTGTTTAACATCTTTGTAGTGATATAGCTGAACGAGCTTAATTTAAAAAAATCATTCTTATTTTTAAAACTAACAAACATTTTGCTTTGATATTAAATTAAAAAATGCCTACACCCTATTAGATTTGGGCTGTTTTTAAGCACAATCTTCTTTTCTGATGTTTTTCCCCGCTTCGTTTTATTCTTCAACGCTCTTCAGTATTATAGAGACATAATTGATTTCTAACATTGTATATTTTCGACAGGGACAATCGTCATCGTCAGAAAGCAACTCAGCATCGGGCATCTTCTCGAATTTCAAGGCTGATATCTTCAGAGCGGTCCTCCAGTTCGCTGCAAGCCTCTTTGGTTTAGCATCTTCTACGTCATCGGGTGCGTCGAGTGCATCAGGTTAACGCTAGTTGTTGTGCCATAATTTCTTAGTCAATTAAATTATAAATTATAATTGTAAAGTTTCATTTTGTTGTTCTTATTTATAAGCCCGAGGAAAGAAGAGAGGTGCTTTTTGAAAGAAAGTTTGTGAAACTTTCAACTCTCTGTGTATGTCTGTAGCATCGTACCTCCCGAACGGATGGACCAATTTCGATGCGGTTTTCTTTATTTTAAAGCCAGTTTAATCGATGTTGTTTTTGTTTTTGGTTATTAAAGTCGGTTCAATAGTTTAGGAAATATTTGAGTATAAGTATGTTTGGTCGGGGGTTTTCTGTCATATTTCTGTTGGTTAGGTTATATTTGTAAGACCTTTACCTATGACATTATTATCATATTGGTAATATATATCATAAATATCATCAACAGCACATATATATATACATTAACAGGATCAGAGACACTACAAAAAACGACCATTCAGATATCTGATTCAGACCTACATATTTTGTCATTTGAGAGTTTACGACATAATTATTTTGAATACCTAATTAGAATCCTAATCAGACTTTGCTAGTTTGGCGGAGAAGGGATAAGGTAGCCGCCGATATTGGCAAACGTAGATAATAAAGGTGGAAAACGGGAATTAATTACCCACCTGGCCGGATGTTGTAACCAGGGGTCCAACAGATGATCGTATTTACCTACATCGCGAAAGTAGGAATAGTTCTCTAGTGTGATGTAGGTTTATATGGAAAGTTAAGATATATGGAAGAGGCTTGGTTAGCGCCATCTATGTGCGATGCTTGCCAACTTGTGTTCGTATAGAGTATTGTTGAGCTTCCCTATTGGAGCGATAGATGTCGTTACATAAGTAACAAAAAGAAATTGTGTTAAAGGTGCAATATCACTCAACGCGGAAGTGATGGCCAATATATGTAAAATCTAGATTGTTTTACATTTTTATATAGGTACTTTACATTAGATACTTTTTATGAATATATGATAGAATGTGGTTTTATAGCCTCTTCTCAGCTACTGGCTGGACGGTTATTTCAGTTATCTGAAAAAGAAAAGTTATTTGAATAGAACTTTAAGAGAATTTATCGTGTAGATTACTTCTCAAATGATAAATATTTTTTCATAAGAAGCTTTTATTGCGCGGTATAGTACTCATTAAATTAACAGTAGTTTATTTATTAGTAGGATGAGAGCGTCAGTGGCCTAAAGGCAGCTCTTTGGTCTCGTAAGCGAAAGGTACCGGGTTCTAACCCCCAGTGCCCCCATGCACCAATTTTCTGTGTTGTATACTTTAAATGTCGCTACACTGTTTGTTAGCTGTAGCTGTAATGTTTCAGGCGACTCAATGTGTGAACATGAACCAATCTGTAGCCGTATTCACAATGGCTCGGAAATCGGATTCGGATGCGGAATCGACAAAGGACCCCGCAAAAGATCTTAGGAAAATGTGGTTTCAGTTAATTTTGATGAAATTTTCAAATGTTATAGAGAGTAGAGTTTCCGTGGATCTATCGGAATTCTGATTAACAGTTTTCGAATCGATCGTCACGGATTCGCCGCTCACGAATTTCGTGTCGAATCGTTCGGAAATGGTTTCGAATCATTGTGAATACGGCTACTAATCAGGTTCCCTTGTTAACATAGTCACGGAAGTCAGACCGCAGTCGTTCCACTGTAATTACCTGATCTGCCAAATGCAAGATCAAGGCGAACGCCCTCGCGCCAAGATCTCTCTCGACAAGATGGTTACCATCATCATCATATCAGCCGAAAGACGCCCACTACCAGGCATAGGCCTCCCTGAGAGATCTTCACAAAGAAGTGGTTAGCAAAAACCAACATTATTATTGGCACTCACGTTGACATGCGCAGGCGTCGAGACCACGTACAGTACGGCGTCTGCGATATCTTTCGGCTGCAGCGGCTTGAACGGGACCTGCTCGGACGCACCGACCGTCATCTCCGTGGATACCAGGCCAGGGGAGAGGCTCTGTAGAGATTGCGTCGTTTAGTTATTAATCTAAATGGACAACAGGATTTTTATGGACATCTGAAATAGTGGGTGTCAAGAAGGGCGCACGCCCATGAAGCCACCGGTAAGAAAGCGTACGCGTCACCCGTGATTAGGTCTGACGCGGTTCGTATGACCGAGAGGTTGATAGGACCCTGCGAGCAGGAGGATATGTCATTAATTGAAAATATGGTAAAATACGTTTATTCCAGTCAGACACACGGCACGACAAACAAAAACATTCAAGGAAAAAAATACAGACAAATATAAAGAAAAAATATATAATTCCATGTCGTTGTGTCCCATGTGGAGACTGCAATGGAGCCACACTCATTATATGCCACGACAGACGCCGTGACTCTGGTTTTCAGTTGGCCCCCTAAATGAACGTATAAGTGTCACATGTAATAAATAAATAAATGTTATTTGTAATATTATACAAGTATGTGCATAAATAAGTGATGTATCGGGTAATATCGTGTGAAGTGTAGAAAAATAATTTCAGAAGGATAAACGACTCTATGGGCTACCGCTGCGTCGAGCAGAAGCCCGGCACAGATATCCATTGCGGGTGAAGTAAGTAGCGCGCACGTCGGAATGCGAAAGGCCAGCAATGACAGCGCCCTTACCGGACGCCGGCGCCGCCTCTCGCTTAAGGCTCAAGGACGTCCTGAACGGAGAAATGTCATTCGTGTGAGCGTATGATCAGTGGCCCTATTTTTGAAACCACTCGCATTAACACGCGCTCGCGTGCGTACATATCTCTTTCACACTCGTGGTAAGTTGCTAGGGATAGAAAAGACAAGCATTAGACGGCGAGCGCTCGCGTGAATGGTAACGGTTTCAAAAATAGGGCCCCTGAGGTTCATTCCGCCATCACACCACCCGCCGAACTCTCTTTCACGCTATATAGGCCCTCTGTTGGTGTCCACGCGACCGGTTTGAAAGAACTTTTATCGCTCGCAGGTACTATTCGGATCCTCCATAAGGTAATATGCTTCGGAGTTTGGACTATGGTATGGGGTCTTGCAAAGGGCTTGGTGGCGCCCGTGGTGTTAGCTGTTTGTCTGCCGTGAAACCTACCGTGCCTACAAGCGCTAGTGCGGCCGTGGTGCGTTTTCCTCTGATTTCTGGCATTTACATATATTGTTTTGTGCTGTCTGCGCTTTTTTTAGGCTGAAGATCACTATATTTGTTATGTTATTGTTATTGTTATGGGTTATAACAGTATTCATCGGGTGAGCCTAAGTGTCAAAACTGAAGTCATCTATGTGGTCGCCGTTGTAGATCCTATCTACACAGGAGTTGCGGTAGGGTTGGTAATGAGTGGTGGAGCAAAACCTAGCGTAATACGCTTATTACATTTGGCTAAATGGAGTGGTTCCAACATAATGAAATGTAGGTATTGCTCACCGAATAAGGTCCATTTTTGTGTCACTCCTTTTGAAAAGCGGAACGACGCGTAACATAATATAATTGATACAAATAGCTGATTCCATGAGCAATATGTTGCATGCATGTTTTTTGCTTCTGATTTTAGGGGACTTCATTTAGCCAAAAGCAATAAGAGCATAATTGCTAGTCCAAAGATTAAAAAGGTTGCTATTCCTCACAGTGACTTTGATCCCGCTGTGGTAGTCAGCGAGCTCGTTGGCGAGAGCCGCGCTGAACGCCGTCACGGCGTGCTTGGAGCTCCCGTAGATGTTGAACTCCGACGAGAAGGGTATGTAGTGCCCGGCGATGCTGGAGGGTTGAATGATTTACATGAGAAATTAATGCAGTTATGGTCTCTGTATTGGCAACCTGATATTCCTCAACGCACATTGTAATCGGGAAAACCTGTATAAGTTAAATTTATAATTCTTATTCGATTTTTCAATCCTCAGATAAAACATATCAGTCTGATAAGTTATTGTGCGACTAAAGTAAAATGTAACATTACTTTATTTATATTAAAGAATTATAGTTTCTTTTAATTTGGCAGTATATTACTTTATCGGACAGATAAATTATATCTGAGGATTGAACAATCGGCCCTTAATGTATTAGAAATAAGTGAATTTATAACTTTACGTTTAGCACCTACTTTACCCCTACCTACCCTTTTTGTATAGCTTTTAAACCTTCCTCTTGCATCACTCTATATATTGCTGAAAACCGCATCAAAATCCGTTGCGAAGTTTAAAAGTTCTAGGTAACGTGTTGGCCCGTTTTCAGCAGTTTTAACTTTTGATATCTCCGCTGTCTTTTAGGGCAAGATTTTGATACAAGTGTTTCCTAAACAGCATTAGCTTGTCCTCGGCGTACCTGAGTGTCACAACTCAGTGCCTACTTTGGGTTACCACAGTCGATCCTAGCTACGTACGAATAACCAGGGAGTCCCAGCGGAGGGAACAAGGGAAAAAAGTAAAAACCTTCCTCATTTACCTATTAACATTGATGATATGACCTTCGAACTTCTGCCTTTTCATGGACGCGACGGCCAGCTGCGTGCACAGCACTATGCCCTTCACATTGGTGTCGAGTGTCGCAACGACATCCTCAGCAGTAATCGCACGGCCTCCTAGATCTGAACCAGTACAAGGCGAGGTCAATTCCCGGTGTAACAATTACCAGCTAGTATTATCTGTCCTAGGAGTATGAACAGATGAAGTGAAGGACAAGAAGAGTGCTGAGAACATTGCCTCATCAGTTAGTCTAACTGTCGTCGATTCCCATTATTTTGCGTCTCGTCAGACGTCTTATATCATCCAGAATTGTGAATACCATCGTCAATTAATTAGGATGCCTCTCAGTTAGTACACTTGTCGGTGTATATAAGGGTGCGTCCAAATCTCGCGAACGCGCCCGGAATAGGCAGTTGCAGCAACGGCTCGGGCGCAGTTCTCCGCGCGCGAGCTGTTCTTGCAACCAAAGAAATTGGATAGCTCTTTTCTAAATTCATTTGGCTAAATTTTGTAGTCTAAAATCAGATACAAATAGCATGAGTGCATATGAAAGTGCCTTATTCTATTATCTATATCTTCCACTTTGATTTGCTATCACGCTTTTTGGTTCTGAATTTATTCGAATGAATTTAACCAGCTGTAGTATGCGCATTTGGTTCAATTTCTTTAGCTGCAACAGCGCGTTAGCTGCGCTTTGCATTTCACCGAATGAAACAATAATTGTTTAAGAAGTACTGCACGCTCACCGCGCGTGATCGGCGCGCAAGCCGTTGCTGCAACTGCGGGGCGCGCTCGCAAGATTTGGATGCACCACATCGAATTTGAAACCTAGTTTCGTTTTGTATTGATTTACTCACACGCGTGCGACAGAGTTATAATAATATTATTTATTTTCTCCCAAAAAAGTTTACAAAGACATTTAAAATATCAAGTAGTTGATTGGGAGACAGGAGTCCAAACTAGGTTAGACTGTGTTATGGACCTCCTGGCCGCTCAGATAAGTTATCTCTTTGCGAAGCCGACCTAGTGTGCCGATCGACGATGTGCATTATTTACAAGCGCCATCAGTAGTTCCATGGTATTAAAAAAATATTACCTTCATGTCGCATGTAGGTATGTAACATATACCTATTCAGCACTGTGATATGTTTTTAATCTATAACCTTGGGCGACTTGGATTGTAACAACAAAAACATAGTAGGTCCACTAACGTCCACGACTTCCTCATCACTCTCATTAGTAGCGGCTTAACATTAATTCAGATTCAATTGTTCAATTAAGTACCTACTTCCGACGACACAATTATCTAATTGAGCAATGTCTTTGGTAATTGTGCAATTTCAATTGAAGAAAAATTGACAGTAAACGTATGGGTACAGACTTCAATAAATAGCAGGAATGAGGGCCCGCAGGAGACCCAACCAAGAAGCAAAGGATTGACATCTGGTAAAGTGGAGAAGAATGAGTAGAGAAGCGAGGCAGGAGCCAGGATTGACTACTAATGATGACCATCAGCATCGTCCTAGCGCTTATCCCGGCCTCTGCCAGCGTCCGCTTTCCTACACATTCTTTTCAATTTCGCCCGGTCTTCGGCATCCTCGCGTCGTCAGGACGGCTTCAAATAACAAAATGAATCAATACCATCTTGTGTACCTAGCTTAAACTAGTATTATCTGCCACGCAAGAGGTCCCGGGTTCGATTCCCGGCCGGGCAGAAATTGAAATGATGAATTTTTATTTCTGTTACGGGTCTGGGTGATCTATGTATAATAAGTATGTATTTAAAAGTATATAAGTAGTTTACCAGTTATCTAGCACCCATAACACAAGCTTTGCTTACTTTGGGGCTAGATGGCGCTGTGTGGATTTGTCCACGATTATTTATTTTTTTATTTTTTTATTAACGACTCCGCAGATATAAATATGTAGATAAACAGGAAAATAAACAAACCTATGCTCTATATGTTGTATAAAAAAGGAAAAAACAACATGTTAGCAAAAGTAATTAATTAGTAATTACTCTAGATTGAAGATGCGTAATTTATTTACTTTTGTTTAATGTTAGAGGGATAACTGTTTGTATGTACTGAACGTGTAACAACATAATATGTACTTCATACGATTTTTTCAATAAATTTATTTGTATTTGTATAAATCCAATACACATACCCACAACCCTTCACGAGTTCTCAAAAACAATAACAGGTGCTTATCTGCTCAAATATTAAATGGGTAAAACAAACAGAGGACTTTATGAGCTTTATGAGAAACAAGAATTAGGTAGAGCTCGTCTAGTCTAAGATGACGCGCCCCACTACTTAGTTAGTTGATTTCGATGTGTGAGTGCAAATATTGATAACGACACTTCATCTGTGTGGGAGCCAATGAACGGCGCATGCTCCGACGTTTGAATCTTACCGGCAACTGAATGACCAATTACAACGGCATTTGTATATGTATTGCGTCCATATTTTAAACTTGCTTGTGTGCGTTAATGCGATAGTGGGGCGCGTCATTTTAAATTAGACGAGCTCTACGTAGGTTTAAAGGACCATCCATCGCTACCATCATTTGCCGCGGCCGGTGTTGTACTTAGTGTGATGATGATGACCTATAAATTCTTATATCCTGTAAAGTTAAAATTTGAAATCGGGGCTCAACGACGCAAGCGTGACGGTAAAAATAGACAATATTATGGTCCAGTAGGAGTTCCTCGCCGGTAAAATTCTCAATACCCAGTAAAAACGTTATTCGCAAAAATATGAAAAAATTGTCCGTCTCACCAGTGATATTCCCCTGTTTGAACACACCCGCGTTGTTCACAAGCAGATCGATCCCTCCGAGGTCATCATCTATCCACTGGAACGTTCCCGCTATGTCTTTAATATTGGAGACGTCGCACTTCCTCGATACGATGCTCCCCTTGCCGCTCACTTGGGACTTTAGCTCCTGTGTTGAATGATAATGGGTTTACATATAAGATACCTTTAATTATTTCAACTAATCTGCACTAATCAATACTAACTGATGCTTCTTACGAGGGAAAACATCGTGATGAAACCTGCACATTCAGGCAACTGAATGTGTAACTATGATCTCTATTCTGGTCAAGTTCCCCTGGTAGCAGGGTCACGGAGGTCAGATGGTAGTTGCTCCACTGTAATTACCTGATCTGCCAAATCCTAGATTATGGTCAAGGCGGACCCCGGGCCCTCATGCGCGAGAGCACACCCGGGACATTAACGCCAAGATGATGATGATGATGACTTGTAATTACATACAGTATAATTATTATTTATAACAGCTTAAAGGTTTCGATCAGAGACGAGATAAAATCTACGTTACGGTCCCTAACAATAGCTATGAGAGCAATGATATTAAAAAGATTTTTGCACTGCTTCCTCTATTTTCGTTGCTAAATTGCACACCAAAATTAAAGGTTGACGGGTGGCACTAACGCCTACGAACTGGCGAGTCCAGTAAAGGCCCCAACAAGATGGACTGATGAAAGGCAACACCTTATCGATCGGTGTCAACCGCTCACATCCCAAGTATCCTCTAACCAATTGTTATCAATCGCTCTCGCGACTCACTATTGTGTCGCTGGGAAGTGACAGGCTAAAACGTCAAGATAAATATTAGGATGAAATGATAAATAAAACACGGCGATTGATCCAAATAGAATAATTTCATTTGGATTGTCTGGGCATCGCGTTAGAAGAAGTGATAAGTTGCAATGGATGGACTAACGATCTTTAAGCGTCGGTGGTTTTATGGCTAACCTGTCCGACTCGTAAGTGAAACCTAAATGCATAACAATAATCGGCGTCAATATCCCGGTTATGTCCGCCTTAACTATAATCTAGGGTTTGGCAGATCAGGTAATTACAGTAGAGCGACTGTTGTCTGACCTCTATGACCCTGCTTCCAGGGAAACCTGATCAGTAGCCGTATTTACAATGATTCGAAACCGTTTCCGAACGATTCGACACGAGATTCGTGAGTGGGGAATCCGTGTCGATCGATTCGAAAACTGTTATTCAGAATCCCGATAGATTCCACGGAAACGCTACTCTCTATAACATATGAAAATCTTAAACCACATTTTCCTAAGAACTTTTGCGGGGTCCTTTGTCGATTCCGTATCCGAATCCGATTTCCGAGCCATTGTGAATACGGCTACAGATTGGATCATGGTTACACATTTAGTCGCCTGTGTGTTCATTTCCCTCATGGTAAGAGCATCGGTTAGCATTCAACTAAGGTACATAACTGAGAAAAGAGTCAGTGGTACCTGTCTGCAGTGGAATTCAAACCCGGTACCTTTCTCTTACAAGTCGGAAACCTTAACTACTCGGCCACCGACACTCCGCTATATAAAAGACATCAACGCGCCCACAGTGCGCTTTCATGTAGTTAGTTTGAATTTCAGTCATTTTGATAAGTAAGTTTTTTTTTATGTCATACAGTAGGCAAACAGGCAAGCGGGCCACCTGCTGGAAAGTGGTCACCACTGCCTATAGACATTAGCAACACCAAGAGTACCGCCAATGCGTTGTCCACCTCTATAACTCGTTGCTCTGGCAGCAAAAAGACAAATGCCCCTCCACTGCCAAAGCCACGGTTCCCCAAATCCCCACCCCATGGAGCACTGGAAACCTTACTCACCGGCAGAAACACAACACTATTTAAAAGAGTATTGTTTAGCTGCGGTATTCTGTAAGGTGAAGGTACTTCCCCAGTCGGGCGGCTCCAATTCGAACGGGATACCACGCTATGCCCTACCTCTCTTATATATTGTTCATATAATCATAATTAAGACAATATGGTTCAAATTCTCACATCAACGCGCTCTTGTCGCCTGGCGAGCCCCACCACCTTCAACCCGGCGTCCGCCAGGGCGACGCACACAGCAGCACCTATGCCAGAGCTCGCCCCTGTCACCACCGCCGTCTTGCCGGTCCAACGCTCCATTTGATTGCGATAGGATACTATAGCTTGAATGGAACCTGCAATGTAATGTAAATCTTGTATTTTAATCAGCTGTTGGTCTTTATTTTACGTGGAATATGCTCTACCTGTTCCAGACTCTCGATATTTTCATGTAGTGTCAACCAAAATCTGATGTATTTTGTATCACACAGTTTTATGGTTTTCTCACACATTTTCTAGATTAACGACAAACAATCTTTAGTTATTAGAATACCTATATTATGGTCGGTATCGAAATAAAAAATCGTTAAAGTTTGCAACGAGTTTACACGCAATTTCAAGTAGGTATCCTTGAATTGACGTGTCCTGTAATTGTAATTCTCTATGAATAAACAAACAAAAATTATATACTTAGCATTGCATTACCGCCTTAGAAGGCTACTAGGTACTAATACTAGGCTACTAGGTAGTCTAGAGACTACTAGCTATATAGTACCTAATAGCGAAGAAATACTATACATAACAAACGATTAAAAATGTACTCACTCCAATAAACACCGTAGGTAAGTGTAACAACTTCCTTATTCTACACTTTCACTTGAGAACACGCTATTGTGAGCTAAAGAAACAAAGTAAGTACGAAAAATAGCGAAAGTATTAGATATCGTGGCCGGCACAGAACCGGTCCCTGTGGATGCTTGCACAGTTCTGAATGGCAAAGTACTTTATGCCTTTGTACCTAGGTCCCTATGTAGATAGTTGGACCTACGGAGCAGGACAGCAGTCGTTCACTCAACTGAGATCGTAACTTGAGTGAATTTAGGCTTCCTGCTGCTGACCTTGTGCGCGTATGTTCACTTAAAGGTATAACATTCAATCCTTATACTTCCTTATTCTCCTAACATTACATAGTATAAGATAAAGTCGTTTTCCGCGTCTGTCTGTCTGTATATAAGCTAACTCCTCCTAATATTATATACTTACCTATGTGTTATTTATGGTAAATCCGATTACAATTAAACTTTGAAAATATAATCATACAATCGTAATATCTACCTATTTGTCAATTTGGCCTGGAATTTGCCTATTTGCTTTGCTGTCAGAGCAAAGTGTACCTGGGTTTTAAAGGTGATATCCCTGGTATTGCTGATGATCTGCAGCCAGCAGTAACCATTTTCCATCAGGTGGTGCTCATGCCTGTCTGGCTTCTGATTTACATAAAAATCGCGCCGACTTTCTAGATCCTGAAACATATTTCTGCCAGACTTATCTGTAATTCCTTCTTGAGTATCGAATACAACAAGTATGTAGAAGATTGAAAAGTTGTTATTAGTTTTTGCTTCAAAAGTAAATACGATTCGATGGATGTGCCCAGTGGCCGAATGGTGAGATCTGATGTGAAGTGCATGGTGCACCAATTCCTTCCACTGTCTTGACTTACAAGCCTACCCATGTCTTAGAAGCAGGTCCATTCAGTAGATCAGAAAATTAGCAGCAGCGTTTTATTAGAACTTTGCAACACTTTGATGACGAATCCGCCTGCCAAGCGCAGATATTATGGCACAATTCTCCAGTTATAATAGTCATATAGTAATCACGAAGCTCTAGCAAGTCCAATAGTAGACTGTCATAGGTGTAATATGAGTGGCAAAAGGGCGCCAATCGGCCGGCTCCCGAACCCGAGACTATTCAGTACATAATCGAATATTTAACTTTATCTTGGCCAACCACGCTTCGACGACGGAATTACAAGGCACACCTGACGAGTGCCAATCTCGTTGCGGCGCTGAAGTTCGACTAGACTCAAAGTACGAAACGGTCACCCATCCTGGTCCCGGACTGTACATGCGTAGTTGCTACGTTATTAGCAAGCGGCGATTCTCCTGATGAAAAGTGATCACCGCAGATCAGTGCGTGATGGTAGATTTTACACACATATACATATTTATCTGGTAATAAGATATGCCCAAGTTTTCTGTAGACCAGAACATATTACAAGAAAACCAAGACTTGAGGAAGTAAACTAGAAAATCTGAAAATAAGTACCACAAATTGCGACATGAGACGCCCCTTTCGAATTAAAAAACGAACTTTGATTACATAAAACTGAACTGAAGATATGGCTTTATGGGTCGGTAACCATTGCCCATGAAATGATGAAAAGAAAACTAGTGTCAATGTCATGTTGAATTTTTAGGTTATGTTATGTTACAACCACTTATTTGTATAGAAATTAAAACTGAGTTCCGAAATTATTATTTGAAGAGAAAATGTTACGGCGTTTTACTTCGTCCGTAATCCAATCCCGTGGTATCAAACATCAAGTGAAAATAAAATGGGTGAGACCCCCTTATGTGCCCGCATACAAACCGGAGAGGTCTGGAGATCTTGAGGGTCTGCCTCCCATACCTAAAGAAGCTATAGCTGAAAAATATGCTCAATGTGAAGAGATTAAAGAGTGAGTTAGATATTTCGCAATAAAATGACACTGTTGGCTATAGGGTAATAACTTATAGGATAAATACTAACCTACAATGTAAATATAATATTCTACAATTCCATCGTAATGCTCTTTCTTCATCACTTCTATACTTCTAACTAATTTATTCTAATAAGGTAGGTATTACATCAATTTAATACAATTTATTACTTATAATTTCAGTGCTCCTGAGTCAGTGAAAAAAATATTTTCTGTAGCACATCTTGGGAAGAAAGAGTTCAACGCCCTGGTGAAAAAAGACCTAACAGACAGGGTAAAAAGGCACGAATATGATGAAAACACAGCAGAGACAAGAAGTTTGTATCTACTTGAATTCTCAATTAACTTTAGAGATTTTTAATTTTTTAATAATCAGTAGGTATTAATTATTTCTAAACCATACATATAAAATAATGTATCTATACCTACTTACTGACTTCTTTTTATGTAATACAGCAGACAAACAGGCATGCGGGGCCTTATAAGCAACTTCAAAATAAAAAATTGCATGTTGAAGTTCATAACATAATTTTACCTGTTTCAGTTGCAAGAATAACAGCGCAAATTAGATGGCTCCAGGATGCTTTGGAAAAGTTTCCTAAAAATGTAATACCTAAGGTAATTATACTTTATTCATAATAATATTAAATTGTATTTAATTGCTGTTAAACTGTGAAATAAACTAATAAATAAATAAATAAATAAATATTGACATACTTACATGTATACCTACACACTGACCCCCTTATCTCATAGGGGTAAGCAGAGACTATTGAGTGCCATAGGCAATGATCCTCTTTCACCTCTTCCACATTCATACATCTTTTGATACACTTACACAGGTTGAGGACCTTATGAAGACAAAAATATAACTTGAAAAAAAAAATTTTTTTTGTCAATCTGTATCATATTTAGTATTTTATAATTACAGAAAGCAGCCCAAGAACTAATAGATAAAAGGAAAAAGTTGTTGAAGTTTTTACGTCAATATGATTACAAAAAATTTGAGTGGGTTCTGGAGAAACTGAACATTGAATATAAAATACATCCAGAGTGAGTACTAGGTTTCTAGGATTTAAAAAAATGCTACGAGTGCGTTCCCTGAGCCTAGAGTGAATAGGCTGTTCCTAGACAGGCATCCTCCATCATGGGCCGCATTGTCGCTTACCACGATTACCACCAGTTAAGATGACGGTCCAATGACGACCTGAGTGGTTCAGTGGTCAACATGCCAGTCAGCCACGCAAGAGGTCCCGGGTTCGATTCCCGGCCGGGCAGAAATTTAAATGATGAATTTTATTTTCTGTTACGGGTCTGGGTGTTCTATGTATAATAAGTATGTATTTAAAAAAAAGTATATATGTAGTATACCAGTTAGCTAGGACCCATAGCACAAGCTTTGCTTAGTTTGGGGCTAGATGGCGCTGTGTGAATTTGTCCACGATTATTTTATTTAATACCTGACTAGTATAATTATAAAAAAAAGATTTTCATCATTTAATAACTTACTTTGTCATATTGAGAATATTGAGAATAATTCCCCAAAATACTATTATGTTTCAATATGTATTAAAACAACTGTTATAATTGTAAGTCGTATATTTCGCTAGGGAGCGAGATTAGAAGTGTGTCTTACATCGAAACCTGTCACTACCCGCATTTCAGTACATTAGTATTATAATAGCGTAAAATGACGGTACCTATCTACAGCATAACCAAAACAATGCCAACTCTGTATATCACAAGTACAATTACATTTCTGAATGGATTTATGTTCTCTTCATGTATGTGTTAATAGTGTGGCTTTGTAATAATAAATAGACAATAATGTATTACTAAATTCCAGCTCAATGGCGAAATTGTCACGCAAGGAGTCCCTACGTAAACTAACCGAGATGCACTGTGAAGACATAAGAAATCAGAAGTTGGCTGACTATCGCAACCTTCTAGAAAGCCAACAAGGGCCATTCCTGAAGGACAAACTAGAAGCTTTAAATCACATCCGGAGTGAACAAATAGACCTACAATTACCGGTAACAGTGACTGAACAAGATATCAAGAAAGTAGAGAAACAACTGGAGGAATGGCAGATTAAAGACGATTTGAAACAACAAGCTAAAAGAAAGAAGAGGAATATAATTTTAGAAGTAGAATAAATTATGTAAATTAAATATTTTAGACTTTAGGTAATTAAATGTTTCAAATATTCTAGACAATTTTTTTATTTATCAATGTAATTGTTCCTAAATAATTGACCATAGTATGACAACTGTCCGAAATGTGAGCCTTGATGAACTTCGGAATGTTTTAAACTATCACAGACATTATCACACATGTTAAAAGTATGTTCCCGGTTTCCTACCGCGTACCTTTGTTTATAAGTCGCCCGATATTTCCAGTCGGTTGTCTGGTTCCTATTTAGAATTATGCGTGCACTTATAAACAAAGGTACGCGGAAAACCGGATCGTACTTCTGAAGGAATTTTGACATGAAACAATAATAATAGTGGCTTTATTTAAATAACTTTATACCAGAGTGAATGGTTCGAAGAACTAAAATAATTTATTGGTTTTAAGACTTTCGTGGTTATTCACTACACTTTCACTACACATGTAGTCAACTCGTGACCATGACGCATGCAACTGCGTCGAAATATCGAGGTAACAGACCCAATAACATGTGTAGTGAAAGTAAAATAATTTAAACATTATTTCCACAAGTCCGTTTTGATGTGGACATAGTTATTCTAAATAGAACTGTATTGTACGTAGACAAAAGCTTAATTTTCTCTGTTTGCAGTTCACAATTTTTCGTCAGTTGCTGTCCTACCTCTTGAATCACTCTAGATACCTATTGTTGAAAACCGCATTACAATCCGTTGCGTAGCTTAAAAGATCTAGGCATACATAAATACATATAGAGGAACAGACGGCGGGAAGCACTTTTTTTATACCATGTAAAGATGTTTTCTGGCTACGTTAGATTGTAACTTAACGGTTTTCTAAATCTTACAGTGACAAGTAGATGCTATGTTAGGTTAGGGAGGTAGCCTATACCAAATACAATGAAAATTCAAACATATTTAAAAAATGTTTAATAAAACATAATTAAAAATACATAATAATAATCTTATGAACTATAAAAGTTTAAAAAAGATAAAAGCGTAATAATAATGGAATCAGTCGACCATGGACGGATAATTTATACAATTTAATTGGAATGTCATTTATTCTTAAACACTATGGGAAGACTTAAAATAACACTTTACAAAATAATATAAAAATATTACCACAACTATGGCCAATAAGTTTCAACATGAGAAAGATGTTCTAAATGAACAACAAAATGGACTATTTCCTACTATAGAAAATATAACACCAACACAGTACTAAAACTAATTCTATTGATATAATATTCTAAATCTAATTTGTTGGCACTTTTCTTACCACACTCTTTTCGTTTTTCACTATAGAGAGTTGTAGCCTACAAAAAATAATATGTCAAGGAATTGGAACTCATGTTGTTTACAACAGTTTTGAGTATTATCGACCTGGAAAAATTCCCGCACTTGTATGGCGGCATAGCCTCCTTCATCTACAAGCCATGCTGTAGCACGGAACGGCAACGTCGCTATGAACCGATTTACTCATTGTTTACATGTCAATGAGCGGGAAAATTTTGAATTTTAAGCTAATAAATTTAAAATATATTATTAAAACTATAAATAAACGAATTGTATGGACCATCTACGAAAGTAAATAGAAGTAAATATATTTAAAATTGCGCCAAATATGGATAAATACGATTAGTAAAAACCAATCCTCGATCATTTTTGTTGTTAGCTTTTTACTTATTTTATAATTCAAATTCTGTTTTAAAATAGTAATATTTCTCCAACAGATGCCTAGGCGTTGTTGCATAGAAAAATGTAGGTCAAACTACGATGTTACGCTAAAAAACGGACAAGAGGCTGTGCCGACTTTTTCGTTTCCAAAGAATGAATATCTTTTAAAAAAATGGACTTCTGCTATTTCCCGAGCGAACTGGAGTCCCACTGTTGGTTCCTTCGTATGTAGTAAACATTTTAACGAACAGGAAGTTATCACAACAACTAAAATATACCACGGTGATGGCAGCGTTGAAAAGGTACCAGTAAAACGCGCTCGTCTAGTGACTGGTGCGATACCCCGTATATTTCCTAGTTTGCCCAAACTTTTAAATAAAGCATGCCCCAAGACTAGAACTGATCCAAAAGAACGACGGCAAAAATGGATTCGAAGGCAAAAAGAAATAGAAAATTTAAAGTTAAAAAGTGATGAAATTAAGAGCTTTAGTGAGCTACAGGAAGGTCTTAAATTTTAAACAGAATTGTATGGTGGGTGGCGTTTAGGATATGGTGACCAGTTCATGTATTTTTATACTTTAAACGATGATGTTCCCGTCAAAGTGCTCAACAATATTATTGTGTTTTCTAATTTAAAAGTCAAAGTATTTTTAGGTAAAAATGAACTGTCCGAACATGATTTGAAACCGATGTTGTCCCATACTTTGCTGCTTTCTAAAAGGTCCCAACTGGAAAATCTATTAGGTCGGTACAAATATAAGGCAAACAGGCAAGCAGGCCACCTGATGAAAAGCGGTCAGCGCTGCCTATAGACTTTAAATAGAAAGTAGCCTATGTTTTAATCCAGGCGGTAACCTAGCTACCTACAAAATTTCATCCAAATCCGTTCATCCGTTTAGGCGTGAAGAGGTAACAAATATACCCACAAACATTCGCATTTATAGTATTAGTAGGATAACGTTTTAGGCCCGCGCCCGCGGGACCCACTTTTAATTTTAGAATAAATTATAGCCTATATACTGTTCTGCGTTACATGCTATATTACTGCCAAATTTCATCCAAATCCGTTCATCCGTTTAGGCGTGAAGCGGTAACAAACATACCCACAAACTTGCGCATTTATAGTATTAGTAGTATAACGTTCCAGGCCCGCGCCCGCGGGAACCACAAATGATTATGGGATTAAATATAGCCTATATACTGTTCTGGGTTATATGCTACATTACTGCCAAATTTCATTTAAATCTGTTCGGTAAATTTTGCATGACGAAGTAACATTCATCCATCCAAACTTCCATCAAGCCTTTCAAACTTTCGCATTTATGTTATTAATAGGGTAATAGGATATAATCCAAGTAGGTAGATAGATAAATAGTACAGGAATCTATCCAATTTCATATTATCCAACTAATGCATATACTCAATCACTTAAATAACTAATAACATTAAACGACGACGACCGCGAAGAAAGTTTTACAGTAATTTTCAGATTCACTAAAATTAAAAAATGCGACGTTGTCAAACTTCTGCGCATGGCTTGTAGATGAAGGAGGCTATGATGGCGGTGATAAAATTTGAACAGCACTGACAGCATTGACAGCTCTGTTTGGTTTGGTTGGACATTTCAAATTGGATATTTTTTGAAGTTTGACATTTTTCAAATTGGACATTAGTATCGCAAAGGGTACAGTGTAAACCACGACCACTGCAGTGCATAGCGTCATTGTTTAATTCAGAGTTATGCTTCATTGGATATCACGACACGAGCTATGACCCAAAGCAAGATAATTCGTCATATTAAAAAAGACTAGCCCTTGTTACTTGTACACTATCCAAGAAAATTACTGAGATTCAGATCAGAAACAAAACTAAACCACCGACGAAGGAAATAAGAACTAAACTCGGATTTCCATGTCAGAAAATATCACTACAAAAACTAACATGATGTCAAATTTCGATTTTACCGCCACACTCTTGGCCGCATTTTCTACCCTTACAAGTTTTCGGTGAGTCCGGATGTCTTTAGACTTCGAATTCGCTCCGAGCTCAAGTTCGACCCGAGTCCACTACGAGTCCGAATCCCCCCAAGCCCGAGTTCGTTTCGAGCCCGACTTCGCATTGAGTCCAATTTCGTTCCAAGAATTCATACCGAATTCGCTCAGCACTGGTAGCACAAGTGTGCTCGCGAGTTGGCCTTTTTTCCTTCTCTCAAAACTTTCTTAAAAAATATAGCAAGACCTACGTCGGCGCCTTTTCTCGCTTGTAGCTCTCGCGCGCACACTTGTGCTTGTCATTGCTAAGTACACTTCGAGCACACTTCGATTTCGCTTCAAATCCAGTCCGATTTCACTCTAAGCTCAGCCCGATTTCGCTCCGAGCCCAGTCCTCCTTCGCTCCGAGTCCAGTCCTCCTTCACCCCAAGCCCAGTCCTCTTTCACTCCTAGCCCAGTCCTCCTCCCCCCCCCCTCGCACCCCCTCTTCCCCCCTAAAGCGCAGTAGTGTGCGGCGCCCTTGCATAAGCCGTCGGTATGAACCCGGAGCGGCGTGACTTGGGCGCGTGCGCCCACAGCCAGCCCTCCACCGTCTGCTGGGAGAGGTCCGCGTACACCCACTCGCCTCGCTTCACGGATAGGTCGTCTGGGGCCTGGGCCTGTGGGAGTGAATAGGTTAGTGTTAAGACAGTGTCGGCAAATCTTAGTAGGAGGGATGATGTGAAAATACTGTTTAGGTACCGCTACGGATGCTATTGCACTTATTCCCCAAATCCGGGTTTTCGACGAGTTATTCAATGAGCAATACATTCCTTGCTCTCTCTTGCTTTTTGCTTCTGAATTCAGACGACTGAACTTAGCCAAAAAGTGCATCAGGTAACAGTGTGAAAAAAACGCGACAGATCGGGAATTTATTCAGACGGGACACAAAGGGGTGTGGCTCAACGGGACCAATATTTTAAAGATCTGCTTTTTAAATCCTGGCCAGGAATATCAGGTGCAATTTTCAACAGCAAGTTACCGTGATAATCATTTTAGCGTCCATCCAGGCTTACCAGATTGGGGGTTTATTTCGCAATTTTGGGGAAAAAATTGACTCTTGGGGAAAAACTGGGGAGACAGAATTTTTGGGGAAACTTTTGGGGAAAAAAGATCTAGTGAAAATATTGAGCCCCAATTATACAGGGTGTTTCATAATACATGTATAAAGCCGAAAGGGTGTTAAAGTAGAGCTTTCAAAGAGTGCACTGGCGACTTCATTTTATCCGGACATTGAATTTTAATTTTAATAAAAAATATTAATTTTTAAAGATAAATAACCATATCGACTACGTTGAAGCGCAGCTCTATTTCAAGTAGATGATCATATAAAAAACAGGTTAACAACCTCGTGCGACCCCTATCGAAACAAAGCAACCTCCTCAAGCCTACTACCAGGAGCCTAATGCTGCGTACACACCGGGCGATGTGTGTCGCGCACCCGTTTCGGCCAACGATTGTCCGTTGGCGTGTGCCGGCCGGCAATCCGCAGTGCAGCGTGGCGGTAACATCAAACGGATAGAAGTAATCATCCAATCGCAGTTTGGGCGGATACCGAAGGCCAACAAACAAACGTGCAAATACGAGCCCGAATCGGTTCCCAAAACTCCCAAAGATCGTTTGCTTGACCACGAAATGCAAGTATTAGACCTTAGAAGTCCAAATAATTCGGCCGACAGCCCTTCGTTGGCGTACGTTGAGTGTGTACACACCATAAGGACGAGTAATAACCTCGTGCCATTCATATCAAAACACACCAACCTCCTTCATCTTACTACCAGGCGTCGTACTAAATGTTACCTACTTATCTACATGAATAGGCTCTACCAAATTAACTAGGAACTTGCCTACACTAATTATTTTCAATAGGTAGGTATGCTTAAATAGTCGGAGCGTCGGTGGCCTAAGGTTGCGGTATCCGACTCGTACACGAGAGGTACCGGGTTCGAATCCCACTGCCACCATGTACCAATAGCTCTTTTTTAAGAATACTAACCGATGCTTTTACGGTAAGGGAAATTATCGTGATGAAACTTACACATTCACTTCAGACGACTGAATGTGTAAGTAACCATAATTAAATCTGGTCAGGTTCCCTTGGTAGCAGGGTTAGGAGCCAGGAATATCAGATGGCAGTCGCTCCACTACAATTAATTACCTAATCTGCCAAATCCTAGATCATGGACCATAGTCAAAGCGGACCACAGGCACGGAAAATAATTTTGTGGAGAGAAAATAATTTGTTACAGTGACCCTGCTACCAGGGGAACCTGACTAGATTGGATCATGGTTACAATTTCAGTTGCCAGAATTTGCAGATTTCATCATGATGTTTCCCTCACCATAGGAGCATCGGTTAATTTCAACTAATGTACATAACTCAGAAAATAGTCATTGGTACATTGCCACAGCGGGATTCGAACCCGGCACCTCTCTCGCTTACGAGTCGGATACTCAACCGCCCAGCCACCTACGTTCTTGAAAAACATACTTAAGATAGCTACATAACTAAAACAGAATTCGTTCAATTGATAAATCGTTCTACACAGATAAGTAGGTACTATGTCCTACTAAAATGGTTCACTCATCTAGGGACCTACGTAGCGTAGGGAACCACTTATGAGACTAGTTTTGTTGAAACAGATTACAGACAGGTTTTACTAAATACCTACATGTTTTCATGAACAGATAAAAGCGTTGTCTTTTCTACCTATTTCCCGTCGGAAAAGAACCTCCTAACGTTACGATTAGGTTCTAGCTAGGTAGCATATCTTAAAGTCTAGCTAGAACCTAGACCTTTAAAGCATGTAGGTACGTACCTTTTAAAAGTTATTTTATGAAAACAAACAACGTCAGGTGCCATACTTTCTTGCTTTCTTGTGGCTCGGATGACTGATAGGCATTAACTATCAAGTAAGCTTGCACTCGTATCGTAGCGTAGCTAGGTAGGTACACTCCATACACACAGATACACAACACTACGCAGGCTCTGGTTGCTATGCAATACGTAAGTAGGTAGGTACCATGGTGTTTGGCCTACTGCTAGCTTGCATTCATGCACAGAATAATGATTATCACAATACTTAAACGTTGAACGCTGAACACAGACAAGACTACGTTAATACTGGTACCTGAAGCTATAAATCATTCGTTCACATCGTTAACACTCTTATCACAGTTATCTTCACAATACGTACTTAGGTATCCTACAACTACAACGCAACAATCATTTCGGTCACGCGAAAAGCTAAAAACTGAATGAGAACCGTGGGTCAAACAACAAAATAAAGAACGGCCCGCCAAAGTATTCTATTTTTAGATTTTTTAGTTTTCAGTTTCTATTTTGATGTCAAAGGCGCCGCCACAGCTCCGGCGCCGGCCTTGACCTTGATGGCACGTGCAAAAGTAGGGATCCGTGTTTTAGGGGTCTTACTTATTTCGCCTTTTATGTTCTCTCGTTTTATGTTCTCCTGGTAGTTGCACCATAATGTTAATTTTTTTTTTATTTGATAAAGTGAGTCCAACTGTGGGCTTAATAATAATCCTTATGATGACGGTGATGGCCTACATTTGCTTATTTCACGTTTTATCGGGTAGTTTGGTACAATGACAGTAACCTAGACAGTAATTTCTAAAATTGTGTTTGGGTCCGTGCTCCACCTAGGTGACCTAGGTTCTCCAATTGGGTGAAGCATGGGATATTTACAGGTCCATCAACTAAGAATCATTTAGTTAATTTTAGTTGATGAGAAATGTTCGTGAAAACGATAGGTACGATTACCTACGCGACACTGAAACATGACTGACAGACATGACATGAGAAAGCAAACTCGTAAAAAGACAAAGATGTTACATTAATTAGAGTTTGCTACATTAATATGCTACAGTAATTTGAATAAGACTACTTTGCTATTAGTTAGGTGGTGGTGCACTTTCGTAAAAACTATGGGTGAACCTTTTGAATTAAAATCATAATTGATTACAATATTTTTTTGTACAGAACCCTCAAACCAAAAAATACAAAACGGATAATTTAGACCTCCTTAATATTGCGCCTAGTACGTGGGGTGTCCATAAAATAAGCCAGTGCAAATACAGGCATGACGCATTTCATCTTAGTCCTCACAGTGACAACGCATCTGCTGTTCTGCATTTTTGTTGCCTGCAACCTAAATGCTTAAATCGTAGATATAATGGGCGACGGTTACCGCTTGCCTTCAGGTGGACTATCACTGCGTAGCATAAAACAAGTAATTGTACTGCCACTAGGCCACTAGGTACATATTTGTTTCTTAAGCGTTGTTGACACTAAAAACTAGTAACAGACGTTCCCCTTTTTCTGGACCCAACCAACCGTTAGTTGCAGTTGATATTAATCCTTACGCAGGATAAAATAGTCGCATTTGAGTGCGGAATACGTGGTCGGACGTCCGACCAAGGACGGCATGCCCGCGCATCCGTATTAACCCAAAAGCTGCTTTATTTTGTACTTTGTAAGGATTAGTATCGACTACAACTGATGATTGGTCGGCTCAAGGCAAATCGTAGCGTCTGTTACTAGTAAATTGACGAAATGGTAAAACCGGGTCTCCTGACCGTACCTAGTACGTAAATAGTGTTGCTAGGTATTTTTTCAGCTTTTCAAATTAAATATTCACCTTCTTGGATTCATACATGAGTAGAATTTAATCATTACTATTAGATATGTACTGAAATGACGTCTTTCCTTATTTCGGAGCTGGCGGAAAAGTTCAACGAGAAATGCATAAACTTGTGCCAAGGCTCACCACATGCATTCAACAGGATGTAGACTGAGTGAAAAAATAGACAATAAAGTATAACAACAATATCGTGTAGTTTTGCTGCACTTTCCAAAAATATTAAAATCTAGTGAATGTACTTTATGGACACCCTGTGATATCAGTATCCCGTGCATAGTCCAGTCCACCTGCTTCAGTCATGACCGCCTAGTACAATAGAAGATATGGCGCAGACGCGAAATCAAGCTGTAACTTTTTTGCCTATTAATGTTGATTGTGTTTTCGCAATTAGTTTGAAGACTATGTACCTAGGTGCAACATTGTGTTAAAGGCAAAAATAAACAAATAAATAAAAGTAGAAACAAACATCGAAATGTCTTGTTTTTGTGCCGGACTGCTCACGAGCTGCTTGTAATAATAATTTTATTAACCAGCCACTTGAGGTATTGATTGTAGTGATCTTTAGATTGAATTTTAAAACTCATATGAAACGGTAGGTAGAAAAGACTTAAAGGGACAAAACCTATATCCTATCTGTAACTGGTAAAATTGTATTATTCAGTTGATTGACCTGATTATGAACTTGAGTGATCTATTACAACTGATTTCTAGAGATGCGGTCTTTCGTTTTCAAAATGTGATTATCGACATTGAAAAAGAAAAAGTTCGATAGTCATTTTCTCGGTAACTATTCCACGCACGAAAAAAAGAATTGTACCTATCGTTTTAATACGTTTAGCACTCCATCCAGTTCACGGCTTTATACATGTATTATGAAACACCCTGTATATAACTTCCATTTACGAATGACGATGAAATGAAATCTATGAATCTTTAAGACAAGTTCTAAAAAACTTGATTCCAGTACCAAACCCTTGACAGAAAAGTCTGTGGACCATTTAATCTAGTGATGGGACTCGAATCGAAAATTAATATTCGAATCATCCTGTAAAAATTCCTTCGATTCGAATTGGTTTATGACTCTAATCGACATGATGATTCGGAACAATATAAATAGATAACAATAAATAAAAAACGAAGAATTAATTATTCGTTAATTGAACCAAATCAAGTTTGGGGTTTTTTTCTGAATAATGTATCATTTTGGGGAAAAATAATTATGAATCTGGGGAAATATGAGAAAACACATCTGGCAACCCTGCGTCCATCCCGCTTATGCCAGATATCCTTACATCGTCGGCCATGCAGGCAGGCTGCAAACTGCAACAGCATACGTACCTTGTAATCGTACAGCATGACTAGTTCTGTCCCGTGGTGGCGCGCGTCCGCGTCCGGCGCGGCCAGCGGCGCCGGCGCGCCCGGACTCTCCTGCTTGCCGCCTGGGGGGGAGCCGAAAGCTTACATGAGAGGTAGAACTAATCTATTTCATCATTGACACGAGAAGAAAAAGAAGAAGGACCTTTCATGAGAGGTAGGACATAGAGGAATAAACTAACCTATTTCATCATTTACACGATAAATAAATAAATAATCCATTTATTTCTCCACAACAATGTATACATAATATTTTTATGTTTTAAGATAAGAAGAAGGACATAGAGGGGTGTCACGTACGAATCGGAGCTGCCAGACTGGGGAAGTACCGCCACTTTACGTGATATACCATAGCCTCCTTCATCTACGATATACCCATAGCACAAGCTTTGCTTAGTTTGGGGCTAGATGGCGCTGTGTGAATTTGTCCACGAATATTTATTTAATTTTTATTTATATCGTAGGCAAACAATACCATTTTTAACACCCGACGAAAACTGACTTTTTATTTCTATCTGTGGCATCGTAGAGGGGTGTTATAAGTTGGACGTGTGTATCTGGGGCTGTGTGTATGTCTGTGGTATCGTAGCTTCCGAACGGATGTAGCGATTTGGATGCGGTTTTCTGTATTCGAAAGCCAGTTCAATCGAGATTGTTCTTAGCTTCGTGTAATTAAAATCGGTTCTGTAGTTTAGAAAATATTTGCGCTTAAATAAACTTGGTCGGGGGTTGTTGTTCCACTTTTTCTGTCAGTTAGGTTATAAATAGTGTTGTGTTCATGCCGGTGAGTAAAGTCTTCAGTGCTCCATGGGGTGGGGATTTGGGTAACCGTGGCATTGGCTGTGGAGGAGCATATGCCTTTTTACTGGCAGAGCAATGTGTTGTTAATGTCTATAGGCAGTGACCACATTCCATCAGGTGGCCCGCTAGCCGGCATGCCTTTTTTTTATATCATAGGGTAGGCAAATAGGCAAGCGGGCCACCTGATTGAAAATGGTCACCACTGCCTATAGACATTAGCATCGCCAATGCGTTGCCCACCTTTATAACACGTTACTCTGGCAGCAAAAAGGCAAATGTCCCTCCCTCCACTGCCAAAGCCACGGTTCCCCAAATTCCCACCCCATGGAGAACTGGAAACCTTACTCACCGGCAGAAACACAATACTATTTAAAATAATATTGTTTATCTGCGGTTTTCTGTAAGGTAGGTACTTCCCCAGTCGGGCGGCTCCAATTCGAACGGGATACCCCGCTATGCCTACCATATGACATAAAAAATATATTTGCTTAGAAAAGAAAGGGTATATTGTAACGAGAAAAAAGATTGTGAACAACTATCCTAGCTCAGGCGGTAGGACTCTGTCGAGCCCGATGAGTCCACCTCGGTGAGTACCACCGCTACGAGGCATCTTTGTCCTCAGAGTGACAATGCATCTGCTGCAGATTCAGATGGATAGTCTTCTTGTTGGTAACTCATTCAGTAGCAATAAAACACTGAATCCTCATCCACAAAGCATCGCAAAACTCTTTACCAGGCCATTGCTAGATTGTAAAAAGTAAAACTCAAAAATATAGAAAAAATGCTACAATAGTAACCCTAAGTTTTAACAATATAATTGTATGTTCTTGTTTGTTTACTAGTTATTAAACTATTGCACAATGGAGGACTTGTTCGAAGCCAGTCCAATTTTATTT
Source organism: Blastobasis lacticolella (assembly GCA_905147135.1). Taxonomy (NCBI): domain Eukaryota; kingdom Metazoa; phylum Arthropoda; class Insecta; order Lepidoptera; family Blastobasidae; genus Blastobasis; species Blastobasis lacticolella. Next base: position 15,261,791 of record LR990056.1, read on the forward strand.
CAGTTCAATGAAGCGTCGCTGCTCACGCGAACAAAATCCCAACTTCCTGCTGCGCCCTGCGACACCAACGACAGCGCTCTACCTGTCCCGCCTTCATTACACGGTGACGGCAAAGGACGTGGAGGAGCACATCCGCATAACCAAGAAGTACCTCGTGAGGGTCCAGCTCTTGTAATCAAGCCATGAACGTACGTTCAACTAGTTCATGGCGTTGGTTCCCACCGCAGATTTGGATTTCTTCATGAGGGAAGAATATTGGCCGAAGGGTGTGGTGTACCGGCGATTCCGTGGGCGACCCAGAATTTCCGGTGCCGCCGAACGACATTAAGTGTCAGTTATTTTTTAAGATATGAATAAATTATATTTTTATATATTAGTTTACAATTTATAATAATTTGTTTGTAGGTATAGGTTTTATCTTTGTCTGTATTTTGTATCAGTTTATTTTGTATTTATGTTGTTTGTGTATTTATAAATATGGGCCTCAGTTGCCTGAAATAAATGAATAAATAAAAAAATAAAAAATGTAAATGCGATAAGATTATTTAGCCTGAAATTAAGATTATCATGATCCCCACCCAACTCACATTTGTCGTTGGGCTGCACGACGGCGGGGTAGACGAACCCGGACGGGATGAAGCCCTCCTGCCCGTCGCTGCGCACGATCCAGTACCAGTCGGGGTCCTCGCGGTTTAAAACTGGAATGCAGGGATTATATATTGGTACGATAAACAGTTTGTGACAATGCTGTGCCGTGTGGTGTCCGGCAGAGTACAATAGCACCAACCCCTTACACTCTTGGGTGTACTCGTACAAGGCGACTAATATTTTCGAGACAAAAGATCTAAGCGCCTCCGTAGACTGGAAAAGGGGAGCAGCGTTTTCCATTGTTATATTATAAAACTGCGATCTCCAACCCGCCTGCCAAGCGTGGAGATTATGGCAATAACCTCCCTTTTCGTGGGAGAGGCCCTAAGTCCTGCAGTGGACTGTTATGGGCTGTTATGTACTGTTAGGATAGTCTATAGATTGACATACAGGTTGCGGCACAAAAGTGTAGCGGTGACCGTTAATGCGCAGAAATAGAAAATAAGGTGTGTAAAATTATGTATGGCGACTTATACCCGCCGCTAGACTTATGTGCCGCGACTTGTACCGACCGGGGTGAAGTCTATAGATTGACCATATAACTGAAACATCGCCTGCGGGGCAAGAGGTAGGTGGGAGGGTGATGTTTCGGGGGTGAACGCGGGTCGTGAGGCGCGGGGCAGGCTTGACCTCGTTCAGCCCTGAAAAATCAACCCTCCCGCCTATCTCAATGGTCTGTCTATAGGTAACGTAGCCCGTGAGTGTAGGCAAGGCAGTGGCAGTATGTAAATTGGGTGTATATCTTTTAGTGTAGCGAGCGTTGTAGCCCGGCTAGAGTAGTATGGGCAATATAGCATGATTTGTTCAACTAGTGTAGTTTAGCAGGGGTAGTGCCCGGGAAGTCTACCCTTGATATTTTATCTGTAACTCTAGGGAAGTCTACCCTTGATATTTTATCTGTAACCGGTGTGTAAGCACTCGTAAGCGGAGCTCAAGATCCTTTTTGGGTCGATAAGCCAGCGCCGTTAGTTTGGCATGGGTAATAAAACCCGAATGGCATGGTCTTCATATTTTCGAATAAGTTGTTCATCCTAGGAAGCATTACCTGGGTAGTCTCTCCTTGACAGTTTACCCTACCACTTTAGACCCCAGTATATCCACTCACCAGTGACGAACTCCCCCCTCTCGACATCCACGTCATTCTCGTCACGCGCAGTAAACGTGTACAGCACCACGTAGCGTCCGGAGGGGTCCTTGCTGAAGGGGCACGCCTCGCCCTCGCTGCCTAGCTCCGAGTGGCCGTCGTTGGTGGCGCCGTCGGAGACTGATAGCCTGGAACGTGGAAAAGATGTAAGTAAGAAAGAAAGAAAGAAGACATTTATAGCACGTAGACACCACGACACGATAATTAGGTACAACAAAAGAAAACAAGGAACTGAGCGCATAAAACAAAAATAATTATGGTTGAAAAGTAAACCTATACTAAACTAAGTACAGGCCATAGCAGGATCTCTCTCTCTCTCTCTCTTTGTGGTCGGTCCCTCATGACTGATCGTGGTCTGATGAGCACATCTTTGAGCGCACGAAATGCCTCCAACTGCTCCTATCCATCGCCAGCCTCACCACGTGCCGCGGGATATCCCGGTTGAACTGAAGCCGTATGTATAGAGAAGTATCTCCATCATACAGAATATTTTTTTTAAATAATGTCCCGGTTGTGTTCCGAGATTTGGTAGATCAGGTAATTGCAGTGGGGCGAATGCCATCTGACCTTTGTGGTCCTCTTAACAAGGGAACCTTACCAGATTGGAACATGGTTACACATTCAGCCGTCTGAATGTGAAGGCTCATCATGATGTTTTCCTTCTTCGTAAGAGCATCGGTTAGTGTTCAACTAATGTACATTACTTAGAAAAGTGTCATTGGTATTATTTTAAATCTTTGGCGACGTCACATACCACCAGATGAGAGGTCGAAAGCCTGGCTCGTTCTTACTTAGGTAGTGGAGGGTCCTAGCACTTGCCCATTTCATATCATATGCCGGGATTTTAAATGTAGGCAATGGACAGGTAATATCCCTGCTGTTGCTAATGTCCATAGACAGTGGTGACCACTTTCCATCAGGACGCCCCCTGCCTCTTTCTTTACTGTTTGTCTACTGCTACACAAAAAGCCATACAGCCATATACATACTGCGAGACATCCCGGTGAGCCAAATCAGCGGGCGACCGACTCCTTGGCAGCTTCTTCTTAAGGTCGTGGGGTTCGCAAGGCGCGCAGTATGAGTGCGGGATGAACCCCTCGCGTCGAGATTCCGCCAGGATCACGTACACCCAATCGTTTTCTCGGTATAACACATTGACTATCTGGCCTCGTTTCACCTGGAAATATAGTGGGGAGTGTTTGAATACTAGTTCATGGTATGATTCAGATTCAGATTCAGATTCATTTATTGCCCAAAGTAAACACAAGTACATTTATATATCTAGCAGTTAATACAGACAAAAATGTGCATTCATTTAGGGTTCGTCAATAATAATAATTAGCGATACAATATAATTATTTGATACATAATAATACTATTATTAATCTGTACAAAAGTACCTACAGAAATCAAAATGACAACGTAACAAATCAATAGATTGAAAAATAAATTTAAGAATTTCATAATAAAATGATGGAAATGTCAAAATTCAAATGTCACAATAAATACTACAATAATAAAAATGTCGAAATAATAACCAAATGTTATAAAATAATATTAATTCAATAAAATAGTTCAAATGTCACAATAAAATAATAAAAATGTCGAAATAACAACCAAATAACAATTAACAATATAATGTCAACTTAAATGAAAACGTAAATTTTAACTATTATTCATTTGGACATAATACTCATTTACAGAGTACAAAGGATTATCCAATAAAAGGGTTCTGAGCCTGCGCCTAAATGCTTCGTCAGACGGTTCACTCTGCAAGTCTGCAGGCAGCTTGTTGTAGAATGTGGGACCAATAATACGTGGGTTTTTCTCTGCAAGTGCCATACGACGGGGTTGAACATTCAGAGTACCTGCGTTACGAGTCTGTCTTCCTCTCATACTGTTTATATCCCTGTACATATTTATGTTACGTCTCACGTACATAAGTACCTCAAGCATATATAATGAATAGTGGGTCATGATGCGGTGTGTTGCAAATAGAGACCTACATGAGTCGGTAGGCTTCAAACCAAAAATAACACGTATAGCTCGTTTGAGATTGAGATTATGAGATTTCTATTGCTGTTATATCTAATAACTACAATAGCTCCAGAGCCACAAAACTAAAGTGGTAATGGGCTTTATGTCAGATTTTGTTCCACTCCATAGTTTCATAACCCATACTAAATTCATTTTAGTACTAAATCTCTCTTTTTTCATTATTTTCCTTGTGGAAGGCCACCAGAAAAATAAAACGGCCTGTAGTTACCTCTTCCCCATTACGAAAAGCAGATTACAGCTGGGCACGTACGGATATTGAAAAGGCTGATACATTTTCTGGGCATTTAGAGAATGTCTTTCAACCTCACCCTTATGAAGGTCCACCAGAACACGAGAGGGAAGTCATGAACTTTCTGAATGCCCCGAGCTTAGAAGATACAAGCCTAGACAAGTTCACGATAAAAGAGGTCAGAAAAGCAATAATACGAGCTAACCCTAAAAAGTCACCAGGTTACGACCTTATCACAAATAAAATCCTGCAGGAATTGCCTTATTCTGGTGTGAGACTCCTCACTTCCATCTATAATGCTATAACAAGACTGGAGTTTATACCGCCACAATGGAAGGTTGCACAAATAAAAATGCTACTGAAACCAGGCAAGCAACCTGAGGACCCAAAGTCATATAGACCAATCAGTCTCCTGCCCATCCCATCGAAAATCTACGAATCACTGCTGCTACACCGAATTTTACCTTTTATTGAACAGCACAATTCCTGACCATCAGTTTGGTTTTCGATGCAAACATGCCACCGTGGATCAGATACACAGGCTGACCAACGAAATAAACAAAACCTTTGAGGCCAAAAAGTACTGCGCGAGTGCATTTCTCGACATATCCCAAGCATTCGATCGTGTGTGGCATGAAGGATTACTATTCAAAATTAAATCTTTATTACCAAATTATGCCTATAAAATTTTAAAATCCTTTGTAAAGAATAAGCAATTCTTTGTCCAGAGCGGAGAGGCAATATCGGGCCTTCGCCCGATTAATGCGGGAGTTCCACAAGGGAGTGTACTGGCACCGACACTGTACCTTCTTTACACGTCGGATCTGCCAACTTCACACCACATTATCACTGGTACTTTTGCTGATGACACAGCGATCCTAGCTTCCCATCAGGACCCGCTAGAAGCCGCAAAAAGCCTTCAGAGAGGATTAGACGAAATATCTCTTTGGATGAAAAAATTGAGGATTAAGGCCAACGAATCAAAATCCGTGAATGTCACTTTCACCTTAAGGAAAGGCATCTGCCCACCTGTAAAACTCAACAACCAAGAAATTCCACAAGAAGACCATGTGAAATACCTAGGATTACACCTGGATAAGCGGCTTACCTGGCAAAAACACATTTTTACTAAACGTAAACAACTGGGACTACAAATGCGAAAATTTTACTGGCTGTCTGGACGGCGGTCTCAATTATCGCTCAGCGGCAAACTCCTATTATACAAGGCGATACTGATTCCAATCTGGAGTTATGGTATTCAGCTTTGGGGTACAGCCTCAAACTCTAATATTGAAATCATACAGAGATTCCAGAATAAAATGTTGAGGACAATTTATTTATTTATTTATTTATTTAATATTACAGAAAGTACACAGCATTACAGCGAGCCAAAGCACTGTGTACAACATTCAAATTTATCATAATGGTTTACAAATACATTCATGTATCACAATTTTCACAAAATCTTAAAATAAATTTACAAACAACACAGAAACGGTCCGCAAACAAGTCGCAGTCCGACGCCGAGCTGAGAAGACCATTCAGCAGGATGCGTGATTTTACCAAAGGCGAATTACTATGGGCCACCGTGCGACAACTGTCCACAGCCAGCAACCGGATACGATTGCTACGGAACCGCGTGTACTTATTAGGTACGAACAATGAGCAGATGCGTGATACGAGATCAGGACAGTCAAGTTCACTACGTAAAATTTTACAAAAGATCATCATTAAATTAAAATTCCGGCGTACCTCCAAGGAATTAAAGCCCAATGCCCCCAGAAGATATTTTGTAGGATACAGAAATGGGTAATACCTATATAGTTTTTTAAACAAAAAACGTAAGAATGCCTTTTGCACTTTTTCTAATAAAAGTCTGTATGAACTTTCGTGTGGACCCCACACGACCGCCCCTGTCTCTAATTTTGTACGCACTAACGCAGTGTAAATTAAGGTAATCGCACTAACATTATGAAAGTCCTTTGTGTTACGAATAATGAAACCTAATCTTTTATAACCATCAACCGCTAGATTTTTTATATGTTCATTAAACGATAATTTTTGGTCAAATATGACGCCAAGATCCTTTACTGTTTCCACTCGTGTTATTAAATCTGCTCCTAAGTAGTACATGGATGGTATTGGATTACGAGATCTGGTAAAGGAGATAGTAGAGCATTTCGCAATATTCATTTGAAGTTTGTTATTATTGCTCCATTGAAGAATTGCATCAATGTCGGCCTGGAGTAATATGCTATCCTCGGGTTCTTTTATCTCACAAAATACCTTAAGGTCGTCTGCATAAAGCAGACACCTGGAATGTTTGACTACAGATTTGAGATCATCAACCATAATCGTGAACAATTGTGGACCGAGAATAGAACCCTGACTAACACCAGAACGCGTGGGATATGAGTTGGAAACATAACAACCATACCGTACATATTGTCGACGGTCACGGAGGTAATCGGCAAAGAATTGTATTAACCCAGGGCTGAATCCCTTGGCATAAAGTTTGGAGAGCAAGACGTCATTGTCCACACAATCAAATGCCTTCTGAAAATCGAAGTAAACTACGTCTACTTACCTCTGTCAAGACACTGTGATACGAAGTCTGTGAGACTTAGTAAATTCGTATTGACAGAACGTTGACTTCTGAAACCGTGCTGACAATCAGACATGTATGGTTTTATCTGCAAATCAATTTTGTTGTGTAAAATATATTCGAAAACTTTTGCTGGTGACGACAGTATGGCTATTGGTCGATTGTTTTCAACGCAGGGAGTATCACCAGATTTAGGTATTGGACATACTCGTGATATTTTAAACTGATCAGGGTATTTGCCCGTACTTAAAGATAAATTAAAAATGTGACAAAGAGGCAACTTTAAAAAGTGCTTACACGCCTTAAGAATGTATGGCGGCACATTGTCAGGCCCAACCGAGCTCCTAGGCTTCAACTTTTCTAAGCTTTGTAGTACATCAGTCTCGGATATGTTATAAATATGAATCCGAGCTGAAATCCAAGGTTCATATTCGACATTTACCGCCTTGTAGTCGAGCTGTGGATTATGAGGGAGAAAAACGCTCGAGAAATAGTCAGCAAAGGCATTAGCCGTCTCACATCCCGAGAATTCAACACCTTGGTAGGTTACCGTAGACTTAAATCCACCTTTTGACCTAAGATTACTAATGTGACTCCAAAACGCTCTAGGATTAGACTTTATATTATATTGGATGCTCTGTACATAGTCGTCATAGGCCTTTACTATTCGTGTCTTGATGCTTGAACGTAAATGGCTAAAAGCTTTGTATGATACTGCATCCCCAGTGGCCTTCCAGTTACGATGACATTGGGCCTTTTTTCTTAGGTCAGTTATTATATCTCCCGTAAACCAAACTGGATATCGCCTACTAACGTGACCGGATCGGTGTTTTTTCGGTGCACAAATATCAAATATTTCATATAATATATGATAGAAATTCTTTACGGCGTTGCTGAGACTGGTTTCCTGAAGGACAGAGTCCCAGTCCACTTCTGAAATTAAATCATACATTGTCTGAAAGTCAGCCCCTGAAAAATTCCAATCTTTCTGAGCATCGATATTACTGGGATCGATAACTGACGCCCCATGGTTTGTCACAAATGAACAACTCCACCACGACCTAGAAATAAATACTGTTCGACAGGAAATTGTCCGCCACACCACATCATACAAAAAAAAGAATCGCTGACCATCCCAACAATTTGGCAAAAGATTTAATGGAGGAACACCATGTATCCAGAAGACTAAAACGCAAAATACCCCAAGACATACTAAAATAGTAAAATTAAGTAGGATGTGACACAGGTCGCATACCGAGCATGCCTTCCGAAGATTCCGCCAAACTTATTGTTTAATGTCCTACAAGAGAGACAGATTGCAGTACAAATGTATAAAAAAAAAAAAAAATTATTTTATTCATTGTATTTTTATACTCTTAGATAATGAAAGCAGTTAAATAAAAAAAACACAATTCATCGCTAGATGACATTGTTTTTTCATTGCTTTGTTTTTATTCATATTATTGACATTAAGAAATCCATTTCACACTCAATTGGATACATTTACTAAAGGCCTATTGCACAAGCATAGATTAAAAACGTCAAACCATTGAAAGAAGACGTATGTGATTACATAAAATTTGTGTGAAGAACATATCCCCTTTATGAGGTACCACCACCTTCCTCCTTTTTTTAAATTCAGTTTAAAACAAACAAACTCTGTCAGAGGACATATCTAGAGGCTTGGGTTATCTAATATTTATTAAAAAAAAATATAAAGTGTATAGAGTAATGCAAGCGGTAGTTTAGTGCAAGGGATCAATATATTGTAAGCCTGCTGCAGAATACGAGCGACTATCTAGATATAAACTCACCTCTAATTCGTCATCAACATATGGAGCAAAGTCATGTAGTACCACCATCTTAGAGTCTGGACTCAGGCCATGCTCTTTTTCTATTCCGACACGGACTAGTGTTTCAATGCTTGCTGAGCCTGTAATCCGGCCCATGCCGGGGCTCAGACCAGAGCCTGGCCGTGATAAATCTTTCTCCGAGTCTCCACTGTTGGCTAAAATGTTACATTAGTTGTAGGTACAACATTGTGTGTAAAAATTTTGTAACAAGTCATAAGCTCTGTTCATGGAGGACGATTTTGTAACGGTCAGTTTCTCGTATTTTAATCTATTATTAATCATCAATTTAAATTCCTAATCTTTATCTATGGTGAGTTGTAGATGGTAAGAGAGTAGGGTGTAAATCTAAGATTTTAATTTAGTTATAGAAGTGTTGATAAGAATTATCAAATTGTCCATGGCTACAAGTGAGAATTCATGTCTGTAGTTTCAAACAATGGACTCAACAAAATGATAAAAAATTATTAAATGTTAAAAATAATGAATCATCTTATCAGCCCACACATAAATGGGATTTATATTTTCCCAGTGACTTTTTCAGTGAAAAATAAAAAGTAATATATTGGGCAAAACAGTTAACAACGTCACTTTATTGAAATATTGCTTATTTTTAGTTTTCTTTTTCATTTTCGCCAATGTGCTATTATGCTTGCATTATTGCACCATATATAAACAAAGGTCTTGTATTATACCTACGTATTTTAATGAAATTAAGTATCAAACAAGCGTAAGGGGCAAACAGAATCGTCACTGGTCTCATTCATTTAAAAAAATAATTAAATGTGTGAAATTGATAGAAAGTGAAGAGGTCATTGACATAAAAGTTCTCACGAAAGCTCATCCTCATAATGTTACTTACATCTCTTCTTCTTGCCCCTTCTAATCCTAACTGGACACAAGAAAGCCATGTTGTTGTCAACATAAATGAACAATAAATAATATCACTTAACACCGAGAATAACGACTTAACGTTTTTTCTTAAGTAAAAATGATGTTCACACGGTTTCCATGAAAGTTCACAAAACAACTTTGCGCTGCGTTTAGTTGTTGCAAACAAGAAGTGGTGGCTGTCAATTGGTAATTTGCGTTTCGTTCCGAAAAAATAACGGAATAGTTAAGTTATCGTTAACTTAATATTAGATAATTACTAATAAATAATTCCTTTAAGTACTTACCTACTTAAAAACTTAACTATTTGCTCTGACAGATCTTACGGACGTCACGATCGATTGATCGTGTAAATTAGTTTTAGTTAAGTACGTCTTTGGTGACTTTGGTGCATACTTTAACTTAACTAAAGGCACAAACGTAGTAGAACTCCATCAGACCTAATTTTAAAGGAACACAGAATATGGAGTAATTCGAGTTATATACCTTTGTTAGTCGTGTCTAATAAGTTCATTCTGAGACAGATCTTCTAGGAGCTGTGCAGGTCCTCCAACTGTTCTGGCTAGACTTGTTCTCTGGTTTTTAGACAGTCCACCTGATGGTAAGCGGTCACTAACTACGTACTAAGATGAAATGCCTCGTGCATGCAATTGCGCTGGCTCTTTTAAACCGTAACACAACAATGCAATCATTGCTGCTTGGCAGTAGAAATAGATACTCACCCAGGCGGACTCCACAGACTTGACAAGAGTCTAGCTAGGGGCTAACTAAACGCTTTAGTTAGCCCCTTGTTTATAGTTAGTAGAGTATACAAGAGTAGATTCAGCTTTTAGTAGCTTTGACTGAAGGAAGAATGTCAGCGAGAACTTCTGGACCAGAAGAGTCATTATTGTCGTGAGAGGCTTTGTCAGTTGGATTCTCCCAAGCCGCTGAAAGCACCTTCGATACCTACTTTATCTTTGAGCTACACTAGCTGCCCGTCCGTGACTTTCACCATCTCCTGCCCATCTTTGAAATCTATTGTTTTTTATTGTCAATAGACTCAATTGCATTTGACCTGAACTCACCTGATAGAAAGCGACAATGAGGTCGAAGATGTAGCATGCTTGCATAGAAGATACCTATTCACTCTTGATTTGAAGACCCCAAGGTTATACTTATCAGGGAACAATGACTCAGGCTGAAATTTCCAGTCCTTCGCAGTGAAAAGTTCCCGAGAATATTCCTCCCAAATTTGGTCAAAATCGGTTCAGTAGTTAAGCCGTGAAGATAGGAGAAGGTAGATAGAGAAAGTAGAGTCTAGCAGGCATAGGTGTCATTAGGCCATACCTGCTTATGTAATAGCCAGAATACCGTCAGGTCTTCCTCACCTGGACTTCCGGATGTATGTTATTGATGTAGATATGTAGGTAGAATAGGTACATACGAGAACTTGTAAAAAATAAAAGCATAAGTAAATATTTAATTTCGTATTTATTTAGGTAGGTATACACAACATCGTATTATAAATAAATTCATTTTAAGCTTTGGCACATAAACATTTTTTTAGATATATGTATTGATCTAAAAGGGACATATAAAAATATAATTATTTGCCCAATAATTTTATAGTCTCGATACAATTTTAAAACAGCTAACTATACTACTTATCTATATATTTTACCATTTGAAAATATAACAAGTCATTCTACAATAACCAGCATCGTCTATACGTAGAATATTTTTATAAACCGTATCAACAATTTTTATGAAATGACAATATTCATCTCGCTCTTGTCAATATTCACCTTGCCTAGTAGCCTCTCTCTACCTCTGGTTTGATTTGAGATGACTGCAAGAGACCTGATGGTACGACCTATTGGTAGTAAGTAGACTAAAATGTCAGTAGAGGCCAATATGGGTGACTCTTTCGTTTTCCTTTTGCTGTAGCCATTCAAAGATGTTGCGTATCAGTCAACGAGTGCCACTGCTCATGTCTGTGGTCTGGGAACTTGATGCAGTCCATCCAGTGCTTCAACCTGCGACCTTTACTGCTGGCTCCAAGCACTAGGCTGCCCAGAAAGTCGTTGGGCTTCCCGTAGTCCTTATCCCAGACGGTCAGGGTCAGATTCTGCCGGGATAGCTCCGTAGGTCGGGTTTCAAAGAGGAATTCCTCGTTCCAAACAGGGTTCAGGTTGCGCCATTTGATTGATGTCTTGTGCTTCTTATGGTATGGGTCCGGGTCTAGATGTCTGCAAGAGAAATGTGCTGTGTGAGATTTGGTATGGAGCGGAGAGCACGATTTGGAATTATTTGCTGACACAATAAATAGGGGCGTTTTCAAATTTCAAAAAAGATTTAACACTGAGAGATCAAACTTGATCGCTTTTACATTCAGTAAGTGGGGTAAGCAGAGGCTTAATCGATTATATCTAATGAAAATTCATTCAAAGTCAAAATCTTAAGTCCAATACTGACGAACAATAGATATCTGTTATTTTTAGGCGGTAATGGTGGAGTATGGTGAGCCATTGACGGGTGAGACTAAGCAAAATAATAATAATTAATTAAGTCTCGCGCCTGTCAAGATCATTGAGAGATACAACAATAAACCATCTGCGCCCGCACCTGCTGCTGAGGCACCTGCTGAGGCACCCCGCAAAATGCATGAATCGTAGATGTTATGGGCGACTGTTACCGCCTACCATCAGGTGGGCTGTCTGCTTGATTGTCACTGTGTAGCATAAAAAAAAGAAAAGCAAAACCACTCACAACTTAACGAACGGGTCCGAATATCCGTTGTTGTCCTGCGGCGGGAGGTCGGCAGCGCGACAGACGGTCACGGCCAGGGCGCGTCGCTTGGTGCTATAGCAGAGCGCTAGCAGCACCCTCGGCCCGACCGGCTCGCAGCCCGAGGACCCTGATAGAGCTAGCCGGAGCTGCGCCGGTGCGCGGGCGCACTCCCGGAGCGCTACCGTCGCCGAGCCCATCTCGTCGCAGCCGTAACTTGAAGAGAAATATAATTTTTATAGTTTACTAGCAGTCTATCACGGCTTTTACCCGCTTTCATTCCGAAACTCTGCTACCATTTAACTATCCTGCGATATCCTACTACTTTTCCGACACATAAAGTAATTCGATAGTAAGTTGATCATTGCTTATTGTGAAATACCAATACCGCCGACTTACCAGTGAACACTTACCTATCTGTTATTTTTTGGCGGTAGTGGTGTAATGTGGTGAGCCATTGAGGTGTACAACTAGGGTTGCCACCTTTTTTTTTGGAGAAATATAGTATTTTTCTTATCTAAGTGCATAAAATATAGTACTATTGGAAAATTTTGCTAAATACATTTACATTTATTTACATTAAGTAACTATTTATTTTTACCTATTTTATGTTTAGTTACTTTTGGCTTTAGCCAACAATCAACTATTATTTATTATCTATCGACTATTTAAATATTTCTACTTAAACAATTAAATTTTTATTAAATTAATCGATGCTCTATTCCTCTCATCTCTTGATTTTATATTCATTACATAATAAAATACTTCCCATAAATGTTGTAGTTAGGAAGTTGCAGGAATGGAGAGAAGAAAAGAAATTACGAGCAAGGAAATTTGTGTTTCTGAAAATAAAAAATTCTGTATACTTCTATACAGTAACCTAGTTTCATGTGTTAACAAAACGATAATTCCATTTAGTCCATCAGTAAATTTATCCAATATCCACAGAAAACAAAATTTGGTTTCTAATAAGTATTGTACATTTACTAATAAAAAAAATATTTCAATTTTCAATTTGTTTAGTTCATTAAATTCAATTTTCATATTAAAATATCCATGCTGCGCTGGGCAATGGGCATGCGGTTCTGTTACAAAATAAAATAAAAAACCTCGACAGTTTTATTATCGATGAAAATATAGTATTTTTCGTACTATATTATTTTTCTATAATATATAGTACGAATGACTAAATTATAGTACGATACTATATATTATAGTACGAGTGGCAACCCTATGTACAACTAAGCTAAATAATCATTTATTAACAACGATTACGGAGTCTCGCGACTAAACGCCTGTTGAGATTAATAAAAGACAACAAAATTTATTAAAATGTCTGGTAAACAGCCGGGTAACGTTCTTATATTACGGTAGATGCTCGGGCGGGCCGAATAATAGGTATTTTTTATTGCCTAGGTAGGCAGACAAACGGCCAGGTGGTCCGCCTGATGGAAAGCGGCCACCGTCGACTAGAACATCGGCAACCTAAAGGGAGCGGATGCGGTGGCGACATTTGCGGCCAACTTAGTGGTGGTTACCCGTGTGGTGTCCGGCAGAGTAGAATAGCACCAACCCCTTACGCTAATGGGTGTCGTACAAGGCGATTAATGTTTTCGAGGCAAAAGATCAAGAGTCTCCGTAGTCTGGAAAATGGACAGCAGCATTTTCCATTGTTATATTTAAACACTGTGATCTCCAACCCGCCTGCTAAGCGTGGAGATTATGGCAATAACCTCCCCTTTCGTGGGAGAGGCCCCAAGTCCTGCAGTGGACTGTTACGGGCTGTTATGATGATAGTGGTAAAAAAACTCTACCCACATTATTTTAATGCAAACCTCAGTTCTGTAGCCGTATTCACAATGGCTCGGAAATCGGATTCGGATACGGAATCGACAAAGGACCTCGCAAAAGTTCTTAGGAAAATGTGGTTTCAGTTAATTTTGATGAAATTTTCGTATGTTATAGAGAGTAGAATTTCCGTGGAATCTATCGGGATTCTGAATAACAGTTTTCGAATCGATCGACACGGATTCGCCGCTCACGATTTCGTGTCGAATCGTTCGGAAACGGTTTCGAATCATTGTGAATACGGCTACTGTACTGAAATAGAAATTCCCACCCCCTGAGCTTTTCAGCCACATTACATAGCTACAAAAGAGAAAAATGACTTTAATGGGGCTAAAAAGCGAAACTGCGAAAGAGGACGTAAGGCATCCCGGTTTTTTACTTATGGAACCCACACCAATGGCCCTAGCACAAGTGTGTCCGCGACAAAGCTCGCGCCACGAGAGAGCATTTGTCTCTTTCTCTCAATACTAAGACGAAAGAGATAGCAATACCTATTTCGCGCTTTTTCTCGCTTATCAACTGAGCAACTTGTGCTAGGCCTACAGAGGATATGCTAGTATTATCGCTACGAATACGGATATGTTAGAATATCGAAGTTTGGGTCTTTAAAAAACATTTTTGTTTTTGTACCAGGCTGTGCACGGACAGACCAACGTTTCGTGGGTCTCCTAAACGTCTACAATCACAACAAAGTGGAATTGTTTCTTTTTTATACCACTAAGGTGACAAAAAGCTTGCGGCCTGCCTAATGGTAAGCAGTCACCGCAGCCCATGGACGTTTGCAATGCCAGGGGCATCACCCACGCGTTGCCGACCCCGCATAAACCTTTTAAACCCTTTCTTGAAGAATACCTCTTCGAAATTTATCTTGTATTCGATGATGTAAATAAATAAATATAATAAATATTCGTGGACATATTCACACAGCGCCATCTAGCCCCAATCTAAGCAAAGCTTGTTATGTAAGATAACCTACGGCGCCCTCAAAGTCTTTGAGGGCCTAAATTCAAATAATGGTCCCTTACAAAGTATTTTAGCAATATAAACACAGGCCAGACGGCTTTTTATTTTGAGGCGAGAGTAAATAAGTATTGTGAGAAAAGCAGCGTATGTTTTCATAAAAGGTGACGCCATACTTGTTTTGCCGAAGCGGGCGCGTTGTAAAGGAAAAGAGATGTGTAATACTCTTACATCGCTGAGAATCGCCGATGTGTGTCTAACCTGCTTACTTACATCTATACATTGTATAAAACAATGTCACAATCATAGACGTAGGAAGGGGGGGCAGCCGTGCCCACCCCAGAATGGTGTGGTGCCCTCCCCAGGATGGGGTGCTCACTGGCTGTACATTGGCGATTGACTCGGCTTCATCGGCCACCTCAGGGGTCAGGCCTGGAAAATAGCCCTAGTTACGCAATAATATTATGAGAAGGAAGTTTCGGACAAGTGGTAAAGAGAAATATCGCCATTGATCATAAAGTGATGTCGCATTACTAGAAAATTGCCATGTCGACCTGTCGCGGACAGTACTTAACTCAGAAAATAGTCATTGGTACATAGTGTTCAAACCCGGTAGTCGGACCAATTAACTATTAGGCCATTGACGCTCCCATCGCAGCATATTCACGAGCTAAAATCTATTACGGACGGAGCTATTGAATCCTCCGAAAACTCCCCATGGACAGTACGGACTTTGGAACTATTTGATTACCCGCGCACAGGACAAAGCCTCCCACATTCAGTAAATAAAGGTCGTTGGCTACAAAGGAAAAATGTTCCGGCTCGCATCGTAATAATACCTAGTCGTCAACGATACTTGCCACATCGAATTAATTATCCTTTTCACCCATATCGTATTATTCATGTCAATTATTGACATAATTGCCTGCATGGCATATTATTCATTTTAACAAAAAAAAAAAAAAATTAAAAATATTGATAAAACTTACGGCGCTTGAAATTTAATTTAATTTAATTTAAAAACTTTATTGCACAAATTACAGCAATTGGCGGACTTAAAGCCATTGAGGCTTTGTCTAACAGTCAACCAGCAGACCATGCAGAGAGTGATTAAGTAGGTGCTAACAGGACAACAAAAACAAATTATTGTAATGGATAAAGGATTAAATAATTTTTTAAACATCAGACTAGTAGATCGCTCAAAAAGATCCGCCGAGCGCTGCCGTTCTCCGTCCTGAGGAATTAATATGGTTCCGGAATTAACTAATATTTCGGATTTTCATGACTTTCTGCAGCTACACAAGCCATGATAATAGCTCACCTGCACTTATATCTACTAATTGATGAAATTGGGAACAGAATATTGCAATGGCAGCCCCCGACCAGATGAGCGACCTACTAGTCTGGATATGAGGTATGTCTCCTGTACAATTAAGTACATCCTGTACACCTAGACGTATTCAAGGCCATAGTGAATAAGCTGTTCCTAGACAGGCATGCTCCATCATCGGCCGCATCGTCATTTACCACCAGGTAAGGTGGCGCTTAAATGCCTGGCTCGTCCAATTGTAAAAAAAAAGTTGTACGCCCACTCCAAAAAAATATGCTTAAAATCGCGGAGCTAACTTTCATATCTTTTTGTGTGCCTACAAGAATAGACAATAGCTTTTAACGGGTATGTTCCGGGTTTTCCTACCACGTACCTTTGTTGACGAGTAGCCCGATATTTCGACGCAGTAGGAAACCCGGTACATACCCCTAAAATGTATGATAATATACGCGATAGTTTAAAAAAGTTGCTTACCGGTCATCATCGAACATGACGATTTCGAGCGCCTTGGCGGCGAGGTCCGACTCGGTGATGCCGAAGAAGTGGACCGTCTCGTTGAACTCGGGGTTCTTCGTCTTGTGCACCGTTTTCGTCCGCAGCCGGTTCGAGTACGTGCCCTCTGGAAGGGGACCATTATTAGTACTTAGTTGCTACATACCTTCATCCTTTAATACCTAAAGCGTTTAATACTTATTAACATGCTGAAAACTAGCACATTTTTTTTTCACTATGGAGCTTGTCATATAATAAGCATGCTTGAATAAGGTGTACATAATTGCTACTAAAAAGCACTTGTTCGAAAATAGCATGCTGTTGTGCTTGCAATTAGCATGTGTAACTGAGTCTTAACTCGGCGCAGTCCTAACTGGCAACGATCGTGCAACCATGGTCGTACGACGGCGGTCGCCCGACCAATTGAAGGCCTCAAAATCGCCCGTCGCACAACCATGATCGTACGACCGTTTGCTAATTACGACAGCGCTCTCATCCGGCGAGATGGGGACTAATGCACCACAGCAACCCTTATTCTTGTATTGATATAACACGCATTTGTACATCTACGTCTTGGCCCAATCATAGGTAAGTAGAGACAAATTGTATTCGCCCCTAGCAATAGGCAATGGTGTAAAATGATCCGGAGACGCGATCCCAAATTGACACGGGGTTGACGGTGATGGACGATGACAAATAAATAGCAAGAAATTGATTCTAGCATCAGGAACGGGCGGAATCGTTCGGAGCTTTTAAACGAATGAACTCGAGCGTTAGTTGCGTATTTTGTACGTCGTTTTTCTTAAGTCACCAACTAAAGGAACCGAGAGTTTTGGTATTCTAATTGAGCCATTATCTATTTTCGTTGGTATGAACATAACTCATCATCATCTTGGCGTTAATGTCCCGGTTGTGCTCTCGCGCCCTGGGGTCCGCCTTGACCATGATCCAGGATTTGGCAGGTCAGGTAATTACAGTGGAGCGACAGCCATCTGACCTCCATGACCCTGCTACCACTACCAGGGGAACCTGACCAGATTGGATCATGGTTACACATCCAGTCGCCTGAATGTGCAGGTTTCATCACGATGTTTTCCCTCACCGTAAGAGCATCGGTTAGTATTCAACTAATGTACATAACTCAGAAAACAGTGGTACATAGCTGGAGCAGAATTCGAACCCGGGACCTCTGGCTTACGAGTCGTATACTCTAACCGCTCGGCCACCGACGCTCTTATTGGTATGAACATAACTGAATTATATAAACATCAAGTGTCAAATTTGCGCAATTTTTATTCATACGGTAGGCAAACATGCAAGCTGATGGAAAGTTGTCACCACTGCCTATAGATATCTCGCATGAAATATTTCAAACATAATGAGTTTTTCAAAATATTACTTACAACAATATTACTTATAATACACACATAATATTTACAATTACCAAAGGAAAAAAAATTGCAACAAAATTAAAAACTTTAAAAAGTCGTCCAAACCACGTTTAACCCAAAAGAAATCTGGAAAATCTCGTAAAAATCACTTCCACTTACCTCTAGGCAACACCTCCAATCTGCAGAACGGGTCAGACAGACCCGTCATGTCCATTCCAATAAGGCCTCTCGCTCTTAAGACTGTCACAGCTAACGAAGAAGTCGAGTTGTCGTACGCTAATCTGATCTCTAAGGTCCCGAATCCAGCGTCTGGTATCGTCGGTGGCCTCTCCACCTGGTTCACGGGCTTGGGGACCTCCTTCCTGAGACTGCGAAGGGAGTATGCGCTGCCCTTACTGCCTGTTCTTTTCAGGGAACCTGGAACATGTTCAAAATATTGTGGACTCCGTCAAGGCCTGGGTAAATATGATATTTCTAGACAGGCAAGCACCACAGAGATGAAAAAATGTGGCGCTCTAAAGGTAGTACGAGAGCTAAGTTTTCGATCTCTGTGTCGCTTACCACGCTTGTGTGTTGTGTTGAGATGGCTGCCAAGTACCTACCGTAAATCGTAGTAAGGTATTAACCAAATGCTGTAAGGGAAAAAGATGATCCACAACTTCGCCGTCGCCATCGTCGCAGCCACAAGACGTCTACTGCTAGACATAGGCCATCGTGACAGGTCCTCTATTGATTGACGTCTACCAGACTACGTCCAATAGTTCCTATAGACTAATTCCTACTTCCAAGGAAGAAAAGATGATAACCGGTTATATCGGGCTAGTGGCTAAGTTACCTAGAGGCCTTTGGTTGATGCTGTCTGTCCTGTGCAGGCTGAGACCGCTGATGCCATGAGTCAGGATATCCGTTTCGCTCCATTCGTAGTTGATGTCCTGCAAAATATAGCGACGACGTATTACCAAGGACATAATAAAAATTGGCATTGTATAAAAACAGGTCAGTGCTCTGCGATTAGTCGTATGCTGCACTCCTTTGCAAAAAAACGGGCACATCAGTTGGGCTGTCTCGTCGTTTGTCAATGTGTAGAAAAAAAACATGGACAATTTTCATATAATCGAGACAATTTGGAGACCTTTGATCTCCCTTGAGAACTTTCTGGATGCCATGATTATGCGTCTAGAGCATGGATATAGAGTTCCTTAGGTACCTAACCGATTGAAAACTCCATCCACACACTAGATATGCAAAATAAGATTGCACCCAAAATGTTCCCAGGGGGACACCAACATTTGCAAAACCTTCTCGATTGTATGAAAATTCCCCCGTGCCCGTTTTTTTTTCCACAGACTTATTACGAAGGCAGGGTTATTACGAATCCCCACACACGTCATCAGCACACAGCGTTATAACGTGAAACACAAACACGAGTGACAACAAAGACCGAGCGCCGTTGACCTTTTGGCTCCGCTGGGGTAGATCGTGACGATTACAACTGTACTTATTACATTTAATTACCCGCAAAAATACTTGCGGGGTGTAAAAATACTGTTATTCATATCTGAAAGGGGAATTAGATAGCCTACCTATCGTAAATACATAACAAAATAAAATAAAGATTTCGTTATAATAAACTTATTAATACAATTTTATTTTTTATACAATTTTATTTTTTTGGCCGTGTGGTGTCCGGCATAGTAGAATAGCACCAATCCCTTACACTCATGGGTGTCGTAAAAGGCGACTAATGTTTTCAAGGCAAAAGATCAAGAGTCTCCGTAGTCTGGAAAATGGGCAGCAGCATTTTCCATTGTTATATTTAAACACTGCGATCTCCAACCAGGCAATAACTTCCCCTTTCGTAGGAGAGGCCCTAAGTCCTGCAGTGGACTGTTACGGGCTGTGATGATGATGAATACAATTTTAAATGGTCGGTTTAGGAAGTTATTGTCTTTTTCCCAGAAAATTTTATACTAGGACGATACCATCAAATAAACATTACGTCGTACGGTGTCTAAAGCAACTTTTATTAGTAAATTTTTACGGTTTTCACGGAATTATTACATAAAACGCCCTTACAAGAAAAACACGGATCTGACAGGAATGTTTATTACACACAGTAATATCCAGTATTTCTAGTACCTATATGCATAATAAGTATGTATTTAAAATGCATATAAGTAGTTTATCAGTTTTCTTGTACCCATAACACAAGCTTTGCTTACTTTGGGGCTAGATGGCGCTGTGTGAACTGAACGAGCATATTTATTATTGTTATTATTAGATAGTAGTGGATCCGGCGCGACTTCGTGCTGCCCCTAAATACACCTACTTTACCCCTACCATCCCTTTTTTTCTTGCTTATAAGGCTTCCTCTTGAATCATTTTATCTTATGATGAAAACCACATTAAAATCCATTGCATAGTTTCAAAGATCTTTGTTTTATACTATGTATAGATGGCCAGCCCACCAGCCACTTAGGGCATGTCGCTGCCTAGAGCGACTAGTCCTAGAAACTCTGCTCAGCATTTTCAACACAATGATCTTCGCCTGCCAATCGGCCAGCAAAAGACTCCTGATGGTATTTTAATTAAATTTTCCTTTAATTGATAAAATGTAATTTATAAAAAGAAAGGTAATGCTTATTATATATTCATATTTGCATGTCAGTGCCTAAACTGACTGAATGTTAGAACTGCATATCTGATTATTGAACAATCTACATTGTTACTGTATCTTCCGCATTTACAGCAAATAAATTATTCTATTTCTTATTCTATTGATGATGGTTTGTACAGATACTTATTTTCCATAATAATAAAAACAACAAGAAATGGTTTCGTCAAAGTGCCACAGAATCAATGTTTTTATGTAACAAATGAAAAAATTCCCCCGGGGAATAAAGACTTACCTAATTGGGACAGGCTTTGTAACATTTGGGACAGTCTTTGTAACATGTGTGTTACGACGCAAAAAAACTGTAGAATTTCGCAATTTAGAAAATGACCTCGGAAATAGGGGCCCGACCGCTTAGCACGAATGCTATCGCTTATAACTTGCCATCTCGCTCGCTTGCGAAAGATGCTGCGAAATTCTTAGCTTTGTTTCATTAATATCAGTTCAGTACTTTAAAAAATATTTGAGTTTCAGAAAACTTTTAAGTACCCATTGTATTCTTTAAAATATGCAATAAAGCGTTATTCATTCATTCATCCTTGGTTATCCGACTTCTGTCGGTTAGATTATTTATTTTACTGTAGCGTTTTAAATTTCCGAACCGCTTCTGTACAAAGGTGTCCTCCAAGTCTTCCACGCTGATCGACTCTGTGCTTCTTGCATCCATCGGTTCCCGTCTATCCTTTACGACCTCGTCCGTCATCTCGTCAATGGATTTGCGGTAAGTAGTCGCCATTTGAAACCTTGCCGCCCTATCGGTTCTGCGAACTATGTATTTCCAGCAATGCTATTAGTTTTGTGACAGCCTGTCATCGTCATCATCTTGGCGTTACTGTCCCGGTTATGCAGTCGCGTACGAGGGCCCGGGTTCCGTCTTGACCATGATCCAGGATTTGCCAGATTACAATGTAGCAACAAATACATTGTAGCAACTGGTATCTGACCTCCGTGACCCTACTGCCAGAGGAACCCGATAAGATTGGATCATGGATACTCATTTAGTCGCCCGTATGCAGTAGCCGTATTCACAATGATTCGAAACCGTTTCCGAACGATTCGACACGAAATTCGTGAGTGGCGAATCCGTGTCGATCGATTCGAAAACTGTTATACAGAATCCCGATAGATTCCACGGAAACTCTACTCTCTATAACATATGAAAATTTCATCAAAATTAACTGAAACCACATTTTCCTAAGAACTATTGCAGGGTCCTTTGTCGATTCCGTATCCGAATCCGATTTCCGAAGCATTGTGAATACGGCTAAAGGTTTCATGTTTTACCTCACCGTAAGTGCATCGGTAACTCTGTAGCCCGTCTGGTATTTGAATAAAAATGAGAGTTAAGACTACAAAATTCGGCCGTTTATTAACTGCGCAATTTTTGCTACACACCCCATAAGTTTTACCTCAACACTTCGACTGTACAGTTAAAACTGAAGGGTGTTAAAGCGGATTGCGGAAGGAGTATCCCTTCCGCAATCCGCTTTAACACAAACTTCTTTCTTTTTAATGGGATAGCCTTCTTTTACAAAAACAACACACAAAAATTATAAACTAAATCAATATAAAAACTTAATTATCTAACTAAAATTAAATTAACCTAAAACCCTAAACGACCCTGTGCCTTCCCTTGTTCGTGAGCAAATTATAAATCCATGCATTAAACAAGCTTTTCCTACCAATTATATAAGTAAGACCATTGTTTTGCTCGCCTGGCTGTAGAGCGCTTCGAGCATCCTTCTCGGAAACGGATCAAGTCGAAATACATTTTCACGTAATAAACAGAGATATATTTTTGGATCGGTAATACATTATTAATGAGGGCAACAAGAGTTTTATTCTCATCATATTTCGGGGCAACGGTAAATGTTTCAACAAAGATGAAAACATGTTTATTTGTAACTGTAACCCTTTATAGCTAAGTAATCATATTGGCGTTAATGTCCCGATTGTGCTCTCGCGGGGGGAAGATAGAGGATCTAGAGGATCAATATCCTCTATCTAGTGTCAATACACTAACCTACAAAGCCTAGGTGCACTAGCCTAGCAGGGTCACGGAGGTCAGATGACAGTCGCTCCACTGTAATTATCTGATCTGCCAACTCCTGAAGCATGGGAAGGCGGACGCCAATAAGAAGGGGCGGATGGGGTTCAAAGTGCCGAGGGTAATTTTTTCCGATGCATAGCAGAGGTCCCGATTCGATTCCCGGTCGAGCAGAAATTGAAATTATGAATTTTAATTTCTGTTACGGGTCTGGGCGTTATATGTATAACAAGTATGTATTTAAAAGTATATAGGTAGTTCATCAGTTATCTATAGCACCCATAACATAAGCCTTGCTTACTTTGGGGCTAGAAGGCGCTGTGTGAATCGTCCAAGCATTTATTCATTACTATTATTTATTATAGATTTATTTAATTTATTTATATCAGCCTGATACATCCCAAAGCTGGGCAAGGGTCTACCACAAGGATAAGGATATTAAAAATTTGCGAAAAGAAAATATGGCTATACTTGAAGCGTGTCGTAAAACGTCATACCGCTGTGATGCCAGCTATTTTAATAACGCCATAACCGCGACTAAGAGTTGTACCCACTGGGAGGTCTATAAATGTTACGTTTGTATATACAGGGCGTCCTTACTCTCTAGGGCTCTGAACAAAGTCGAATACTACTAGTTGAGTAGGGTATTTAAAACTAAACTGCAAAGTGTCATAATAATCAGTCCAAAAAATCAACGATTTTTATTGATCTCTTAGAAGCAGCCTGCTTGTGGTATAGTCTAGGAAGTGGCCAAAATAGTGCAAACCCTTTTGTATTTTCTTCCATAAACATCTTGGTCTATTTTAATTAATATTGTAGCTATTTATATGTTACTTGCATTTATCAGTCGGAAAGTTTATTGAGAATATTTTTAAATATAAATAATGGTCTTTTATAATAAATTTTATTTTGCCTTAAAAATTATTCGCGTACACCTACTTAACCCCTACCTACCCTTTTCTGGGATATTACGGAGCCCACTGAAAACCAGCGTTGTGGTCCGCAGCAAGCGGCAACAACATTATGCTGAGGAGGGTCCATTTACGCTGGATGCCTACGAAAAACGTCACAGGAAACCCAATATCTGTCCCCGTGTTTTAAATACCGATTTTTTTGTGTTAAATGTAATTGTATTGCAAAATTATCGTGTCGTGGCATCTTTCGTAATAAATGTCTTCTTTCTGTCTTTTTTCCCTCTTGAATCAGTCTATCTATTGTTGAAAGCCGCATTAAAAAAATTACTCTCAGCCAAAAACTGTTAATAATTCAACAGATCTGATACATGTTAAAACTAGAATAAATTCTGCATGCATTGTTCTATAAAACTTGTATTATGAATAATATTGTGACCTTTTATACGTATAATAAAAATATTGGAACGTTGAACCCCTCCCCTACTTAGATATAAAAAATATAAATATTTACTTTTGAAACTTATAATATTAGTTAACATAAAATCTCACGTAGGTGGCTATGA
Organism: Blastobasis lacticolella; assembly: GCA_905147135.1. Taxonomy (NCBI): domain Eukaryota; kingdom Metazoa; phylum Arthropoda; class Insecta; order Lepidoptera; family Blastobasidae; genus Blastobasis; species Blastobasis lacticolella. The sequence continues at coordinate 15,286,204 of LR990056.1, forward strand.
ATGCTGGTGTCAAATATCCTAATTCTAACATTAAGTTTTCATTATTTTTCCCATTTGTTTCTATTTTTTCGGGCAGATATTAAAATGATGTTCTGTTACGGGTCTGGGTGTTCTATGTATAATAAGTATGTATTTAAAAAAAGTATTTAAGTAGTATATCAGTTATCTAGCACCCAACTTTGCTTAGTTTGGGGCTAGATGGCACTGTGTAAATTTATCTACGAATATTTATTATTTATTTATTTATTTTCGGTCTCGGCCGAGAAACCAGTTTCTTTCAAGCTTTTTATTAACTTGCAATGTTTGTATGTTCGCGACAAATCTTGTTATCCCAATTTGACCCACTTTCCGGTGTTTAATTGAGCTCAAATTTGGCATACCTATGAGACTATGGCCGTGTGGTGTCCGGCAGAGTAGAATAGCACCAACCTCTTACACTCGTGGGTGTCGTACAAGGCGACTATTGTTTTCGAGACAAAATATCAAAGCTCCGTAGGCTGGAAAATAGACGACAGCTTTTTCTATTGTTATATTTATAACACTACCATCTCCAACCCGCTTGCCAAGCGTGGAGATTATGGCAATTACCTCCCATTTCGTAGGAGAGGCCCTAAGTCCTGCAGTCGACTGTAATGATGATGTCACTTTTCAATAATATGGTACCATGGAGATAGTCTGAAGACGGAGTCGAACTACGGAACGCAACAAGATAACGCCAGCGTGTTTGCGCTCTTTGGAAAAATATTTTTCATTTGAGAGCTTATCTTATTCTCGGTCTTTAGTTTCAAATTTTAGTCTCGATCGGTCCTTAATGGGAATGTTAAGTTTTTTACAGCACAAGATGCAAACAAGCGTAAGCAGTACCTGTAGTCTATGGTCGTTTGCAATACCGGGGGTAAATATAGTACCTCTTGTAAGATCTACGCACGTACAAAACATAAACGCAACGTCGGCGTTTACGCTAATCCATTTGTTTTAGCGCATCGCCACGTCAGTTCGCATTCGGCAATCATCACGCGTACTCATTATCATATTATTTAATCAATAACAATTTAGCATAACTTTATCAATAAATCACTCTAAAGACACTATCCTGGTTATCATATCAGAAACCCACCCCCAACACCTATGCCGACCCTATACCTTCAACACGTTGCTCTGAGGGTAAATTGTTGCTGAGATCCCAAAAAATTTTCTGCCTTTGGTACCCGATTCCTGCTAGCTGTTTCGAACTGGGCCCCCTAATTATAACTTATTTATAAGGTAGAGTTTCGCCTTTGAACTTCCTGTAATATCCGATATACCTTTTGAATAAATAAGCCGAGTTTGCAGGTACTTTTGCGATTATTTAGCCTTAGCAGTCTGCGTATTACTGAGGGCGTATTAAATATATATCGGCATGGCGAGGCATCATCATCACAGCCCATAACAGTCCACTGCAAGACTTAGGGCCTCTCCTATGAAAAGGGAGGTCATTGCCATAATCTCCACGCTCGACAGGCGGGTTGGAGATCGCAGTGCAGTTGATGTAAATCTACCCAGAAAGATGCTGCTGCCCACCTTTCGGATTTGTCATCACAGCCCGTAACAGTCCACTGCAGGACTTCGGGCCTCTCCCACGAAAGGGGAGGTCATTGCCATAATCTCCACACTTGGCAGGCGGGTTGGAGATCGCAGTGCAGTTGCTGTAAATCTACCCAGAAAGATGCTGCTGCCCACCTTTCGGATTTGTCATCACAGCCCGTAACAGTCCACTACAGGACTTCGGGCCTCTCCCACGAAAAGGGAGGTCATTGCCATAATCTCCACGCTTGGCAGGCGGGTTGGAGATCGCAGTGCAGTTGATGTAAATCTACCCAGAAAGATGCTGCTGCCCACCTTTCGGATTTGTCATCACAGCCCGTAACAGTCCACTGCAAGACTTCGGGCCTCTCCCACGAAAAGGGAGGTCATTGCCATAATCTCCACGCTTGGCAGGCGGGTTGGAGATCGCAGTGCATTTGATGTAAATCTACCCAGAAAGATGCTGCTGCCCACCTTTCGGATTTGTCATCACAGCCCGTAACAGTCCACTGCAGGACTTTGGGCCTCTCCCACGAAAGGGGAGGTCATTGCCATAATCTCCACACTTGGCAGGCGGGTTGGAGATCGCAGTGCAGTTGCTGTAAATCTACCCAGAAAGATGCTGCTGCCCACCTTTCGGATTTGTCATCACAGCCCGTAACAGTCCACTGCAGGACTTCGGGCCTCTCCCACGAAAAGGGAGGTCATTGCCATAATCTCCACGCTTGGCAGGCGGGTTGGAGATCGCAGTGCAGTTGGTGTAAATCTACCCAGAAAGATGCTGCTGCCCACCTTTCGGATTTGTCATCACAGCCCGTAACAGTCCACTGCAGGACTTCGGGCCTCTCCCACGAAAGGGGAGGTAATTGCCATAATCTCCACACTTGGCAGGCGGGTTGGAGATCGCAGTGCAGTTGCTGTAAATCTACCCAGAAAGATGCTGCTGCCCACCTTTCGGATTTGTCCCTTAGTCGCCTCTTACGACACCCACGGGAAGAGATGGGGTGGTGCTATTCTTTGAGGTGGCGGCAACACACACCACCATGGCGAGGCATGGCGTGTCAGTTTACTAGGAAACCGGCACATGTAGACAACTTATGGAGTAATCGTAATTCTATCTGACGATTTGAGTGGTTCAGTGGTCAAAATGCCGGTCTGCCACGCAAGAGGTTCTGAGTTCGATGCCCGGCCGGGCAGAAATTGAAATGATGCATTTTAATTTCTGTTACGGGTCTGGGTGTTCTATGTATAATAAGTATGTATTTAAAAGTATTTAAGTAGTTTATCAGTTATCTAGCACCCATAGCACAAGCTTTGCTTAGTTTGGGGCTAGATGGCGCTGTGTGAATTTGTCCACGAATATTTATTTATTATTTTATTTATCAAAAAAAAATTATTTATCCTGAATACAGAACGACTCAAAGACAAAACAACACTTGAGAACTTTCAGGTTGAACTGAATAACCGGTTTAGCTGCTTGCAGCTGCAGGACTGTATGGATAAAGCGTGGGAGACAGTAAGGGACACCGTCATGGACGTGGGACTTAAGACTCTAGGAAGGAAAAAGAAGCCTAAAAGACATAAATGGTGGAATGAGAGCTGTGAACAGGCAATTAACGAAAGAAGAAAGTTAAAGTTACACTCTGAGCAGGATCCCGATAGGTGGCTGGAAAAATACAAGGACTCACAGAAGAAGTGTAGGAACATGATCCGACAGCTAAAGAGACAGCAATTATCCAATCAATTGCAGCAGATGGAAACTTTGATAAAGGCCAATGCGACTAGGAAGTTTTACCAGGAGGTTGGGACAGTTAAGAAAGGGTTTCAGCCGACCGCCCAGATTCTTGAGGATGACGAAGGAAATCTTATCACTGACCCTGCTGAAATTAGAAACGAGTGGCGAAAGTACTTTGAGGACCTGCTTAACTGCCCCGCTGTCGAGAACCGAATAGAGGAACCTAATTCGGTATACTCTCCAGACGTTGAACAACCAACTTTTGACGAAGTCAGGAAAGCCATCATGAGGTTGAAAAATAACAAGTGCCCGGGAATTGACAGTATACCTGGAGAAGTATGGAAGTGTGGTGGAGGTGCAGTGCAATCAAAACTGTATGAAATAATTGGGAAGATCTGGAATGAAGAGCGTCAGCCAAAAGAGTGGAATACGGGTGTTATATGTCCTATACACAAGAAAGGCTCTAAGAAAAAGTGTTCCAACTACAGAGGAATTGCGTTGCTACCAACGGCATACAAAATTTTTTCTTACATTCTTCTGGGCCGACTGGAACCGTATTCGGAACAAATCCTGGGGGACTATCAGTGCGGCTTTCGCAAAAACCGTAGTACTCTGGACCAAATCTTCCTCCTAAAACAGCTAATGGAGAAGAAATGGGAGTACGCGCAGGACATACACCTTCTGTTCGTGGATTTCAGTAAAGCCTATGATAGTGTCGATAAAGAAGCCCTCTTTCGGATTTTAAGATCTTTCGGAATACCCGATAAGCTAGTCAGGCTGACAGAAGTCGCCACAAGAGTGAGTAAGCTAAGGGTTAGGGTAGGAGGAGAACTCACCGATGAGTTCGAAGTTGCCACGGGCCTAAAACAAGGAGACGCACTATCGCCCATGCTATTTAATTTAGTACTTGAACACGTCATCCGGAAAGTTCTGGCTCTTGACGGCGGAGTTGAATTGAATGGTAAACATAAAATCATAGGTTACGCTGACGATCTGGGGTTGGTGGGGCGATGTGCGGCGGATGTAGAGGCTATGGCTGGAACTCTAGAGGAGGAGGGGCGGAAGGTGGGTCTTAGAATCAACTGCGAGAAAACGGAATACTTCCATATGCGCCGATATAAGGATACGAGAGCAGCAAGGAAAGACCTATCTGTCAATGGGACTATCTATAGGGGCACTGATAAGTTTAAATATCTCGGCGGCACAGTGACCGACACCAACCAAAGACAGGAAGAAATCGACCTCCGTATCCAAAACACCCTGAGATGCGCAGCAGCCCTCCATAAAATACTTGCGTCTAAGCTTCTCTGCTGAAGAACAAAGATACGTGTCTATAAGACAATCATAAGACCGATCTTGACGTATGCGTGTGAGGCTTGGACGTTAACCCAGAAAGAGGAAAACAAGCTCTTAGTGGCGGAACGGAAGATTTTGCGTCGTACTCTGGGACCCACCAGGGGCGAAGATGGAACCTGGAGGACGAGAAAGAATGTAGAAATAGAAGAGCTCGTGTCCGAGCCTAATATCATCGGGGAGATTAAAGCTGCTCGACTTCGCTGGCTCGGACACATTGAGAGAATGGGAGAGGATCGTGCAGCCAAACGTGCTTACCTGGGACGAATAGCCGGCAAACGCCCGGTTGGACGGCCCAGGTATCGATGGATAGACGAAGTCCGGAAAGACCTGCGCGAGCTCCAGATAACGAACTGGGAACAAGTGGCGCAGGATAGGGACCAATGGCGAGTTCTTGTGTCGGAGGCCAAGATCCACTTCGGGTCGCTGAGCCAGCGAAGTAAGTAAGTAAGTAAGTAAGTATTTTATTTATCTGGTCAGGTTCCCCTGTTTACATTGTCAGTGAAGTCAGATGGCAGTCGCTCTACCTGTTATTAGATCTGATCTGCCAAATCCTGGATCATGATCTCGAATTGAAAGTCTCGAGAGTCGAGACAGCTAAAAGTAGGAAAAGTTTCGAGACCTCGAAAAGACCTCTCGAGACCCATACCTTTTATCGAATTACATATGGTGTTAGCCGAGTGTTAACATACATTTTGTAACAGTCGCATGATTTTTTTCGAACCCTCGAATTTGCTCTGTTTTAATGTGAATTTTAAAGTCGGTTCAAGTGTGTATCCTTTCCGATTAATCTAACTTTTGCTAAGTTAGGGCGTAGCTAGGGCCTATGTTAGGGCATCTTTGTAGAGATCCCTTGGGGATGCCTATGCCCAGCAGTGGGCGTCTTCCGGCTGATATGATGACCTAAATAAACATTATTGAAGAGCTACGACGAGGACTCGAAGACATGTGGACTTACAAACCACAACCAGAGCCATAACATTGCTTAGCTGTTTTGCTAGTTGGGAAGTAAATCGATAAACAACAAAACATACACTTAAACATACGTAACACAAATTTAGAGTTGAACAACGTTTACAAAGGTTAAAACTTTTGCAACTTTTAAGTGAATTTTGTAACTCATTGTAAGCTCTCTGTGCCGCTCCATGTTAACAATGTGTTCGCTGCTATCAGCTGATAGCTATACTTAGTAATCGTCATGTTGATAACGTGCACTGATAAAGCTTGTGTTGTGATCAATTGTAGATATGTAAGTATAGCTTACACCTCATAAACAGCGTGTATGTAAAACGCTGAGTCATGCCATCGACAGCTCATAATTAAAGCACCCCACTTCCGTCCCTACCTCTCGCAAAGCTGGCTCGGTGCGTCCACCTATTCCTTTCCGGTTCACTTGCTACCCAAAGCCTCCCCCCTTCCCCTTCCTGACCCTATTGCTAGTTCAAGTAGCTTCGTCGTCCTCGGCCGTTTGCCGGCAGAAGCCCATAGGTTCGTAGCTTTGGTAAAGTGCCTAAAAACACCCCACATATATGGAGTCGTCAAGCGGGATTTGAACCAATCTGCGTCATCTGTAAAGGTACTTGGCTGGCGGTTTCTTCTTTAGTATAGCTAGTGTCAAATAAGACGAGACTTGGCGGGTCACATGGTTCGACTTGCGCTTCATACGATTACCTGCGCGAAATCCCCTCCACTGCCATTTGACAAGTCTCTTCTTTCGTGACGCGGGTTATAAATGTGATAAAATGACCGTAGAATTCATCTCCTTGTCCCTTAGCCACTAGGTGGAAATGTCACAATGTCTCCATCTTCCATAAAACACAGTCACTCATAACCTTAGTAGGTACTACACAATTTTTTGTAAATAGGATGGTCTCTCACAAATTTAACTTCGAATCAGTACTAGAGATGAGTGCTAAACAACGTCACGATAGTATCACTGTGATTTTTCACGAAGGAATTATATTACAAGGTCACGTCATAACTTAAAGGACACACGATAATAAGAAGAACCGTGAGGACCGTCAGTGTCTTTTCGATTCAATTCAATTCAATTCAATTCATTTATTTAATCGTCAACATGGGTTACATAGTTAGTTACATGTATTTTATAGAATTCCATGTTCCACCTTACGGTAAACGATACAATCCACCTATCTAGCTATCACTTTATACAAAACTAGAATAAAATGAAATTCATCCCTTTTAAATATCAGATATTATTACACTAAATTAACAAAAAGATGTCAAGATAAATCATTATTAAATCGTCAATAACTATAATTAATAGAAATAATTGAATGTCAAATTTTTATAAATCGTTGAAATATCAATGTCATTTATCATTTTATATATTATAATTATTATTTATATTACTACATTTATATAAAAGTATCGTTAAGGAATTCGTCACACCGATAATAACATTTTTCGGTCAACATTTCAAAGAGACTGTGTTTAAATTCCGTCACATCTAACTCTCTTATCTGTTTAGGTATCTTATTGTATATTTTGGGGGCCATACAAAAATTACTCTTCTTTCTTCAGTATATAATCTATATCCCTAGTTTCCAGGATGGCGCAGATACTAGTGACGTTATTTATCACCCATTTCTAGCACTTATTCGAAGTGAAATTCGTGGAAGGCCATCCTATTAGCAAAAACCTTAGGTATTACTCACTCATATCTCACACGCGCCACGCACGTCATTCAAGGTCTGAGTAGGAATACTGTAAGGAAAAATTTTATGGCAAATGGTAATAACCGTCGGAAAAGCCAGCGAAAGTACAATTCCACGAGTTAACAGCTTTTATGAGCGTAGATTAAGCGAAACAATTAATTCACTCAACTGGCTGGCAGTCCCATAAACGCCTTATTCCCTCAGATTCAATCGATTTTCAATTTATTATCATTTATTGTGTGTCCACGTTGGATGTAAGGCGGAGCTCCTCCTGAAGTCGGATAATATCAATGCATAAAGTTTTGGACAGGAGACTGGCATGTTATTTGTTAAGCGGAAGTTTGTATGACAATTAAATCTGATAGGGTATGTATCTAAGTACAATACGACCATGATAAATTAAGATTTTGGTGAAATAATACCAGTTGGGGGGAGTTTTGGAATATTTCATTAATTATACTGGTCTAGGTAGGTACAGTCAGGTGCAGACAGAATTAACCCCCCACCATACATTTAAAGTATGCAAGGGGGCTGGGGGTGCCATTCATTCTGCAGCTGACTTTACTAATGCCTACGGTAGGTATATAGGTATTAGGTATTAAGTATTAGGTAATAGGTATTACCTATCTATGAGTTAAAATTTTAGAACCACTGACTACCTACTGAAACAATATTTTTTATGTTATACATGGTCATCCCTACGGTAAACAATAAGACAAACATACGCGAGCCAGCCGATGGAAATTGATCAGTGTGAATCATTATTTCACAAATACTAAAGTACTTAGTTATTTTCGTGTAGTGTCCAGCAGAGTAGAATGGCACCAACCCTTTATACTCGCGGGTGTCGTACAAGGCGATTAAAGTTTTCGAGGCAAAAGATGTAGTCTCCGTAAGCTGGAAAATGGGCAGCAGCGTTTTCCATCGTTATATTTATAAAATACTGCGCCCCCTCCAACCCGCCCGAGAAGCGTGGAGATTTTTTCAAAAACCTCCCCTTTCTTGGGAGAGGCCCTTAGTCCTGCAGTGGAATGTTATGGGCTGTGATGATGAAGGTAGTACTCCTGACTGAAATACAAGCACAATGTAGGTCATCTATAAATATCGCGCAGGATAAATTTTAAGTTAACAGAATTTCGTATTACAATGTGAAAATAACTAATTGGCTTAATTAAAGCGTGGCTTTTTGACGCTGGATTGATATAATAGACGGGGCTGTGACATTAACTGAATTTAAATAAATTTCGTTACCTATTTTGGGATATTGTGATTCAAATTAAGACACGAGTACCTACTTTACATTTCATAATCATCATCATTAAAGCACTTAACAGTCCACTGCAGGACTTAGGGCCTCTCCCATGGATGCGGAGGTTATCGCCATAATATCGGTGGTTTAGAGGGCTCAGTGATGTAAATGTAACAATGGAAAACGTTGCTGCCCATTTTCCAGCTAACGGAGACTCTAGAAGTTTTACCTCGAAGTCGCCATGTTGATGCTATTCTACTCCGCCGGACACCACACGGCCTATTTCGGAATATCGAGTACGTACGATATTCCGAAATACGGGTACCTATTTATGTCTACCCACATACAATACTAAAAAAAGGGGTTAAAAGGTTTTTACGGGGTCAGCAACGCGTGGGTGATGCCCCTGGTATTGCAAACGTCCAAAGGCTGCGGTGACTGCTTACCATCAGGCAGGCCGTAAGCTTGTTTGCCACCTTGGTGGTATAAAAAAAAATACTTCAGGGTGTTTTGGTCACAAAACACGATACGATAAAGTAAGAACGCAATGGGAACGCTCATGTCTTGTTTCGTGGGATTTTCCGATGCGAAGAAACGGAAATTGTATCTTCGATAACTCAATTTTCGGTAACACGAAGTATCCGAGTCTTCATCGTTTACAAAAACATATTCGGTAAAAATATTTTCTGAAACGTCACCCAGGAAACTTACGTTTACGTTAGTATATAGTAAATATTTCTATCTAAAAGAGCGTTACTGGAGCGTCGGTGGCCTAGTGGTTAAGAGGTTCGACTCGTAAGCGAGAGGTTCCGGGTTTGAACCCCAGTTCCGACAAGTACCTAATTTTTTTCTGGGTTACGTACAATTACAGACCATAATCCAGGAATTGGCGACCAGGTATTTACAGTGGAGCGACTACCATCTGACCTCCATGGCCCTGCTACTAAGGGAACCTGGCCAGATTGGATAATGGTAACAAATTCAGTTGCCTGAATTTGCAGGTTTCATCACGATGTTTTCCCTCACCGTAAGAGCGATCGGTTAGAGTTCAACTAATGTACATAACACAGAAAAGATCCAGTCATTGGTACGTGGTCGAAGCGAACCCGGTGCCTCTTGCTTACGAGTCGGATACTCAACCGCACTGTGCCGACACGTTAAATAAAATGAAATTTTATTGAATATGGAGTTTGGGTTACGTGATTTTGCGGTACCGATACGTACATTAGGTGTCCACTGCATTACCCCATCCGTCAAAATATCCTGAATCATTGCAAAGGTGGACCCCGGGCCCTTGCGTGCGAGAGCACAACCGGGGCGTTAACGCGAAGATGAGACTTTCACCTAAAGTTGCGCAACATGCGAAGAAAGACAATTCTCAGTGCCCGTTTATGTGAACGCACTGCGTTCAATATGACTCCCTCATTTGTCAATTTCGCTCGTCACCTTATACAAGCCGCTTTAGTTCAACCTTTATAATGCGTACGGGCAAGAAATGGAATGCGTTGCCTGCGAGTGTGTTCCCTGATCAATATAATCTAGACGCCTTCAGACTTGAGTGAATAGGCTGTGCCTAGACAGGCATGCTCCATCATCGGCTACATCGTCACTTACCACCAAATGAGATGGCGGTTAAATGCCTGGCTAGTCCAATTAAAAAAACCCATATCTTATGGTGACCAATCCCCTTTATCCCGACTGTCAGCTGGCATGATAAACTTTGGGTTTGTCAAGGCAACTGACGTCATGCAAAATGGTCGGAATCAAGCCAAAATGGGCGGGGTCAAGCCTATGCGGGCTGGGTCAAGCCTATTTTTGTCAACCCAATTGACAGTCGGCATGAAGGTGGGTACTGTGAAAAGCGTGTAATGTGTGATTTTTAATGTTGTCCTAGCCTAAGCAGTTTGTGGTTGGGCTAGGATAATATTTGGCCATGGCAGAATAACAGCGGCTGTCGGTCTCACTGGCAGCCATAGCTGAGCCATGGACCATTTTGTTTTGTATAATTAGTTTTTATTTTTTGTTTCTTATGGTCGACACTAGTCTAGTCGATTTTATTTAAATTGTTAATTTTTATGCAAAGCGTTCATTTTCACGGACACATATTGCCGATTGCCACTCAAGTATTGTCTTCGAATTAGAACCCGGTGCGTGCGCGTACTGTGATATCTACCTTATAGTAACGTTTCTAAATCATGTCAGCCAGAAGACGCCCACTGCTGGGCATAGGCCTCCCCCAGAGATATCCACAAAGGCCGGTCCTGTGCTTTCCGCATCCAGCTGGTACATGCGATCTTTACCAGGTCATCGATCCATCTTGTAGGAGGTTGCGTCGTTTCTGAATACGGGTGCTATTTTTGTATAAAATGTAAGTGTAATGTACTAAATTTAATACTTAGGAGATATTAATTATGAGCTCTCGAAATGTCAAAATACCTACATAAAACATTTGTAAGTACCTATACGAAAGTGGTGTGCCACGAGACAAGATTGCAGGCCAAGACAAAGGCGAGGGCGTAAAACAGCCGGCGTTACAGTGATTTTTGCCTATAAACTTATTCTGTTAGGGTAAGTTCGTCTGGTGGAAAGAAGAGTCCTTAAATAAAGCTGGCGACGAGACGGCCTCAATTAATCCAGAATCAATAAAACATCGCTCAATGAGTGTTCCCCCTTTCTATGTTTTGGCAGGGGTGGACTTAGGGAGAGAATGGGACCCACCAAAAGTGAAGTATCAGCCGCCGTGGCCACGCGTATATAGGCGTAAATAGTGGGGTTGAAGACGACGGTAGATGTCAAATCGGTTTTTAGGATGTTCTCTCGCAACTAGATCTTTTTTTAAAAAGCCGCTTTGGTTCTAACTTTATATTGCGTACGGATAAGGAATGGAACACGTTGCCTACGAGTGTTATAACCTGGTAGTTCAAGGCTAGAGTGAATAGGCTGTTCCAAGACGATCATGCTCTATCTTCGGCCGCATCATCATTTACCACCAGGTTAGATGGCGGTCAAATACCTGGCTTTTAAAAAAAACACTTTTTTACCATATAAGGCTAGAACTTTCGACTCATCAACAACTTTTCTGGTACCCATAGGCGTTGTTTAGTTCGGAGTTCAATTGCGAGGCGTGAATTTGTCGAAGATAATTTTTATTATTGCTTTAGTATTGGGGGCGGCCATCCCATTCAGGGATAGTGCCTTGACGGTATACCTATGACGCTATATCATTAAGGAATAACGATTATAAATGCGTAACACATTAGTGAAAGCAGTTTAGATTTATTGACACTAAAGGTCTGTACACCACATTATTCTTAGTTGAACAATCAAAGGGATTAATCGATGTTCAACACTATCGCTTTTCTGCCTATTCGCGATTCTACGCAATATGGATTCCGCACAACTGATATTCATTACATTATTTAGTCTTCAATTTTACACAAACTTTGGATGCGGAGTACGGAATATTTATGCATGCGTGGATGCATGGATTTTCCTGTGTCATATTTAATAAAATCTGTAAGAAAGGAAAACGACACTGTCTCTTAAGATACAGGATTGTTCTTAGTTTAGGATGCAGAATTGTATATTTTTACCTAACTACTGTCACTTTGTACCTATATTATCAAAATAATGTAATTCCTGTCAACAAATTCATTCTTATTTTCATTTATTGTATTTTACTGTGTTAAAGGGAACAGTTGTTAGGTAAAACAAAAACTCCTTAATCCACGAGTGAGACCCCCCAACCCCTAACTCCGTCCCTGCGTGAATCCGCCCCATTGCCTCTCAGACACAACAGAGGCGGCAGCATGACGCACGGGTGACGTCGCGTCGGGGCACTTGTCTCATTTTAGGCTGAAGACTGAACTGAAAGCCATGGCATGGTGACTCATGCAAATGAATATTACAATTTTGTACTTACAGCTCTTTGGCTGGCGGGCGCGCTTGGAATAAAATTGAGGGTGGGTATGCGCCGTTGCTAGCATGAAAAGGGGTCAGTCACGACTCATATGAGTCCATATATTTATCAGGACATGTATATGCGTGTATGCTGCTGTATATTAATTGCTAGTGGACCCGGCGCGACTTTGTTTGCGTAAGATGTAAAAAATCTAAGCGTACATACATACACGGATACATAGCGACAGACGGTGGGAAGCGACTTTGATTTATACATACTACTAGTGGAGCCGGCGCGACTTCGTTCGCATACATCTACTTTACCCCTACGTATCCTTTTTTCTTGTTTATAAACCTTCTTGAACCACTCTATTGTTGAAAACCGCATTACAATCCGTTGCGTAGTTTAAAAGATCTAAGCGTACATAAATATATACATTGAAATTAAAACAGTTAAAAAAGATTTGTCTTCCCTGCGGCAACGAATTCGGGCCAAAATCAACTGCCAAAACCTGCACATTCATGAATGTGCACCACGATCCAATGTCGTTAGTTTCCCCTGGTAGCAAAGTCACGGAGGTCAGTTGGCAGTCGCTTCACTGTAATTACGTGATCTGCCAAATCCTGGATCATGGTCAAGGCGGACCCCGGGCCCTCGTACGCGAGAGCATAACCGGGCCATTAACCCCAAAAATGATTATATAGTAGAGTCAGCAGCCGCAGCAGCAGAAACAAAGCACTAGCTGCTGGCTTTCAAAGCCGCCAGTCGGCAGCCTTTTTCACCAAACTACTGGGCTAAGATGCAATAAATCATATGTGGAAATATTCCAGACTCTGGAAATGTGCGCGCACTGCGGATTTCATATCATAATTCTACCGTCTCGAGTATAATATGTAATATTACACAAAGTATGCATAAAACAAAGTCGCTTCCCGCCGTCTGTCACTATGTTTTTTTTCCCCCTCCTTGTCTTCTTGCCTCCATTGTCCCTATGGAATGGCGCCGTTAGGCATTGCATCACGGGATGAGGGCCTAGTCTAGCTACTTCCGCTTGTTAAGTACTTGCGACTACAATTGCCTTTTTGCGTGCTCTTTCAGCAGTACGCAGCTCTTTTAGTACTTCGGTGGCGTACAAACTAGTTGCTTCCCAATTCGCTTTTGAAAGTAGCATGGCAGTCAAGGTAAGGTAATAGTTAAGCTCGCCATGTCTGCGATTCACCCATGCTTCAATGAGTTTTCCAGTAGGTATTGATAGTTGGTTTCAAAAAGCATCAATAGATGGCGCTCCTACAATTTTGGTAATCTTTTTATAATCTGTATGATGGTGGCAGTGATTTCATGTTAAAGGTTGAACGAAGTTTAAAAATAAATATTTTTAGAAGTTGGCACTGTGTTCCATTATTATTAAAACCTCTAAAATGGTTGAAAACTATTGACAAATACAATATTATCCAATACAACGTACCCAGTGTTTATATCCTGTTTGCTAAGAACCTATTTCAAGCGATTATCAATTACCAAAATTGTCGGGGCGCCATCTAGTAAGTGGTTAGGAATGCTTTAGATACCTATTGGAAAACTGCTCATTGCGTCTGTCACTATGTATCTATGTGTGCCTATGTACACTTAGATCTTTTAGTCTACGACGACGTTTTTAACAATATATAGAGTGATTTAAGAAAAAGGTTTATAAGTAAGAAAAAAAGGATATGTAGGGGTAAAGTTGGTGCGAACGAAATCGCACCTGTTCCAGTAGTAACGCACAAAGTATTTCGGTACTGTATAGGTGTGATGTTCGAAACGTGATGCGCTTAAAGACGTGAGAGTGTAAGACGTGATGCGCTTACTGACCATTAAAACTGACTGGTAGACTGGTAGATATGGCTATTTTAGCTTTAAGTCCGCCTTTGTACTATTTTGTGCATAAAGATTTAATAAATAAATAAAAGCTAGACCTCCATTTTTTGTTTCACTACATAGTGGCATTAAATGTATATTTATTTATTTAACTATTTATTGCACACAATAAAGAAATACCGAGATATAACTGACACAACAGGCACTACTTATTTCTAAAAGAAATTTCACACAGAACAGATTAATCACAGAATGTTATCACATTTTCTCTCCAATTATCGGATTAAAAACGAATAATACAAATACATAGAAAGAATACCTAAGTAGATACCTAATATTATTCTACCCTACATTGTAGACTGAGAGGGCGCCGTAAGTTATCTTACGTCATCAAGTACAAAAAACTCTACTTTGTAGCCCGTGCACAATCTGGCACAAAACGTTGGTCAGACCGTGCACAATCTGACACAAAACGTTGGTCTGCCCGTGCACAATCTGGCGCAAAACGTTGGTCAGACCGTGCACAATCTGGCACAAAACGTTGGTCAGACCGTGCATAATCTGGCACAAAACGTTGGTCTGCCCGTGCACAATCTGGCGCAAAACGTTGGTCAGACCGTGCACAATCTGGCACAAAACGTTGGTCAGATCGTGCACAATCTTGCACAAAATTTTTTTTCTTAGCGATATTAGAGCTCGTCTAGTCTAAAATGACGCGCCCCACTACTTAGTTAGTTGATTTCGATGTGTGAGTGCAAATATTGATAACAACACTTCATCTGTGTGGGAGCCAATGAACGACGCGTTCTCCTACGTTTGAATCTCACCGGCAACCGAATGACCAATGAGGAGTTTTCCAGTAGGTATAGATAGTTGGTTTCAAAAAGTATCAATAGATGGCGCTCCTATTATTTTGGTAATCTTTTTATAATCTGTATGATGGTGGCAGTGATTTCATGCAGCCAACTAAAACTAAACTTAAAAATAAAATGTTTATTAATATAAACATAACTGTTAAAGGTTGAACGAAGTGAAAAAAGAAATATTTATAGAAGTAAGCACTACGTTCCATTATTATTACAACCTCTAAAATGGTTGAAAACTATTGACAAATACAATATTATCCAATACAACGTACCCAGTGTTTATATCCTGTTTGCTAAGAACCTATTTCAAGCGATTATCAATTACCAAAATTGTCGGGGCGCCATCTAGTGAGTGGTTAGGAATGCCTTAGATACCTATTGGAAAACTCCTCATTACAACGGCATTTGTATATGTATTGCGTCCATATTTTAAACTTGCTTGTGTGCGTTAATGCGACAGTGGGGCGCGTCATTTCAGCTTAGACGAGCTCTACTTACAAATCCTCCTGTGTGGGTTCTAGAAGTAAAAAAACCTGTCGGTCTCACATCCTCTTGGCAGTTTCGCTTTTCAGCCACATTAACGTCACTTTTTTATTGTGGTGTCTCCTAATTGGCTAATCGATGTTATGCTATTGTATATTTTCTTTGTTGCACGCTGTGAGATATAAAAAAAAACTTTTTGTTGAGTATTATGTTACTGAAAATAGGATTTTTTCTTTAACTCGATGCCATAGAATAACCTACGGCGCCATTACTCTATTATTAATTCAAAGCCCTCACTAATTGGACCTGCAAACGCAGCATGTGAAACACACGCTGATAAAACAAACCCAGTTGAAGGTTCGCTTGTCTTCAGCTAATTTGGCCCCAGCTAGTAACTACCTCCGAAAATACATCCGTCGAGTTTCCTCAATCCTTGATCCTATTTATACACAGCACAAAGCCTGTGAACGCCATTTGAATTCGTTAAACCTTCGTGAAAAGAGACATGTTTATAGGCTGATCGTTTTTCCTTGATGCCGCTGAAATTGCAGGCGATACGACCAATATACGACCGTAGATTCGATTAAATGCTAATAAAATGTTTATTAGTAATACAAGTTTACTGCGGAAAAATCATGATTATACTGTCTGTTAGATTATGTGCTGGTGATCGATGGATTTTCTGGTATAGGACTTGACGAGTGAATCACCATTAAATTGTTTGATTCTTTGTATACCTATCCAATAATTGTATTGTATTATCTATTAATTAGAACAATAAATTCTCATTTTAAGTTTGTAATATTATTTTAAAAACTATATATAATGAATTGACGTCAATAAGTGTAAAAATAAATAAATTTGAACTTCTAATAAACAATAATAATAACAAACAGTCTATTTCCGGCATTAAGTATTAAAAAGTATTTAAAACAATGTTATTAAGCCCTTATTTTGTTAGCAATATCTTAAAAAACTAAGTGTTAGTGTTAGGCTGGGTTAGGTATTGAGTGTAAAGATTTTAGTCATATGGAGAGCATCGTACACTTGGCGTAAATTTTTTATCTGCAAGTGTAATTATTTTAGTTTACTTATAATGTAATTGTGTAAAAAATAATTATACACGAACCTATTTGAGAGTAACTTTATTTGAGAGTAGTGGCACGACTTCGTTCGCATACACCTACTCTACTCTACCTTTTTTTCCTTGTTTATTTAAAGGTTTATTTCTCTTGAATCACTCTATCTAATGTTGAATATCCGTTGCTTAGTTTAAAAGATCAAAGCGTACATACATACACAGACACACAGGGACTGCGGGAAGCGTCTGTGTTTTATTCTATGTATAGATATAGATATTTCTTAGTTTCGTTTTTTATTATTGCATTGAACATATTTTACACACGGACAGACAGTCCGCTTTCCATCAGGTCCACCTGATGGAAAGCGTCCACCGTAATCCAGCTTAGCAATATAAGGGGAGCACAGGCTGTGCGGTTCTTTAGGTACTTTTTGACGTGCTCTGTGAAGAACCCTATGTTATAGTGAAAAAAGAAAGACTTCGAGACTCATTCGTTCGGTAAATTGAGTTCCACAGTTTAAGATATGTTTGAGCATTGTTCCTAGTTAGATGCATATCTTGTCGGGGTTTTCCGACATCTGTGTTGCTGGTTATGTTACAGATACACAACCAATAGCATTTAAACATGTAACACCCCTAACTTTTCACAGATGCACAGAATGTTGATATTAACGTAAGTAGGAGGTTATGAGTACTTACTCATACTCATGAGTACCTATGTATTACTATAACAAGTTTTTTTTTTCAACCTATTTAGTCTAGCCTTGAAGGCGTCTAGGTTATAATGATCAGAGTGCACACTCGCAGGCAACGTGCTCCATTCACATATAGTGCTGGTAGTGGTATTCTAAAGCGTCTTTCTGTCTGTTCGCGATAAACTCAAAAACGGTTTTCATCAATAGAAATATTGATTCATGGGGAAGGCTTCATAAGTACATGGTAAGCGTCATCTTTCCCCAGATTAAGGTCAAGCCAGGTTATTTATAGAGAATTTGCTTTCATTGCGTCGAATAATGAAGCTTTCCGCGCAGGATCGCCCCATTGCCTACTCCGTGCCCGTAATGAACTCAAATAAAATTAGCATAGGTTATACTTAAGACATTTTATTACGGTGAGGGAAAAACATCGGGATGAAACCTGCAAATTCAGGCAACTGAACTGACTACGACTCTTGTCGGTGGTACAATCACCACTTCTCTCTCCTGTCTGCCATCCTCTTCCTCTTTTCTATTATCACTCTTAAAAAGTTGCCCACAAACCATATTTAAAGCACAATATCGTACCGAAACCCCAAAAAATTACGAAAAATGAAACAACTCGCCTATTGTTCGCTGAGCGAATAGCCTACGGCTTCAGCTCCTTTGAGTGGCGTATTTGAAAGATTTTCCTTTCCTAAAAAATAATTAACTTGTTCGTTCTTGAATAGATGTTTGAACGCGCCTTTTCTTTGTTGGTATTCCAAATATCCGAATGGTTAACATTCTTATTCGAGCAATAAAATAGAAGGGAAACGGAAACCTTTGTAACAAGTTCTGCCTGCGAATGGAGCGTATTTGTATGGACGAAGCTAACACTGGGCAATCTATACATAGTTACGCTCAGATTTTTTCAAACTACGTAACGGATTTTAGTGCGGTATTTAACAATATATAAAGTAATTCAAGAGGAAGGTTTACAAACAACAAAAAAAGGTATGTATGTTGACATTTTATCTTATATTAGGAGCACAGTTGTATTAAATTATTGTAGCTAATTTACTTATTACTTTTGTAGCGACTTCAAATCTTGTAATTTAAGTAATAATACCGAGACAATATTTGTATGCCGCTAATGGCCAATTTTTGCATGGACAGAAATTGTACTTATTTAAAAAGACCAAAACATATAACCTAATATTTTTTTTCAAGTTAACATTTGATTTGATTTAATTTGATTTAGAGAAAAAGTAGGTGTACGTGAACGAAGTCGCGCAGGGTCTCCTAGTTATCAATATACAACTTAATCCTAAACACTAATATAGAGGGCGGAGGTCCGCCTTTCGCACTATGTGCCAGATTCGTCAAGCTAGTCGCTTGACAGGTGAAGGCGGTTTGATTGAGGTAAGTCGGAACGGTTAGTAGGAACAGCTGACAGACGTGTTGCCTTCGCTGTAGACTTTGATCAATGTTATCCTTTGAACTGCCCCGATGAAGTTAATATAACTCGTCAAGTAAGATTTAAAAAATAGTTGTGGCGTTAATGTCCCGGTTGTACTCTCGCGCATGAAGGCCCAGGGTCCGCCTTGACCATGATCCAGGATATGGCAGATCAGATAATTACAGTGGAGCTATTGCTGTCTGAGCTCCGTGACCCTGCCGGAACCAGATCACATTGGATCATGGTTACAAATTCAGTCGCCTGAATATGAAGATTTCATCATGATGTTTTCCCTCACTTCAACTAATGTACATAACTCAGGAAAAAGTCAAGTAAGATTATTGATGTTATTTCTACATAGGACCTCCATTTGGAGTCATCCAACCCGAACAAATTGCTCCGTAAGGTGAATAGGTACCTAAGTAAGTATTTATTTTTGGATAACTGCGAGTATTTTCGTTTACTGACGCCCCAATTGTTCTAATAATGTAGGTTAGGTACTATTTATTGGGTCGTTTTTGCTTTACGATTTTCATATATGAGCTGTTAAATCACAACAGCTAGTACGTAGATGACGTTGCAGTAAATTAAAGAATGAAGAAGAGTAAGTGAATAGAAGAATGTTGGAATAAACTATACATATGAGATGTACTCTTAGGTAGTTAGCAGCGTCACCATCGAATTTCATGGTTTTAATTACCTATGTCAAAAATTAGCCTCTGACTTTTCGTTACGTATTTGTTTTTGACTGACGCATTTATTCTTTCATATATTAATTATTTTATATGCATAACTAGTAGACCCGGCGCGACTTCATTTCTACTAACTACTAATATTTTCTTGCTTATAATCCTTCCTCTTGGATCACTCTATCTATTATTGAAAACCGCATTAAAATCCGTTGTGTATTTTAATGTGGTTTTCCCTTGTACATAGATACGAGTACATAGGGACAGACGGGGCGGGAAGCGACTTTGTTTATAGATACCCACTTATTTCTAATATGGACTCACGTACACTGAATTGGTATTTATTTCATAATTATGCAGTCCACTTTACTTAAATAAAGTGGAACTGCAATGTAATAAATTGTTGAATAAACTGATTTAACTCGAAATATAATGTAGTTCCATCCCGTCACAACACAAAGACAAGAGACGGTTCTGTGAAATGCTTTGTTTCGTATTTTAATCAACGTCCGATACACAGCTTTGCGTTAACGAGAGTGGACGCGAATGTAGGTCACTTTTATATGTGTTTGCATCGAACATTGGCAACTTTGATGTTATAGCTTCTGTTTGAGGCCGTTAAAAGGTTTTGAACGCAAATTCTGAGCCAGGTTAGCGTTCAGACTTTTCAAACCGTGGGTACATAATATTTCTACGAACTAATCATCATCAGCTTGGCGTTAATGTTCCAGTTATGAGGGCCCGGGGTCCGCCTTGACCATGATCCAGAATTTGGCAGGTCAGGAAATTACAGTGGAGCGACTGCTATCTGACCTCCGTGTCCCCGCTACCAGGGGAACGTGACCAGATAAAATGCAAATTCCCCTCCACTGCCAAAGTGACAGTTCCCCACATCCAGACCCCATGGAGCACTAGAGATCTTATTCACCGGCCGGAAAACTATTTAAAATCGTATTGTTTGATTGCGGTTTTCTGTAAGGTGCAGGTGACTTTCCCGGGCGGGTGACTCCAATTCGATCGGGACCCGTATGCGTTAGTGTACTCGTTTTTCCGCAATGTGTCAAAGTAACCTGAAGTCGTGATACCCCTATACCTAAGTGAGTGCTTCACGGAGGGGCACACTGAAAACCAGCGCCATAGCGTCAGCCGTGGCTCATGCTGAGTGTGGCCCCGTTGCACGTCTCTTTATGCCACAGGTAACGAAGTAACGATAGCATTGTCCCTTTCTCATTGTTTCTTGTATGCTGTATTATGCCAGTATTGTGCCCAAATTTACTGTATTATGTGTGAGATAGATGTAATAAACTATTTTTATTTATTTAATAGGTTTAAGAGAGGCAATAGACTGTGAGGACGCTGTAGGTTATCCTACGTCATCGTACAAGAAAAATTCTGCTTTGTAGCGATAACCTACCTGAGAGTGACCTAAACTTCGACTTTTCTTAGCGGTAACACTTACCTACGCTCTTGTGTGGGTTCTAGTAGTAAAAAAAACCGGTCGACCTCACATCCTTTTGGCAGTTTCGCTTTTCAGCCACATTACTCACTTTTCTTTTCGGTGACATTAATGTGGCTGAAAAGCGAAACTACTCGATGCCGTAGTATAACCTACGGCATACGGCGGCTGACGATCTGAGTGGTTCAATGGTTAACGTCTGCCACGCAAGAGGTCCCGAGTTCGATTCCCGGCCGGGCAGAAATTGAAATGATGAATTTTAATTTCTGTTACATGTCTGGGTGTTCTATGTATAATAAGTATGTATTTAAAAAGTATTTAAGTAGTTTATCAGTTATCTAGCACCCATAACACAAGCTTTGCTTACTTTGGGGTTAGATGGCGCTGTGTGAATTTGTCCACGAATATTTATTTATTTATTTATTTATCCTCCTAATCTATAACCTCTCTTTAACCTATTAAATAAATAAAAAACGTTTATTACATCTATCTCGAACATGGCACAGTACATTTGGGCACAATACATGGCATAATTCAGCATACAAGAAACACTGAGAAAGGGACAATGCTATCGTTACTTCGTTACCTGTGCCATAAGGAGACGTGCTACGGGGCCACACTCAGAATAAGCCACGGCTGACGCTAAGGCGCTGGTTTTCAGTGTGCCCCTCCGTGAAGCACTCACTTAGGTATAGGGATATCACGACTTCAGGTTACTTTTACACATTGCAGAAAAACGAGTACACTAAATTTATTTTACTGGCAATAATAAAGTATATAGAGAAAATATAACTCGACGCAATTGAGTATTATATAACCTTAATGAGCCGCCTTCATTATTGTACACCATTTAAAATTTGTCGGTGTATACTATCAAAGTTTGGTGACAATGTCTACTAAGTCAAATGTTGACTTATTTGACAAGAATCATAATTCCATAGAGAAGGGCGCTAGGTCTTTTTCCGAAACGTCATTATTCTAATTTCACAATCGGGACATGTAAGTTTCTTTTGGTGGTGGTGTGGTGTGTGGTGCCGCCACCTCAAAGAATAGCACCACCCCATCTCTTCCCGTGGGTGTCGTAAGAGGCGACTAAGGGACAAATCCGAAAGGTGGGCAGCAGCATCTTTCTGGGTAGATTTACATCAACTGCACTGCGATCTCCAACCCGCCTGCCAAGCGTGGAGATTATGGCAATGACCTCCCCTTTCGTGGGAGAGGCCCGAAGTCCTGCAGTGGACTGTTATGGGCTGCGATGATGAAGTTTCTTTTTCCGTCACGTTCCTTCTTATCCATGTCCCATTGTTGGCGACATTCGAATTGTGTCACAGTGTACTACATCCTTCCGGTGTTGCTACATAAAACGCAGAACTAGCGCCACCATTGCCAGGTCACCTTTGTCACTGGTCAAGCTTTAGGTATTAGGTACTCACGTGTGGCGAGCTGACAGACTTCCGGCTGTCAGTGTTGCTGGGCTGGCGGGAGAACGAGGGCGCGTGCAAGCTGTGTGGAGAGCCAGGCTCCGAATCTGTCTTCCCGTCGTTGCTGCTGTTGCCTTGGTCCTGGATGAGGGTATTGTGAAGTGAGATTTGAGGCTTACATTCCCACCGTTGCAACTCCTGTGTGGCCAGGATCTACAGCGGCGACCACACACAGGTCCTGAGTTTTAACACTTAGGCGCGCTCGAGGACAAGCTAATACTGTCTTGGAACCCGCAACAAATTGAATTAAGAAGTTACAGATAGGAGTAGGAAATATAGTGTTCCCGACCTCCTCCCTCAAAAAGCGGAGACAGCGTAAAACAAAATAGGCCAACTCAATGCCAGAAATCAGAGTAAACGCACCACTGACGTATACTAGATAATCAAGTTATGTCTAATAACCCTAGTTAATTACATCAGGTCTAACGTTATGTTGCCCATAATAATTATGGCAAAAGCGCTTAAAATCTTTAAAGTTGCCCAAGGCTTTAGATTTGTCGCTTACTGGCAGACATAAATGTTTGAAATATGTAAAGCTTTCCCCATGGAATTTCAGTGTAACATGGATTTACAAACGCACAGCATTCGATCCGAATCCAAGGACAATTCTGCCTGTGGACGCCTGAACTATTTCTATTGGATGGTGCAAACGATCAATTGCTATTGTCAATATTTACCGTGATTGGAAGCAATGAAATTGGAAAGTTCTGTGATTGGCAGCCATTGACACAATTGATACTACTTTCTTTTTACACACACACACACAAACACACACAGACCATAATCTTATTTTAAGTACTTATTACTATATCTTCTTTTTTTTTTACTTTATTTAATTACTAGAATTTAACCCACTATGAATTTGTTATGTTGCCCACGGTATAGTTTTACCTAAGCATAGATTAATCCATAGATACAATCTGGCCCCACGATACAGGCCTGCCCTAGTGTGGGGGCTATAATAACCTTTCCATTTATCTGTAACACTAGTTGACGTACTGGAAACGTGTAACAACATAATATGTATTAATATGATTTTTTTCATAAACTTATTTGTATTTGTATTTTTAGGCTCTCTCTCTCTGTGTGTTTGTTCCTTAGTTTTAATAGAGAATTATTATTTTATACAGGCAGTCTTAGGTAAGATTGATATAGCTTGACCCTCAGAGGAATATCCACGTCAAAGCTACTCGCTACGCGACGCTAAACGCTACACGAAGCTACGTGCTACGATCCGATCGGAGGGGAATCGGGACTTATCGACTACGTTCGGTAGCACCGATAGGTCGCCGCAGGCCCCTGCCTGCTTCCTACAACTAGGTTGTTTTGGGCACTACGCGTAGCTACTTGGACAGGTCAGCAATCCCCTACATAATCTTATAGCGAATATAAAAGTACCGAGTAGAGCCCAGTCTTATATTTTATTTATTTTATTATTTATTCTTCATGCACTAAAAGTACAATTTGTATATGTATGTCTCCACTTACGCCTTACAAACCGCGTATGCGCTCTCACCGCGTAGCATCGTGCAATAAACGCGCAGCGTCCGCTTAGTCACCGCGTAATGGTCAGTCGCGTAGCAAAAACAAATTCGTCCATTGACTCTGTTACACAGATTCGCGTCCTTGAATCTGTGAGAGCGTGAAACAATATACTCGTATTTACGCGGGAGCAAGAGAGACAGGTAGTAATAAGTTAATGTACGCATTTATTTTTGCTACGCGACCGACTCATCCTTGTGAATTGAGACACCCTCGTCATACGGATACACTATGGAGTATCCGCATGAGTAGAGTATCTCAGTTCACACGGATGAGTTTCCAAAATCAATATATTTAATTTATTATAGCCAATAATACCGGGATTAGTGGGTGATACATTAATTACGTTTCCCACGGAAACGGATCCCGGTATCAGTGATCCAAATCGGCGGGATCCATTTCCAATTCAATCTGATCCCCAAGATCCGTGGATACATCCCCGTTGGCTGTGCGTTTCCTGTATCGGTCATTACAGGTAAGCTGTTTGTAAGACATAGACATGTTGATTACTTGGCAATAAACGTGAACGAAGACATATCCTCCTCCTCTGTTCGTATTCCTCACCCCAGTCCTCATCACAATGCAGATCGTCGTAAAAAGTAGTGTGTAAAGTGAAGCGGATCTGATCGGGATAAAGCGCTGTCCAATGCAACGGTTGTGCGACCATGGTCGTTCGTACATGACTCAAAAAAGAGATGGCGGCAGTGTGATTTGAACCCGGTACCTCTGGCTTACGAGTCGGATATTTTAACCACTAGGCCTCCGACGCCGTATCTGCGTAGACATGGGTTATAATTCTCACCGCTAGCTGCAGGCTCCTCGCGAGCTCGTCGGCCCCGCGCGCGCGCCGCTCGGGCAGGACGTACTTCGGCACCGATTTGAAGAACCACGCGCCGGACTTCTTCCACATTTCGCGGGTCTCAGCGCAGAGGTTGCACATGTATTGCTCCCTCGAGCAGATTGGGGACCTGTGGGGTGTGATGGGTTATCTGGGATGGCTATTTAAAAACAAAAAAATA
The DNA here is from genome assembly GCA_905147135.1 of Blastobasis lacticolella. Classification (NCBI taxonomy): domain Eukaryota; kingdom Metazoa; phylum Arthropoda; class Insecta; order Lepidoptera; family Blastobasidae; genus Blastobasis; species Blastobasis lacticolella. The sequence continues at coordinate 15,311,293 of LR990056.1, forward strand.
GTAATATTGATGTTGAAGACCCGATTGTGCTCTCGCGCACGAGGGCCCGTCGTCCGCCTTGACAATGATTCAGGATTTTGCAGATCAGGTAATTACAGTGGAGCGACTGTCATCTGACCTCCATGACCCTGCTACCAGGGGAACCGGACCAGATTGGATCATGGTTACACATTCAGTCGCCTGAATGTGGTTTCCAGGTTTCATCACGATGTTTTCCCTCATCGTAAGAGCATCGGTTAGTATTGAACTGAAGTTAAGATGGCTGGCTAAATCGCTGAGAAAGCAATCCTCGGGAAAGTCTGCGATACAATGAACATCTCTCCGTGTACCTCGTCTACGCAAACACGGTCACTCTGACAAGAGTGTCCGACTAAGAAGAAGAGATTATTTTTGCTTAATGGTTTTCTTTTTGGCGAGGCAGGTGATTTTCTTGAAAAGACAATTTAGAGAAACGTCATTTTCTGGGTTTGTCATCTTCTCAGTAGTCAACTTCGAGGGACGTCATTTTCTAGTTTAGTCATCTTTTTACATTAATGTATTTTTTTTTCGAAAAAATTCTACTTTCACCTTGACAAATTATCAAGATTGCAAAAGTAATTTCTTACATCAATTAGGAAACTGGATCCTAAAAGGAAAGATTGGCTGTTTCTATGCCTTTACGAATTAATTTTCAAATGAAGTCAGGGGATCTCATATTTAATTAAAAGGTTAAAAGCTTTGGCTTCATTTTCGTAACTTTACAAGTGGGTATCTTTTCAGTCTTTAGCGATTCGCTCCGACGCCGACGTTGCAAAAAGGTACAAAAAACTGCGTAAAACTTAATTATAGTACGTAGGTATCGTACATGTATGTAAATTCTTTATTGCATAATAAATACTGGAGCACTTCGTTGTGTCGTCATCATCATCATCATCTTGACTTTATGTCCCGGTTGCGCCCCCGCGCGGCACGCGAGGGCCCAGGGTCCGCCTTCCCGCTACTCTTGGCCCACTTCGCTCGGTCTTCGGCATCCTTTGTGGTGAGCTTATTGGCACGCATATCCGTTCTGACTACGTCAAGCCATCGCTTCTTGGGCTGGCCTCTCCTTCCCGGGCCCGGCGGGGGCGGCATGGCCAGACACTTGTTCCCCACATAGCTTGCCGGTCTGTGCAGGACGTGGCCATACCATCGAAGGCGGCACTCTTGCAGCTTTTCTGCGATGTCACGAACGCCAAGGCTACCCCGAATGTGGGAATTTCGAACGCGATCCTTTCGAGAAACTCCAAACATCCACCGCAGCATCTTCATTTCCGTGACGCGCAGCTCCTGCATGTGTCGCTCTAGTAGGGGCCAAGTCTCGCTGCCGTATAGGAGAGCAGGTCTAATGATGGTCTTATAGACCTGAGGGCCTAGTGTGAGTTCCGCTTCGATTTTACTTAACTATCGCGTTTGCGTTTACGTCGAAATTAGAATGAAGAAAAAAAACTTCATTTACGTACCACTAGGCGGCGCTATATATTTTTTCATACTAATTTTCACGTAAACGCAAACGCGATAGTAAAGTAAAATCGAAGCGGAACTCACACTAGGCCCTCTGTCCCTTCAGCTTTATCGACATTTTAGGGTCACGAATGACACCTGTCATCTGTCGCCATTTGGCCCAAGCTGCGGATATTCGGGCTTTGACGTCGCTGTCGATGTCCCCGGTTGCGCTTAGTACAGATCCCAGGTATCTGGCCTGATCCGTGCGCTTGACTTCATCTTCGCCTGTGCGCACGGGTAGAGGATCTGCACTGTTGCAGGCCATGTACTCTGTCTTCGCCACATTGATCGTAATAATTCGTGAATTGTGGTAACACGTATCTACTCGTATATGGGTTCTCTCTGTGTGTGGTCTGTAGCTGCCGAACGGGTGGACTGATTTTGATGCGGTTGTCTTTATTCAAAAACCAGCTTAATCGTCTTATTTAAAATCGTTGAGCATAAGTAAATTGGTCATAGAACGTATGTAATCTCTTTATTGTATAACAAGTACCGGAGAACATTCATCATAGAACTTTGTCGTGTCATGATTGACCGTAATAAGTCGTGAACAGTCGTGATTTCTTGATATATTCTGAAATTGTTGTGTAATTTCTTTCCACCAGGACTTTTCCGGACCCTGTGCTACTATAGTAGAGTACCTAGCTACTATAGTACAGTAGACTACAGTCAGTACATAGCATCTCTCTAAAGCCCAGACAAATGAGTTGCGAATGTGCTTGAGATCGCTTAAAGGTTTAAACTGACTTTGTCTAAATTCAGTAGCCTAAATTAATAAGCATAAAGCGTTAGAGTAAATCAAAGTGGAATGTATTGCTCATAAAATCATCATCATCTGGCGTCAATGTCCCGGTTGTGCTCTTTTAATAAGGTATCTGTCGCTCCGCTGTTCAGAAGCCGTGATACAAAATTTACCTTATTTTATGAGCAATATAATGGCCGTGTGGTGTCCGACAGAGTAGAATAGCACCAACCCCTTACACTCGTGGGTGTCGCACGAGGCGACTTATGTTTTAGAAGCAAAAGATCTAGAGTCTCCGTAGGCTGGAAAATGGGCAGCAGCGTTTTTCATTGTTATATTTATAACACTGCGATCTCCAACCCGCCGGCCAAGCGTGGAAATTATGGCAATAACCTCCCGTTTCGTGGAAGTGGCCCTTAGTCCTGCAGTGGACTGTAATGGGCTGTGATGAGATGAGCAATATATTCCACTTTGGTTTGCTCTCACGCTTTTTGCTTCTGAATTTAGTCAAATGTAATAACTGCTAACCAACGAGGCAACGCAACTAGCTTTCTGGACTTCATTCCGCGGGACAACGGTGTGGATGATTTTTTTAATATACAAATATTATAGTATTAGTGTTTAATTTTTATATATATAATAAGTAATAATCACATTAAAAACAAACCAAAAACATCGAACTTACTTGTGCGGTGGCGTATCAATGACGCACTTAGGACATGCCGCGTGCCGGCAGATGACGCAGGTCCGCAGCGGCGCCAGCAGCCTCGCTGACTCGCCGCAGAGCAGGCACGCGCGGGGCGCCGGCCCCTGTGCCGCGCGACGCATGCCTGGGGAACACATGTAGTTTGTACTACACACTCTTCTTTGTTGTCTAAGGAGGTGTATGGTCAGACAGGTCCACCTCCTCAGCAAGGGTGCTCCATTGCGATTGGTAGAGAATGTAGAGAATGTAGAGATTGCTTAGCGATCCTATTGCTTGACGATGGCGACGTTCAATTCCAGCTAGGCGGTCGTACCCTAGGACATTAACAACCTAGCAATCCTATCTGTCAGCCATTCTAGTGACAAGTGAAACATTTATTGATAGTGCCGTTAAACGGTGTCCTAATTGGCAACGGTCGTACGACGTTCGTCGTACGACCACGCTCGCCAATTAGGACTGCGTCTAAGGGGAGCTGATGCGGTAACGGCCTTTCAGGTGCAAAATAATGATTTCGGGAAGGAGATCATTATACATATAAACGTGCTGTAAAAACAGTTGGAATAATTATAAAATTTTCTATGTCTGCACTTTATCACGAAATCGGGAAGGATTTCGTTAAGAAGTAAGATAGATTAAACCAAGCAAACCCAATGTGCGTACCTAAAGTATAACATACGAAGCCAAACCGCTGGTAGTCTACCTAAAGAATCGCCCGACAAACTTTATTAGCAGAAAATTTGATATTCCTGTCACAAAGCGTCTTCTATACCTCCCTATTCTCTCTAACAAGGCACCAATCAGTTACTTTCCTACATTAGCCACCTTTAGCAAACAAAAGTATGTACCGAAACTAACAGTTTCGTCGGTAACTTTCGAGGGACAAGTCACAGAAACTCCGACGTCTAAGTTCCAAGATAATGACGAAAATGTTTCCTTAACCTACTTAGGTACACTCGGCCGAAATGGGGCTTACCCAGGGAACTAGCTTGCGGGTTTTACAGAGACTGTAAGTTTCAAAAGCCATGTAACATACATACATAAAGCTCACGCCTCTGTCCCACAGGTGGGGTAGGCAGAGACTATGGACCGCCACTTTTCACTGTTCTGACATAACTCCCTAGCCTCGAATATATCATATCATATAAAAACTATGTGAAAATCATAACATATATCATATCATTAGACATAGAGGTATATTTATTGGTAAATTATTTATAGGTCAATTTAATTTCATACCATCACTATTGTTTATGGTCATTCTTTTGTGATTTATGACATCGTATTACGTAATATTACAACAAGGTTGATTTTCCTTTGCAGTACCCAAAGTTTCTTACAGTTCCAGAGTTTATCATTTTGTTTTGCCCAATTAGCTATCTTTAACCCCAGACACAACAAAAAGGGGTTCTTACTTTGACACGTGTATGTATGTCTATATGTGGTCTCGTAGCTGCCGAACCACAGAGCAAAAGAAAATTTGACAGTTGAAGGTTGCCTTCCAATACTTTTAAATTACCTTTCCAATATTTTTTTCCGATTACGATGTGGTTTCCTTATTTGAAAACCAGTTTATTCGTCATAGCTCTAAGCTTCATTTATTATAAAATCGTTCAACATTAGTAGCGATATTTAGGTACACAAGAAGTTTGAGTACCTAAGCTCTTTTATACGGACTGTACCTAGGTAAATACTACTACTTAGGTAGGTACTTTTAGATAAATAGGTACTTAAGTGAGCTTCAAATGAGACAAGTTTCCCGGGATCCTTCATGAGCTCGTATATCGTATATCTATGTGAATGGCTGTATAACTCACATCAACTTGAAATGGCTTTTATATTTTACTGTTGATAGAATGGCTTGCTCGTGATTTAAAATGGAAGTAGGTATAATAACGGTTCTTATATGGGTCGGAGCTATGTAATTTAAGAGAGGAAATCGAAGACTTGGTCCAACACTATGGCTGATTTTATGATAAAGGTTTTTACGGGGTCGGCAACGCGTGGGTGATGCCCCTGGTATTGCAAATCCATAGGCTGCGGTGACTGCTTACCATCAGGCAGGCCGCAAGCTTGTTTGCTACCATAGTGGTACAAAAAAAAACCTATGACCTGTCACAACTCCGGAATATTGGACTAATAATCTTTTTTTCTGTATTACGACTAGTGTACCCGGCGCGACTTCGTTCACGTACACCTACTTTACCCCTACCGACTCTTTTTTCTTGCTTATAAACCTTCCTTTTGATTCACATTCTATTGTTGAAAACTGCATTAAAATCCTTTGCGTAGTTTAAAATATCTAAGTGTACCTACACATATGCATACGTAGATACATAAGGACAAACGGCGGGAAGCGACTTTGTTTTATACTATGTATAGATGTACTATTTTTGTAAAACTGAGCCCACCTTCCAGCCTTGCAACCAGGCGTCCCACCCTCCTTGCCTCGACCTCCTCCAGTCTCTTGGCGCGCCGCACCACGGCCGCGATGGCCTCGCACTCCGCTGCAGACAACAGGGGCACGCCTCTACCCTTCATACTATCTACCAGGATACTGTGGCTTTTTGTTACGCTAGTTGGCGCTGTGCTGGTGTTGGAATAGCTGTTTTTTTTATCGAAGTGAGAGCTAGGATTCTGTAGACATGGGAATCTGTATAGCTGAGAATCTGTATGGCTTGGAAGCTGTAGGATTGGGAATCTGTAGATTTAGGAATCTGTAGAGCTGTGAATCTGAGTTTTAACCGAACCCACCTTCCAGCCTTGCGACCAGCCGTCCCACCCTCCTTGCCTCGAGTTCCTCTAGTCTCTCAGCGCGCCGCACCACGGCCGCGATGGCCTCGCGCTCCGCTGCAGACATCAGGGGCAAGCTTCTACCCTTCATACTATCTTACCAGGATGCTGTGGCTTTTTGTTACGCTAGTTGGCGCTGTGCTGGTGTTGGAATAGCTGTTTATTTTTCATCGAAGTGAGAGCTAGGATTCTGTAGACATGGGAATCTGTGAAGCTGAGAATCTGTATGGCTGGGAATCTGTAGTATTGGGAATATGTAGATCTGAGAATCTGTAGAACTGGGAATCTGTAGATTTAGGAATCTGGAGAGCTGGGAATCTGTAGAGCAGTGAATCTGAGTTTTAACCGAACCCACCTTCCAGCCTTGCGACCAGACGTCCCACCCTCCTTGCCTCGAGCTCCTCTAGTCTCCCGGCGCGCCGCACCACGACCGCGATAGCCTCGCGCTCCGCTGCCGACAGGGGAGGCGAGCTTCTACCCGTCATACTATCTTACTGTTTTCGGTCACAGCATCCTCCTACAGCCTTTTGCCAATCCTCAATCCACCTGACCGACTCGCATCCTACCTACACTACGCGATAGACAGTTGCTGTGGCTTTTTGTAACGCTAGGTGGCGTTGTGCTGGAGTCTCTATAAACGTGGGAATCTATAGAGCTGGGAATCTGTAGAATTGGGAATTTGTTGAATTGGGAATCTTTAAAATTAGGAATCTGTAGAGCTGTGAATTCGAGTTTTAACAGAACCCACCTTCCAGCCTTGCGACCAGGCGTCCCACCCTCCTTGCCTCGACCTCTTCCAGTCTTTCGGCGCGCCGCACCACGGCTGCGATGGCCTCGCGCTCCGCGGCCGACAGCGGGGGCGAGCTGCGGGCCGCGCTCCAGCCCGTGCGCAGTCTGAGGGTAGAGAATTGGAGATTAGTAAGGCTGTGGTGTCTGTGAGTTACACAACATACCTATAATTTATTCGCGATAAGAAAATAGTGAGTCATCGTTGTCCGCCAGTCTAGCCCCACCCTTCCTCGCTCGCTATCCACTTCCACCACTCGCTATTTTCTTGACGCGAACGGACTATAGTCTCCGTTTTTAAGGTAACATGGTTAACCAGGAACCGTAATAGTTTCGCCATGTCCGTCTGTCCGGGTTTATTTCAAAACGATTTGTACTAGAAAGCTGAAATTTGGTATGGTTATACATACGAATTACGCCGATAAAGTTGTCTAATAAAATCTTTAACACGAACTATATAATAAATAAATTAAATTCAAGAAAAGAAAGGTGTAATGTGGAAAGCAATAAAACTACAGGATCTCGTAGATGAGGCTACACCTCGTAGCAAAATGCTACGAACACTGGTCGGTGGTAAATAATGCACATCGGTTAGTTTCGGTTTCGTATTTACTCACACGCATATCACACGTGGACGACGCCCTAGGAATCCTAATAATGTTATATTTTTAACCCCCGACAAAAACAGAGGGGTGTTATAAGTTTGACGTCTCTGTCCCTCTGTGTGTCTGTCTATGGCTGGTAGGTGCCGAACGAATGGACCAATTTAGATGCGGTTTTCTATTTTTGAAAGGCAGTCTAATCGAGATGGTTGGTGACTAGATGCTTAGCGGTCCAGGGGATTTAGCATTTTCCTCCAACGCCACATCTCGAACGCTTCAGTTATCTTCAGTTTCTCGTGTCCATGTTTCTACTACATATAAAAATATTGGAAACGCTAGAGCTCTGACCAGACGCTTTCTATTACCTAAGGCTTGTATTTTTGTATTTTTTTTGTATTTATTTATTTAATTCAAGGTACATAAATGAATAATGAATGAATGAATAAAAAAATAAATGAATGAATGAATGAATGTTTCTTAACAATACCCGGATGGGTTTGTCTGTGTCTATCTGGCTATTTATTACAAAACACACTCGTTCACTACAAAATCTCAGTTTCCAAGTTTATCGGATACACACCCACATTATCAATATCTATTTTTAATTCCAATAACATATTGTGTTGGCTCGACACAATACCACAATACTAAGGTAAACAAAGCAAAACACAATTCTAAGAGTACACTTGGGGGTAACTTGCGCTTTGATCGGTGCCAAACAATTTCAGTCTACCCACCTCAAAAAAGTAAATATACTAGGTAGAGCTCGTCTAGTCTAAGATGACGCGCCCCACTACTTAGTTAGTTGATTTCGATGTGTGAGTGCAAATATTAATAACGACACCTCATCTGTGTGGGAGCCAATGAACGACGCGTGCTCCTACGTTTGAATTTCACCGCCAACTGAATGACCAATTACAACGGCATTTGTATATGTATTGCGTCCATATTTTAAACTTGCTTGTGTGCGTTAATGCGATAGTGGGGCGCGTCATTTTAAATTAGACGAGCTCTACAGGGGTAGAGCTCGTCTAATCTAAGATGACTATTAATGATGAATAATAGATAGAAATGAATGATAGAAATAGATGAATAATACATTGCCGGTGAAATTCAAACGTCGTTCATTGGCTCCCACACAGATGAAGTGTCGTTATCAATATTTGCACTCACACATCGAAATCAACTAACTAAGTAGTGGGGCGCGTCATTTTAGACTAGTCGAGCTCTAGGTGAATTACAAAAATATTATACGAACCTAAGTACCTACGAGTACAATGCTAAGTACCGACTCTTAATCAAAGAACATAATTCGTATTTCAACCCTTTCTGAAATATGACCTTCCCCGGCCACCGAGTGCATTAGTGGATATGGGGGTTAAGTGACTCTGATTAGAGTGCGCGTTTGCTCGCAACCTTCACCTTGAATTACCAGCTGGTGTTAGTAGATTATTGTAACTGGGTGGAGTTGTTTTTCTTTGCTTTTAGGATAAAGAAGCATGTTTCCTGTATGCTGGTGATCGCTTATTTCCAACATATTTTAATTTTTTTTCTTTCAAATCTTTATTTATTTAAAATTTCAAGTTCCTACTTACAGGCTGCTACGGTTCTAAAGACCTACCCTAAGAGGCCGTACCAGATGACTAATGTGACAAAGGCCGACCAAAGGCCCATTGTCGCGCTGACACATCTCGAATTCGACATTTTTTTCTAGTTAAATCATCATCATCATCATATCAGCCAGGAGACGTCCACTGCTGGGCATAGGCCTCCCCCAGAGATCTCCACAAAGGCCGGTCCTGTGCTTTCCGCATCCAGCTAGTACCTGCGATCCTTACCAGGTCATCGATCCACCTTGTAGAAGGCCTACCCACGCTGCGTCTTCCGGTACGTGGTCGCCACTCGAGAACTTTACTGCCCCATCGGCCATCTATTCTTCGAGCTATGTGCCCTGCCCACTGCCACTTCAGTCTGGCAATCCTTAGAGCTATTTCGGTGGTCTTGGTTCGCTTGCGGATCTCCTCATTTCTGATTCGAAAGAAACTCCGAGCATAGCTCTTTCCATTGCCCTTTTGGTAACAGTGAGCTTTCTTATAAGGCCCACAGGCCCAAGGTCTAGTTAAATATCTCTATTGAAAATGTTATTTGAAACGATCTTCGAAACTAATACATTCTTACCTTGCAATTGAGATTCAGTGACTTTTTAACAGATATTTGTGGCTAGAGTATTCTAATATCGGAAGTTCGATAATCGCTCCCCAGCTTAGACTCTTGCCTAAAAAGTAAAGTAAAGGCTTCGAAAATTACAAGGCTGATCGAAATCAACAAGTAAGCAAAACTGATTGAATAATGGAAACGTCCGTCTGTATGCTAAAAGATGAACGTCTTCATTATTCAAAATCAGCTTGCTTACTTGTTGATTCAATCAACCTTCTAATTTCTCAAGTCGCTTGATTTTTAGACAGAGTCTAATGGCCGTTTTACTAAACTTAGGAATCACCTAAACTCCATGTTAACTAGTTTTCGCCAATCAGCAACGTCCAAATTGAGATAAATAAACAATAAAATAAATAATCGACGACAAATTCACACAGGCCATCTAGCCCAAAGTAAGCAAAGCTTGTGTTATGGGTGCTAGATAACTGATAAACTACTTATATACTTTTAAATACATACTTATTATACATACAATATAAGAACTTCGCCGATTTCTAAGTATAGTTAAAACGGCAATGAGTCTCCGTAAACCATAAAATGGACAGCAAAATTTTTTTGAGTATTTAGAACATTGCGATCTATAAACGCTTAGATCTTTGAATCTACGCAACGGATTTTAATGAGGTTTTCAACAATAAATAGAGTAATTCAATAACGTGAAAAAAAGAGTTAGTAGGGTAAAGGTGGGGTAGGGTAACGTAGGGGTGGGGTAGGGGTAGGGTCGTGTAGAGGTATGACACCACGCGAACGAAGTCGCGCCGAGTCCATTAGTTTAGTTGTGCAGCTATAGTTACCGCTTTCCATCAAGTGCACTGTTTACTTGTACCTATGCCATTGAGTGTACAAACACATAAAGAAATCCGAGTTTCGTACGGGACGGTTTTGAAGCCCGGAAAAGGTCGGTTTTTTCTTGCGGGTGGTCAATACAATCAATATTGCTACATACCTATATGGGTATACAAAGAACACACTGAAGGTTATGCGGTCCCTGGCCGCTCATAAATATTTGAAATTCGAATGCTATATTTTTAAAACATAAGAAACTTTATCATTTTTTTTTTGCTTGTAATCGCTTGTCATTTTTTTTTATCACAAGTTGCAGTTCATCGTCCGTAACAAAAAATATTTTAGGGTGTAGATTTTTTATGATTTCAAAAGTTCAGTTTTCGCAAGACTGCACTGCTCGTCTTCAAAATGCTTTTGGGAGGGCAGAACTTCATTTGTGCGTCTTAAGGTACGCAGAATTTGATATGGGCCGTGTTTCTCTCTGAGCAAAATGTGGCTACTGTCAGGCAACAAATTGAAGAAAACCGACGTATCACATATGAGGAGATTTTATAGATTGGTATGAGTCAAATTTAAAAAATCTTACATCAACATTTAAAAGTTTGTTGACGCTGGATTCCTCTTGAACTCATCCCAGAACAAAAACAGACTCGAGTTCATTGGTATAAAAAAAATGGTTAAAATACAATCACGGAAGATCAAATGCTGTCTATGACATTGTGACAGGAGATGAAACATGGATATATGGATACATGCCGTAAAAAACGCAACAGTCTTTTGCATGGGTGTTCGAATACGCCAGCAAACCAACAAATATTTATTTTTTTAGTATAGAATAAGTTATTCATTTCTCCACAAACATGAACAATAAACAATACATAACAGGTTTGCCACACAGTAAATTGTTTGTTGAAGCTAATACTTTAAATAAATAAAATGAAATACTTGTACTACAGGACACCAGGACCCACCGCACTTAAGTATGTAAATTCTTACCATGATAGGATGTCTCCATTACAAAATAAGCAAATTAGAACAAAATTAGGAAGAAAATTGAGGCAGACGAGAAGCGTACATGTAAACCGTTTTATTTATGAGTTACGCAAAACTTTCAGGGTACCAACCAACTTTGGCAGGCATGTTTTTCTTTACTGTGCTATTATTGTGTACTCGTTTAATTTCCTCGTCAAAATCGATTTAGCTGTTTCACTATAGTATTAACACTACAGACAGACAATTTGTGATTAAACGTAGACGTGTATCTGTCACAATCTATATGACGGATGCGGTCATTAGTACGGACTCATGTGGTCAATAGTACGGACTCATGACGAAGAAAACGGAAGTGGGAGTGCGCCCTCTGGTGGGGCGTGCTGACAGAGTCTCGACGGCACGACTCGGGCGGAGTGGCGGCCATTCTTGGCGCGACCGCCGCTGAGGAGTGACGCGTCTTGAAACTGTCTCCACATTTCGTTTATAGAAAGTGTTATTTACGTTTTAAAATAAAGTAATTTTAAAATCACCTTTGAAAGAAGAAAGTTACTTACCTCAACTGCCTATATTGTGATACTGCTCTGATTTCAAGTGAAATTATAAGTGATGTGCAAAAATGAAATGGAATAAATACAGTGGAGTAAATGTGAACCTTTTCTTTAATTTATCTGGACGAATACGATCTATAACTGATATCACCACCCTGATGACAATGATCCTGATACAACCCCTTCCTTCACGCGACGACATCAGAAGCGGTGATGACGAACGTAACGCCCAAGAGATGGTATGATGAAAGGCGACAAAGAAAATGCAGGTACGCTTCGTGGAAGCGTAATAATAAAAGGAAAGTGATTACTCGATCCATTTGAGTTGCCTACATTAAAATAAAAGATGATTAAACACGTTCAAAGCGCAGCCAAGAGTCCAAACACCTCGAGATATAAGACAAAGACCTCGTCAGAGAGATTGGGGGATTTATGAAGTAAACAACAAATCATCTGTACCAAATGGGCCATGGTCAAGGCAGACCCCTGGCCTTCGAGAGCACCACTGGGATATTAACACCATTATTAAAAATCGAGTGAAAATTACTATGGACGGCACTTTGGTATGGTTTCTTTGTTTTTGCAAAATTTAATTTAGATTACTCATGTAAAATATGTTCCTCTTTTAAAAAAAAAATAGTGTTAGTTCAATCATTTGCGTAGTTCTAAATTAGCCAGCTAGAGTTTATTCAATGACTTTAAAGTAAATGCTTAGATTTAGATTCATTTAGCAGTGTGGTTTGACACCACAATTAAATTAATTGCTTAGATTTCTGCAGATAAAATTCAATCAAACGATTAAAAACGGTGTGTATTATTTTTTTATTTTTTAAGTTTTACTAATACAATTATTTTCTTCTATTGCATAACAATGGTGTACAACGGTTCGCTACACCTTCGAGAACAACATTGCAATGCAACGCTGGACTGGTAGCCTCAACGTGATTGTTTCAACATGGGACGATGGTAGACAATCTGCGAGTGTTGCGTACATGACTGAGAAATGATGTGATATTAACAGTTCCTCTCTATCTGGTGAGTCCTTTACATAATTATTATTTGGTAAAAACCTGTGCTGAAAAGAGGCTCCCTAGCGGATTTTAGGAGTTATAGTTTGATAATTCAGAAAAGTATTCTGACAGAAACACTATTGATGCCCTTAGTAGAGAGAAGGGCAGGTTTATTTGTATCTTTAGTGAAACTATAAATAGAAAGAATGTAAACAAAACAAAAACAACGTCAGTTACCTACAGTGTTACAAATTGTTGGTATCACATCACATCACAGCCCATGGCAGTCCACTGCAGGACTTTGGGCCTCTCCCACAAAAGGGGAGGTTATTGCCATAATCTCCACGCTTGGCAGGCGGGTTGGAGATCGCAGTGTTGTGAACATAACAATGGAGGGCGCTGCTGCCCATTTTCCAGTTTACGGAGACTCTAGATCTTTTGTCTCTAAACATTAGTCGCCTTGTACGACGCCCACGAGTGTAGGGGGTTGGTGCTGTTCTACTCTGCCGGACACCACACGGCCATTGTTGGTATAGATGTCAGAAACTACTGCCAAGTTTAATAAATGTTAGCTTTTGCTAGTACCTATGTCTATTAATGTGGGCTGTCTGATAGAATGTTACTAAGAAAAAAAATCACTCCACAAAAATAGTAATTTATGTTAAGTCCCTCCCAATGTTACAATACACAGTGTTTAAAGTAAAATAGTGACATTTAATCTGATATTACTTTACCATCTTGAAACATGGTACGTTATGATTTTACGTATTACCAACATCACGTCAGTTATCGGAAAACAAGAATAAGAAATACTTAAAAGCATAGTCCTATTATTTTAATAAATTGAGTACGTAAGCATCGTTATGGTGGTACTGCTGCTGATTGACTTCTTCTTCTTGATCGTTGCCTCACTGCTGAGGATCGTGTCATCATCGGAGTTTGTCAACTGCATGTCTCATCGGTTTCGATCAGTCGCCTGATGTAATACGACGTTGACGAATGTATTTGGTCCACCCATCTCTTCGGACTTCGGCCTCTGGGTCTCTTGCCTTTTGATAATACAGTAGATAAAACAGTGTGGCAGGGATGCCGTAACAGTAAGTTTGTGGAACAATTAGCTGGTGTACTTTAGGATGTTGTGTCTTAGAGATAGGATAGGCTTCGAATGTGCAAAATCTCAATAATGACCCAGTACAGATCTCCGCGATTTCTATGCGAGCGGGACAACTTGCCAACATGTATCGAAAAAAAAAGAGCAAAATTGATAGCGTGTTTGTTTACATTTAACCGGAGACATTCGAACGAAATTTTCCATATTTCAGTATAATGTTTGTTATTGTGGTCGTAGTTTTCCAATGATATAGAAGATTTCCGCGTCAACAATGGGATCACCCACATACATTTCACAAAATTTAAAAAAAAGGGTAGTTTGGTTAGTAATTTAATTTTCAAGTTATTGATCGAAAAATAAGTAAATACGAGTAAGTGAACTGATTGACGGTAGATAATTTCGAATTATGTTTTGAGTAACTAAAGATAAACCTGTGACTTAGTTCGACCAACCATTTGTACTATGTTAATGTGACTTAGTTTTACCTGGATAAAGACTTTGTTAGACGGATCTATCTAAGAAGCTAACTCAATATGTGACGACTATCGAGCCGAAGTTTTTATAAGATTTATGTGATAGTTTTGTTTTCTCTAAATTTGTTGCATCATCGGAAGGAGGTGGTCGTGTTTTATCAATGATGGTGGGCTGATGGAGCCTATGGGAGAGTTTTATGCTTGCTTACCGGCCTGATGGAGGCTATGGAAGCGTGACTTTTATAGAAGGTAGTTGTTTCAAGCTTTGTGAAAAAATGTTGAAAGTCCAGATATTTTGGTGATTGTTGAGAAGTCGGTTTTATAAATTAACTTTAGCTTCGAGTACTGAAATTTCCTTGATTACCGATATTAATTTACTTTTTCGAGTTCTGTTGTTGGACCAGTAAGATGAGGTAGTGTAAGCAATGGTGAGATTTTATATCCTTCTGCCAGTACAAGTTTAGTAGTACCTGAACTGTTGTTGAAGTCAAACATCCTGATTTATTTGGCTGACTTGGAGTCATTGGGCTGAGAGCCCCGAAAGTCTCGATTTTGTGGCTGCAGATGGCAAATTGAATGTTGTAATTTTTTTTAGAAAGCGACTGGATATGGGACACCTTCATTATTACAAACATTGTTAAATCGTTTCAAAATGGGAGCTTAAACGTTACGTTAAGTCTAGATAGAGTATACTAGTTCGAACAGTTAAAATCGTTGACGATGATTATTACTTATTTAGTTTTGGTGTTGTAACAGATGGACTGCTGTAACCCATGACTGGCGTAACAGATAGACGGGAGGGCTTCTTATTATTAAACTCCTGATTTAGTTTTGATATTGAGCAGTAGAGATAATGTTGTTTTTGTATCACTGTGAACAATTGTTCGGGTTTGTGACGATTACTTGCTGTGTAACTCGTAGACCGTAGCTGAGAGTCTATAGACAGCTATTAGTGAAATAAAGCGTGTTAAAGTTACTACTTCATGATTTTAGCAATTTCATATTGAAAAGTATACTGTATAGTCTAACAGTAGATACCTACGCACAGGTTATATAAGCACGGCTACTACAGTGGTGCCCCTATATTATAGATGGAGGTATTACTAGAGTCTAAAAGTACCTACTGGTTTAAAAAATGTGACGAATGAACAACACTGAGCTGATATGTTGGCAATGTTTATGAACTTCTATTTATTTGTCCCGCCTGTGTGGCTCCCGCCTGTGTGGCTCCCGCCTGTGTGGCTCCCGCCTGTGTGGCTCCCGCCTGTGTAGATCCCGCCTGGGTGGCTCTCGCCTGTGTGGCTTCCGCCTCTGTGGCACCCACCTGTGTGGCATTCCGCCTGTGTGGCATCCCGCCTGTGTGGCATCTCGCCTGTGTGGCATCTCGCCTGTGTGGCATCTCGCCTGTGTGGCATCTCGCCTGTGTGGCATCTCGCCTGTGTGGCATCCCGCCTGTTTGGCATTTCGCCTGTGTGGCATTTAGCCTGTGAGGCATTCCGCCTGTATGGCATTTCGCCGGTGTGGTATTTTGCTGTGTGGCATTTCGCCTCTGTGCCATTTACCCTTGTGTGACATCTTACCTGTATCGTGCTATGGCAGACGTGATACAGGATATAGAATATACTCGTAGTTTGACGATTAGAGTGGTACTGGCCAGAGTGACACCCAGTCTGTGTGGCACCTAGTCTGTGTGGTATTTTGCTATTGTGCAGGTCCAGTTGTGTGCCGGCCCGGTTGCGAGGCGGCCCGATTGCGTGGCTGCCCGTCTGATAGCGTTCGTCAGTGTGGTGGTTCGCCTGTGTGTCATTTCTTCTGTATAGTAATATTACTCTTATTTTTAAAATTAGGATGGCGCTGACGGATGACCAAAATCATATGGCATTTAATGAAGGAGTGTTTCGATCACACTCGAAGTAACATTGGGTCTTTTGCCGAGTACTGAAAATTTTATGTAGGTAGGTATGTCACATATTTGTAGTAAATCTAAGTACCTACAGTAATGGAGGTCGGGGACAATACGCGAGGTTTGTGATTGCAGCGAGGGGAAAACACTGGTTTCATTGGTAGTAATTGTGATACGGTTCATAGTCTGGTGTCCTCTAATAAACCGTAGCTGAATTTGTGTCAGCAATTTATAAAGAATAATTTGTGTACGAGATGATGTTGTTCTCTCATGTCTCTCTCAATCTACGGAAGTTTAGTATGATAAATGATAATGAACGTATGTTTTATGTGTACACAAATAGCAGTTACTTAAGTATTGGTGGGTTAATGCAGTCGTGATAGATACAATCACATGATTCATAAGACTTACTTGGGTGATGTGTTGTGGTCAGAAGTGACCGAGCGAATATGGTACTGTGCTATGGTTTTCATGTTTCAGATAACACACGAGGACGTGTGTATAGCAGGACGGCCGTGACGGATGCGGTCATTAGTACGGACTCATGTGGTCAATAGTACGGACTCATGACGAAGAAAACGGAAGTGGGAGTGCGCCCTCTGGTGGGGCGTGCTGACAGAGTCTCGACGGCACGACTCGGGCGGAGTGGCGGCCATTCTTGGCGCGACCGCCGCTGAGGAGTGACGCGTCTTGAAACTGTCTCCACATTTCGTTTATAGAAAGTGTTATTTACGTTTTAAAATAAAGTAATTTTAAAATCACCTTTGAAAGAAGAAAGTTACTTACCTCAACTGCCTATATTGTGATACTGCTCTGATTTCAAGTGAAATTATAAGTGATGTGCAAAAATGAAATGGAATAAATACAGTGGAGTAAATGTGAACCTTTTCTTTAATTTATCTGGACGAATACGATCTATAACTGATATCACCACCCTGATGACAATGATCCTGATACAACCCCTTCCTTCACGCGACGACATATATATTATTATATTAGACGGGACTTGGACGCGACGTACCTTTATGATTTGTTTTCCCGACGTTTCGGTAGGGTTACACCCACCGTGGTCACGACGAGACGACGAGTCGTCTCGTGACCACGGTGGGTGTAACCCTACCGAAACGTAATATAATAATATGTGTAAAGAACGCGAGTTTAGTTTGAAACAATCTATATAGTCAGTCCTTCTATGACTGAACTGAGGAATGTCGTCTGATGGACACATTCGCACGTAATGCGATCACTTTGCATCTGGGGCCTTTTTTGGATCGGCTCGCATCCAAGCGAGCGCTCGCCTTCTGATGCTTGCGGATAACACTATCACACATACACACACACACACACACACACACGCACACGCACACACACACGCACACACACACGCACACGCACACGCACACGCACACGCACACGCACACGCACACGCACACGCACACGCACACGCACACGCACACGCACACGCACACGCACACGCACACGCACACGCACACGCACACGCACACGCACACGCACACGCACACGCACACGCACACGCACCCGCACCCGCACCCACACCCACCTATACACACAGAGAGATCTTTCTCTTATCTAATATTTTTATTAAAAAAAGAGAAGTTTGTTTTTTACTATTAATATTAATTTTGTCATTTTATATGGCGTTGTGGCTATATTAATTACCAAAATTATAAATTGCAGTTTTGTAATTGGCATTTCAACATAATAATGTAACCTTTTTAAAAAATAATGCATATGCTGTAAAACTGTGAAATAAATGAATAAATGAAATGAAAATGAATTGTCTTTTCTATCTTAAGCAATGAGCAGTTTTCCAATACTGTATCTAAAGCATTCCTAACCACTCCCTAGATGGCGCCCCGAAAATTTTGGTAATTGATAATCGCTTGATAGGTTCTTAGCAAAGATGATATAAACACTGGGTACGTTGTATTGGATAATATTGTATTTATCAATAGTTTTGAACCATTTTAGAGGTTGTAATAAATTATTACAAACAAAACAAACATCAATTTGACTGAGTCCATTCGTTTTGTGGACACTAGGATCAAGAATGGACGCAATAAAAATCATAGATAATATGAAAAGTTTGTATTAAAATATATTTCGTTGAACCTTTTGGTAAAAAATTATCAAAATTTTAGGAGCGCCATCTATTGATGCTTTTTAAAACCAATTGACAATACCTACTGGAAAACTCCTCATTTACCAAGAGTGTAAAAGATCTCGTTCACTCTTGAGCGCTCGCTACCTAGATAAGTAGCGGATGCGAGCGGTGTCAAAAGAGGACCCCAGTGGCCCTAGCACAGGTGTGTCCGCGACAAAGCTCGCGCCGCGAGAGAGCGTTTGTCTCTTTCTCTCAATACTAAGACCAAAGAGATAGCAATACCTATGTCGCGCTTTTTCTCGCTCATCGCGCGCGAGAGCAACTTGTGCTAGGCCTACTGGTGCTTAATTTATCTTAAATTGCGTTGATGGCTATTACGGCGTCAGCATTCTGAAGTCGCAAAATCGGTGTCAAAAAGTTAGTGACTTAGCGAGTTCAGATTTCGCTTAAGGTTGGTGTTGGGGCAATTCTTTTCTTGACTATACTAATATTATAAAGGGGAAAGATTTAATTTATTGTATGCTTGTTTGTAATGGATAAACTCAGAAACTGCTTACACAATTTTAAAAATTCTTGCACTGGTAGAAAAATTAGAAAAGAACTACATTGTTAGCGTGTAATATAGGCTATATTTTATCTTCAAAAAAAGAAGAGATCCCTAGAACATTTCAACATTTCAGAACGACTGCACCGCACCTATTTAGCTAAACTTTTTTGTTTCATTTGTTATTGACAGGACAAGGTTTATTTGTAAGAAAAAATGGGTAGTTGGGTGTAGGGTGGGTGTAAGGTGGGTGTAGGGTACGGTCGGGGTAGAACGCCCACGCGAATGATGTCGCGTCGGGCTAACTTGTTAGGTATATTTTAATTAAGTTATTTAGGCTTCAACTTACTAAGCGTCGCCTAAGTTCGGGTTTAGCCATGCTTAGTCATAGTTTTAGCTAAATATTACCGTTCTACGATAGGGAAACAAATTAAATTAAAAACCCCTAAATTCAAATAACAACTTTTAATTTAACCCACCATATATTCAAACTTTCTTTTTAAATAAGAATAGCTTTTCACAGAAGGAACAACACATGATAAATCATTTTTATACAGCCTATAATAATTATGAATGTGTAACCATGATCCAATCTGGTCAGGTTCCCCCTGTTAATAGAGTCACGGAGGTCAGACGGCAGTCGCTCCACTGTAATTACCGGATCATGCACCACCTACCTACCTATAATTATTAAGTTTAATAAAACCAAAACCTTGACTTATAACCTAACCTTACGTTTATTTAGAGGCATATTAGTTTATTTGTTAATTATTATTTTTCGCTACTATTTACACTTGCACTACTTACTAGTTCTTGTGAAACATTACCTCTTCCCAAAGGTTGTCTGGGAGAGATCGCTTAAAGCGATAAGACCGCCTTTGCGCGCATGTATATTATGCTGATTTTTGTATATTGTCTTACAATATGTGTGCAATAAAGAGTTTTTACTTACTTACTTACTTACTAACCCGGAAAGGCAAATTGCACCCTTATCAGGAGGAGGAATTAGGCAGTATCTGCGATCAATAGCTTTGTGTAATGGAAATATTATCTGTGTAATAGACCGTAGCAGCTAGTATGTAGAACTTTATTCGATACTATGAATCATGGTGTTATGAGTTATCGATACGAGCGTGGAGTAGGCAACATCCTACTAGTTCTACAAACCCTTCTTTCTCCTCTTAATCATCATCTCGGCGTTACGTCGCGGTTGCGCTCTCGCGCGGTACACGAAAGCCAGGGGTCCTTCCTTAATCCATTCCATAAATTTTGAGGGATTTGGCTTTTTACGTGCGTCGACTCCCATCCGACAAGCACAACCCGTTAGGTAAAAGCGGATGCGTCAGAGCCTCGTCCGTCTGCCAGCAGGGGCAGGTGCTGGTGAGGTTGGCTTGGGCCTCTGAGATTGTGGTGGGACCCCATACTCCCTAAACAAACCCTACTTATTACAAATGCTTAAAGTAAGGATGGGTGTCTGGATGTTTGTTACCCCTTCACGCAAAAATTACTGAACGGATTATTATGAAAAGTGGCAGTAGATAATACATCTTATAGCGCAGAATCATCATCACAGCCCATAACAGTCCACTGCAGGACTTAGGGCCTCTCCCACAAAAAGGGAGGTTATTGCCATAATCTCCACGCTTGGCAGGCGGGTTGGAGATCGCAGTGTTATAATATAACAATGGAAAATGCTGCTGCCCATTTTCCAGTCTACGGAGGCGCTTAGATCTTTTGCCTCGAATAGCGCAGAATACCACGCTATAATTTAACCAGAAATTCAATGTGGTCCCCGCGGGAAAGGGTCTAGAACGTTATATAGCCGAATTTTACGCGGACGCGTGGGCAAAAGTTATTTGCTTACAGCTGACACAGTTGTATTTACACTTTATCTAAATGAAATAAACTTTACATGCTAAACAAATAATCATATCATTTCCCATTTACGCGGCTAGTTGATACTTTGAAAGGAGCAAAAGCAAGGTTCTCGTTGATATTGTGATTGTGTTGGATTAGTTGGATTGTTTCGCTTACTTTTTCGACTTTTGGATAGTTCTATCTAATGAAAGGAAAAAACACTCTTTACTAACAAATCTTCATGTTACGGAATCTTAATATAACATTTCTCATAAACGTTTCTCGACGAGATCGTTTGGCGAAAAACTTGATAATTTGTTATTCAATAAGAAGTTTTTTTTGGGAAAGAATGTAACCTTATCCTCGCGCCAACCCAAGACTACCCACCAGCAATCGCCACTGTTGATTTACCTATATCGTGGAATGACGTTCTCCCTGGAGAATTTGGAGTTTATTATCGTGGAATGAACTTTCCGAAAAGGTTTTCCTAACAGAACACAATGAAAATTATTAAAACAACGCAGGAAAAAATTCATGATGTCGAAGTAGCATTAAGTGAGGCTTACAATACTGTTACGAATATGAAAATAATTCCTATTTAATGACTACATCTTCATACCGTAAGTTTGTATGACGAACATAGCGATCAAACTAGCACTACAAGTATAGAAGACATGTCCAAAAAATATTTAAAGTAATAAATCCAAGAACAGGGAAGTGCAAAAAATACTCGCCAAATCCAACAAAATCAAAAAAGCAAGGCGGTTTGACCAGAATATCCAAGTTAGGAAATTAACGTGCTTGGAGAATTACCTTATGGACGGGAACAATCAACTTCTTAGTCGCCGGAGGCGCACTACAGGGAAACTCAGAGTATGAAAATGAAATTTTATTCGAATAATGTGTAGAATACTACCTACTTGCATTTTTTTATTCTAATAGTAGGAGGCAAACAGGAAAGCTGAGCACCTGGGGCCGTATTGTTCCGGTAGTACGCCGAATCTTGATTCCATTGAGAAATGACGAAAGGCAGCTCTGGCTCTGCCTTGCTGCAGTTTTCCCCTTCTCAATTGGATCAAGGTGGCGGAGCTGCCTTGCTGCGATTGGTCTCTATCGATGATGGCGATGATCCAAGATGGCGGCGTACTATCGGAGATCAACGGTACGGCCGCTGATGATAAGTGATCACCGCCGATAGGAGGGCCTATTGCCGGCCTTAGAAAAAGGTGCCAGCTCATTTCTTGAAGGCCCCAATTTCATATCTGCTGTGACAAAGGTGTCGCCGCCATATACACGTGTATACAGGCCTGTCTGTGTATATGTCTACAACCGAATGATGCGTGACGCATCAGATCGCGTCATTACACGCCGCTCACGCGCTCTGACGCACACACCGTGGGATTTAAGACAAGTGTGTTGCTAAAATGCAATTATTCATAAATTTATTAGGAGAGCTGATGTCACATCACATCACCCTAATGTAGCGCTACCTTAATACCATAGCAGCTTGCATCGATAAGGCCGCCTCTGCCCCCAAAGTTTGAAAAGACCAATTAAATTTTCTTTTTTGTAATTTTATGCAATAAAGAGTTTCATCTATCTATCTATAGCATAAGGAAACGCCTCCCTCTCCCAAAAAGTGAAGAAATCGGCAGAGGAAAGACAACAACCTAAATGTAAGAATCGTAGATGTTATGGGCGACAGTTACCATTTACCATCAGGTGGGCTGTCTGCTCGCTTGTCAATGAGTAGCATAAAGAAGAGTTACGATTGCTCCGCCAATAAATGATGATAATTTGCTTTTAGAGGTAATATCTCGCCATATAGGTTAAGCCCATCAAATTATCAAATAACACACCTACGTGTGCTATGTCAGTATCAAAATAAAGGCACTTTCATTTCCAAACTGATTGGTCAGCTTAATTTGGCAGCGTGGTACGAGTAATCCATTGGAACCATGTTGTTTTCATTCAATTAGCCGAGAGTGGCATATTTCAGTAAGCTGGAATTGCTGAAAATCGTGCTCGTATTGCCAAAACTCGATCGAATTTGCCTACTACTGTAGGGACACGTTTTTTATAATGTGAAGAAAATCTAGTCAAATACGGAAAGGAGCTTAAAAATGACCCAATCACGTATCCAAATAAAAGAAGTAGGTGCCTAATACTTACTTTAAACAAATAATTGCAATTTAAAAATAACAATGTATATTTTTTTAATGTAGATACCGTGACGGGGTGCCATACGGCTCTCGGGACTGTTCAAGCAGTCCCAGGCTCCCTGGCGGAAGACCTCAGTCAACCTCGCTTCGGCAACGATCTTATGAGGCACCTCCATGAGTGACGAGCACTTCATTTAAAAATGCAACAAAATATATCATAACGACACTATAATAAAAAAAGTATAAAGCCGCGCGTTGTCAACTGTTGTCAAAGGATCACTTTACTCACTCACTCACTTTATTAAAAACTAGCTGTACCTTAATGTCTATTAAGCAGCAATGTTGTCTGGTGAAGCACTCTTATAAAAAGGGAGCATTTTACATTGGATTTTAAAACTCCTATGTTGTATTTATCAAAAGACAATAAGTCAGGTATAGAGCTCCGTCGCGGTTCGCGCAATAAGTGATAAAGCAAAGTGGTTTGTGCGAGTAGTCTTTGTTTTCCACTGTAAAACAGTGTCATTTCGCCGAAGCTTTCCTGGTTTGTTGGTGAAACGAAGTAGATTGGGCAGTTCCATTGCAGTCTACGAAATGTACCCGGTAAACTGCGACTGTGGAGCTCCATCCCAAACCATGGAGCATTTGCTCTCTTGTACATTTTGTCCTGCTGCCTGCACTGGGGAGGAACTGTTCCTGGCGACTGATAGTGCCGTTGCCGTGGCCAACGACTGGGTAGGCCAGATCTGGGGTTTTCGAAAATTGACTCGACGAAGAAGAAGACCCGGTAACAAAGAAATAGACACATCACAAACGCTCAGACCCTCCTTCTGTTGCAGTCAGGTAAAAACAAATAGCTTAGACAAAGACAGTCTGATTGAGGAAATATTCCAGGTTTTAGATTCTAGGTAAGCGTCTTACTCCTCGGACATCCCTACCCGCCATCTTAACTCCTATCCTTCACTGACCTCTGTGACTCTGCTAGCAAGGGAACCAGACCAATCCGCACGAATTTTCTCCCTTTCATCATCATAACAGTCCACTGCAGGACTTAGGGCCTCTCCTACTAAAAATAGGAGGTTATTGCCATAATCTCCACGCTTGGCAGGCGGGTCGGAAATCGCAGTGTTGTAAATATAACAATGGAAAATGCTGCTGCCCATTTTCCAGCCTACGGAGACTTTTGATTTTATGCCTCGAAAACGTTAGTCGCCTTGTACGACACCCACGAGTGTAGAGGGTTGGTGCTATTCTACTCTGCCGGACACCACACGGCTTACGAATTTTCTCCCTTTACTAACTTATTATCACACATTCTACGTTCACGGATCGAACGGTTTTTACTCTCATGGTTTAAAATGTAAAGCCTTTGTCACGCACGCAATGTTGGAAATGCAATATTCTGGTAGCGTACAAAGTGGATGTGAAAATGTGAGAATATTATATTTCGCTTTTTAGTTTTTGGCCACGACTTCGATAGATTTCGACAAAAGCTCATACGGTTAGGTTAGGTATCACAGTCGATCGTCTTATAGTTATTTGGTCAGTCAGAGAAGGTTTGTTTAGAAATTGAAAATATAAATGAAGAGATAGACATATAATACACAACATAGGTGTCAGTCTAGTTACTAGTGTTATTAAAATGACGTACCTATTACTGAATACAAATATAGATTTTTTAATATTTACAAGTGGGATATTTTCATATTCGCTTAACTGATTGGTGTAAGTGACCACTCTGTATTATTACAATCTAGCTCTTTCAGATTACCAGTGACTCTCTTTTTACATTGGTAAAACTGTCGTGGGTAGATGTTCCGGGTTTTATTTAGTTTATTATATATATAGCCTTCCAAACAGAAGATTTTTTTTTGTTCAAAACGTTTAACAATGGGAGGATCGGACTGTGGTAAAGGTACAGGGTCTTCAGCGGGTCTTTGTGGTAGATGAAGGAGGAACGTAACTTATTGTACTCCACTAAATAATCCACCGCTTGGGTTTATTTTTTATAGGGGCCATTTGATTATACTTTTGATCTCGAATTTCATCTCCGAGCGTTACTAGGAATCCGGGATAAGTCGCTCGATAACCTCTTTCACATGGCAGCACATTTCACATTTCGTTTTTTTTGTATTTTAGCTGTTATATACGGATTTATCTCGTGACACAGGCGGTGTGAAATTATGTAAACCCCCACCCCCCTCCCACGCTACGTCCATATTTCTTTTCGTCCATTCACCTCTGAGATAAAGCTGTCTTAGTTTTGGGCGACTTTAACCCCTCGCTTCACTCAGAACTCTTCATAACTCCCTCTTCTGGCTAAGATTTATCTTACATACAAATAAATGTTTAGCTGAACATCTGAAACCATCAGTTGCAAGTAGGAAGGCATCTGGAAACGCTGTAAACGACAAGTGGAGGAAATTGTCCGGAAGCAAAGCGGGGACTGTCGCTCAGAGCTAACCGCTTGGACATACTCTG
Source organism: Blastobasis lacticolella (assembly GCA_905147135.1). Classification (NCBI taxonomy): domain Eukaryota; kingdom Metazoa; phylum Arthropoda; class Insecta; order Lepidoptera; family Blastobasidae; genus Blastobasis; species Blastobasis lacticolella. Next base: position 15,336,647 of record LR990056.1, read on the forward strand.
CGGGGGAAGTAGAGACGGACCGGATGATGGCAAGCTGAAGCCGAAACCAGAGTTTATCTGTTGAATAATACACACTAGGCAGTTGAGAGGCCGGAATTTAGAGTACGTTTCAATAGAATAACCTATACTGACAGAAAAAGTCAAATAACCCCAGACCAAGTTTAAATTATACTCAAATATTTTCTATATCATTAAACGGATTTTAATCAACCAAAGCTAAGAAGTGTTGCAATAAAACGAAAGGAGAACACGACAACAATAAGTAAGTATTATCCAAGGAAATCGAAAAAAAAATACTTTCTATTTAAATAAATAAGTTTAGTTAAATAAATCCGTTTATTTGCGTACTTAGTTACTAGTACTTAGTTATAAGTTGAACTGAAACTGAAGAAAAGACAACGTTCCCCTAACCGTCTTTGTTATCGTTGTTTATTTATTGTAATTATTACACACTTTAGGTGCTCTTCTACCTACTCCATTGAATCGCTTACATACAATAACAAGAAAATAAAGCTAAAACCTTACCCTTACCAAAACCCAGATCCCCAGAATGTGGAGAGCTGCCGCTGGATGGCGGCTAACTTACTTTTGATCGCGGAAAAATATTAGAATTCTTAGGTAGGATCGTTGAAAATAAAAAGTTTTAAACAGTGATTATGGTTGGCTACTGAGTTTAATTATTGGCTTCGGTCATAACATATTTCGACAACCGAATATTGACCGAACGGTGCAGCTCTAGGCGGTTACATCGAGAGCTGCGGAGCTCGCAGGCTACTGCTGACAAACGATAAGCTCATTTTGCCTTGGTACGGTTTTACCTGATTTTTACGCTATTATTAATTTACCCTTAGAGGATATCACCAGCCGCTGAAAACTGTGCCGCATTGAGCGTCAACATAAACTTGCCTGCTTGATAATGAAACTTAAGATGTCCAGAATGTATAATAGGAAAGTCGAATGCAATGCGTAATCTCGAAAAAATTGCTGCCGACTTTTCTGTATCATGTATTTCAGTAATAGTAAGTATGCCGTCTGCAAACAAGTATCAGAAGCTGTAGTCATATTGTTAATTAAAGAGATTATTTACCTACCAACCTATTATAGTAGGAGACGAATACATATGTTGTCCCTACGTTGTTAATAACTACTTTTGTTTTGCATCAGAGCTCTGGTCCTGCGATCCCGTTTCTAGGACGCTGACCTACATTGCATTGCAGCCATGGAGCGTGTCAGGGCTGGTCAACCATCCAACCATATGTAAATTTTATATCATACGCTGCATTTCATTCTTTGACGCGTAGGTTTTCATTTAAATAATTTAATGTACCTACCTAATAATATATGAGGTCAATGTGGTTTCTGCCTACCTCCTCCTTTTTGGTCTACGGCAGAAAGGCTTGGCGAGATATTATGTATGTACAAAGCCATTTTTTTCTAATAGATTGGCCTCTCGGAAACTTTACCCGAGTAAAGTCCTAGAGATGGATGACAAATAACGTCACTGTAGTATTAGCGGCATGTTAGTACCTTTTCACGCCACATTCACTATTGTCCTAACATGCCATGGGATCGTTCAAGAGGTATATTAGAGGTCATTATTCCCAAAGTTAAAAAAGTGAGTGTAATCCCTCAGTCTCTTCAGAGGCGGGCAACGCATTAGTGACTCCCCTGGTGTTGCTGATGTCCATAGGCGGCGGTGACCACTTTCCATCAGGTGCCCCGCTTGCCTGTTTGTCTGCCGTATAACATAAAAAAAAAAAAATGCCGCCGATTGGGAAACTACTTAAGAAAAGACACTAATAGTCCTCAAGGTTCTTATTACCATGTGTCCTAATGTTGTGACGTGATTTTGTAACATAGTTCCTTCGTGAAAAGTCACAGTGATGCTACCGTGACGTTATTTATCGCCCGTCTCTAGCACTTATTCGAAGTGACGTTTGGCATGTGCGGCCGGCGCCATCAAATTCCAATACAAGCGACCACGACGCGCGCCCCGACACCGCACTCGTTTTACGCGGCTAGTTGGCGCTTTGAAAGCATTTGTACTTCCAAAGTTCTCGTTGAAATTGTGATTGTGTTTGATTATTTGGGTTACGTATTAGATAGTTTTTTTTATAATGTAATGCGGCATACAAACTGGCATGCGGGCCACCTGTAGCCGTATTCACAATGATTCGAAACCGTTTCCGAACGATTCGACACGAAACTCGTGAGCCGCGAATTCTTGTCGATCGATTCGAAAACCGTTATTCAGAATCCCGATAGATTCCACGGAAACTCTACTCTCTATAACATATGAAAATTTCATCAAAATTAACTGACACCACATTTTCCTAAGAACTTTTGCGGGGGGGTCCTTTGTCGATTCCGTATCCGAAAGAAAGTTGTCACCGCCGCCTATGGACATCAGCGACACCAGGGGCGCTACCAATGCGATCTTAATGAAAAAATTAATAGGTAACTAGTAGGTACACAACGAAATCTTTGATATAATCTCTAGCAGGAACCTTTCTCGATCAACCCAAGAATCAAAACTGTGATATCTGGGGTTACCATCAGGCAGCCCGTATGCCTGTTTTTCTTTTACCACTATGGTGGCAAACAAGCTCACGGCCCGCCTGATGGTAAGCCGTCACCGCTACTGTAGCCTGTATGCTACCTTAGTGGTATTAAAACGTGCTCCATAAGACGCCGTAAGCTAAAACGCTCGAATTATTACCCCGCACTTAGCCTGGAGTGGTGGATTAAGAGCTAATTCCCTCTCAGTAAAAGTGAAGCCGTGCTTTACGGTGTGGCGACGGTATTAAATTAATAGCTATTAATAATACTCTTGGATAAGAGCGTCGGCGAGGTCACAGATTCGGTGGGGTCCGACTCGTATTCAGAGGTACCGGGTTTGAGCCCCGCCATGTACCACTGATTCTTTTCTGAGTTGGTGAGGTGAGGGAAAACATCGTGATGATGAAAGCTGCACGTTCAGGTGACTGAATGTATAACCATGATCCAATCCGATGAGGTTAACAGGTTCACGGTGGTCAGAGGGCAGTCGCTCCACTTTAATTACCTGATTTGAAAAATCCTTGAGCATGGTCAAGGCGGAGCCCGGACGCTCCCGCGCGAGACTACAATTGGACCCATCACGCGAAGATTATTATAAATTTACACAGCTCCATCTAAGCAAAGCTTGTGTAATGTTATGAGTAGGTACTAACTAATATACTACCTCCTACTAGAATATATATGTGAAGCTTTAAGTCCACCGTTGTACGTAACAGTGCATTAAGTTTAAATAAATAAATACTTGTAGGTAGATACAAATTGACACCCACAAAAGAAAATAAAATGCATGACTTATCAGCCGGACGGCTTGGAATCTAACCCCGGGACCTTTACGTGGCAGACCGGTTTGTTTATTTGAATAAATAAATTTTATTATTTAAAAAAAAATGTTAACCAAAAGACATAGAGCACGATACCAAAATAATGATCTCAAACGCAATCTCAAAATTTCTTTAATGATTAGAACATTAAATAAATAAATAATCGTGGACAAATTCACACAGCGCCATCTAGCTCTAAAGTAAGCAAAGTTTGTGTTATGGGTGCTAGATAACTGATAATCCACTTATATACTTTTAAATACATACTTATTATACATAGAACACCCAAACCCATAAAAGAAATTAAAATTCATCATTTCAATTTCTGCTCGGCCGGGAATCGAACCCAGGACCTCTTGCGGGGCACTGACCACTATTGACCACTGAACCACTAAGGTCGTCATTAAATATCTCTTTCAATCGTCAAAAAGGCTTATTTCTAATCTTAAAAACAAAAGCGTCAGCCTGAAAACTTTCAACAGGCCTCTCCATTTGTCCTGAGAAAAATGGAAATCCCCTGGGGTAATTACAAGCTCGGAGTCCCGGCGAGGAAGTCGAGGGAAATCGCTAACAACCGGATAAAGTCAATTTGAGACCATCAACCTCTGAACAAAAGAACCATTAAGTACTTATCAAATCTTGATATTCAGAGTTCCGCGTGAAACTCGTGCAAATCTAGATCTAAACACTTTTGAAAAAATTGCACACTACGAGTTTAATTGGCTAAACGAGATTACTCAGACTATGTATCTTCTATATACACAAATGTATCTTTATCATCATCATCACAGCCCGTAACAGTCCACTGCAGGACTTCGGGCCTCTCCCACGAAAGGGGAGGTTATTGCCATAATCTCCACGCTTGGCAGGCGGGTTGGAGATCGCAGTCTTTAAAAATAACAATGGAAAATGCTGCTGCCCATTTTCCAGCCTACGGAGACATTAGATCTTTTGCCTCGAAAACATTAGTCGCCTTGTACGACACCCACGAGTGTAAGGGGTTGGTGCTATTCTACTCTGCCGGACACCACACGGTATCTTCATATCATGTCAAAATTATATCCCACTGCGGCCATGTAGCAATGACTCTTATCTGAATTAAGTACATTAGTTGAATGCTAACCGATGCTTTAACAGTGAGGAAAAACATCGTGATGGAACTTGCACATTCAGGCGACTGAATGTGGAACCATGATCCAGTCTGCGAAGGTTCTCCTGGTAGTAGGGTCACGGAGGTCAGATGGCAGTCACTCCACTGTAATTATCTGATCAGCCAAATAATGGATCATGGTCAAAGCGGACCACGAGCCCTCGTGCGCGGGAGCACAACCGGAACATTAACGCCAAGACGATTTTTTTATCGTGTCAAAATTGTAACAATGCTGAACATTTACCAACTCAAGAAACATTTCCTTAACTTCCTTTGACGCACGAAGCAAGCAAGGCAAGCCTGCCTCATCATCATCATCACAGCCCATAAACAGTCCACTGCAGGACTAAGGGTCTCTCCCACGAAAGGGGAGGTTATTGCCGTAATCTCCACGCTTGGCAGGCGGGTTGGAGATCGCAGTATTATAAATATGACAATGGAAAACGCTGCTGCCCTTTTTCCAGCCTACGGAGACTCAGATTTATTCATCTAAACATTAGTCGCCTTGTACGACACCCACGAGTGTAAGAGGTTTGTGCTATTCTACTCTTCCGGACACCACACGGCCTAAGCCTGCCTGCTTCGATCGAAATATGTTTTGATCGAAACCTACCTGTATGTAAATATCACAACGATGGCGCTTATCATAGCTCGAGACTGCGACTTGCTTACCACACATCTAATGTAGGCAGATAGATTGCTTGCCACATAATTTAGGTAGCTTAAAGGAAGTAATCTCATAACTGATTGAATGAGATGGTTACACATTCAGGCGACTGATTACATGCTTTTAGGCTACCTAAATCTGAAGCGCTTCTATGTATGCGATGAATATAAGCAAGTGTTATGAATTCTTTCCGCATTACACATAATTTTGTTACCTACAGGCGGAGACTTGTAATTGGCTTCCTGTTAACTGTATAAAATATCAATTGCAATGTTATAGCTGAAAGTCTTCCGAAAAAAAAAAGTATATTTTATGACATGCGATCGCCACGCTGGTCTTATCATCAATTTTCCACCGTTCCAACACCGTCCGGGAGAGTTATGCGCCATAATCACTACATAGTATAAAACAAAGTCACTTTCTCTGTCCCTATGTCCCTTTGTATGCTTAAATCTTTGAAACTACGCAACGGATTTTGATGCGGTTTTTTTTAATAGATAGAGTGATTCAAGAGGAAGGTTTTTAAGTAAGAAAAAAAGGGTAGGTAAGGGTAAAATAGGTGTACGCGTACGAAGTCGCGCCGGGTCCACTAGTCTTTTATAATAGGCTTTGTAACTACGGGCTGCACATTAATGGAGTTTATTCTTTTTAAACTCTATTTATTTCTCACCACTGCAGCTCATGTTTAGCCTGTATTTTATTAAATGAGGAGCTGGCACACAAAACATAATAAATACACTTCTGGTTAATACTTTTTTTTAATCTAGAAGTTTTAGGCCCGCTGAATACGAACCTCAACTCATTTCCAATTAAAACAGCCTAAAACTGTGTTAAAATTGCATCCAATGTTCGTGGTTTCGATCATAACGGTATAATTACCACCTGTCTTCTCAAGATATGAGGCTGATCTGTTACGCAGATAATACTGCCATTGTGTTTCACGCTCCCTCCTGGAAGGAAGTCAGAGAGAGGATCGAGCTCGGAATGAGAACTGTCAAGAGATGTCTCGATAACAATCTGCTGACACTAAACCTCCAAGAAACAAAATATCTCTGTTTTTACAAGACTTTAGCATCAGCTCCACCAACTCTAGACGAAATTCAAATACACTCCTGTTCTGTCTCTCCCTGCAGCTGCGAAGCGGTAACAAGGACCGAGTCCATAAGGTACCTGGGAGTTCAAATCGATGATAGGCTCTCCTTTAAGGACCACATTACATTAGAGTACATACACACACACACACACACACACACGCACGCACGCACGCACGCACGCACGCACGCACGCACGCACGCACGCACGCACGCACACACTCAGTATCGAATATTTAATTAATACTTTATTGCAGACAAAAATGGTAACAAACACATGGCAAATACATGACACAAATCTAATGAATATCGTCCAGTGACGCGATCTAATTTCAGATAGATTAGAACAAACCGGCGACAATTTCGGGCCACGTTCATCATCATCCTAGACTCCATGCGATTTTCTTATATACTATGTATGTATAGAAGTACCTAGGTACTTACCTACCTACTTAATACTTAGCTCTACACAATAACGACTACAATACTGGTATACCGTATACGTATACAGAATATGGAAGTGAACACATACTACCTATGTATTGTGAACTCCTGAAACATCGTGATTGAAATAAACCGATAAAGCCACGCTACAGGAAGCGGATGTAGCGGCAGATACGAGTACAGCGAGCGACGACGCGACGGGCAAGGACGCGGCTGTATGCATCGAGCGGCCTTGTCTTGTTGTCGTATTTAAAGAATGAATAATTTGTAGAAATGTTCTATATACTACACTAGGAAAATCTTAGCCCGTATTGATTGATATAGGTACTTACTTACTCATCTAGCTACACTAATAATGTGTATTGTGTCCGACAAGTCTATGCTTGGTATGAAGATGCTAAAGTAGCTGATCCGATTTGGATAACATTTTGTAGAAAGGTAGCATCCCAGGGGCCTATTTTTGAAACCGCTCGCACCCACGCGAGCGATCGCCTTCTAATGCTTGTCTTTTTTATCTCAAGCAACTTACCACGAGTGTGAAAGAGATAGGTGGCGCAGTCAAGTGCTTGCGTGGTTTCAAAATAAGGGCCCCAGGTTGCACATGGGCTACTTATTAACTCCAAAAAGCTAGTTCAAAAAATCAGCAAACAGATAGATATGTAGCTCCTGTCAATCCAAAACCTTACGTATAGTACTTAGATACTATAAAAATAAATGCCCCATACAATAGGTACATATTTGTAATCTCATATTTCTTTCTTTCTTAAGTTTTATCATTGTTTACCATAATCTAAAATATGATGTGTCGCCATGGATGATTTCACTGATTCCCAAGATACAGGTTTTCCTAGTTTTGGAAAAAGGGCAATAAAAATTTTTATGTACTTATTACACCTGAAATTTTAACATGTACCTTACTGTATTTTATATAATTAAAGAGTATTATTATTTTAGACAGGTACGTACGCGAAAATCCAGCTCAATGATCAACCCAATACATGACATGCCGCTCCCAACATTAGTATCTAGTTATTAGTAAGCAATCCACACAATCAATCGAGGAGGGGGGAAACCAAAAGGTTAAAATTTTCCGATATGTGTTTTCCTGGCAAATATAATAAATCGTAATGGTGGCACAGGGAGAGAGGGGCGAGGGAGGGTGAAATAAAATCGCTAACCCAGCTGGAGTACCTACGTATGTGCGGGATATTGTAACTGCTCTATCTACATAATGTTTTAAACTATTGCGGTTGTTTTAACACATTTTAGAGGAATGTTCCGGGTTTACTACCGTGACTATGATGCATGCAACTGTGTCAAAATATCGGGCTACTCGTCAACAAAGGTACGCGGTAGGAAACCCGGAACATACCTAAGTCTATACTTCATTAACAACTACCTACTTGCACAGCTGGTTAACTGGAAAAATCATTTTAAAAATTCACTTTTAATTTAATTTATCCTATTTTGTTTTAACAAGAAGATATTAAAACCCCATTCAATCTCTTAGCAAATTGCTTTCAGGTCAACATTGTTATTTGTCTAAAAACAATAAAGTTGTCCGAGTAGGGTGACCATAGATGATGTTATGTGGGGATTGACTTTATTTTATTGATAACTTTTGCCCGCTGCTTCGTCCGCGTAAAATTCAGTTATAACGTTTCAGACCGTTTCCCCGGGAATTTTAATTACGGGGTAAAAACACTCCGCCACCCATGAGACCACTTTTAATCGAAAGGCCTCAAACCGCATCCGTTCCCCTTAGGTTGCAAATGTCCTGGACAACGGTGGCCGCTTTTAATCAGGTGGACGGTCTGTCCGTGTGCCTACTAGAACTAGACAATAAAAAAATGAACTCCTCTGTATGTGGTATTCCGGGCTATAAGCTATATTGCTGCCAAATGTCATGAAAATCCGTTCAGTAGTTTATGCATGAAGGAGTAACAAACATCCAAACATAATATATCCATCCTTACAAACTTTCGCATTTATAACATTAGTATGATAGTAGGATTAATAAGTTTAATCGTACTATTTAAAAGAAAAATCCTTACGAGACGCGAAGTTGCCGAAACCGGGCGAAGTAGAGAAGAATGAGTAGGAAAGCGGATCCTGGCAGACGCCGGGATAAGCGCTAGGACGATGATAATTAAAGAGGATTAAATCACCTGTATAGAAGGAAGCCTGAATACTGAACCTATATTAATGACAATATCGTAACGATAGCGTATGTCGTTGTTTTACATCGATCTAACTAACCAAACAAGATAAGAGTAGGTATGTTATGTAGTTAGTTCCTCTACTTACACGGACGGGTAGTTCTCGGTATTAGCAAGGAAATAAAATAACCAATAAGTATAGAAATTACAAGCTGTGCTTACAAGGTTATTTTTAAGCCTTAATACCCCTTATAATGATAACTAAAAGGGTTATAATGGAAAAGTTACAAAATTTACGCGAACGAATAGGTAGTTAGGGGTTAACCTAACACCTACCTTTATCATCATCACAGCCCATAACAGTCCACTGAAGGAATTAGAGCCTCTCCCGCGAATGGGGAGGTTATTGCCATAATATCCACGCTTGGTAAGCGAGTTGGAGATCGCAGTTTTATTAATATAACAATGGAAAACGCTGCTGCCCATTTTCCAGCCTACGAAAACACCCACGAGTGTAAAGGGTTGGTGCTACCTATATAATTTAATTAATATGTTGGCAAAAGAATAAGGATTAAAAGTAGGTAAGAAAGTTTTGTTCGTTTTAATAATTAGTAATATAAAAACTATGGCTACAAATCTTATTTACTTAGGTACTTACATATAAATGCTTATTTCTTAAATACCAGCTTAAAATTAAAAGAAACGCACATGTAAACAAACAAAGAAGGATCCAAAAAGTTTTAGGAGATAATTTAATACTTACTTAGCGCGCAATGACAGTTGCCGATCATTTGGACACACGTATTTATTGGCTTTACTTTGTAAATTCATCGCGCAACAGGATTCGTAAAAAAAGTAAAAATATATTTTTTTATTTTCCGACCGGGCGGCGGGAAACGGCGCGTCGGGTGTTCCCGCCTGTTGATTTCGTCCAACTGTTGCTTTCGCGCGTGGCGACTCCTCATAATCGATATTTCAACAACGCTCGTGGAAATAGTCGTGTTGCGAGCTGCGGCATCCATTTAACCTTTGATAACATTTTGTTAATGTCCTTCTATTGTATTGTATCTTTAAATGTGAGAATTTCATTAACTTCACGATTACCTAAGTATTTCTTTATCTTGCGTAATGTTACAGTTTTTTATACCACTAAGGTGGCTAACGAGCTTATATCTGGCCTGATTGTAGATAGATAACGGAACATATGGACATTTGCAATACTCACGAGCTGCCCACTAAAATAAATCTCACTGTTAGGTATCATAAATCATGTACAATCACGAGGACAGGTATTAATTATGATTAATCAAAGCCTGAGTAAATTTTTCTCCGAAAACCATCTACTCCGTCACAAAGCACGGAGGACTGAAATTTTTCTCAATGAAAAACCGGAAAACCCAGAGAAAAACAACAAAATAGCAAAATAACCATGGATAAAAAATACGAAATTCCCGCCAAAAGTGAATATATTTGAATACAAGCATTACGATCCAAAGAAGTATTTTATTTTTTAACTACACACAGCTTTATCAAAATCATAGAAGCTTTTACGACCGACTGTGAAATGTTTGATTCATATCTTTGTGCATTTTAATTCTACTGAATATTATTTTATTCTCTTTTTATAATATACAATTTCAAAGCTTGTATCCGATTACTATCTACATACGCCTTGACATGCGTCCAAGCAAAATGTCAATATTAAAATAGAGATGTGATGCGTATAACGTATAACGGCCGTTGTTTGTGTAAGATGATTGTGTTTATCTCCTCTTTAGTCAAGCGAGCGAGCGAGTGGGTGGCAGTTGCTTTCTGTTTAATCGAAAGTAAAATTATATTTACTCAATACGTTGCCTCAAAGAGAAGCCCCATTACATAAATGCTTTGCACTAGTGTCATTTTACTCCATCGAATAAAAAGAAGGACTTTTGGATACTACGAATTTTAGATTGAACCTACACAGGCTTTAGCTACTAGTGCTTAACCCAGTAGATACCTTCACAATTTTCTGCTGTTGAATTGCGTGCAGTGCAATTCTATGGGTCTTCAGAAATATTTACCAAACACAACGACCAAAACTAATTTATGGAATTGCTTTAAAAACAAGCAGGATATTAATGGCCTTTTGATACCTGAAAAATAACAGGATACTGCGGGTTAGTTGAATGTTTACAGAAATTCACACTGCGCGATCGTCGGTGGCCTAGCAGGTTTAGGGCTCTTCACGTGAAAATATGGACACTGGATACAAGCACAATTTTTTTTCAGATGCTGGTAAGGTACTTAGTTTTAATTTGTGATTTGACCATGATCCATGATTTGTTAAATTATGTAATGTGGAGCGACTGCCATCTGACCCGTCCGTCCCCGTCTCCGTCTTCGTCCGACCGTGCTACCAGGGCAACTAGACTAGATTGGATCATCAGTCCCCTCATGTGAAGGTTTCATTACGATGTTTCCCTCCCCGTAAGAGCGTCGGTTAGTAATCAACTATGCTTTGTCTAATATAGGATGATAATTTTGACAGCTCACTAATAGGTTGTCTGACCGAATAAAAATACGCACGTGTCGAAATCGTCGTTGTGAACACGAACTGAATAAACAAGCAACTATCGATTCCAAGTTCTATGAGAATTATAATCATCATTCTAATGATTCATTAACGATTTTACACTACCCCATCCCTATTGTGAATTGTCAAAATTATCATCCTATATTTGACAAAGTATAATGTAGAAACATAACTCAAAAAAGAGTCATTGGTACATGACTGCAGTGAGATTCGAACTCGGGTCTTTAGCACTTACTAGTCGGACCCCTTAACCATGAGCAGTTGTCCAATATGTATCTAAAGCATTCCTAACCACTCCCTAGATGGCGCCCTGACAACTTTGGTATTTAATTTGGTAATTGATAATCGCTTGAAATAGGTTCTTAGCAAAGAGGATATAAACACTGGGTACGTTGTTTTGGATAATATTGTATTTATCAATAGTTTTTAACCATTTTAGAGGTTGTAATAAATTATTACAAACAAAACAAACGTCAATTTGACTGAGTCAAATCGTTTCATGGACACTAGGATCAAGAATGGACGCAATACAAATATGAAAGGTTTGTATTAAAATACATTTCGTTAAACCTTTTGGTAAAAATTACCAAAATTGTTGGAGCGCCATCTATTTATGCTTTTTCAAACCAATTGACAATACCTACTGGAAAACTACTCATTAAACAAAACAACAAAATTTATTATTTCCACAACGCTATAGTATTGAAACGGTTATAACGGTGAACGATATAACAATTTGGTTACTGACAGCGCGCATCTCTTAAGTTGTTAGTTTTGTTTGACTGACGTTTCTTCTTTTTTTTCAGTCATAATGGCGCATTTGTGGATGGTTGTTATATTGTTGTAAAAATCTGCCCTTTAGGTTTATGTGTTGTTGTGAAGTGCAAACAAGTTGTTATTAATGCCGTACCCAAGGCGTTTCTCCGCCAAAATGACGGATTACGACGACGAAGTCACCGTTGTCGATGTGTATGATTTGGCTTCGGACATTGGGAAGGAATGTGAAATAATTATCGAGAAATACGGCCCTGACGCTGTAACAGCGCTTCTTCCTAAAGTTATCAACGCGCTGGAGCTGCTGGAAAACTTGGCCGTGCGTAACGAAAAGGAGAACCAGGCGCTGCAAGAGTTGACGGCAAAGATATCGCAGTTGGAGAATGACAAAATTGAGAAGGCTGAATACAGACAACGATTCGAGAAGGTACGTAGTAGAGGTCATTGTTAGTTAGCTGCATTAGTGCTGTATGTGCGTGTCTGTTGGGTGCAAGCAGTGGCGGTTTCAACACGCTAACAGTGCGGCTGCAGTTGCAAAAGCTATCATATTGCGCGACATTGACACCGCTGCTCCGCTCGCTCGCGTTTACCGCGAAAATGTTAATTAGATTGTATTTACAATGCTGTGCTGACCAGTGTAGGTATAGGACACGATTACCAGGCAAACGACCAATATGAGGCCCAGTATAGAGGTGGGTATCACTCTTGTATCGAATTGACTTTGTTAGGAGGGATGTAGCTCAACAGTTCCTAATAATGGAATGTTATGATCATGTTTACACGGTTTTAGATTGCCCCTTTTCGTATCTTCTCACATTACATGCTATTGCATGATATGATAATTTATGAAATTTATCTTTACCACAATTTTTCAAATTTCATCTAGTGTTATCACTGATGGACATTTTCAATTCAAGTTTTAAACTACCTGACATTTAAAATATGATAATATTTGATTATTTATCTAAAATGTTTTGAGCAATAGTCCAATATCTGGCCTGAAATATAAATTATTCTTTGATTAGAAAGTTCAATCTGTATACAACTTCAGAGTTATGAAATAATACATAGAACTTTCACTTTTATCATCTAACCAATGCCTTAGATTATCTGAATTGCTGTACAGCTACAAAATTTGAGACTGCCTATACAGACAAACATACCTATTTTGATATGGACAATATAAATTTATTTTTTAACAATTATATTGTGTTTATGGGGTAATGATTTTCTTAAACCAAATTTTTTCTTAATCTTTACAAAAATATCCATTTTTTTTCATTTGGAAGTCAATTATTGTTAAGAATAAACATAAAACAATTTTCGTTTATGTTAATTATTAATAAAATGAACAAACATCAGCATATTAATGAACATCAAGCCATTTGGGCCTCACCATAGTCACGTACAAGTTCTTTTATTGTTTATTGGTTTTGTAATTTATTCAATTTTCATTTTTCCAAAAGCAAGACTGACTTAGCCGCCTTCTTGGTGCCTAATCACTTGACCTACACCATGATCTTGAATACAACTGCTTGACCTCAGCTGATGAAGCAACTGTAGTCAGCAGTTGCTTGATTATATCCAAACCTATACTATTGCACAGGTGCGTGCGTGCCATAGTGTATCTCGGGGGAAATCCCTTGACACTTTTCGGCTGATTTGGTTGCAGTAAAAAGGCACTGATTTTAATAATGTTATTTAAATCATCTCAACCCTGTCTTAAACTTTAATTTTTAAACTAAAGTTTTATATTAGGTATAATTTGTAACTGTAATTCAATTATAAATCAGTTCAAATGTGAGTTAATTATACCTGTTGGGATTTTGGACAGTGATAAGTTACTGCGAATTTAATCCACTCATTGATATAGAATTTATCATTCATGCCATTAATACTAGCTACTGCCTTTGTTTATTATCTTGCACTACTTACTAGTTCTTGTGAAACATTACCTCTTCCCAAAGGTTGTCTGGGAGAGATCGCTTAAAGCGATAAGACCGCCTTTGCGCGCATGTATATTATGCTGTTTTTTGTAAATTGTCTTATAATATGTGTGCAATAAAGAGTTTTTACTTTACTTACTATCTACAGTATACCTAAAATCTTTCCAGACTAACTTGTCTTATTTGGTTATGGAAATTATGTATTTCAATGGATAATTGGCAGCAGTATTCGTTGAAATTTACATTCTATGTGTTTCTTATATAATTAAAGACGTGTATACATCGTTTACATACCGTGATTGACATGGCAAGTCGTGATTTTGGGTATTGTTTGTTCACCAAACTAAACAACTCAGTCCCGACAGATCATAATATAAATATTGTTAGACCTATTGGTACCAAATTTTTTACATATGGTGATAGGTGATAATGTGACATGGATGATTATGTAGTGCATGCTCACTTTCCTAGAAAGTACCTATCACTCTTGCCTGAAAAGGGCCTAGATTATATTGCTGTCTAAGTCCCGGTTGTGCTCTCGCGCACGAGGGCCCGGGGTCCGCCTTGACTATGATCCAGGATTTGGCAGGTCAGGTAATTACAGTGGAGCGACTGCCATCTGACCTCGATGACCCTGCTACCAGGGGAACCTGACCAGATTGAATCATGGTTACACATCCAGTTGCCTGAATGTGCAGGTTTCATCACGTTTTCCCTCACCGTAAGAGCATCGGTTAGTATTCAACTAATGTACAAAACTCAGAAAACAGTCATTGGTACATGGCCGGAGCGGGATTCGAACTCGGGATCTCTGGCTTACGAGTCGTATACTCTGACCGCTCGGCCACCGACGCTCCCAATGCTGTCTAATTACTCTAATCAAGCTATATAAATTATAATATATTTATTATATTATAAACGTAAATAATGTGGATTAACTTTAAAACTCTTGTATCAAATGATTAGAAAGCACATTTCTGCTACAAAACTAACTATCCCCCCATAAAATAACAATCCATGATAATAAGGTTTCATAATGTGTAACAAATATACAGTATCACATTGGCTAATCACAGGCCTATGCCATAGTACTATGCTGTCATGATTCATGACTATAAAATGTCACCTGTACTATGGGCTGGTTATAAAAGACTCACTATTTTGATTAATGAGTCCAAAGTCTTTATTATCCAAGTATTTGCATCACTGACTTAGATTATTAATTACAATTAGGTATTATAACAATAAATACCGACCTTATTTGCAAATCATATTGATAGCAACGCCAATTACGTGATAATTGAATTCCTAAAACATAATAAGAACTTAAAGGTCATTGTAGCTGATTTCACTTCCTACTCCTAAATTTTATAAGCAGAACAGTTGAAGAATGTAAAATTTCACCAAGAATCAAAAGCTGGCACTAGAAATTAATAAATATAAGCTATTTTAAATTATTATATAGAGTTAAATAGAAGCGGGAATTGAAAAAGAACTGGCTGGTACCACACAAATAAAAGAGCTAAAAAGAATACCCAGCATAAGGCCAGCACCTAATTGCATGAATTGTAGATGCCATGAGCGACAGTTACCGCTTACCGTCAGGCGGACCATCTGCTTATTTGTCACTGACTAGCATAAAAAAAGAAAAATATTATATCTATCCTAATCAATTTTGTCCATACCGTCAAACAGCAATTTTAGTTTTGTATCATATCGGTACGTTAGAACGACAAACGCAACCGAACTATCTTTTACGTAGGTAACATAGGGTGTAGAACACGGGTGCGAATGCCGAAAGTAGTAGTACTACTTTCGGCTTTAGTAGTATTTTAAGAAAGGTAGGGCATAGCGGGGTATCCCGTTCGAATTGGAGCCGCCCGACTGGGGAAGTACCTCTACCTTACAGAATACCGCAGCTAAAAAATACTCTTTTAAATAGTATTGTGTTTCTGCCGGTGAGTAAGGTTTCCAGAGCTCCATGGGGTGGGAATTTGGGGAACCGTGGCTTTGGCAGTGGAGGGATATTTGCCTTTTTGCTACCAGAGTAACGTGTTATAGAGGTGGGCAACGCATTGGCGATAGTCTCGGTGTTGCTAATGTCTATAGGCAGTGGTGACCACTTTCCATCAGCTGGCCCGCTTACCTGTTTGCCTAACGTATTACATAAAAAAAAAAGATTAATTTTCAACAAATACCAACCTATTTGGCAGTATAATTGGCATGAAAGACGTCATTGTTTTGGAGAGAGACGAAAGGTTTATTGATCAACAACGTTAATGGATATTATGAACGTTGGCACTCGTCATGCTGTTGCATAATAACTGTAAAAGAGTAAAACGGGATGAAAATCCTTTAGTAGGTTTGGGATTAGTTCGAACGAGTTCGCGTACGGTTATTGTTGTCCTTTCGAAAGAACGTTTCTCGCTCGTACGATTCGGATGTGGAATGAGCTCCCAGGCAGGGTTTCCTTTGGACTATGACATGAGATCGTTCAGGTATATTAGAGGTCTCTTTAGAGACGGGCAACGCATTGGTAGCGCCCCTGGTGTGGCTGATGTCCATGGTAGCCCGCTTGCCTGCCTGCCGTATTACAGAAAAAAAAAGGGAATTTATGAAAATGTAGATTTTTATTAATTGTAGATACATACAGTGGTGAACTGACTCACTTCCTCGATTGAAATAAAATACAACTAAATAATCCCAGTCAATCGGACCCAGTATCAACACAAAACAATCTCGAAGAGATCTCTTACTTAAGCCCACCTTTCTAAACGACCCCTTTGTAATAATTGTTTTTATCTGGTTTCGTGTACAATAAAGTATAAAATCAATATAATAAACAATTGACCATTCACATTCACCAAACATTGCCGGTGAGAGGCCTGGCGATACCTGGTTATTAAGGCAATACCGCAATGAACAGCGTATGAACCGTGAATGAATGGGTTACATAACATCATTTCAGACTTCCTGCTACCTGCACTGTTGTCAAGTGATTACGATTCGTGATAGCGAGACATTGTATTGGTTAAGTCTAGAAGCACTTGCACTGCTCAGGTTCTCACGACTCCCTGGGAATTTTCTATCGTGCGTGCAACATCGCTCAACTGCGTCCGGTTCCGTAATGTAGGGATTGGATGAATGTATTCCATACATTACCATATCGTGCAAACTCATAGAAATGATCATTTATATCTGCGATGCACTTTATGTCCAGTAGAAGAAAGTGACTAGTTGATTGAATGATCGAAACCAATGGATCTGTCGAAAAGAATAAAAATTATGCTGAAGAAGAATGAAAGCTAGGAGCTGATTCACACACCCGTAACAGTGTAGGGCAGGGTAGGTGTAGGGTATAGCAGGGTAGGGCTAGCTTAAGGCAAGGTTAGGACACCACGCGAACGGAGTCGCACCAGGCCAGCTAGTTCATATTATAAAGCAAAGTCTCCACGCCGCCTGTCTGTCTGGACGTATAAGCTACTGAAGCTACATTCTTCTCGTTAGGGTACTTTATGGCTCGGAAAAGCATAATCCCGCTGGATAGTTGAAGGTTAGAGGTGTTTCGGATAGAACGCGGGTGAAAGCCGTTTGCTTTTAAAATAATTGATCCTTAAAATTCCATTACATTACAGCTGCTAAAGCTGCCTAAAGAGCTGTCATTAACCTAACCAACTTAATATGAGGACAATAGCTTTGTCTCAACCATCCATCGATATAAACAAACCCCTCATCACACAGAAAAATCTATCTACTTGTCAATCCGTCAATATAAAAGAACAGATGTGAATTAACACAATTTGATAATTTTACTCTCGGTGTTGCTAATGTCTATAGGCAGTGGTGACCACTTTCAATCAGGTGGTCTGCTTGCATGTTTGCCTACCGTATGACATAAAAAATAAATAAAAAAATTGTTAAGTTTTGTAAGCAAATAACCACTTAAAACGATCTACAAATCGCCAACAATTATAATTTGAAATTTTCCATCGCTGTGTAATAATAATTGTGAGCGCACCGAGAATCGATAGACACAGGCGTCGCTCGTAGACAAGACACCGTACCACCGGTTTATATTATTAAAATTCCTAGCTTTCTAGATAGTACTTATGAATGTCTAGTCTAGGTTTCCAATATAGCCGACGCCAGTAATACAGCGTTGGGTGTCGCTATGCTTCAAATGAATTTTATGGGCGGAGAAAACGTATTATCTCGCTTAGAAAATCAATTTCATCGTGTCGTAAATGTTTTTCTAACATTAAAGTAACATTTCGTGTGGCATTCGTCGAATAATAATAGTAAACTTAACTTTGACTCTAAAAGTAATTATTTTGACAAATTAAAGAGTCATTCTTTCAGTAATTCTTTTTTGGTTTGGTTGGTTTGTAATCATCGGAACAAGGTTCGTTTAAAAAAAAATAAGGGTAGGTTAGGTTAGGGGTAGAGGAAGGGTAATAAAAGACAGGGTACACCACGCGAACGAGGTTGCGTCTGGCCAGCTAGTAATCTATACTCTATCGTAATTACATTGACTGTCATTATCATCATCATCCGATCGGTCAATCCCGGCGCGCTTAATCTCCGCTTATGCTTTCTTATTATTTCTTCTACACTTTGCCCGGTCTACCGCATCTTCGCGTCGTAATCTGTTAGCACTCGCGTCCCACACGGCGATATTAAGCCATTGCTTCTTACGTCAAAATGTCGTGTATCTTATCCGTGTTTGGTGGATTAAATACGCGTCCAGACGGACTCCTCAGGCTTAACAGATTACTGCAGCTTACTAGATAGGGTCAGTCTGCATTGATTGAGATTGGAGTTCTTTAATGCCACGACTTCGTTCGCGTATTTTCCTACCAGAATCACTCGTATCAATTGTTGAAAACCGCGTTAAAATCTGTTGCGTAGTTTTATAGAACTAAGCGTACATCGATACATTAGGACAGGCGGCGGGAAGCGACTTTATACTATGAACTTGTGGACCCAGCGCTTCTTTTTTTCGTGGCGACCTACCCCTACATCTTTAAGAGAGGTAGGACATAGCGGGGTATCCCGTTCGAATTGGAGCCGCCTGACTGGGGAAGTACCTCCACCTTACAGAATAACGCAGCTAAACAATACTCTTTTAAATAGTGTTGTGTTTCTGCCGGTGAGTAAGGTTTCCAGAGCTCCATGGGGTGGGGATTTGGGGAACCGTGCCTTTGGCAGTGGAGGGGCATTTGTCTTTTTGCTGCCAGAAAAACGTGTTATAGAGGTGGGCAACGCATTGGCGGTACTCTTGGTGTTGCTAATGTCTATAGGCAGCGGTGACCACTTTCCAGCAGATGGCCCGCTTGCCTGTTTGCTTACAGTATGACATAAAAAAAAAATACATCTACCATTGTAAAGTACAACTACCCTACACCTACTTTACCCCTACCTACTCCTTTTTTTCTTACCTATCGACCTTCCTCTTGAATCACTATCTATTATATTGTTGAAACCGCATTAAAATCCGTTGCGTAGTCCTTAGAACCAACCGCTTTAGTCCGTATTGTTTCAACGTTGCAGTCCAGTAGACAATACAGTTTTCATTGTTACCTCACTTGGCTTTAACAACATTCAAATTGCAAGACAATTGATTAATTGGATGGCCGGTTTCCCGTCTTGGCATGTGTGGCGTGAGCGCCGATGGATCTTTATAGCTACGTATATGGAGATTATACGAGAGTATACGTACGCAGGAGCGCCGGTGGCCGAGTAAAGGTATTCGACTCGTATGCAAGAGGTACCGGTTGACTCTTTTCTGAGTTATGTACATTAGTTCAATGCTGACCGATGCTCTTACGGTGAGGAAAAACATCGTGATGAAACCTGCACATTCAGGCGACTGAATGTGTAACCATGGACCAATTTATTCTGGTCAGGTTCCCCTGGCAGCAGGGTCACGGAGGTCAGATGGCAATCGCTCCACTGTAATTACCTGAACTGACAAATCTTGGACAATGGTCAAGGCGGACCCCGGGCCCCCCTGCGCGAGTGCATAGCCCGGACATTAACGCCATGATGACGCATTGATTTTTGTTTTATGTGAAGATTATACGTTGTGTTGTGGCTGAAACAGCTGCATGGCTAGACTGACTCATCAACAACAATTGGAAGACGTTTTTGCGCTTGCTTAGATATTATTTGATTCCACTAAAATTGCAAGATTTTATGGTGAGCCAAAGTCGGAATTTATGTGAAGAAAATCGAGTGAATGAAATAGCTTTATGCGAATATTTATGACTTCGTCTGGCTCGCCCCTTTCGCGGCGCGTTTCGCGAGCGAGTGAGATGAAGAATAAAAGCTATGACTATTCGAGTTGAACGGTCCCACCACAGATTGTCCCTCCCCTGATCTATCAAAAATGACTTTATTTCCTGTTAAAAGTTACTCTCAAGAGTGGACCTAGTTTTCGTCAAACGCGGCAGATTCTATTTGGGCTGTATAATGAAATGGGATAATTGCTGGAAGAAGTATTTTTTTTATACCACTAAGGTGGCAAACAAGCTTGCGACCTGCCTGATGGTAAGCAGTCACCGCAGCCTATGGACGTTTGCAATACCAGGGGCATCACCCACGTGTCGCCGACTCCGTAGAACCCTGTATATGCGTGGACTCGTAAGATCATCATCATCTTGTTGGCCTTATGTCCCGGTTGCGCCCCAGCGCGTCACGCAAGGGCCTAGGGTCCGCCTCAGAAGACTTCCAAGAAATTACTGTACAAAAATAACACAAAAAGCTAATCTTTACTAATATCTATTAAATATATATTGTATCTCAGTTAGGCCTTCTGGCAAAAGTTTCTACTTTTGAGGCCACTCACGTAATAGGATTTTCCATTAATTATTTATTTGTCAGTTAACATATTTTGATACGAGTATTGATGTTATGTGCTTATTTCCGACCTTAGTCTATTGACGTCACAAACTACAAACCAATGAGGGTTCACCTCGTTTCCATATCAGTGCTCATAACTCATGATCATGGACAATGCTGTGATATCAATGGCCTTTTCGGAACTAAAATCAGCTTTATTGTCCTGTTATGGTGTACGTTTGAGGAAGTGACGAAATCAGACATTTTATAATACTTATAGTTAGCTTTCCGCCCGCATGGACTATTGTACCTAAATATACGTTATATCTTGCGAGCTTGGGAGTGGAGGGGAATAAAAATTGGCTAGTCCATCCTCAGGTGCTAAACTATCTCCTTACCCAATTTCATCCAAAATGGTGAAGTGGTTAAGCCGTTAAAACGTAACAAAACATAGTAGTCTTTCGGATTTATAATATTACTTATTGGCTTTATTGTTCTCGACTTCATCTGCGTAAAATTCGACTACTTCGTCCCGGACCCGTTTCCGTGCGAACCACATTGAATTTCGGGAAAAACTATAGCCTATGCGTGTAGCATTAGAAATTTGT
This sequence comes from Blastobasis lacticolella, assembly GCA_905147135.1. Taxonomy (NCBI): domain Eukaryota; kingdom Metazoa; phylum Arthropoda; class Insecta; order Lepidoptera; family Blastobasidae; genus Blastobasis; species Blastobasis lacticolella. Next base: position 15,358,278 of record LR990056.1, read on the forward strand.
TTGAAATAATTTTTAAAATGAACATATTTGAAAGAATTTTTAAAATCGGTTAAGTAGTTTTTAGTTTATATTTCTATTACAAACAAACAAACAATCAAATTTCGCCTCTATATATTTGTATAGGGATTTTACGGAATTTCACTGCGTACCGAGTACAGTAGCCCGTTATTGTTGACGCATCATGGTCACGGGACTATTGGAGAACTGCGGGTGGTGTTATAAAATGTCTGATAAATCAATGCCGAAATTAAAACCTTTTAATGTTTAATGTCACTCAAATCATGATAATTTTACATTATTTCAATTATTTGCAAAGTGCGAACAGCTAATACAGCAAACACCGACCACAAACATCGAGAAATGTCTTCGCTGATTCATAAATCAATGTAATGGCATCAAAGTCTGTACAGAAGATCGTGCGAATGCCTGGAATATTCACAACATGGCGGTGGAATCCGGTCACGTCTTGTTCGCCGTAAGTGGGCTGCCAGAAATAGGTCATGCTATGCAACACATTCATTCGAGGTAACCTGCATAACACCGACTAAGACTGGATCTTCAAAAGGCATGTGACTGGTACTTCAAAGGCCGGCACTGCATCTGCTCCCCTTAGGTTGCAGGACGACGGTGTCCTTTCCATCGGTTGGACCATCGTCCGTATGTCTCTCCCAGTCTCTAGGCAATCAATCATGATAAAAGTTAACCTATAGCGATGTTCAAGAGTCAAGACCACAGTATCAAGAAACTCTCAAGACTGCAGTTTGGGCAAGAGCCTTGGGCGCCTACACCGACATTCTCTCACGCCCGTATTCGACAGGGGTAGGCAAAGCACTAGACAGAAACTAACAAATTCCACAAACTACGACCCTGACATCATCTTCATCACAGCCCATAACAGTCCACTGCAGGACTTAGGGCCTCTCCCACGAAAGAAGAGGTTATTGCCATAATCTCCACGCTAGGCAGGCGGGTTGGAGATCGCAGTGTTGTAAATATAACAATGGAAAACGCTGCTGTCCATTTTCCAGCTTACGGAGACTCTAGACATTTTACTTCGGAAACATTAGTCGCCTTGTACGACACCCACAAGTGTAAGGGGTTGGAGCTATTCTACTCTGCCGGACACCACACGACCCTGACATACTTGGTACCAATTTCTCGCGAAATATATAGTTTATATCTGTATTATATAAAAAAAACGTATTATTGTACATGAAAGTCCTCATCGTCACGTACCTAGTACTTTCGCACCTGGACCCAGTTGTCCTATAATATTTATTTTTCATTTTCTCTCGATAGAATCGATTTCGTGACAATGACAGATCGCCCGATCGGCGCGTACAGCGAAGAATGGGAGGGAATAAATAAACCGAGCAAATACAGGAAATTGATAAACGAGATCTCTATCTCATCGGCGATGAGTTAACAATTCGTGTTCAAAAGATTTGGTTTGGGGTTTCGCTGAGGCGCGGTTTTGTTGGGGTCACCAGATAGGGGCGTATGGTATGTATTGTAGGGAGAAGATAGAATAATTACAAGAGAGGTAGGGCATAGCGGGGTATCCCGTTTGAATTGGAGCCGCCCGACTGGGGAAGTACCTCCACCTAACAGAATACCGCAGCTAAACAATACTATTTTAAATAGTATTGTGTTTCTGCCGGTGAGTAAGGTTTCCAGAGCTCCATGGGGTGGGAATTTGGGGAACCGTGGCTTTGGCAGTGAAGGGATATTTGCCTTTTTGCTGCCAGAGTAACGTGTTATAGAGGTGGGCAACGCATTAGCGATAGTCTCAGTGTTATAGGCAGTGGTGACCACTTTCCATCAGGTGGCCCGCTTGCCTGTTTGCCTATCGTATGACATAAAAAAAAAATAACCTTACCGACAGAAATAGTCGGATAACTCCGACCAAGTTTACATATACTCAAATATGTTTTAAACTACGGAACCGATTTTAATGAAACAGGAGCAAGAACCATTTTGATTAAACGGCTTTCAAATAGAGAAAACCGCATCCAAATCGGTCCACCCGTTCCGAAGCTACAATACCACAGACAGACACACAGATACGCACGTCAAACTTATAAGACCCTTCTTTTTTCTTCGAGGGTTGAAAAAGCAAGCAATTTCACTATAAATACGAGCGTCGTAACACACTTTTCTTGCCCCTCAGTTTTCCTTTTGGAACATTCCTGTTGCGCTGTGGGTTCAAAAATTCGATAGCTCGGCCTATTCTGGGCATTTCTGATAAAGTTTGTAATTGAATACCTGTGCATCTGGACTGTATGACGAGACTGTATTTAGGGTACACCAGCCTTGCTTGACATTAACTTGAGACAAGAAAGCATCATCATCAGGAGCCGTCCATTAACTACGTAGTGTTTTTTTTTTTCATAAGTTAGACCCCACCCTCCCCCTTCGTGAGATTTTGCTGGACTCCTCCCCCCTTTGAGCTCACGTAATTAATAGATAAAAATCATCTTGGCGTTAATGTCCCGGTTGTGCTCTCGAAAACGAGGGCCCGGGGTCCGCCTTGACCATGATCCCGGATTTTTTTTTATTTTTTTTTTGTCATACGGTAGGCAAACAGGCAAGCGGGCCACCTGATGGAAAGTGGTCACCACTGCCTATAGACATTAGCAACACCAAGAGTATCGCTAATGCGTTGCCCACCTCTATAACACGTTGCTCTGGCAGCAAAAAGCAAATGCCACTCCACTGCCAAAGTCACGGTTCCCCAAATCCCCACCCCATGGAGCACTGGAAACCTTACTCACCGGCAGAAACACAATACTATTTAAAAGAGTATTATTTAGCTCAAGCCTCGACTCAACGATGTCAATTCATCGCTGAATGTTCAGGTTTCATCACGATGGTTTCCCTCACCGTAAGAGCATCGGTTAGCATTCAACTGATATACAAAACTCAGAAAAGAATCATTGATAGGATTCGAGCCCGGTACGTCTCGCTTACGAGTCGGATACCGTAAACACTCGGCCACCGACGCTCGATTCGATGTTACGTATTCCGTCAAATCTTACACGTGTTCCAATTGTTTTTGATGCGTCAGTCTTGCCATGCTGCAGTGTCTGCCACAACACAACGTATAATCTCCATCATCTTGGCGTATATATCCCGGTTATCTGCGCACGCAAGGGCCCGGTGTCCGTCTTGACAACCGGCGCTCACAAATGCATAAACTATACCACCTACCACAATACCTTCTGTACCTGAAGCTATCAACCTTCTGCCCATCAGGAAATCGAGGCGATCGAGGAGCAGTGGCGCACCGAGTCTGCGGAGCTGGTGACGGCGGTCGCCCGGCTCCAGGACGAGAACAAGCGGCTGCGGCGCACCATCAACGCTCCAGCTGACGGTCAGTGTCATTGAACTTTGGACCCCTCACGTCACCTCTTGGAACTCTAGCCAGCTCTTTCGTAATGCAAGCGTGACACGATTGCGGGTGGCGATGGTCAAGTAATTTACATATATAACTGAGACTACTGGTACGGGTTATAACGGGTAGTATGACCCTGGTAAACCCGAGGAGTCCGCCGAAGTGGGTACCATCCCCTTTACCAATGCCACCACACTACTGGTACGGGTAGAATGACCCTGGTAAACCCGAGGAGTCCGCCGAAGTGGGTACCATCGCCTTCAGCGATGCCACGACCAGTATAGTGGTGTTTTGTGGCAATAAATTTTCTTTTTTATACTCTTATTCAATGGCTGCATTGTTGGGTTTCCGTTAGGACAAGGCAGTCCGCGCAAGTTCATGCATGAAGCATATCATCTTTGCCCTCACTGTGACAGATACAAACGCACCAGCGGTTCTGCAATTTGTAAATTAAAGTGCTACAATTACCGTTTACGGTGGGATGACTGCTCGTTTAGGTCGGATCTGACATTTTTTTTTCTATTTATTTGGGTAAACAAACAGTGGTACATTTAGTCTTAAAATTAAACAGTGGGTTTACTTAGTTCTTTATGAATGTGCCACCAGCACCGTTTACCACAGATAATTTCAAAAAACTTTGGGGGAAAGAATGGTCGTCGTAATACCTATACATATACGTTAAATTAAATTATTGATTTATGTCAGATTTCATACAGAAGTCTACATGTTCTCCCATATTCCCCAAACTACAGAACCGATTTTAACGAAACAAAGCTAAGAACCAACTCGATTAAACTGGTTTTCAATTAAAGAAATCCGCATCGAAATCGGTCCATCCGTTTTAAGGAACTCCGATGCCGCAGACAGATACAGGCCTGCTGGAAGAGATTTCTTCTTAGAAAAAGTAGTGCCTGTTGTCGTCTTTAATTTTGTAATTTCTGTATACTATATATGTATTGTGTGCTAAAATTTTTTAAATAAATAAATAATACAGATACACACGTCTCTTACCCATTGCACTTCTCCATGCGACGGCTAATGACAATTGGCGTATTTTTTGATGAATATATTTATTGTTTTTCTCTTTTTGTTACTGTCTTGTATGTTTTGCCTTGGAAGTAAGTGGCAATAAACATATTTCACTTTACTTATCTATAACATGCCTTTTTTTGCGTCGAGATTTTAAAAAGGACTGTACTGCAGAAATATGAAATTATAATTGAATTAAGATAGGGCGCAGACCAAACTTCCAATCCAGCACGTCCCATCGATATCTCAAAATTCCCATCTAAAAAGGTTGGGTCTAAATGAATTTTAGAAATCGTCACCGGTTTAGGTACTGCATATAAACCACCTTGTTGCCATGCCTCTCTAGAAATTTAAGTGATTTTCTAGGAATGATGACTGGGTCAACATTTTTAAAATCTAATTATTCCGTCCGTTAGCTTTCTGGGCACCATTCCGGGGGGCAGCGATGTGGATGATTTTAAATTTAATAAGGTTTTCGTTTTTGTGTATTTGTTATGGTTTTGTTTGTACCAATAAATAAATGTAACATCTTAACAGCAAAGAATTACGTGTTCAATATTTTTTGATAATCCACCTGGGACGGACTAAAACAGTTTTTCAGTCATCATCCCGAACGTTTATATGTCACTCCACACATAGCTAGAGTGTCCTAAAGTCGTCCTAGAATGACGAGAACAGAAATAGAATCAGTTTGTAACAAACACATGTAGGAAGAAATACTTTCACGTAGTCGTATCGTACGTGTGAATGGCACGCCACGCAGTTCAGTAAATTGTCGTAGATTTAGTATCGTTTTCGCAGGTACAGGTATAGCATTTATGGGTAATGTTTTCCGTGGATTCCTGATTGATACGTTACCGTTTTGCTATTTGCGTACCGAGTTCATAACCTTATAGACAAAAATCGTGTTTACCCAACCAAGTTTAAATAATTTTCTAAACTACTTCACCGATTTTAACGAAACAAAGCTGCAAACCATTTCGATTAAACTGCGTTTCAAGTAAAGAAAACCGCATCGAAATCGATCCATCCTTCCCGGAGGTATAAGCCACAGACAGACACACACCTCCACATGTACACAGTGCCACAGATCACACATCAAACTTAAACACCCCTTTGTTTTTCGTCGGAGTTAAAACCCTACGATGTGATGGATACATAGTTAGGCGGACACCATATTGCTCATGCAAATGCAGTATACAGTACTACTGTAGATCCATTTAAAAATACATTAGAAATGAAACTACTTAATAACCTGTATGTACTTTTTGAAGTAATTATTCTTGCCTGATAAAAAAAGAATTTATCTATCTATACATACTCTCAAATATTACCTAAACACCTAAACCGATTTTAATAAAACAAAGCTAGGAACCAACCCGATTAAACTGGCTATCAAATAAAGGCAACCGTATCGAAATAGCCCGATCCATTCTCGAGTTACAACGCCACAGACAGACACACACCTATCTACACAACCCCTCTTTTTATTCCCTCTTTTTTATTCATCGGGGTTACAAAAGCACTCATCACCATTAACCGCCACATAAGTAACAGATTCATGTAGCCATGTTAATTGTACATCGTAAAGTGACAAACTCTCGATGTTCTGACCCTGGTCCTGATAAGGGTATCAGAGTCCCGCTGACAGGGAATTCAGTCCCGCGTCTGTGATTTCGTGACGTGTTCTGACTAAAGCGAATCATCCCTTTTGTGTTACTGGGTTAATGGACATTAACGGGAGAGAGGTCCATGTCGCTCTGACGCAATATTTTGGTGCTTAGTATTTGGTTTGTTTCAGCTGTGATTCTTACAGACTTTTAAAGCTCACACATGGTAATTAAGAAAGAGGAGCGTTGGTGGTTTAGTGGTTAAGGTATCCGACTCGTAAGCGAGAGGTGCCGGGTTCGAATGCTACTGCCGCCGTGTAGCAATTACTCTTGTTTTATTTATGGTCATTAGTTGAATACTTACCTATGCTCGTACGGTAAGAGAAAATATTGTAATGTAACCTGCAGATTCAGGCCACAGAATGTGCATGTTTAACCATGGTCCAATGTGGTTAGGTTCCCCTGGTAGCAGAGTAACGGAGGTCAGATGACAGTCGCACCACTGTAATAAACTGATCTGCCGAATCCTGGATCACGGTCAAGGCGGATCCCGGGCACCCGAACGCAAGAGCACAACTGGGACATTAACGCCAACATGATTATTATATTTTTAACACGTGGCAATTAAGTTATTTACCCTTCCTTGTTGTGAGGTAATAATATGAGTTCTGGGATTCTAGAATAAACCATACTACGTATACCATCTTTATTAACCCTTGCAGGAACAAGCTTGAGTCTCGTCACAAAAAGGCTTCATGCCAAATCCGAATTTTGTGTTTACGATGAGGATATCTGTCAGTATGCTAAAATAGACATAAAATTCAAGGAACACGTACCTATATAATTTATAGGTATACGAAAGTATGCACCAAGCTTGCGACGTACGTAGTTCCTTGTCCATTTGGCCTAAATTCCGTCGCGGAATGGTAAAGGTCAGCTAAATGTTACATTTTATGACATTTCGGTCGCATCAATCTCTCTGTGTGTGTAGGTGCGTTACCCAAGGGAGTTTTGTGAAGTGGTTAATTTGGTAGAAATATGATTTAATAATGATATATACCTCCGCCTTCGTATCCTGCTAAGGGCATTGACTGGTCACTGTGGGCTGAGCAAGCACATGTTTAGCTTAAAGGTCAGCAGTATGACGTACTACTACAGATTCTGCAATGAGGAGGATAAAATGCCTCCCCACTTGATCTGCAGGAACGAAGCCCTGATGCGCAAACGTAGCGTTCCATAATGGTACCTGATACTACCCGATGAGATGCACGTCAGTGCTCAGAACAGTTAATAGAAGCTGTAGGAATTAGCACTGAACTGTAAGCTAGAGCCGAACACAGTAGATAAGCAATGGTCGCTGTGATAATAGGACGTTTAGCCTTGAAAAGGCCATTTAACATAACATAACAAACCGCCGCCATTACGCGCACGTAAATTGTTGGCTTTTTTGGTATTTATATTACTCTTTTGTGATGTAATCAAGAGTTTTTACTTATAGCTAGTGTCAAATATGAAGAGACTTGGCGGGTCAAATGTTTCGACTTGCGCTGCATACGATTACCTGCGCGTAATCCCCTCCACTGCCATTTGACAAGTCTCTTCTTTCGTGACGCGGGTTATACTTACTTATTATACTGTCACGGGGTATCAATCGGCGCCCATCCAGGACTATTCAACCAGTCTCACTAGGGTCCTAAACGGAAGACCTTGGTCAACCTCGTTTAGCCAACGTTATTACGAGAAGGCACACCTAACGAATGGCAAGCTCGTTGCGGCGCTGAAGTTTGACTAGTTTGAACTACAAGTCCTATGAAACAGTTACCCATCCAGTTAACTTTGGTAATCGGTCTCGCAAGCACGCATCCACTTTTGAACATAACTCGATAAACCACTAGCTTGTTCCCGCGACTTTGTCTGTGTCGAGCATGGCCTCTCCTTCCGATATTCTTCAAGAGTTTCGCCACTGTCATCCTCCTACATCTTAAATGTCTTTGTAATATATGGGTGTTGTCGGATTTTCTCTATTATAATATGCATATGTACATAGAAACCTTCTAGAATGCTCTAACTACTAAAAAAACCTTCTGGAATTCTCTAACTGATGGTGATAACCGCATCCAAATCTTTTGTTTGGTTAAGAAGGAGTTTGAGACAACACAGACGCGGAAAGAGATTTTATTTGATAGTTTACTAGCTGGTAAGCCGCGACTTTGTCCGCGTGTTGTCCTACCGTATAAACATTCCTTTTGAAATATAGGTTTTACTACTCACCGTCAATACTAACCGTGGTAACAAACCCGATAATATGTGTAGTGAAAGTGTATTCCTTTTGAATTACTAACTGTTGTTAAAAACCGCATTAAAATCCGCTGCGTAGTTTAAAAGATAGTCAGAGATAAGAAGAGAATAACAGACGGCAAGAAGCGACTTTGTTTCATACTAGATGCGTAGTTATAAAAGATCCAAACGTACATACATACCTACATACATAAACACTAAATGAAAACACATTTTTGACATATAGAATATGATCATAATGAAACTGTATTAACTATTGGGAAATAAATTAAATCTAAATCTACATATATACAGAGGACAGACGGCGGGAAACGATATTTTATACCGAGTATAAATACAGATGTATAGTAAGAAAGATAAGGATGTACAACAAAACACCAAACTCTTCGCAAGAAAAAGCACAAAGAAATGAGAAAGAGGCTCCAGAAAATTATTTCTTTCTCGTATGTTTAAAGAGGATGTAATAATATCTCGGTTCGGAGGATACTTTTTCACGTGGCGGGCGATTTATTTTCTCGCGTACAGGGTGCTGGCAGAGTAGACTGTGGAGAGAAAATATTCGTTCATTTAAATGTTTTTATAAGCTTCTATTTTCACATCTAGTTTCACATGTCCCCATGTCTGATCGTAATAAAATCTTGCCAAGTTAAATTTGACCCTTTTCCCGTTACCGATTGAGCTGAATTTTGCACACTCGTGTAAGTTCGGTGACAATGCACTGTTATGATACCATCGAGCCGATCTGATGATGGAGACGGAAGGACGAATTGGACGTGAATCTGTGTGTCTGTCTGTGGCATCATAGCTCCCGAGCGGATGGACCGATTTAGATTTTCGCGATCGTGTTTTTCTTTATTTAATAGGTAGTTTAATCGATATGGTTCTAAGCTTTGTTTCATTGAAAATTTTCAGTAGTTTGAAAATATTTGAGTATATGTAACGGTCGAGGGTTTTCCGGCGTTTTCTGTCGGTTAGGTTATTTATGAATTTTTTTAACGTTTTATTTTAATTAACTCATACACTGACGAGCAAAAATAACTTGTCTAAACTATCCTAAACTACGCATGGTAAACCCATCGAGTTTGGGCTCGTTTGATTAGTCTTGACCATGTTCTGTGGTCTTGACAAATGCTCTTGACTGATCATAGAGAACGCGCGATATAAGCTTGCTATGAAAAAATATTTTTCATTTGAACTTGTTAATTACTATTGTTCATGATAGGCGTTGTCCACAGATAGTTTTAAGCATTCAATTACATAACTTTTATGGTGCCTCCACCTTACAGAATATTGCAGTCAAACAGTAGTGCTCCGGGAGGAACCGTGGCTTGTGCAGTGGAGGGGTCTAGCATTTGCCTATTTATATATTTATAGCTTTAAAGGTTGCCAACGCGTTGGTGTTGGCAGCAGTGACCCCTTTCCGTCAGGTGCCCGCTTGCCTGTTTGTCTATTGTCTAGCAATTACATAAAAAGTTTTCCGCGTGACGCATCATCAGGCCTAAACCAAACATAGGATAATATTATAAAGCGCCCTGTATATAAAGTGGGGTGACAGCGCCACTGAAAATTCCCCGAAGGCTTGAGTGGGCCCATCCCTTGTCCGAGCTTCTTACCGATAGGCGGGATGTTGACGAGAATTCCTGATACTCGCCTCCCTTAAATAATTTCCACACTTACCGGAATTGTTGGCGAATGGAAGACGGAGTTTTGCCCTTGACACGACACGGATTTGGAAACTTTGGATGGAAAATGGAATGGGCTGGGAAATGTTGACGTAAAATACTTATTTATTTTAGTAACCCCGACAAAAAATGTGGGGTATTATAAATTGGACGTGTGGATCTGTGTGTCTGTCTGTGGCATCGTAGATGCCGAGCGGATGGACCGATTTCGATTTACGAGATCGTGGTTTTCTTTATTTGATATGTAGTTTAATCGATATGGTTCCAAGCTTTGTTTCATTGAAAATTTTCAGTTCTTTAGAAAATATTTGAGTATATGTAACCTTGGTCGAGGGTTTCCCGACGTTTTCTGTCGGTTAGGTTATTTATGAATAGCTGAATTTTTTTAACGTTTTATTTTAATTTACTCATACACTGACGAGCAAATATAACTAGATCACTTGCACGTACGGCGATATTTCCGAAACAATGTACGTACATAAGACTATAATTATATACTTTATTTCTCTCTATGTAAGTATGTGTATAATAAAATATCGACTGCATGAAGACACCTTTACTTTACACAGTAATTCGTGAATCTTTAATGGTTTCAGTACCTAATTAAGTCCATATATTGTTTAACTAATTTCGCGGAAGCCTTTGTAACTGGAATATCAGCTTAAACCTGTTTCTTCTAAGCAAGTATTATTAAGTTTTGAATATTGTTACGCTGTTGCTTTAATTAATAAATAAACGACTCTATAAAGTCAAAGGAACATTGAAGTAATTTCATCAAAGTAAAAAAGGTTTAAGAAACGCTCTTCGTTCTATGAAGCTATCTTTACTAGTTTATGAAATGTCGTTTAAATAAGTAAGCTAGTTATTTTTGCTCGCCAGTGTAGTATGTTTTCTTCTATTTGTCCCTACGCTTACTTCTTCTAAAATCACGCAACGGATTCTGATGTGGTCTTCACTATTATTTAGTGAATTTATTGCGGAAGTTTTATACATATGTATAATGTAGAAAAGCCAAGAACACCGGAGCGAAGCCGAGGGGGGGGGGGGGGGGTGTCCCTAGTTTCCATACAAGTTACAAAACCTCTTATAATTCTGCGCTACGATAATTTTCTTTTTTATTAAACTTTCCCCAGGCGCCCATTAATTAGGATCCGAACAGCTATTTATATTTTCCTGTGGGGGCGGCGCTATTAATAAAAATAGATGTTCCTTTTATTATTTGTGACACCTTTATTAAAGGCTAAAATGGAGTCTCGAAGGTTAATTTTGTACTAAACTGGCGACTTAAGCTGGCATTGGTGGAATTATAGTTTCTAACCTGCTACGTTGGTACTATATAGTCTCTTGGTAAATCTCTTCAGAGGCGGGCAACGCATCAGTAGCGCCCCTGGTGTAGCTGATGTTCATAGGCGGCGGTGGCTACTTTCCATCAGGTGGCCCGCTTGCCTGTTTGTCTGCCGTGTAAAATAAAAAATACACTTACTAGTTGGTAGTTTCTAATATTAGCCTCGTGCAATTAGACAGGTTATATTTACGGTATGGGTTATGGCTTCATGATACCAATCATCATCATCATCTCAAGCCGCACGTAGTCAAACTGCTGAACATGGGCTACCCCCCGCGCCATCCGCACCGATTAAAATTTTAGGTAAGCAACTTGTCATTTTCGCAACTCGTCACACGTACTTACATTCAAGTTTTGCTGGAAGAAATCCCATTGTGAGAAAAGCCCGCCTTTGCTTTGTAAAATTATTTTTGTAATTCCTGTATTTATTAAGCAATAAAGAGTTTACAAACATACATACGAGTTGCGACAGCGTGACGAGTGGCCACTAATTCGAAATTTTAACATAATTTTGACCCTTAAAACATTGCATAATTTTTATGAAAATTACTGAAGTTGATACCGCGGAGTTGAGACCGATACTTACGTATTTTATTGTTTAGATAATGTACTTTAATACTTTTATTTTGTTTTATATGCATGTCTCACAGCATTCAATGGTGAACATAACTGCGATCAGTCAATTAAGACACACCACAAGTAGATTTTACAGATTTTCTTTTATTATACTGCAGATGTTACAACCGAGAGTTGTCACGTTCCATCATTCCCGCCTTTCTTTATTGTTTATTTCTGAAACCAACGTTTAATAACGTCACCACCATCTAAAACCTGACCTTTTTTATGCTGCGCAGTGACAAACAAGCAGACAGCCCACCTGGTGGTAAACGGTAACTATCGCCCTTAATATCTACGATTCATGCATTTAGGTTGCATGCAACAAAAATTCATAACCGCAGGTGCGTTGTCACTGGGAGGACTAAGTTGAAATGCCTCATGCCTGTAATTGCGCTCACAACCTTATCCTTCAAACCGGAACACAATAACGCAAGCAATATTGCTTGGCCACAGGAATAGACAAGGCAGTGGTACTCACCCAAGCGAGCACCTCAAGCTTGAAAGAGTCCTGCCACCTGACGCCCTCATAACCAGTCCCTTTCTCCACCAGGCACGAGCGCGCCGCCATCCCCGGCACGGGAGCACGACCAGGAGGTTCTCTCCCGGCTGAGCAGCACGGCGGAGAAGCAGCGCGCCACGCTGAGGCACCAGGAGGTGCAGTTGCAGGAGAAGCAGCAGCTTATTGATGGGGTGAGTGGTGGATTATCATGTCAGGCGAAAGACGCCTGGTGGGCAAAGGCCTCCCCTAGAGATCTCCACAAAGTCTGGTGCTGTGCCTTCCGCATCCTGCGATACCAGGTCGTCGGTCCACCTTGTGGGAGGCCTCCTCACCCTGCGTGTTCCGGCACGTAGTAGTGATCCGGTAGTGGTGGATATGAGCTCAGCATACTTCAGCCCACAAGTTCTAAGGCGCATAGGTGAAGTCTTATATGCGGCACCTAATACTTTCCCGCGATGTCATTTTGTTTTAGGTTAAAATAGATACTTAAGAGGAGATTCCTCCGAGCGAGCTCCATACGAACGAAGTTTGATCTTATTTTCAATATTAACCAACCATTTCTTGAAATCTTAAAGCCCGTGCACCTTTGAAACTATGAATTTTAACAAAAAATCTATCAAACCACAGACAGATTGGTTATTGATTGGTCATATTGAAAATGAGATTAAATTCGTTTTTATGGAGCGCGCTCGGCGGAATTCAAAGTGAGGAAAAAAGCGTAGTTTTTCGAAAGTGACAAGAGTTGTCGCCCAAATGTAACTAATGTGAGAAGTTTCTAACGTGGTCAGCAACACCCGACCGATATTGAATTCAAAGTCTATGGTAACTTATCATCAGTCGGGTGCGCGTCCTCGGTGACACATCAAACATCCTGAAACCAAACAATGCCTCCACTTTTCACTCCCAATAGCTAGTTCAATCATAGAATACTTATGTTTCCCCCTATCGTGTGCAATAACACATAAGATCCCACATAAAAGCAACGGCTGTATATAAGTCGTAATCAGATGAACCGTACGTACAGTACACACTGTAAATTGGTGTAGACGTTTACAACTTTGGCTAGGGATTGGCGTTAACCCAGGCCCGTAGGCGGGCTAAAGTATGGGGGATAGGCTGTATGGGCTCTGTGATAAGTCCCGCAGGGTCAGTCATGCCATGCTATGTTGTTTGTTAGGATAACGGAGCTGTAGGAATTATTTTATAGTGATTCCTATCGGTTATATCATTCTAAGATCAGTTGAACACGGTCAGTTCATTGCTTATATTTCCAAGTATTAGAAAACGTACCCATACTATGGGCTTAGGTCTTCGTCACGTTATCAATATGCTCTAGAAATATCTTTGTTCGATCTAATTTCAAATTTTTTGACGTTGGTGCGCACGCAAAAAAACTTGGTAAAAAATAGGTCACGTAATATGGGTACATTCCCTTTCACACATTTGTGATACACCTACGTAGTCTTGGTGAAGTCAGTGCACACTGCTTTCTATACACCAGTCGCAGGTTCAATTCAAACGGGATCATTAACAATGACGCTTTTTCTGAACAACATACGAATCTATGACTTATGAGTGAAGAATTAAGACTCAAGTTTCCTCTCAAGATCTTTGTCAAGTGCCGTTTAAAGGCCGAGAGACGAAGATGTATTCTATAACTTACGCCTTCCTTCATTATTCATTCTACCAATACCTGTCTCCCTCCCCAACTGCGAACCTTCCAAACACTAGCAACTTATTTCAATAGCCCATCCGCACACCTGCGGCCCGTCAAGTCGAAAATACGGCCGGCGAGCGGAATAAAGCCTCAAAGGTAATCCGACCTCATTTGATTTAATTCCACGCCGAAAATAGAGTAAAAATACACGCGCTGAGTCTGGGTTAGCTCTTTCGTATAGGTCTGGTACCCACTAGCAGGCTTTAATTAAAATATTTATAAAGAAGTGTGTTGTGCTATAGTATCCGCCAGAGCAGAACATAGCTTCAACTTCGTCCATTGACGGGTGTCGTAGAAGGCGACTAGTCCCTTTCGGTTTCGTAACCAGTTGAGAAAGACGAAAAAATTATCTTTCAGACCACCTTCCCTAACCTAGAAAACGGGTAGGCTGCTAATAATAGTCAACATAAAATAGCGATCTCCAAATCGCCTGCAAGCGATTATCCAGCAGATGAACATGTTTTTCGCGTTATTTAAGCTATAAGTTTTAATATACAGATTGCGGAGTCGCGACGCAGTCACGAGAAAATCTATACTCGTATTCTAAAATTGGCATGTGATGTCTGGCAGAGAGTACTATCTTATGCAGACCTGCTTGGACGCCCATATGCCTAAATCTGAAAGTGTTTCACCACGTTCTCTGTAGATAGCGTCTATTTTGCCCCCGAAGCAAATAGCGGGGTGTTATAAGTTCTAGTGGACCGATTTTAATGACTTTTTAAAAACATTTCAATCGAGATGGTTCCTAAAATATTTTATTAACTCTGTTTCATTATTATCGATTCAGTAGTAGGGGAAATAATTGAGTATATCTATGTAGACTATGTCACGGTTTTTTCCCAAACAATCCGTCAGTTACGTTGCCAGAACTGCGGCCACCATCTCGCTTGCCAATTTGCCACTTTTTTGATCGAAATATGACGCTAGTGATACTCCTGATATTGTAAACGTCGAAAGGCCACGGTGACTGTTTACATCAGGCAGTACGCTTGCTTGCCAACTTGATTTTATAAAAACATCAAGAGTACAAGATGGCTTCCAAAATTTTCTTTGTAAAAGAAATACAATTACTGTATATACCTAGCTTCCTACCTAAACGACGTCACAACCGTGGCATTGGGCCGTCTTAAAATCCCATTGGAAAACAATCTCATTTAGAAAACAAAGACGCACCTTTATTTCGTTTGCGAAATATATTAGAGAGCAGCAGGTGATTTGAAACGAACAATTTGCTTTGTATCTGGTTGCGTGTTTTGCTCCTGGCCACGAATTACAAAAGGCGGGGATCAATTAATTTTTTAAATTAGCAAATTTTATTTAAACAACAACACAACACAACAAACATTCCTTTTTAGAAATAATCAGCGCCTGTTCTGTCTTTTGTTCTGTTATATTTCTCTGCGTACAGTAAACAGTTAAATAAATAAACAAAACTAAATAATACTGATAAGTAAACTAACTAAAACGAAATAAAACGAAAATAAACTAATCTAATAAACCGCTGCCATTATAGGTCATGTGCCAAAAATGTTGGCGGCATTGCTACGTTAAATGGCAAAACGCTATGCCAAATAATAAAGGGCCAGCATTTTGGTCACAAGTTGCCTCGACAAGATGCGCTGATATGTCTTTAAATACACGATGGGCTCCCGGTCCCCACGGACCCAGTGTTTCTACCTCAAAAAGCTTAATTAAATAACACTGTCGGTATTACTATATTTAAGGGCTTCCCTTTTGAGGGCTTCAGCGGATTCCGCCGCCGCTCCAGCTCCGCTCCATCTGTTCTAAACAGATGTGAAGGCGCAAGGGTGTCGACGCAATTAGCGCCCCACACTAAAGGCCTTCCCAACTTTCACGGAACCCAGGGTCATTTCATCGGGCCTATACCGTCGTCACGCATGAGACCGCCAGGTTTTAATACGGCCGCACATTTATCGCTAGTAAAGGCCCGACGAATTGATTGATTGAATTGATCGAAGTATTATTTATTGCAATAAACCAATATTAGCTGCGATTGTGATCGTAAATTAGCAGACTCAGGGCCCAGGTTACCTGATGGGAAGTGATCACCGTCGCCCGTGGACATCAGCCACAACTAGTGTATCGCGAATACGTCGCTAGCCTTTGAGAAAGGTAGGCCGAACGGTCGCACGCAGCTGGAAGTTTCTTGAAAAGCGTTCGGGAGTTACATCGAACAGTAAACATTTATGGCATTATGACGACCTGAGTGGTTCAGTGGTCAACATCAACGGTCTGCCACGCAAGAGGTCCCGGGTTCGATTCCCGGCCGGGCAGAAATTGAAATGATGAATTTTAATTTCTGTTACGGGTCTAGGTTGTTATATGTATAATAAGTATGTATTTAAAAGTATATAAGTAGTTTATCAGTTATCTAGTACCCATAACACAAGATTTGCTTACTTTGGGGCTAGATGGCGCTGTGTGAATTTGTCCACGATTATTTATCTCTTCTTCTCTTCTTCATCAGCATGTCTCCGTCCAACTTTAGGCATACGCCTCCCCCAGCTTCTTCCATCCCGATCGACAGGAAGTCTCACTCATCGGGTAGATGTACACGGTCACCTTGGTGATGTCGTCGGACTATCTTGCCTTTAGTCTATCAGGGTTTCCTGTAGTCGTTCTTGGCCGCCACAAAGTTAATTTTTGACTCCACCGTCCATCCACCAGCCCACTGCCACTTCAATCTGGCAACCCTATTCCCTATATCCGTAACAGCGTTCGGATTTATGGCATATTTTATTTTTATTTACGGCGCAAATCAAAGTGTTTGACATAAACAATGAAATTTGCTTAGTAATAGTATTTTGTTTTTCTCAAAACTAACAATAACCTTGTCAAAAAACGCGATGCTATCGTATCGTCGTCCGTATCGAGTGTAACGTTAGGCAAATATATTTATCAGGCCCCTCGCTTAACACTGATTGATGTTTTGACATAATGGCATGTTACATAGATATAGTCGGTGCCAAATAGATTGGCAATAGCAGCCGTTGGCCTGTCGGTCGGAACTAAATCTTGGCTAGAGTGAATACGCTGTTCCTAGCCAGGCATGCTCCATCTTCTGCCGCATCGTCACTTACCACCAGATTACTTATTGGCTATCTCAGTGGACAGCTGAATTTGACATATAATAATCTTACACCACTCTAATTTATTAGATGCTATAGCCAACGTAGTGGGCAACATAGATGACGTAGTATAAAATTGTCTAATGTCAAATTCAGTTGCCAACTAAGTTAGACAATAGCCCCGTTGGTGTGATGTCGGTCAAATGCCTGGCTAGTGTAACCAAAAACAAAAAAAGCGCAAACGTATGTGGTCAGAGGGATTGTTGTATTACATCAAAGTAAAACTTATTTATAAAAGAACCTTTTGAATTAAAATTGATTACTGCCTAACTTCGTTTCTAATGACTAGTAATGACAGAGGGGTAAATGCACTTTAAATCAAATTATCACTGCAGGCACTATTTCAGAAAAGTTATATTTGAAATATTATAAACTGTTCTACTTACATCATATTTTAACGAATAAAATTATTTAAATCACTAAAGCCATTGCCAATCTATTTGGCACGGACTATACGCTAATCTGTTACGTATAATTTAGAAATAATAGATTTCAATGTAATTCTCTAATAATCCTATCGGGATTATTATCATATCTATCACTCATTTTTATATAAGTCTTTTCCGGGTTAGTAGATACCTCGGTTTGTGAGTAGCGCACGTGACTACTGATACTCCTTGTATCCAAATCAAAGGACAAATCTCTTTCTGTGTAGTCGGTCCCTCGTGACTGAGGATCGTAGTCTGATGAGCATACGAAAGGCCTCCAACCGCTCCTATCCATGGCCAGCCTCACCGCATCGCAGAATCTATTGGATGGCGCAACGTTCAACTGATCGGTCCATCTAGTTGGTAACCGTCCGAGACGACATTGGTACCAGTTAAACAGGCTTAGAACTGGGCACGGACTCTGCGGGAGTATATGTTCAGTTGTGGTTGGCGAAATTCTCCAGCGTGCGATTGCGGTGTCCCTGTGCAGTCCTTCAGCATATCATCCACGAATGTCCAAAGCGGAAATACACTGGAGACTCTTTGGACTTTCTCTCGTGATGAAAACGCAGCCCTATGGGTGAAGAATTTAGATATTTTCTTGTAGGTTTAGTATAGGTTCATTAATAATACGTAGGTTACAATTAGCGACATACGAATAAATAAATAAACCGTCTTGTCTCTTGCTATTGATATTGCCCACTATGACAAGTTTTTCCATACTAGACCGAAATAATAAGGACAAATAAACAAATTGAATTTCGCACAAGTATGATCAGCTACACGAGTAGTTAAACTTGATTTGTCCTTGTAAATAATGAATGGAAATGACTCGCCAACCGTCTGAGTGCATCGGCTACGTGTTGGTTGTTGTGTATCGTTGTGAATCAGCTTGTTTGTTAAATTTACATAGCTATAGCTATTTTAGTGTCTTCAGTGAGATAAACGTACTCGTTTCTTGTATAGATAATATGATAATACCACATACATTATGAACATTCACACAGCGCAATTTAACTCTGAACTAAACAAAGCCTATGGCTACCAGATAATTCGTTGATGATCAAGTTTTTGTCTTATACGATAAATAAATAAAATGTTTTTTTTTGTTTATAAAGCTAGTGAGGCATTTTACCGCTATCTCACCTGGTGGTAAGTGACGATGCGGCCGAAGATGGAGCAAGCCTGTCCAGGAACAGCCTATTCACTCTAGCCTTGAGGGCGTCCAGATTATTATGATCAGGGAACACACGCGAAGGCAACGTGTTCCATTATAATTGCGGTCTATCCAACCAGAGGTCTATTACTTCAGTTTTGTTCTGTGTTCTGGGCAAAATCATAAGGGTTCCTTGTTTTTCCACTTCCCTGCGGGACCCCGAAAAGGAAATCGCGTCGGGTTTGATGGATTTGTGATGGTACATGCAAATGAGCCGGACACTGCTATCGGAAATCCATAAAACCCTTGGACCGTTAGATAATGTTTATTTTCTGGTTCAGACACGAGATAAATTGCAGATACTATGTTCTTTATTTCCTCTATGTAATCCTATTCATTAGATGCACTGGAGCCTGTACTAGGTGCTAGATAAATAACTTGTACTAAGGTACTGCTCTCCAGACCTATAAAGACTTATTTAAACTTTTATAAATTGAATTTGCGCTACAAGCTTGTCAAAAGTTTGAAAATTGTTGGTGAATAAAAAAATCCACACACGGTATAAAACGAAGTCGCTTCCCGCCGTCTATCTATATACGCTTAGATCTTTTTAACTACGCAACGGATTTTAATGCGGTTTTCAACAATAGATAGAGTGACTCAAGAGGAAGGTTTATAAGCAAGGCAAAAGGTGTGGGTAATCGTAAAATAGTTGTGCGCGAACGAAGTCGCGCCGGGCCGACATAAATGTTGTCGGAAATCAAATGATAAACAGTTACTGCAGCATATTTACGTTTTCAGTACATACGTCCCATAGCCAGTAGCGTGTTTCTCACCCCGTAATAACCTTTCCATCTAGAGATATGCCAATAATTCATTTTAATCATCACACACCTCATGTATCGTAGTCGAGTTGCAATGTAATGGCTTCCAGCGCGTCTAACGGAATATCGTTAGTCATACTCCGTCTTGTAGACCGCGTTGTGTCATCTCGTAATGGCGTGACGCAGTAGTTTTCTTGTTTTTGTAAGTTTACTAGTGGAGCCGGCGCGACTATGTTCGCGTGGCGTTCTACACATACCCTACCCTACCCTACCCTACCCTACGTCTACCCCTACCCTACACCTACCCAATATCTACTCGACACCCACCGTACAGCTACTTTACCCCTGCCTACCCTTTTTTTCTTGCTTATAAACTTTTATCTTCTAATCACTCTATCTATTGTTGAAAACCGCATTAAAATCCGTTGCGTAGTTTAAAAGATCTAAGCGTAAATAGATACATGGGACAGACGGCGGAAAGCGACTTCGTTTTATACTATGTAAACATTCATCATCACAGCCCGTAACAGTCCACTGCAGGACTTAGGGCCTCTCCGACGAAAAGGGAGGTTATTGCCATAATCTCCACGCTTGGCAGGCGGGTTGGAGATCGCAGTGTTTAAATATAATACCGGAAAATGCTGCTGCCCATTTTCCAGACTACGGAGACTCTTGATCTTTTGCCTCGAAAACATTAGTCGCCTTGTACGACACCCATGAGTGTAAGGGGTTGGTGCTATTCTACTCTGCCGGACACCGCACGGCCACTGTAAACATTATGGTATGTTTATTCTTAGCGGTGATGTGTGAAAACTCCCATGCAAAGACGATTCGCTTTGGGCGATGGTTAGGATTGATAGGTCGACATCATCTTCATGGGTACTAGTTTGTATGTACTTAGACGTGACAATGCTTTCTCTTTGTTTTTATTATTTTTTACTTTGTTTATTTTTGTCGTGTCGTGGTGTCTTGTGGCAATAAATGTTATTATTCTTATATTACCAATATCTAATTTTCATAACCTCCCCTTTCTCGGAAGAGGCCCTAAGTCCTGCAATGGACTGTTATGGGCTGTCTCCGAGAAACCAATTACATTGACGAATCTCGTACGAGAGAACCAAAACTGCTAGGTTAATAGTATAGACACGTCATTCAAAGCGGCTTTGCTACGCAGGGGGACACCCTCGATTGATTTCTTTCGAATTGCGAGGGAATTTTTATTTGGAACAAAGCGACGAATGCGAGAAAAACGTGCCTTGCAAGTACTCTTCCCCAAATATAAGTTGACCTCAACTACGAAATGATTATAGTAGACTAAATGAAAATCCTGTATGTTAGTTTGATGTACCTATGTGTTTATTGATGGTATGGTTTTCAACGAATCTTTATGGAACGGCTACTTCTTATCGAAAGCTAAATAGTTTAGAGATATTTGATGGCGTAGACCTCTTAATGAGTTTTCTATGGAAATGCCTTGCCTATGATCCAAGAATACGTTATCAGTGTTATGTTGTGATGTGTAGTATGAATTAACCAATCATGATTGACTGCTCGAATATCACTCGCAATTTCGGAAATACATACCATACCATACATGTATTCGTCTGAGTGTGGCTTGATTTTAATAAAATGTCATATAGGCAAGCGATACATTTGAATTCAAGAGCAGTGCTCTAAAGGCAAGTTAGGCCGCCGACTCGTTTTCCCTAATCAGGTTTCCGGATTCGAATCTCAAAATCACAATCAGCTATACTTATTACGCGGACTTTTAAACTCTAAAGCTAAAGACAAAGTTGTCTTGACAGCACTTCAGCTTCTTGCAGATCCAGATTCATCGCTCACGCTTGACATATTTTGATATAATCAAACTGTTTGTCCGAGAGTTTCTGCGCGTTATTTTATATTCTAGTCTTCGGGACACCACACCGACACACGGAGCAAAACAAATCCAATCTAGCCGTGTTAAACAATAGCTGCAGTTGCTATCTCAGAGGGCATCGAACTCGTTGCATAAGCCGTGAATTTTGAGTGGATGTCTACAACGCATTGCTAATGGCTTACTCTCGTTGCGTAAACGCCGTCACCGTTTAACCATTTACTTGTATTCAAGGTCTCAGCTTGCTTAAGTTTTATAATAATAACGAGATTTCGGTCTTGCCGGCGCTTGACGTCACACTCACGTCTTACGTCAACGTGTAATCTCACCGGCATCTAATCGATTGCAACTCTAACCCTTGAGCGTTAGAGGCCAAATTCCCGTGTGTAGTTTGGTGTTTGCCCACGCAATTGGGGTGTATTGTAAATAGAGGTAGGTAGGTTTTCCACCGCTCAAGGTCTTTTCGGTTTGTGCACTAACATTATGGAGCTGCTTTAGCATTGTTATGCATTAGCATGGTCGAAATCCGTATTCGTGTGTGACATATCGACTGATTCATACATAGTCCTAACTCGCTCGTTGAGATGCGATGAGTCAAACCCAACAATTTTAATAATGCAAATTTATTATTGATGTCATGGGTCACATTGGATCACACAACATTGCCCATCACACACACTCCCTGTGTGTGATGGGGAATGTTCTGAGGAACTTTATGATCTGGTGCCCACAGCACAGTTCCGCCATCGCACCACCCGCCGCGGGCTAGGTACTGATCCTCTCTTTTGGTGTCTACGCGATGGTTCGAAAGACCGTTTCTCACTCGCACGATTCGGATTTGGAATGAGCTCCCAGCCGCAGTGTTTCCTTTCGACTATGACATAGGATCGTTCAAGAGGTATATTAGAGGCAATTCAGAGGGGAACAACGCATTAGTAGCGTTTCTGGTGTTGCTGATGTCCATAGGCGGCGGTGACCACTTTTTATTCCATGCCGTATAACATTTAAAAAAATTACGTGTTTATTTAGCGTAAATTGTAGCTATAATTATTTGAATCTAGTGTTTTTTGTTCGTAAAAATCTGTAAATTCTGAAGAGCCTTCTCGAAGGGTAAAGTCAGCATCAAAAGTATATAAGTATATACATTATTCTACACACTAAACACTCAAAGTACCACTAGTCAAAGTAATGCTAGACATTTTTCGTTCATGAACACGGAGATGAATGTACAAATGTTAAATAATGGGCGATGTATGCCGTTGTCCGTCCTACACGAAAATTATTTCCCGCGGGAAATATGTTTGGTAAATACAATTTCGCAGAAATCAACGTCTGTTCAGGAGCGTAGTGATAATAAGCAGTATGGATGGAACAG
Source organism: Blastobasis lacticolella (assembly GCA_905147135.1). Taxonomy (NCBI): domain Eukaryota; kingdom Metazoa; phylum Arthropoda; class Insecta; order Lepidoptera; family Blastobasidae; genus Blastobasis; species Blastobasis lacticolella. The sequence goes on from LR990056.1 coordinate 15,381,278, forward strand.
AAAACAATGCAATACATCTTTAATCAGCCTCAAATAACTAGGCGAACGATTAATTGTTGCAGATCACGCATGTGTAGCAAAACGCGTTGCTATGTATGTTATACTAATCTCTGCAATACTTGTAAAAGAGTTTTGTAAATAGATATTACGTATGGTTGTATGGGGGACTGATTCTATGTCTAACCGATATTATGTCGGATATACCACCGCCAAAGTTTCTGCCGGTGAGTAAGGTTTCCAGAGCTCCATGGGGTGGGAATTTGGGGAACCGTGGCTTTGGCAGTGGAGGGATATTTGCGTTTTTGCTGCCAGAGTAACGTGTTATAGAGGTGGGCAACGCATTGGCGATAGTCTCGGTGTTGCTTATGTCTATAGGCAGTGGTGACCACTTTCCATCAGGTGGCCCGCTTGCCTGTTTGCCTATCGTATAACATAAATAAAATAAAAAAAACATGAAAAGGGGACTCAAGTATTTCCAAAACTTATAAAGAACCGATTCTAATGAAACAAAGCTAAGAACAATCACGATAAAACTGATTTTAAAATAAAGAAAACCACGTCGATCGGTCCGTATGTTCGTGGGCTACTATTCCACAGACAGACACACAAACACACGTCTAACCTAAAACACATATATTTTGCGTCGGGACTTGATGATGGCGACTCACATAAAATACCATACATACATACTCCCGCATGTCCAAGAGCGTCGGTGGCCGTGTTGTTAAGGTATCCGACTCCTAAGCGGGAGGTACTGGATTTGAATCCCTCTGCGGCCATGTACCAGTGACTCTTTTCTGAGTTATGTACATTAGTTCAATGGTAACCGACGCTCTTATAGTGAGGGAAATTCTGCACATTCAGGCGACTGAATGTAACCATGATCCAATCTGGTCAGGTACCCCTGGTAGCAGGGTCGCGGAGGTCAGATGACAGACGCTTTACTGTAATTATCTCATCTACCAAATCCTCAATGGTCAAGACGTACTCCGGGCCCTCGTGCGCGACAGCACAACCGGGTCATTAACGCCAAGATGATTATTTTTATTATTACACTCTCGTGTCCGTATCCCATAGGAATAGGCAAATACTATCGAATGCCACAAGCTACGGTCCTCATTGGCAGTTCTTTTGCCTCTTCGACATTCATACATCTTCTCACACATTTACGCCGATCGTAGGGGTCTCATAAAATACCGCAATATTTATTTTGTTGATACGTTCAAAGATAAAACAGTCTTATCGATATTGTCGCACAAAATAAAAGACATAATCAGTCACACTTCAAAGGATTAATCTGCCGCTTTCTCACTTAACATATTTACGATATATAGAAATAGAATTGTAAGAGGCTCTGTGTGGTGAAGGAATTGTCGCTAATCCATTTGGAGTGTTCCAGATATTTACGTTTTTTCATTTGTCATAATCTAATCGTATTAAAAGTGGGCGTTTTATATCCTTATCGTATTAAGTATCAATTCATTGCCACTGTGATATTTTATATGTTTATGGATCTGTCTGATAGCGTCTGTTTCATTTTATCGCACACATCTGCGTTACGCAAGTGAAGGCTCTAGACTGAAACTCCACCAAGTCACTTTAGTTTGTTGAATTTTGTAGAATTCGTCACGTGGTTTTTGATGTCATTTTTTGTCAACCGTTTTTAGTTTTCTCTCAGTTAATGTGATGCTCTGTGAAACTATTTCTATCAATAGTTTCGTAATCGAGTTTCGGTGAAAAAATAATTTTGTGCAGTCTCTACAATTATTCTCCGCAGAAGTTTTGTAGAGCGAAGAAGTTGTTAAAATGGCTATTTTGGAAACTTCACAGCTGTCGAGCCAGGTGGACAAGTTGGCGCAGGTGACGCGGGACCTCAGGAGGAAACACAAGCAGCTACAGAATCAGGTATTTGCTCGGTTTTGCTCAACTTGTTTATAACGAAGGTTTACGGAAGTAAAAGATTGCGGAGGTAGAGATGCTTGCGCTTTGTTGTTGTTGGTATTCGCAGTGACTTTGAAATGCATTCAGGACTCTGAATTGTTTATTGACTATGATCATGTGGTACAATAAGTCGAATGTGTATAGTATGTGCACATAATTGTAGAATTTGAAATATGTACCTACACGTAAAATACACATGTGCACAGTACACATGTAAGGTCATCATCATCATCATCATCATCATGGCGTCAATCTCCGGGTCCGCTTTCCTATTTCTCTTGCCATCATTTCAATTTTTGTCACTCGCGGTTAGTCGTTTTTATTATCTTGAATTGCCCGTAATGGGAATTTACAGTCGCTGAATTAAATTCTACTAACCCCCCTGTGCAATAAATATCATTAATCATATTAAACCTGTTATCGCAGATGCGGCTCATATGCGAGGAACGGTCAGAACTGACGGCCATAGTGCAGTCCCAGCAGCGGGACCTCACCACGCTGCAGCAGGCTGAGGCAGCCAACAAGGTATGGCAACACACTGTCTACAGGAGTTTTTTTTTTTATACCACTAATTTGGCAAACAAGCTTGCGGCCTGCCTGATGGTAAGCAGTCACCGCAGCCTATGGACGTTTGCAATACCAGGGCCATCACCCACGCGTTGCCGACCCCGTAAAAACCTTATCACCTCAGGAAGCAGTTGTTGCTTTGTATTTTCTTTATACGCCCGTATTTCACGAAGTATTTTTATGGTTCTCAGTGTCAAACGAGCAGACAGCCCACCTGATGAGAAGTGATAACTGTCGCCCATAACATTTACGTTGCAGGTAACAAAAATACAGAACGACAGGTGTGTTGTCTCTGTGAGGACTATGCATCATGCCTGTAATTACCTGTAATTTCACCGAGGTTAGGCGAACTCTTACTTTGTCCAACTTTACCTCGCCTCGGACGAATTCGTTTTTGCCTAGTCAAAGGACTCGAAGTTGCCCGAAGTGCCACACGAAGTCACTCTACACTACTCGGCTAAGTTCATCATCATCATCATCATCATCAGCCAGAAGACGCCTACTGCTGGGCATAGGCCTCCCCCAGAGATCTCCACAAAGACCGGTCCTGTGCTTTCCGCATCCAGCTGGTAACTGCGATCCTTACCAGGTCGTCGGTCCACCTTGTAGGAGCCCTGCCCACGCTGCGTCTACCGGTACGTGGTCGCCACTCGAGAACTTTACTGCCCCATCGGCCATCTGTTCTTCGAGCTATGTGCCCTGCCCACTGCCACTTCAGTCTGGCAATCCTTAGAGCTATGTCGGTGACCTTGGTTCGCTTGCGGATCTCCTCATTTCTGACTCGATCGCGCAAAGAAACTCCGAGCATAGCTCTTTCCATTGCCCTTTGGGTAACAGTGAGCTTTCTTATAAGGCCCATAGTGAGTGGCCACGTTTCAGCTCCGTAAGTCATCACTGGCAACACACATTGGTCAAAGACCTTCGTCTTGAGACACTGCGGTAATTGGGACGAAAATATGTGGCGTAGCTTCCCGAACGCTGCCCAACCGAGTTGGATTCGTCGATTGACCTCTTTCTCGAAATTGGACCTACCTAGCCGGACTATTTGTCCTAGGTATGTATAGTCGTCAACAACTTCAAGTGGAGTGCCTCCAACTGTCACTGGAGTAGGCACAACATGGACATTCGACATAATTTTCGTCTTGTCCATGTTCATTTTAAGACCTACTTGTTGAGAGGCACTACAGAGGTCATCGAGCATTTTGCCCAAGTCTTCCAGGGTTTCAGCCATGACTACGATATCTTCAGCAAATCTGAGGTGCGTGAGGTACTCGCCGTTAATATTGATGCCAAGTCCGTCCCAGTCCAGAAGCCTAAAGATATCCTCCAGTGCAGCGGTAAACAACTTCGGAGATATAACATCACCTTGTCTAACACCTCGCTGCAGCTGAATAGGTTCTGTGGTCCTGTCATGGAGGCGAACTGACATAGTGGCGTTTTTGTACAAACACTTCAATGCTTCGATATATCGATAGTCAATTTGGCACCGCTGTAGAGACTGGAGCACCGCCCAAGTTTCGATCGAATCGAAGGCTTTCTCATAGTCCACAAACGCCAAGCATAATGGCCGGTTATACTCTTCGGTCTTCTGTACAACCTGCCGCAGCGTATGTATGTGGTCTATGGTACTAAAACCTTTTCGGAATCCGGCTTGTTCGGGAGGCTGGAAGTCATCAAACCTGCGTGCGAGACGATTCGTAATGACTCTCGAAAACAGCTTATAGACATGGGTCAGTAGCGATATTGGTCTGAAGTTCTTCAAGAGAGCCTTATCACCTTTCTTGAAGAACAATATCACTATGCTTCTGTGCCATGCTTCCGGCGTTTTGCCCTCGAGGATGACGGAATTGAACAGCTTCTGAAGGGTCTTAAGCACAGGTTTGCCACCAGCTTTCAGAAGCTCAGCCGTAATTCCATCATCACCCGGCGCCTTGTTGTTCTTAAGCTGTTTGAGAGCCATACTAATCTCGTACAGGCTGATGTCCGGGATATCTTCGGTGTAGTGTCGGGTCAACTTGGCTCTGGGGTCTTTTGCCATACTGGTAACAGGTGCCCGTGTTGTCGTGTATAACTGTCCATAGAACCTCTCGACTTCCCTCAAAACCTCGGACTTGGTCGAAACAACTCTGCCGTCATCCGTTTTCAGTCTCGTCAACTGGCTCTGTCCAATCGACAGATCTCTCGCAAAGACTTTAGAGCCTTTGTTCCGCTCGATCGCCGCCTCAATATTGGTAGTATTGAAGCGGCGTATGTCGCGAGTCAGAGACTTGGAGATCTGTCGATTAAGTCGCCTAAATTGAGAGACATCATCAGGGGATTGCAGAGTCATTCTTCGATGAGTTTGAGGGTATCGTCAGAGATTTTGTTTGTTCTGTTTGTACGGCAGGCCTTATAAAACTTTGACCCAACCGTATAGACAGTTTCCACGAACCTGTTATTATAGTCGTCCACGTCGACGCCTTCTCCTAGGCACTCGAAGCGATTTTGTAATTCGAGTTGAAAGCTCTCGGGGTTTTGGATTTGGATGGCTAAGTTCAGTTCAATTTAAATTTTCTTACACTTTTTTAAATTTCCATTAACTGATAAATATGTTATAATCTGCGAGAGTGCACATTGCAACAGCAGCTGTTACTTGAGCGTCCATGATGATAGGAGTGCGCGTGGTGCCGACGTCGGCGCGCGAATGTACTCCTCACGAAGTTGAACAAGTGTAGTGACGTACTTCGGACAACTTTCCAGAGTACTTCGTCGAGGAACTTTGCGAGTAGTGTAGAGGAGGCTTTAATATAAAGCTTCTAATATAGAGGGAGGCAATAAGGAGGTGACAAGTGTTTAAAACAAAAATGTGCAAATTCGCTCTCTAATGATCAGGTTTCTTTTGTCTAAGTGTTAAAACCCTGTCAAAACTGGGATGGGTGCCACAGCTATGTCTACTTTTGTGTTGTTGTGTCATAAAGAGTGAAGAGTATAGTAACCACTACAAGCACCGGCAATACCTATTCACAGTGACAAGGCACTCGGCAGTTTTATTCCTTTAACCACCATCACAACCGATCGTAAGTGAAGATGGAGCATGCTATGATGTTGTATAAAACCTAAATGTCAGAATGAATTGTAGATGTTATGGGCGACAACTACGGCTTTCCAGCAGATGGATTGTCCATTCCGTTTCACAACTGCTTCAAATGTCAAGTCACAAACATAAAAACGCTACAAGTTATGTGACATTATAGTCGAACCAACGTAACTAAACTGATTACATATTATTGCTCATACCGATACGTCGCGACATTTAACGAACCTGCGGGCATTTGTTTTCATAGTGGATCTTTATTAATAATGGGTCTCAGTAACTGTTTTCCATTACTTAGGCTGTCTCCGTGTCTCGCTGTCGTCGTCTCAGCTGTTTCTTAATTAAATCATGTCACAATACGGCCCAATGACGCCTCTTCGTCGGACTTTATGGCGGGATTTATGTGAGAGACTCGACGTGGAGTACGGTTATTGCCATTCCTAAATGAAAGCCTCCATTGTTGCTGGCTTGATGGCAATAAAATACTTTCTCTTTTCTCGAAGTATTCCTAGGAGAGTAGGGTTTCAATTACAGTGAGCGTAACTTCACATATTCTTATGAATACTTCATATCTTCACTCACACGTCCACGGGAAATGTACTATCCGAAAAAGACAATTTTCATCCGTCTATTGGGACTACAGGCTTAGTCTATTGATTGACAGTTTGACAGCTGTCATTTGTTGGATGGTTCTGTATTCAATTATTTATCTATGATAGTACAGAGATCACTAGATGGCTCTATAATACGTTTTTAATCTATGGTAGTATTGGTTTGATCGAAATGCGCAGCCGGTCGGTGGTATAATTTGCTTGCAGTTCAATTCAATTCATTTATTTGTAAAAACAGGTAACACATAAGTTGTTATAATTATTGAGTTGTCCTCTACTTTTGCCCCAAGAGAGCATACAAATATTAGATTTTAAAATAATAAATCATAATGTCAAAACAATTATTAAAGAATGAAATATCACATATAAAATTAACACTTTAAAAACATGTCAAATAGTAAATTTTCTAAAGATTAAATAAAATTCAATAAAGTCATTCTTAACTAATACAAATTGAATAATAAACAAAATGTCAAATTCAAATTAAAACCAAAAAAAAAATATAAAGTTAAAAAAAACGAATAATAATAAATTTAATACCCAATACGCGACTTTACTTCATACTACGTAAGGATTAGTATCAACTGTCTTGCTGCCTCCTAGATCGGCCCTGCCGCAATGTCGTTAGTAGAGTTCCAAACCACAAATGTCTTAAAACCTATACATTCATGGAGTTTGCGACGCAAGACAAAGTTTGTGCAACAAACGCTCCATCGTGGAACTTATGCTTTCAGTGTAGTACCGTCCCTAAAGTCCGATTTACATTGGTCAAGTGTTTAGCGAAGATGACAAGTACAGTGGAGTTATCCAATCGGACAGTAGCGAGTCAACTTGGCTTGCAAGCTGTCTTGAAAGTGGCAAGTGCACCCCGCGCGGCACTAGACTCCACTGACGTAGAACAGTCAAATATTTTTCCCACGCACACTAAGGTTGTGGAATGAGCTACCTGGAGAAGTTTTCCCTGGAGAGTACAACATGGAGTTCTTCAAGAAAGGGGTAAAAAGGTTTTTACGGGGTCAGCAACGCGTGGGTGATGCCCCTGGTATTGCAAACGTCCATAGGCTGCGGTGACTGTTTACCATCAGGCAGGCCGTAAGCTTGTTTGCCACCTTAGTGGTATAAAAAAAGTCTAGTAAAGTGTATAGTGGCCTTCCGTATGAAGAAACGTCTTAAGCTACTTCCAGTCATCACGTTCTCTTTGCTGTAGGCCTGCTGGAAGAAATTTCTTTTTAGAAATAAGTAGTGCCTTTTGTGTCATGTATATATTGGCCATATCTTTGTTACCATTTTTGTGTGCAATAAACTATTAAATCACTACATAGTATAAAACAAAGTCGCTTTCTCTGTCCCTATGTCCCTTTGTATGCTTAAATCTTTGAAACTACGCAACGGATTTTAATGCGGGTTTCAACAGCAGATAGAGTGATTCAAGAGGAAGGTTTATAAGCAAGTAGAAAGAGGGTAGGTAGGAGTAAAGTAGGTGTACGCGAACGAAGTCGCGCCGGGTCCACTAGTAAATAAATAAATAAGAAAATTTTGCACAAAATTGCACGTATCTTGACGTTGTCCGTCCATATCGACAGAAAAATGACACTAGACTCGCTGTAGCGTAAACAGTCACTGTAAAGGCGCTAACCACTTGCCATTGTACTCGTTAATGTCCTTGACCAATGTAAATCAGACATAAGACCTCGCTAGAGTCCCGCGAAAGTTCAACGTTTGTTTAACTTTGCTCAAGTTTGTTTGTCGAGTCCCAATAAATATGGCAATCAGTCGTTTGCATAGACTTGAACTACGATCTCAGCTTTCATCTTTATCTTCATTAGCTCGACTGAGATGTTTATTCTATATCACGATATTGCTATGCTTCCTGTTTACTATGATAATATGTATTTAAGCATTTTTTGGGAAAACCTGATGGGAATTTGTTGAGTAAATTATAATTTAGTTATTTTGTGCAGAAAATCTCTGAGGTCTAATAGTTTCAATTCTATATAATTCGTCTAACGAAATTCCCATCTAACTCAGACAGACAACAATTTACTAAATTTAGAATAGAATGGCTAATAATTAACACAGGTCACCGTTGTGGCAGTAGCGCATGACACAGTAGTGGCCAGTCGTTGCAACTTATTTCGCGTCGTCGTGGGATGTCATACAAACCGTCTCTGTATATGAATCCGATAGCAGCTTCAATTGCTCGTTCAAAATTAATACCGTAATATTTACACTGAATATGCTGTATTCCCTCTTCGGCCGCATCGTCACTTAACATCAGGTTAGATGGCGGTCAAATGCTTGTCTAGTTTACTGTAAATTATAACCTAGCCGACCGAAAAAAGTCAATATACCCCCGACCAAGTTTATATATACTCAAATATTTTCTAAACTACTAAAGCGATTTTAATTAAACAAAGCTAGGAACCATCGGGATTAAACTGGCTTTCAAATAAAGAGAACCGTATCTAAATCGGTCTGTCCGTTTGGCAGCTACGGTGCCACAGACAGATACACAGACAAATTTTAAGAGAGGTAGGGCATAGCGGGGTATCCCGTTCGAATAGGAGCCGCCCGACTGGGGAAGTACCTCCACCTTACAGAATACCGCAGCTAAACAATACTCTTTTAAATAGTATTGTGTTTCTGCCGGTGAGTAAGGTTTCCAGTGCTCCATGGGGTGGGGATTTGGGGAACCGTAGCTTTGGCAGTGGAGGGGCATTTTCCTTTTTGCTGCCAGAGCAACGTGTTATAGAGGTGGGCAACGCATTAGCGATACTCTTGGTTTTGCTAATGTCTATAAGCAGTGGTGACCACTTTCCATCAGGTGGCCCGCTTGCCTGTTTGCCTACCGTATGACATTAAAAAAAAATACACAGCGCCACAGACGCAAGACTTATAACACCTCTCTGTTTTCGTCTTATTCTAGGCTTTATTTCATTAAAATCGCTTCAGAAGTTATGAAAATATTTAATAAGTAAACTTAGTCGGGCGTTATCTGACTTCTTCTATCAGTTAGCTTCTTCGTTCCGTGTTAAAATTCCCACCGAACACCAATATCTCACTCCGCTCGCCCCCACCCATTAGAAATGCACGTCGTGCGGCGCGGCGACGCCCGACGGCGACGACGAGGACGGCGACCAGTCGAGCCGGCCGACGTTCAGCGTGCGCGAGCTCCGAGCCATACTGCACGAGCGGAACGAGCTCAAGCTGAAGCTCGCGCGAGCTGAAGACCAGCTCGCTCTGCTTAACGTCGAGCCGCAGGCCGATAGGTAGGTTGTGTTGGGGGTTTTGGGTGGGTGTTTTTGGTTTTTGGGTAGGCGAGGTGGAAGATTCGACGGTTCATCTGATGGTGTGCGGTCATGGTCGTCCAGGACATACTCCTAGCAGCTTAACCGAATTTTACGCTAATAAAGTCGCGGGCAAAAAAGCTAGTACTACGCCAGGTCGCGGTCTCAACTCACGAGCTCGTTTCCCCCGCAGTTGACTGTCTTTCCGCCCTTCAATGAGCTGTTTTCAACCCTAGCTTCTCACAAATTCAGATAGATGCAGCGCTCTAACGGCTGAAACATTATTATAATATTTTGGTTGTATGATGTTGACATGTATCTTTATTCGATGTAATTTATTCTAGATAAATTCAACGGTTTTTGAATGTTACTGAACTTTATAATATTTAGTAATCATTTTCTGGTTGACTGGAAGATAGAACTGTGTATCTTTGTGTCCTCGTCGACTCATCGTGCATTATGTTTAAATAAATGTGAGGCAATGAATGATGACAATCACACGTATGATTTGCCATACAACTACAATAATATCACTATAAAGATAATAATAATGTTCGAGTCGTCAGAGCGCGCCACCTTTGTGAGTTTTTGAGAAGCTACTCTTGAACGAGTCCTTTCTGAACCCGATCTCTTCCACCACAGTGGCTCAGATAGCTCAGTATCCGGCGCCACGGCCCCAGTGGATACCTCCGAGCTGCCCGTGCAGGGCCCGCTGCCCGCCGAGCCGGACGACGCGCCGTGGAAGCGCAACAGCGGCATCAGGAAGTTGTGAGTAGCACGCACGCAATTGCACGACACGGCACGAACCACCCCGCACGAACTACTTCGCACGACGGGTAGATGGCACACATGACACGTTACAGTGTGGTGGTACACTGACGTCTGACGCGTTACGCTACGAGGGTACAGTGACACGTAACGTTGAGCTATGGGGGTACACTGACACCTTACTTTACACTACGAGGGTACTCACGTTATTTTACACTACGAATGTACACAGACTGACACGTTACGTTGAATTACGGTGGTAGAGCTCGTCTAGTCTAAAATGACGCGCCCCACTACTTAGTTAGTTGATTTCGATGTGTGAGTGCAAATATTGATAACGACACTTCATCTGTGTGGGAGCCAATGAACGACGCGTGCTCCGACGTTTGAATCTCACCGGCAACTGAATGACCAATTACAACGGCATTTGTATATGTATTGCGTCCATATTTTAAACTTGCTTGTGTGCGTTAATGCGATAGTGGGGCACGGCATTTTAGATTAGACGAGCTCTACACTGACACGTTGCTTTACACTACGAGGGTAGACTCATTGGTTATATTACGCTGTGATGGTACACTGACATTTTATATTAGGTTCTTACCTATGAAATTGGCGTTTTGTATGGCGGAAATTTTTCAATTTCTTGGAAATGGTACATCCTGATTGGATTACAACCTGAAACTTTGTATGTATAATCAGACAACATTAAGATTAGTGCATGTCATTTTATAGTGACAACTACCCTCTTCATAAAATTACACCTGGTTGAATAGGCAAAATTTACGACAATTGAAAAGGGGTGTTTTCAAACCCTTATAATAAGTTTGAAAATACTTTTCATTACGGCATCTACACATACTTTACTTTTGAATTCAAGTATTAACATTAAAAATATTTGAACAAATATATACGTGCGATAAACGCAAATTTCATAGGTAAAGACCCAATATTACACTATGAGGGTACACTGACACGTTACCTTACTATCCTACACTTACAAATACACTATATTATTATGATTTTAAAAATTGTGCATGAAAATGATTGGTTTAGTCTAGGTGTTGGTATAATAGTTTTAGTTTTTTTGTTGTGTGTGCATTAACTACACGTTTCAATCATTTGGTGTTGGTGAATGTAGTTGTTGTAATTTTCTTTTTCATTACTTTACTTTTCTTGACCGATTGACCGATCAAACATAACAATTAGAATAGAACAGCTTCATAAATTTGGTTCTGGTACATTTTTTCCTAAGGTTTTTTTTTATTTAAAGTTACAATTTAATTATTCGTACAGTCGGATGCAAATTCGTACAGTCGTAATAACTTTATTTAAAATCGTCTTTTCGATAGAGCATTCAAGATTCCAAAATCGCGCTACTGTGACGTGAGGTCTGATGTCAAAATAAAGCTCTGTCATTGGCTAAAACATATCAGTCATTTAACAGCAGTTGGTTCTGTCCAATAGCACGGCAGTATTTTGACAACATACCTTACACCTCACTAGCGCCATCTGAGATAGCGAAAACCCTGATTGAAGTTATTACGGCATAACACTGAATTGACATTTTGTCTGACAGTACATAGAGGCATGATAAATATAAGAACTTTACATGTTTGTCCATTTTGACACTTGAAACTAGTTTATTTTAGGTACATTAAAGTTATTTTCGCTTGGCGAAAAAGTGGGACCAGGGCCGAAGGAGATCTTTAATACAGCCAAATGGAGCCGATTCTGATGTCCACATGAATAACACTCAATTTGACAGGGATAAGACACTAATTCCCTCTTGTTTTCTTGAGAATTGATTAGTTAATTTTAATCATTTGAATAAAGTAACGTTTGCGTTCAAATATCGAACTTAATGCGACGACATGAGGTGTTAGGCGCTGTCCTAATTGGCAACGGTCGTCGCCCGACCAATAGGAGACCTCAAAACCGCCCGTCGCACGACTATGGTCGTACGACTGTTACCAATTAGGACAGCGCGTTAGGATAGCTTAAATTAAAATCTTGGGAAACATTATTAATGTTAAATCTTATGTAAAAATCTCAAATTGCTATGAACGATATTTAAACGTTTTCTAACAAAGACTATCCCATCCATGCCATATGGAATAGATCTGGCCCTGTCAATTTGAGTCTTATTTCAAATAGACTACAGAATCGAGCCCTACGTAGGTACTTACAAGAAATACAGTCTCATACCACTCGCAATAGCAATGCAGCACGGATACGCATGGGACATTATACTCTCAACTGTGAAAAAGAAGGCTTATAAACAAACATATACCGCTTGATACCATCCTGTACCTACGATACACATATTACAACCTTTTTCTATTACCCAGACCTGTTTATACAAGTTTTAAAAATACAAAATAATATTTTCTAATATCGAATTTAATATTGGCACGATTTTATTTATCCATAATATTGCACTTCATTCTCATTTTGCACAATTTTAATAACTCGTTTCATTATAATAACGCATTCATTTGTAACGAGTTGTGCGAGTAAATAACTGAAAGAAGAAAATATAATCAAATTGTTTTTTGTTTGTTTAATACCTTTGTCCGTTCCTCTCTTATTTATATAGGGGTATTTGAGCGTTGGTTTTGTTTTTAACCCTGCTTTTAAATCATCAACAAAGAAAATGTGCCCTAAAGACATTTTGTTAGAAGTACGAGTCTATCTATGATCAGCGGTCGATCTGATGGCGTCTGAAGTCGCCTCTGTTTGATACGTGACCGTGAATTCCCTTCTCTGGGCTACACGAGACTTAGACAAATAGAAACCAACCCAAAGACCCGAAATCCTAAGGCATCGCCAAACAGAACGCGTGCCTAGATCATTTCAGAGTCTAGTATTAGTTCCCGCGTGTCGAATCGTTGACGTTTCGCAATAGTCAGTCGTCTCGTCGCTATAATATTGAAGTGTGGAGATACACTTATGACGTAGTTATAGAATCGACAATATCGTCGCGATGGTGCTTTAATGTGCTTTACAAACAGCTGAAATTGGCGCTGCGACGTAAAACAAGTGTGGCTTAAGGACGCCGCTATTCAAAATACAATGACGCACCGTAAACACTGTGACGCGACTCATGCGTCATGTTTTCGTCCCATATCGGAGCTCAAAAACGTCGAAGCTGCGTCAAAATCGCAAAAAGTAACGTTTAGATTTAGATGTATTTATTTCTCTCTTAATGTTCGTACATAATTTATAAATATAATGTTTTTATTATAAATTGCATAAGCTTAATAAAATATATCGTCAAGTACATAGGTGATTATTTTCATAGAAGACTACAATTTTTTAGTTCGACCGGTGTGATCGTGTAATAAGAACGCCATGTAATAACATTTGCAATTTTTACGCAGCTTTACCGTTTTTTGAGCTCGGGATAGCTTGCGTTAAAAACGTGACGTGTGCGTCAGCGTATTTTGAGCAGCGGTATGCTCAACCTGGTATTAAGCTGAAGTGCGATGGCTCTCACCCTCGAAGCGAATACTAAACTCTGACGTGGTCTAGACATCGCGCTCTGTATTTCGAAGCCTAAACGGTAATGGGCGTAGGTTCCGGCTGGCGGCGTCCACCCGCGACTGCGGCCGCTGCTCCCCGCCCCCCGCTCGGATCTCCTTCGGCCCGTGGTACTGAGTCGCGAGAGACGGTACGTGCGTGTGCGCACGCGCAGCCGGACGTACGATTGCGATGGGTTGACATGACGGGTCGTTTATGTTAGGTCAAAATGTTAGGGAAGTTAAAAGAAATTTAATGGGGATGGCGGACACCCATAGGCTAATTATGTAACTCTGTTGCTAACAATTCTCTGATTTCAATGATTGAAATTGTTACTTTCGCGATTACATATCATCGATTTCATGAGTTCCATTGCAATGAAATCAAACTATTAAATCGAACATACGGAATCGCAAAAGTAACTATTTCAATCGTTGAACTCAGATAATTTTGACTAAAGAGTTACGTAATTAGCCTACCGCTATGTAGTTTTTTTTTTAATAGTAAAAAATTACATTAGCTCAAATATGCGTTTAGCCACGCATTTTGGCGCATGGCAACTATTGCCACTGTAGTTGTGGAGATCTAAGAAGCCCATTTTGACAGGTGTCAATCTAATACATTTTCTGTTGCGCGTAATTGAAAATGAAATTTTATGTCGTGGACAAGAACATTAGCCATAAGCCATAAGCCTCTCAAGGTGGGCTTTTTAGGTCTAGACAACTTTAGTACGGTAGGATAAAAAACTGATATTTGTTCATAGACAAAAAAACGTGCTTGATCCATAGACAATTTTGATGTGTAGTACGGCTAACGCCACACGAGCGCCAGTTAGCGAGTTGTGGGCGGCTTAATTTTGGTCGCTCTTTTTGTTCTCTCGCAAAATTACTTTTAAATATGAAGGTAGATTGCGCTACCGAAATTCTGCCGATGACAACTCGCAAAATGGCGCGCGTATGGCGTCAGTTTTGTTGTAAAATACTATGCTTCTTTTTGGCGGTAGTTTGGAATTTATGTTTTCAAATAATTCATGTTTTCATGTTATTCATGTTTTCAAGTAATTCATGTTTTTCCCGGCGTGACGTCGGAACGAAAACGACGTCACCGGACCACGCAATCGTGCGTCGGGTGCGCTGTATTTTTTTTTTTTCTAGTTCTCTATTTATTTTTGTTTTCTCATGTTTTGTTGTAGTTGAGTGTCGAGTGTTTAATGGACATTCATGTGAATGGGCTTCTGAACGCGCAATATTTTTACTGCAATATAATGCTCATTACACCTGGCTAAATTCAGAAGCATAATGCGTGAGCGCAATTCAAAGGATATGTAACCAATATCATGTTTCGCGCCGCTCCTCTTTTCAAAAGGTGTGATACTAAAATGGACCTTATTTTATAAGTAATACATTCCACTTTGCTCTCACGCCTTATGCTTGTGAATTTAGACGGCTGAATTATACCAAATGTAACAAGCGCATAAGCCTACAACACAACGACTGGAATGCCGACAACCATTGGCAGCCATTGTTCTTATTGTTGTTTCAGCACCACACTTTTGTTATGTCATAGTGTGTCCTTTTCTAGTTTATCGTAATTGAGGAAGTGACAATATTGCATAGAAAATATTGTCCGTTTAGAAGCCTCTTTAGATATCACTTGTACCAGATGGATATGATTTTACAAGTATTGTAAACAATGCTTATTTACTGGAATTCATATAAAAAACATACCCACCTGGCACGAACCATAAGCGTTTGTGCTTCAGCTGTGAAGTACAAACACCTAAGTATTAATGTCATCTTCTCGGTGTGTGGTGCAGCCAACTAGCCTATGCGCTTATTCGTTTGGCTGAATTTAGTAGGAAAAAGCGTGAGAGCAAATCGAAGTGCTAAATATATTGCTCATAAAATAAGGATTTTTTAAAAACTCCTTTTGAAAAGCGAAGCGACGCGTAACATAATATAAGCGATACAAAAATGGACCTATTCTACTTACGTTTCTATGCGCGCACGCGTTTTGCTTCTGAATTTAGCCAGGTCTAATGAGCGCATTAATAAAAATTTGCCGTTCAATTGACGGTCTAGCAATATATTCGAGGCATTGGGTAAAAAAGTTGCTATTGATGTCTGATCTTCACCACAAGTTGTCCCCATGCCACAAAGTATTATGTCCTTACCTATGAAATTGGCGTTTTGTATGGCGAAAATAACGAAAACTGTAAATTTCATACATGTAAATTTTTCAATATTTTG
This sequence comes from Blastobasis lacticolella, assembly GCA_905147135.1. Classification (NCBI taxonomy): domain Eukaryota; kingdom Metazoa; phylum Arthropoda; class Insecta; order Lepidoptera; family Blastobasidae; genus Blastobasis; species Blastobasis lacticolella. The sequence continues at coordinate 15,397,296 of LR990056.1, forward strand.
GAATTTGCAAATCCGATTACAATGAAACTTTGTAAGTATAATTAGACAACATTAAGCTAACTGGTGCATACCATATTATTGTGATAACTATCTTTTTCATAAAATTACAATACCCCTTGGTATTTTAAACCCTTATAAATATAAAATTTATACCTTTATAAAAACTGAAATAAATATTTTTTTAATAGAATGAATGAAGACTAATCTGCATCTAAACATTCTTTTTTCGAAATCAATAATTAACTTTGATATGTTGTGTACAATTAAAAACATTTGACCAAACATATACTTGCGAAAAAAAACGCCAATTTCATAGTTAAGGACCCAACATATACATTACTATAAACCACAAACAACAAAACTAACACCCCTCCCCCCGCCTTCCAGTTTTCGCAAGCTCTTTGTTGAGTCTGATATCACCGTGGGAGCGTTCCAAAGGCCGTTGTCCACGCTTGGGGCGAAGCGCGCGTCCGGCGCCGCCGCGGCCGCCGCCGGCCCCGCGTAGGCACTCCCACCCAGCCCTGCCCCCACTCACACCCGAAGGAAAACACCGCAGATTCTCAGACCACAGGGCCCCGGCCCCTTCAAAACTAGACCTGCGACACGAGCTCACCAGGACCCTGAACCAGACGGAGGCGACCCAGTGGCTCGGCGCCTTCGATGAAACCGCTGAACACCTAAAATTCGACAACGACGTCCCGCTACAACGCTCCCTTTCGCTAGATGGGGGGCTAGACGTCGCCGAGTACCTTCAGACTGTAGGGTCGGATTGGTCGGGATGCAGTCTCGCGTCGTCGTGGACTGTCCACTCGGATGCGAGCAGCGATATCCCTACTTCTCACCAGGTGAGAAGCAGACGTGTATCGCTGTACGAAGCGGCGCCAGCGAGGAGTTTGGCGCAATTGGTGCTCCAGAATGCTTACAAGGGTGTGGAGGTGGCCGATGGGAGCGTTACGCCCCAAATCAAGAAGCTGCAGCGGACGTTCTCGTTCAGAAGCGGTGGCGATGAGGTGACGTCACAGGGTGAAAAGGAACAGGATGGGAGCGAGGTGGGAGACGGTGGCGGGGCGATACCGTTCCACAGAAGCGTATCCCTGACCGATGACAATGATGAGGAGGTAAGGAAACCGGGCGAGACTCCACCGCGCCAGAGGAGGCTGGGCATGCAGCACAGCGTCTCGTTCCACAGCAATCTGAGGAGGGAGGTGCTGATCAAACAGAACTTCATCAAGAGCTGCGAAAACCTTCGCACGGACTTGCTAGCAGGTCCCGACGACGAAACTGCCGACTTAGACACGCTATTAAACGACGCCGGCCACGATTTGGGCAGTGTTTCTTCCGAATTAGACGAGTCGTTCCATAGCTCCGTATCTGACGTACCTAGAGTAGTTACAACCGATGTAGTGAGGGATATTGGTGTTGCCAAAGCGCAATCGGAGACTTCCAGTAGCTTGAGTACTGTAGGCTTAGAGGATGAGGTGTGCGAGTGCCGTATATGCAGGGAGGAGAGTTCTCCAGGCAGTAAGAACCTGGCGTTCTTTACTCTGATGAGGGCGGTGGTAGCGAGTGTGTCCGGGGAGAGGAAATTGACATTTTGGGAGGACGATGAACCGCCACAGGGCGAGATGTACCTGTGCGCTGTGCAGGTGCTGAAAATGCTCTTCGGTTTGTGGCTGAGGCATTTGGACCACAATTGATTTTGGTACTTGTTTCTGGAGTTTTGGATGTTTGGGGAGCTAAAAGATGATTTGGGCTGGTATTGTTTCGGTTTTGGGACAAGAAAATACATTCCCATTTTATTTAAAGTCATTCCTTTTTTGCGCAGCTTTAGTCAAAACGTTAGGTAGCTTCCTATTAAATGAATTTTTAAAATCGGTTTAGTACTTTTTGAGTTTATCCATTACAAACAAATAACAGTTGGAGATGTCCAATTCTTTACAGTATGCAAATTGCTAGAGCGTCTTACCCGACGAGGTAGTAAGCTATATCAAAATTAAGAATCACATCCTGTGCAACGTACATGAAGTTTAAAACAAATTTGATTATTGTAAAGACTTGGTAAAGTCACAATAGACTTACATGATAGACTTGGTCTCTAGTTGGTCGTGCGCGCGCCAGAGGTCTCTTACTAAGTGGCTTTCATTGTTGCATTATTTGTTATATAATAAAATAATATATATAATTGTTATGGAGTAAAAATAAGTGTTACTGGTCAAAATAGCGTACGTCTGTATTCGTTACAACTTTCTTAACAATGCGTGGACCGCTACTCTACTTGAAAAGTAACCTGTGCTCGAAATAAATTAAAATGTTCCTTTCAAATGCTAATCAGAGGTTTTCAATTTGACGGTTATCGAAATAAAAAGAGTTATCTCCTTGTTAATAGATGGCGCTGTACTTAACACTTGTCAAGTTTGTTATAAGAGTCAGACAGGAGGAAATATCACTCAAGTCACGCCGTATGCAGCCCATGTTGCTAAATGATCATTAAACCTAGCTAAAACTTGTCTGATTAAAGAAAATCCAATTATTGGTCCTTGTACGTATGTTTGTCATATTGGCACCGAAGTACGCCATCTATTGACAAAACAAAAAACATTTTTTTAATGTCATCTTGAAAACTTTTCATGTAAGCGGTCGCCTTCTTTATGTTCATCATAGTATTGATATTTGTATAACAAAGATTACAGGCCTACGACTACGAAACGTTATTCTCAAAAATGTCAATTTCCTAGTTAGTTTGACGTATTATGAAAGTCTGGTCTGTGTGATGTTTGCAATAGTTGTCTATAGCTACAGTTGAGACAGTATTGGTATGGGAAATGGAAGGTTAATGTATGACTTGTATGGGAGTGGGAGTGTAAAGTCATTTTCACACAGACGGTTCACGACTGTATGGCTTTCACACAAACACTATTGTCTATATCGGTGCGTTCGGTTGAATGTCGAAAATGTATGTAGTGATACAACCATATCCCTATCATAGAATGATGGATGACGCTGCAAACCAAAATGATTTGAGCTCAGGGGCTTTGAAACCGGTCGCATCCACTCGAGCGCTCGCATGTGCTACCTCTTTCACGCTCGTGATAAGTTGCTAGAGATAGAAAAGGCAAGTGCTCGCGTGGTTGTGAGCGGTTTAAAAAATACCCTGGTGTGTGAAAATGGCCAAGCACATATTAGGTATGTGTGAGTCATGAATTGATGTATGACGCTTCAATTTTACGTAAGAACGTTCGAATTATAGAAATCGTTGATGATAGATTTGTTTTTATTTCAACACATAATGGTGTCTGACTGTCGTGCTCTTCCAAATCACTAGAGTGGTTCGTCTATCTATTCATTAGTACTAGAAGTATGGTATGCATGTGGTGCAATTATATTTAAATTGTCGATGGGTAGTTCGATTCTCGCAGAATATGAGGGTGGCTGAAGTATTCGAGATCGATAAGCTAATTACGAAACTCTGTTGCTAACAATTCTATGATTTTTAATTGCAATTGTTACTTTCGCGATTACGTATGATGGATTTAATAGTTTCAGATTATTGCAATAGTATGTATCTATGTAAACTCTTTATTGCGTATAACTACATAAAGAACAATAACAAAAGAAAATTAATATACATTGCAAAGGCGGGCTTATCCCACAATGGGATTTCTTCCAGCTAACCTAACCTTGGATAGTCCGAAATGAGCTATTTAACGAGCGGTGGTAGCAATATCGAGTATTGTGCAAATTTAAAGTTAACTATAATTGAATACTATATACCACATAAATATACCATACCATAAACTATAATACTACACTACTAGTACTTTGTTAGCAACTGAATCCATGGAATCGATGATACGAAATGCAATAGTAACAATTTAAATCATTGGAATCAGTAAATTGTTAGCAAGAGAGGTAGTCACATCGAAAACCCGAGAGTAGTCGATCGACAACCCTGCAGTTGTACAAATGTCGACGGTAAATAATTTACATCGGCTATAGTTCGTGCCAAATGGATTGGCAAAAGCAAATGGAAAAGTTTGGAACAGTTATCATGTATTTTTCATGAAATAATGCCAGTGCTTGTTATGGTATTGCCAATGCATTTGGCACACTGAAACTGACATTTGACTGAAATTTCAGTCAAATGTCAGTTTGAAATTTCGCTTTCTACCAAGCCGAAACTAGCCGATGTGCGCTATTTATCACTGATTAGTGTATTACAATATAGAATAATCGACTGGTATAAAAAGGGGGGTATGAAGGACGCCTGTATTGTCTAATATAAGTGTATGGAAGTGACTGACGGATAGCGTTGTAGGGCTGTGTGTGAAACTATAACATTGTTGCATGTTACTATTTATTATAACGATGTAATATCTTCTACCGTGGAAGGTTTAGCATTACAACTTTACATTCGAAAGTTGACTTTAACATGGTTACTTAATCTGCCATGAACATGTACCAGAAATGAATATTCTTAGTTACCCACTCTATAAGTATAAAAATCATCATGAAAACCGCCTTTCGAATGAATAGTTTCGATATTAATCCCTCATAAATTACTCGAAGAATATATGATAGAGTATTTTATGCCAGTGGTAGAATACGCATTGAAACTTGTGTGAGGGTGTTATAAACTTAGACATTAGACATTACCCGTAATCCACTGACGCGTTCGCGTGCAGAAGCGAAACTGCGAAATAGCTGTGTCCCACTCAAACTATAGCGACATTTATACTTGCATCCGTATCAACAGTTTTGCTTAAATTATACGGCAGCCAAACAGGCATATGGCCCAGGTGAGTTGCCAATGCGTTGCGTTGCTTTCGCATGCGAACGAGTCAGTATACTAACGGGGTAAGTTTACAGTGTGTCAAGTAGAATGAATAATGATGGCACATAGGAAGGAGACGAACTATTTTTTATCACTGCATCCAATAGGTCTACTTATAATAATAATACTGTACAGTCACAGGGTGCCAATCAGCTGTTCATCCAGTCTCAGGCACCCTGACTGCTTATGCCTTGAAAATAATTCATACGTCAATTGACAACTGACAATCTAATATCTGTAGGTAATCAATCTTGTCTATGTTAATAGTTTTATCTCTTACCTTTTCTATGATAGATTAAAAAAAAGACAGAGTATCAGATTGTAGTCCTAGCGTATGGTGTATTGTTTACCATGGAGCTGAAAAAATGCGGACGCCATTCTACTCTAAAGAAGGGAAGTATGCAAGGTATGGCAAGTTCTTGACAATTTGTTGTGTTGTAGGTACGTGACCTACATACTCACACATACACTAGGTCTTACAATTACTTACAATACAATCCGCCGCCATTTTGTTTGATTTTGTACCGTGCTGTCACCTGTGACAGTGTCAAAGCACGCACACACATAAATGGGCAGCCATTTTTATGCTTCACTCGTGATTTAAGAGAGTATCCGTCTGTAATTTTTTCAGCTCCGTGCTGTTTACTTTATAACTTTTCATAAGGTATGAATTTGTATGTATGGTGTAAATTATAAACAGTAGTGGTAGCTGTACTAAATTTTAACATTAATTTAACACATTCAATGTGATCGGAGGGAGACTAACATTTCATACATATTTCACCATATCGACGATAGAGAGCTTTGAAAAACCTGACTGACATTATCAAAAAGAATACGGAAGACAAATTAAATGTGTTAAATCAATCAATAAAACTTGATTCTTCCATATTGGCAGTCACAATTAGAAATAAACTTTCCTACTTATTAAAATTTAAGACTATGTAAAAACGATACACTATTTTGTCATTTTCTATCCCTAAAATTTCATAAAACTACCGATAAAGACAAAATCGTGGATAGACTTACTTTTTGAATGAGGGGATAATTGTAACTTTAATATCTATTTCGATTTAATTTGGTTACAAAAGTGCCATTTTGTAAAGTAATATTTATATCTTAAACGAAGACACTACCAATTTCTATCCAATTGTGACGATTCTCGGACCAAGCGACCTGACTGAGAGGCATATCTTGAAAGCTTAAGGATCCGAAAGTACATAGTACACTTACGAATTTGAAAAAGAAAACATTTTTATATCAAAAGATGCTTCCGACTAGACTCGTGTCCACAGAGCAATAAAGCAAATATCAGTGTACCTATTAATTTAATTTTATATCTAGATAATTACTACAGATTTTTATTATAAAGTGTTATGTTTAATGTATTATTTATATTTAAGTTTGGCAATACTGTATAACTAAATATTATTTACTTGCAAATTTAATTATCAAGGCCTAACTATATCGAAACGCATTTCTATTATGCCCTCCAACTCTGTAATATATTTTGTCCCTATCCAAGTTACCAGTTTAGATTAGCCAATCACCATTTATGCACTTTTAGTTTTAAACAATTTTAGCCCTTGACAATAAAATAACCAATCTAAAATTTTCATCTTCCTAACGTATCGGGCTTGACTGACTTGGATTCTATGTTTAATGCCAACTCATTCAAGTCGATAGCCCAATAATAGGTATTAGAATTCAGTATGTAGTTTTTATTAGGAATCCTATATCTAGTAATGTTAACTTTTATACTAAGTTATTACAAATTCACATTGAATATTGCCATAACAAGGTGTACACTTCCACTAGAGTTTTACTGTATCAAGTCAGAAAAGTAGACAACAAGAGAGAGATAAGTAGAGAAACAGAAGATAGTAGTGCAATATATTAATATAATTAGTTGTCTGCCATTACCTACTATGGAATGGAAGCAATTATGCACAATCACTTTTTGGTACAACACTGACCCTTATTAGAATGGAGCAAGGGGGCGATTCTCGGGCTGTGACATTTCAAATTCGACTTTTCGCTAGCCAAAAAAACAGAAACGTCACTGACATAATGTTTTTAACTATCGCGGTTATTATTACACATTTTAAGAGTGTGTTCCGGGTTCCGGGTCACGGGACGACTGACCATGATGCATGCAACTGTGTCGAAATATCGGGCTACTCGTCAACAAAGGTACGCGGTAGGAAACCCGGAACATACCCTTAAAACGTCACTGAAATTGATCTTCGACAATATACGACTGTCAAAGATAGTTGAGTTAATATTTTTGGCAGCAATAGACATTTCGATGTCATTATTAATGGAGATATGTGGGTGGAAAGAATGACGAATTTGAGATGTCACAGCGCGATAATTAGGGCCAAGGTTCAGGTCATTAACTAGTCACAGTGAACACTGGACAACAGTTCTCAGTTTAATATCGCGGTATTGGGATCATAGTGGGCTAAAACATTAGGGAACTGATCATTGTAAATATTATTAGTTTTAGTATTTCACTGTATGTTGGTGAGGAACTGTATGGACATTTATCCGTTATGCAGTATTTTGGGTGTGTGAATATGTCTTGTCCAGTTTCCCATTAATTTTGTATGAACTTTTCCGTAGCGATGAGTATAACGTATTTATATAATTGGTACCTAATAAATAATTATATTACACACACATATTGTATTTATAAGTTGACAGTGTCAAAATTTATTAAATTGTTTATACTTAAGTTAAAAGAAAGCTTGTTTTATTGTAGTGTCGTCCACCTGCAAGCAACCCCAATCAACAATCAAACCTTGCCTGTAACGCTCCGGTATAATACAGCTTTCTATCAGTGAAAGAATTTTCTAAATCGGTTCAGTAGTTTCAGAGATTACTCCCAAAATACAAACATTTCATCTTTAAATTATTAGTATAGATAATTCAACTGTCAATTTGAGGCTTTGATTCTCGCTTGGTCCCAGTAGTTACATTCCTAGTTCCATTGTGGCATTAGTGGGAATAAAAAGGCCCAACTGTTCCATGCACTCTACGATTCATGCATTGCACAAAAATGCGAAGGCGCAGGTGCCTTGTCACTGTGAGAACTAAGATGAAATGCCTCATGTCTGTCATTCTGACCAGTCTTTCTAACGACACTACCTACCTACATTTCTGAAGTCGAGGTCGCGCTGGGGTTAAGGATCATTATCATCATCTGAGCGTTCAATCCCGGCTTCTGCCTGGGTCCGCTATCCTACTTTGTTTTCTTTACTTTACCCGGACTTCGCCATCCTCTCGCGTCCGACTCGGCGATGTCAATCGTCGTTTCTTGGGTCTCCCGCGGGACCGATGGTGTCAAGGACAACTTTCCCTCATGCTCGATTTACATTTCAAGTGTTTAGCAAAGTAGGCAAGTACAGTGGAAAAAACTGATCGGACAGTAGTTTATAAGGTGCCTTACAAGCAGATCCAAATTGAATCACTTCCTATTTTTTATGGCAAGTGTACCAAAACACAAATTCAGTGCAGTGTTTAGTGACCGTTAGAATGAGTCAAATTCAGTAATGTTTAGTAGCTGATAGAATGGACATGAGTGCCAACAAGCTCACCACTAAGGATGCCGAAGACCGAGCGAAGTGAGCCAGGAAGAGTAGGAAGGCGGACCCCGGGCGCTCACGTGCCGCGCGGGAGCGCAACCAGGACATGATGCCGAGATAATGAGGATTAGTAGCTGATAGAATGAAGACAATTTTGCGATAAATTGCCCGTGTTTGTTGACGTTGCTCGTACATATCGACAGAGCTTAGAGCCCTATTTTTGAAACCGCTCGCATCCACGAGCTCGCCTTCTAATACTTGTCGTTTCTACCTCTAGCAACTTACCGCAAGTATGAAAGAGATAGGTAGCGCACGCGAGCGGTTTCAAAAATATAATAGGGTCAATGGTACTGGTGTCGCATTAGTGTAAACAGCACTCGCCACTGTCCTTGCCGAATGTAAATCGGCCGTAATAGCGATATCGCTTATAATGGTGTAGCAGTGAAACACATCCGTGTGAATTTCCCCTTAGGATATCATCATCATCACAGCCCATAACAGTCCACTTCAGAACTTAGGGCCTCTCCCACGAAAGGGGAGGTAATTGCCATAATCTCCACGTTCGGCATGCGGTATGGAGATCGCAGTGTTATAAATATAACAATGGAAAACGCTGCTGCCCATTTTCCAGTCTATAGAGAATAGATCTTTTGCCTCGGAAACATTAGTCGCCTTGTACGACACCCACGAGGGTAAGGGGTTGGCGCTATTCTACTCTGCCGGGCACCATACGGCTAGGGTATGTGTAATCTAAATAAATAAGAGAAAAGTTGTTAAAAATTTTTAATGGCTTTTATTTTTCATAAATTACACAACACCAACAGTCCATAGCTATACACTGCTGGACATTTTCTCACTCTGTTTTTTAAATATACATTTATAATTCATTAATGTAATACACAATTGTTGCCCTTAATTGGTGATAAAATATCTTTTTTCATTGTTGTATACCTAATTAGACCATTCGTTTTACTACGTTGTTTGTTTACTTTAGTATCTAATTAATGCATTTTGAATCATTAAACCTACCTACGAGCCTATTAGTGATTGGACCCTAAAGGTCATTCCATAAAGGTGCAGTGAGTACTGCCTTCTCATACATTTCGTCCTTTGACCTCCGTCCTTCATCTTTTATACTTATCATCATGCTGCCGCGAGCACTAGGTTACTAATTTGCATATTGCGTAGGTACTATACAATGAGGAAGTTTTCTTATTCTACAAAATATAACTCAAAACTAACAAGCCGGTGAAAAAAAATTTTAAAATACGCCAATAAATTGCTCGAGTTATAGAATATTAAATTTGTATATTTTTAGCGAAAATATAGCTGCCGCGATCCAGCTGCGACGTCGCCAGCTCGGCTAGCACAAACGTGTCCGCGACACAGCTCGCGCCGCGAGAAAGCGTGTTTCTTTCTCGATACTAGTATGAAAGAGATAGCAGTATCTATGGTCCGCCTTTTCTCGCATATCGCGCGCGAGAGGCAGCCAGTAGGCCTGGCACAAGTTGCTCTCGCGCGCGATAAGCGGGAAAAAGCGCGACATAGGTATTGCTATCTCTTTCGTCTTAGTATTGAGAGAAAGAGACAAACGCTCTCTCGCGGCGCGAGCTTTGTCGCCGACACACTAGGCCTACTGGCCGCCGCTATGGCGCTACCCGTACACTCGTACTCTTTGTGACTTTAACTTTGAAACCGCAATAGCTAGACACTTGAACTTTTCACATAGTACGTACTATAGCCGCTATACCAATTATTCGTTGTTACAGTTGCGTATGCTGCCGAAATTATTCTTGCAATAGCAACTTTAAACTCTCATACCTTTTTTGTTACTAAACACCTAAAAAATGATCACCGTTCTGCTTTATCTTACTCATATTTTTATATTCACTTGCAAATACTTAGTTTAGATCCCTAAAAAACGACTTAAAGTGAGAAGTCACGTATCGATCACGGACGCATGCGCATACTAACGTCTGTAGAATTACTAGGATAACCAAACTGGATTTAGATTTTCTTCCGACAAGGTTCCATCCTATTCTAATTACGCTCGGATATTACTGGAGCGTCGGTGGCCGAGTTAAGGTATCCCACTAGTAAGCGAGAGTTACCGGGTTCTAATCCCACTGCGACCATGTACATTACAGTACAGTACATTACATTAGTATATGTGTAGAGCTTGTCTAGTCTAAAATGACGCGCCCTACTACTTAGTTAGTTGATTTCGATGTGTGAGTGCAAATATTGATAACGACACTTCATCTGTGTGGGAGCCAATGAACGACGCGTGCTCCGTCCGTTTGAATCTCACCGGCAACTGAATGACCAATTACAACGGCATTTGTATATGTATTGCGTCCATATTTTAAACTTGCTTGTGTGCGTTAATGCGATAGTGGGGCGCGTCATTTTAGATTAGACGAGCTCTACATTAGTTGAATACTAACCGACGCTCTTACGATGAAGGAAAACATCGTGATGAAACCTGCACATTCAGACGAATGAATGTGTAACCTTGATCCAATCTGGTCAGGTTCTTCTGGTAGCAGGGTCACGGAGGTCAGCTGGCAGTCGCTCCATACCTGATCTGCTAAATCCTGAATCATGGTCAAGGCGGACCCCAGGCCCTCGTGCGCATCAGCACTACCAGAACATTAACGCTAAGATGATTTTTTTATTACTTCAGACGAATTTCATCATTCTCGATCCAATTACCATATCTTTCAACAAACAACTTTTCTCTCTTATAACACAATCAACTAACTATCTATACTAATGAATACAATAATAATGACATTGTTTTTCTTTTAAACTAAATAAATTGCCTACGAGTAGATAAAAAGGGCACTAAAAGTCATGCAAACGTTTTATACAAACAAAACATTCATATTTTTTTAGACAACAAATACAAAACAATCAAACTTTCTACTTAATTTACTACTTTTAGCACACCCCCCCCCCCCTACTTACTACCCCCTGGCCTAATTTATTTTGCCTGTGCCCTAGGTTTCAGCCTGGCAACCCTGGCTATGTCGATGACATTGGTTCGCTTGCGGATCTCCTCATTTCTGATTCTATCGCGCAACGAGACTCTTTCCTTCCTTCGGCCGATATAGTGATGATGATACAACAATTCAAAAAAAACAACAAGAATTAATTTTCATCAATCATCAACCTCTTGTTTAAGGATCGTGCTATCTAATAAATGCGAATCAATTATCCTAGGGTCCGAAACCTGGTCCTCGGGGCCAGTATCGCAGTCGCCGTGCTGTCATAGATCCACATTGTTAAGATTCGAGCCAGAATGTGTGGGCAAATCGTCTTTGACTAGAAGGGTACCTATCGGGACGACCGCTTCGTCCCTCTCCCTCAGCTTTCTCATTTCATTGCGTAGTTTCTCCAGGACTGCGTAGTTTGGCTCGTTGTGGCGGGCGGCGTCTTGTAATAAGGTGATTTGTTGTTCCTCTTGCTTCTTCTCTTTGCAACTCTTGACTGAGCGGGAGCCGTACAGGCGGAGGAGGGAGCCCCAGGAGCGGACGTGGGGGTGGAGTGCCTGTGGGGCGGAAAGTGTTGACTTCAAATTTTGTAGTCTTTTATTTATTTTACTGTTTTACAGCATATAAATTATTGTTAAAAAGGTTACGTTTTGAAGTTGTAATGTTAATTACAAAACAGCACCACACCAGCAAAACATAATATAAAACACATAAAGCTAACACAACTATAGTATCGAGTCATTATATTAGTCCTTTCGTAGTAATATCCTAAAGTTGTCGAAAATTAGAAAGACCACTTGGACAGACGAAATAATTTCATGACATAAAGTTAATGTTCTTATGCGGCGCCGCGCACGAAATCTATCAAAGTGAGCTTCTTAAACCTTGACACGACAACTTTAGTATGAATACGACAAATTCAGTGTGGTACGGTTTCCACAATATCACGATAGTAAACTGATAGGACAGGTTTAATGTTTCTTGGTACAGCTCGTCAATATTTCAAAAGAAAGTTGCGCGTTGCTATGGCAACCTCTCCACGATCCGTCACATTTTATCGCTGCGCTCAAGAAAGTTGCCTTAAGCTAGCTACGTTCATGCCTATCGTCCATGCGGCATGAAACTGCCGTTGGATCAAGTAGAACTGCCCGTGCGTGGGCGTGGGTTGTCATGACAGTTATACTTGACGGCAAAATCGAAATTCGTACTCATCGGCGAAACCACCTGAATCTGAACACCTGAATCGGCGAAAGACCTGCGGGGCTACTGCCCACCTCAGTTGGCAACTGAATTTGACAATAAATAATTTTACACAATCGTCATCTACGTTCGCTACTGGCTATAGCGTCAACCAAACTAGAATAGTGTAAGATAATATTATGTATAATTCAGTAGCCGTACCGCCGATCTCCGATAGCCCGCGCCATTTTGATGCAATTGAGTGTGGACCAATCGCAGTAAGCCAGAGCGAGAGCTGTCTTGTTGCGATTGGTTTAAACTCAATTGCATCAAAATGGCGGCGTACAACCATAGATAGGCGGTACCGCTGCAGTTGTCCACTAAGATAGCCAATAGCCCTGGGGGACGATTTTCGCGCTGTGACATCTCAAATTCGACATTTTCTGTAGTCCAAAAAACGGTATTAAAACGTCACTAAAATTAATCTTTGACAATAGACGACTGTAAAAGATAGGTTGAGAAAATATTTTTAGCTGCAATAGACATTTCAATTTCATTATTATTGGAGATACGTGGCTAGAAAAAAAGCTGGGATCCGAAGTGGTAAGAATAAAAGGAGATGTATGAAAAGAGTTGTGGATATATGCGAGAGAGAGCAAAGTGGCGGTCCATAGTCTCTGCCTACCCCACCTGTGGGACACAGGCTTGAGCTTTATGTATGTATATATGTAAAAAAAGTTGAATTCGAGATGTCACAGCATTAATTAGGCCCCTAAACGGTCTGTTGGAGTCCCTCACCTGCAGTATGGCCTGCGAGGCGCGCTGCTTGGCCGTCTTCTTGTTCTTGCAGACGACGGTGGCGCTGTGCTTGCCCACCTTCATCGTTAACTCGATCTTCTGGTACTCCAGCTTCTTCATCTAAGACAGGTAACAGCCTCGTGAGAATAGCAATGTTCAGTCATAAGTGATAGGTGATTTACTGATTACAGATACCTAATATTTGTAGGTATTACTAGTTGTTAGCAGAATATTTTAATAATAGTCCCTTAATAGCAGGGGCTCGTAAATTGGATTTACCATACCTCTTAAAACTGCTTGCATAATTGTCTGCTCATAGATAGATATTAAATAGGGGATTGCCCAGCTAAATTAGCAAACTGTATTGCTGTTTGTTAACTATAGTTCGTAGGTATTAAGTCATTGATTGACCACATTAATATCAGTGAAATAAGTGAAATAATATAGATTATTTTTTAATGTTAAGTAAGTAGATAGTTAACAGGCTATTTTATTGTTGTTTGCCAGTTGGTTGGTAATAACTACTTGACTGGAGCCTTCTCCACAACGGTGGAGGGCTTTGCCATAATTATATTATATTTTGTTAAGTAGATAGCTAAATTAGCAGTGTATTGTTTGTTTACCATTTCATAGGTATAATTTAACTTATTGACTTGAGCCTCCTTCAAATCAGTGAATTAGCAGTTTATAGTACGTAATAGAAAGTATTAAATAGATATTTAAATATTTGTTTGCGGTTGTTTGACTATTGACAAGGTTAAATAATATAGTATATTATTTATATATTTACAAACTATAGATTAGTTGGATTAATATTAAAGATAGCTTCACGTGTTCCTACCTAATATTCCTGTTGGAATTTCTGCTGTCTCGGTTTGTTGTCAGTTTCAGGCCGCCCACTGCCGACGAATACCTTCAAATATGGTGAAGACACGACGCGCTGCCTGCGAGGAGATCGAATGCAAGCTGCAGCTGGCGCTGGACGAGCTGAAATGCTCCAAAACTCTCTGCGACCAGCTGTTGGAGGAACGCATAGACGCAGAACAGGAGATCCAAAGCGTCATTGGCACTAACACTCAGTTAAAGAGTGAGCTTGCATCTATGCATAAGGAGTACTTGGAAGTAACCAGGGACAGAGACGAGATACGCAACGTACTCACAGAACAGTAGACCTGTCACAGGAATTACACAAGTGCCTTGAGCAGAATCTCAGAACTGGAGCTAGCTCTGAGCGAGGCTCACAATATACAAAATATGAGCAGCGACAGTCTTGCGATTCACACCAAATCCCAGTGTCTTTGTGATGAACTAGTAGAACCAGAATATGATCACCAAGCAGTGTCTGAAAACACTTCTGACCCATGTAATTCCTGGAATGAGACCACATCAATGTCATCTTTACTTAATAAAAATATAATTAAAAAATTTACGAAAAAATTACGAATTGATTTTAAAGATTGTAATTCTAAATTGGTACGTGCGCAACAAACTCATACCACGGAGACAAACGAGATGTATAAAAAAATTAAAAAATTGCAAATAGACTTAAAGATAGTAAATAGAAAATATAAAATAGCACAAAATGAAATCATTACTTGGAGAGAAGCTACCTCTGAAATGGTCAAATTGTCGAATGAAAACACGGACATGATCGAACGACTGATGACTGCCAAAGAAGAGGAATGTGAGTGTGTCGCTTCGCAGCTTCAGCGCCCCGCGCCCCGGCCGCAAAACATTGTCGTCGCCCCCGAGGCGCACGCTGCGAGCACCGCGGCTCCTGCGGTGAACGTCGAGCCCGCGGTCGCCGGGTGTAAGGTGTTGGCCGCCCCGGCCGTCGCGGCCACATCTTATGCCGCCGCTGCGAGGAGTACGACGCGCCCTATGGCCCACGCGGCCCACATCCAGCCCGCGGTCGACGGGCCATTCAAGGCCCCAGCCGCACCGGCCGTTGCGGCCACCTCCTATGCCACCATAGCAAGGAGATTGACGCGCTCTACGGCCCCCGCGGCCCACATCCAGTCCGCGGGAGCCATCACCACCGAGCACGCTATCCTCGAGCCCGGACCGGCCCCGCGGGGAGCACCGCGCGCCGCGCCGAGAGCGCCGCCGCCTCGCGCCGGTCGGCCGCGCGTGGCCACCGCCTGCGGGCCCGCGGCCGATACAGCAGCGCCCGGGGCCACCTCCGTCGTCGCCGGAGTGCCCGCGGCCGCCACCGTCACGATCCCCGGCAAACCCAGCAGGCCTGATAGCGCGAAGCCGACGCAAACATTGCGAACTAATGTGCAGACACAAAGGACTCTAGTTTTTTCAGATCGAATAGGCAAAAATATGGGCGTGTTACTAAACGACTGTACGAATTCCAAAGTAACCAATTATTGCATGCCTGATTTGTCGTACAGCGGTATTATCCAAAAAATCATAAAAAAATTCAAAACACATTGATCAAAATGTAAATATAGTAATTTTAATAAGTAATAGCCTTAAAGTACGAAAATATGACATAATCAAGGGTGTTGAAGCGTTGCAAGGATTGTCTGCAGGAAAAATTGTATTATGCGCATTTCCCTTCGTAAAAAATTGTTATAATACTGAAAATGACCGTATTCACATGTTGAATACTTTGATGTATAATTTGACTTGCAGTCAGAAAGACGCATTTACCTTTTTTGACTGTAATAAATTTACAGATAAAGTAGTTTTAACAGAAGATACTATGTATCTTCGACGTAGGTACAAAGTCAAACTGGCTACAATGTTAGCGTACCATATTAATTTATTGATTTCTCCTACCGTAGGTAGATATGACCAGAGTGCCGATTTGTTAATAAACAAAAAGGGTCACTGTTTAAACTAGTATGTAAGACAAAGGAGCCGTCCTGTATCATATCAGCAGCATATAACAGTTCACTGTTAGACTTGAACAGTAAATCTTTTGATATTGTTCAGAATATACAGGACTGCTCTGGCATAAAGTCATTAATAAATAGTGGTAATAAGCCTTTGGGTGTACGTAAAGTAAAATGTTATAATAATAAACAAAATTGTATAGTTAACTTAGTACATCAAAATATCCAAGGCATGACGAATAAAGAATTGGAAGTTGAGCTATTCATGAACGGTGAGAATGTTGATATTTTTTGCATTACTGAACATTGGTTAAAAGATCACCAGCTTATATTTGGCTTTAACAACCATAAACTTGCAAGTTCGTTTACAAGAGGGCAGGCAATTCATGGAGGTTCCCTAATACTTGCTCGTAATTGCCTAAAATGCAAGGAACGCACTGATATTGTCAAGCTGTCTGTTCAACGAACTGCTGAAATTGCCTGTATAGAACTTGAGCGACTTATTGTAATGAGCGTATACAGACCTCCGGCTTCATCATTTGATTGTTTCGAGAAAATTATGGATGAAGCCCTTATTAAAGTTAGCAATTGTAATAAAAATATTGTTGTTTGTGGAGATTTTAATATAGATTTATTGGACGTATCTTGTAAATATACTGGTAGGCTAATATCATTATTTAAGTGTCATAATTTAATCAACTTATTTTTAGAGCCTACTAGAATAACAAGTACTACATCAACTTGTCTAGACAACATTTTTTGTGATATCCAGGCATGTAGCCAGTCTGTAATAAACAAATTGCAATCCGATCATTGTGGTCAATTAGCTGTGTTTAATGTTAATATGAGGAAAGAAACAAAAAATACTATTAAATTTGTACCAATTAACAACAACCGTCTAAACAGTTTTAGAAATAACATTATAGAGAAATCATCTAATTTAAAGTATTTGGATGATACAAATGAATATTATAATTCAGTTTTACACATGACAAAAATTGAAAGTAATAGTATATTCAAACCAAAGGTGAAGGCAGTAAACAGCAAACTTATGTTTAGCGATTGGGCGACAGCAGGAATACATAAGAGTAGAAATAAATTATATGAGCTCTATGCAGAACGGGCGTATAATAATAGCGTAGAATTTGCTGAGTATGTTAAACATTATTCGAAGTTATTTAAACGCGTTTGTGCTACAGCTAAATCGAATTTCGTTAAACACAAACTAAAAATAGCACAGATGTAGTAAAATCCACATGGCAGATAATAAATAGTGAAACTGGAAAAGTAACAAATCGCGATACTAAGTACAGTTTAAAGATAAATGATAATGTTGTTACCAAAAACTCGGAAGTTGCGGAGGCATTCAATAAATTTTTTACAGACATTCCAGTGTCAACTACAAAATCCTTAAATTCGTCTCCTGCTCTCGCTGAATCCTTGTTAAAACAAAATGTACCCGAGAGTGTCATCGATTTTAAGTTCGAGCATGCAACACCTCAAGATATAGTTAAGGCTTTTAAAACCATAAAAATGAAAGCAACTGCCGACATTGATGGTATGTCAGTAAAAATTATTAGCACTGTAATTGATGTTATTGCTGTCCACTTAGCGAATATATTTAATAATTGTGTTGATAATGGTGAATTTCCTGACCTGATGAAGCACAGTAAAGTTATTCCATTGTTGAAAACTGGTAATACAACGGATCCTACAAATTTTAGACCAGTTTAAATTTTACCGACTCTAAGTAAAATATTTGAAAGAATCATATTAAATCAACTAAAGGCTCATTTTCGGTTTTACTCGCGGTCGTTCAACAGCTGATGCAGGTGTTGATCTTATTAAACATATCTTTGGGGCGTGGGAGGAATCACGTGATGCCTTGGGGGTTTTCTGCGATTTATCCAAAGCCTTTGATTGCGTTAATCATGATATTTTGGTCAGGAAATTACAACATTATGGAATAAAGGACTTGGCCCTGAACTTGCTAAATTCATACTTGAGTCATAGAATTCAAAAAGTTGATGTGAACGGAGAGAGATCTATGGGGTCTGTTGTCTCTATGGGTGTCCCCCAGGGATCTATTTTGGGCCTGTTTTTGTTTCTTGTTTATGTCAATGACTTACCGTACTTTGTAAAAGATACCCATGAAATTGTCTTGTTCGCGGACGATACATCTTTAGTGTTTAAAATAAAAAGACAACAATTAACATATGAAGACGTGAACAAGGCTATTGCAGAAGTGGTAAACTGGTTTACGATTAATAATTTATTACTGAATGGCAAGAAGACAAAATGTTTAAAATTCTCTTTGCCAAATGTTAGATCAGTGCCCACTAATGTACAAATAAAAGGCGAAAATTTGGATCTTGTTGATTCTACAGTATTTTTAGGCTTTACTCTGGATAATAAATTGCAATGGGGTCCTCACCTTGATAAATTGGCGAAAAGGCTAAGTTCTGCAGCATATGCTAAAGAAAATACGGGGTATTTCTGACGAGGCTACAGCAAGATTAGTTTACTTTAGTTATTTCCACAGTATTATGGCCTATGGCATACTGCTGTGGGGACACGCTGCCGACTGGCACAATGTATTTGTATTGCAGAAAAGAGCTATTCGCGCGATTTATCTATTGAGACCTAGAACTTCACTAAGAGATAAATTCAGGAATATTGATATAATGACAATGCCGTCACAATATATATATGAGAATTTAATATATGTTCATAAAAATTTACACTTATTTAAGAAGAATAGTGATGTTCATAATATTAACACGAGAAATAAAGATAAGCTTGTTGCTGGTGCTTGTCGTCTAGCCAAAGTCCACAAATCATTTATGGGTCAATGTGTACGCTTTTATAATAAGGTTCCAACAGATATTCAGAATTTACCATTCAATAAATTTAAAGTCGCTATAAAAAACAAATTATGTCAAAAAGTTATTATAGTATATCTGAATATGTAAATGACAAAAGTCCATGGGACTAAACTGCTGTTCTATACAGGTATTTACTTTTAAGATAGTATATAGGACAAATAATGTATTAGTACATAAGACATGTTTAAAAAAAAAAGAATTTACGTAGGCTCTGTGGGTTTCTTGCCGTTTCTTTCCCCCACGGAGAACCACTTTGGAAGCGGCGTTAATTTTCCTTCCTCTCCCACACATGGTGTCTCCTGTCTGCGCTAGGGTAAGGGTAGGGTAGTAGTTAGAGTAGGGGTAGGGTAGGGTAGGAGTAGGATAGCGGTAAGGTAGTATAGGGTGGGGTAGGGGTAAGATAGTGGTAGGTTCGGGGTAAGATAGTGGTAGGGTAGGGGTAAGGTAGTGGTAGGGTAGGGGTAAGGTAGTGGTAGGGTAGGGTTAAGGCAATGGTAGGATAGGGTAGGGGTAAGGTAGCGATAGGGTTGGGATAGGATAGAGTAGGGTGGGAGCGACTACCTATCACATGCAGCATGTGTGATGCACGCTCACTTAAAAGTCTGTCTGGCGGTGGCGTGGGGGCCGGGTCGCTCTTTTCCCTCAAATATGGTTGAATTGGACGATGGCTGGGCCCTACGTTATACTCGTGAACGGGTGCTGCCTTGGTGGACTGGCTTACTCTTGCTGTAGTTTTAGGTGGTTTTTCTTAATTATACTAGACATACCTATATAATAGTATATAGCGTTCCGGCTCTGCCTGGCATTGTCGAGCACGGTTCGGTCGTGGTTGGCGAGGGATACGTTTATCTACGGCCATAGGGCGGTCAGCGTGTCACTGTGTGTTTCCATCCTACTTTCCTACCCCCTCCTTTTTGACGATTGAAAGAGATATTTAATGTCCTAATCAATAAATAAATTTTAAATTTTGAATTTTTTTGACAGTGGTTGATAAGGAATATTGGCAAGGAACGTATTTCGCTGAGAAACTGAGAAACCATACTGGACATAAATGCGTCTTACTCAAGCTTTTTAAAGCAAAATCTAGTAAGTGATATCAGTAAATAATGAATATGATGTTATAAACGATCGCGGTAATTATCACACATTTTGAAGCTATGTTCCGGGTTTCCTACCGCGTAAATATCGGGCTACTCGTAAACAAAGGTACGAGGTAGGAAACCCGGAACATACATTTAAAATGTTGGCGTCAATATCGCAGTTGTGCTCTCGCACCCGAGCGCCTGGGGCCCGCGTTGACCATGATCTAAGATTGGGCAGATCAAATAATTACAGTGAAGTGATTGCCATCTGATCTCCGTGATCCTGTTAACACTTCCCCTGCTAACTCAAATACCAGAGGCTACAGCAGTGCTAACGCCAGTTTCTCGTACGTTAATATTATTTAATTAAAATTCGCCATTTTAAGTTAATTTCCTCGATCAATTGCAAGCGTACCTCGGTGTGTATGTGGCGGTCCCCCGCGCCGAAGTTCCTCAGCAGGCAGGTGCGCAGGATGGCGTGCGGCGAGGGCTCGCAGGTGGCCTTACCTCGGTGTGTATGTGGCGGTCCCCCGCGCCGAAGTTCCTCAGCAGGCAGGTGCGCAGGATGGCGTGCGGCGAGGGCTCGCAGGTGGCCTTACCTCGGTGTGTATGTGGCGGTCCCCCGCGCCGAAGTTCCTCAGCAGGCAGGTGCGCAGGATGGCGTGCGGCGAGGGCTCGCAGGTGGCCTTACCTCGGTGTGTATGTGGCGGTCCCCCGCGCCGAAGTTCCTCAGCAGGCAGGTGCGCAGGATGGCGTGCGGCGAGGGCTCGCAGGTGGCCTTACCTCGGTGTGTATGTGGCGGTCCCCCGCGCCGAAGTTCCTCAGCAGGCAGGTGCGCAGGATGGCGTGCGGCGAGGGCTCGCAGGTGGCCTTACCTCGGTGTGTATGTGGCGGTCCCCCGCGCCGAAGTTCCTCAGCAGGCAGGTGCGCAGGATGGCGTGCGGCGAGGGCTCGCAGGTGGCCTTACCTCGGTGTGTATGTGGCGGTCCCCCGCGCCGAAGTTCCTCAGCAGGCAGGTGCGCAGGATGGCGTGCGGCGAGGGCTCGCAGGTGGCCTTACCTCGGTGTGTATGTGGCGGTCCCCCGCGCCGAAGTTCCTCAGCAGGCAGGTGCGCAGGATGGCGTGCGGCGAGGGCTCGCAGGTGGCCTTACCTCGGTGTGTATGTGGCGGTCCCCCGCGCCGAAGTTCCTCAGCAGGCAGGTGCGCAGGATGGCGTGCGGCGAGGGCTCGCAGGTGGCCTTACCTCGGTGTGTATGTGGCGGTCCCCCGCGCCGAAGTTCCTCAGCAGGCAGGTGCGCAGGATGGCGTGCGGCGAGGGCTCGCAGGTGGCCTTACCTCGGTGTGTATGTGGCGGTCCCCCGCGCCGAAGTTCCTCAGCAGGCAGGTGCGCAGGATGGCGTGCGGCGAGGGCTCGCAGGTGGCCTTACCTCGGTGTGTATGTGGCGGTCCCCCGCGCCGAAGTTCCTCAGCAGGCAGGTGCGCAGGATGGCGTGCGGCGAGGGCTCGCAGGTGGCCTTACCTCGGTGTGTATGTGGCGGTCCCCCGCGCCGAAGTTCCTCAGCAGGCAGGTGCGCAGGATGGCGTGCGGCGAGGGCTCGCAGGTGGCCTTACCTCGGTGTGTATGTGGCGGTCCCCCGCGCCGAAGTTCCTCAGCAGGCAGGTGCGCAGGATGGCGTGCGGCGAGGGCTCGCAGGTGGCCTTACCTCGGTGTGTATGTGGCGGTCCCCCGCGCCGAAGTTCCTCAGCAGGCAGGTGCGCAGGATGGCGTGCGGCGAGGGCTCGCAGGTGGCCTTACCTCGGTGTGTATGTGGCGGTCCCCCGCGCCGAAGTTCCTCAGCAGGCAGGTGCGCAGGATGGCGTGCGGCGAGGGCTCGCAGGTGGCCTTACCTCGGTGTGTATGTGGCGGTCCCCCGCGCCGAAGTTCCTCAGCAGGCAGGTGCGCAGGATGGCGTGCGGCGAGGGCTCGCAGGTGGCCTTACCTCGGTGTGTATGTGGCGGTCCCCCGCGCCGAAGTTCCTCAGCAGGCAGGTGCGCAGGATGGCGTGCGGCGAGGGCTCGCAGGTGGCCTTACCTCGGTGTGTATGTGGCGGTCCCCCGCGCCGAAGTTCCTCAGCAGGCAGGTGCGCAGGATGGCGTGCGGCGAGGGCTCGCAGGTGGCCTTACCTCGGTGTGTATGTGGCGGTCCCCCGCGCCGAAGTTCCTCAGCAGGCAGGTGCGCAGGATGGCGTGCGGCGAGGGCTCGCAGGTGGCCTTACCTCGGTGTGTATGTGGCGGTCCCCCGCGCCGAAGTTCCTCAGCAGGCAGGTGCGCAGGATGGCGTGCGGCGAGGGCTCGCAGGTGGCCTTACCTCGGTGTGTATGTGGCGGTCCCCCGCGCCGAAGTTCCTCAGCAGGCAGGTGCGCAGGATGGCGTGCGGCGAGGGCTCGCAGGTGGCCTTACCTCGGTGTGTATGTGGCGGTCCCCCGCGCCGAAGTTCCTCAGCAGGCAGGTGCGCAGGATGGCGTGCGGCGAGGGCTCGCAGGTGGCCTTACCTCGGTGTGTATGTGGCGGTCCCCCGCGCCGAAGTTCCTCAGCAGGCAGGTGCGCAGGATGGCGTGCGGCGAGGGCTCGCAGGTGGCCTTACCTCGGTGTGTATGTGGCGGTCCCCCGCGCCGAAGTTCCTCAGCAGGCAGGTGCGCAGGATGGCGTGCGGCGAGGGCTCGCAGGTGGCCTTACCTCGGTGTGTATGTGGCGGTCCCCCGCGCCGAAGTTCCTCAGCAGGCAGGTGCGCAGGATGGCGTGCGGCGAGGGCTCGCAGGTGGCCTTACCTCGGTGTGTATGTGGCGGTCCCCCGCGCCGAAGTTCCTCAGCAGGCAGGTGCGCAGGATGGCGTGCGGCGAGGGCTCGCAGGTGGCCTTACCTCGGTGTGTATGTGGCGGTCCCCCGCGCCGAAGTTCCTCAGCAGGCAGGTGCGCAGGATGGCGTGCGGCGAGGGCTCGCAGGTGGCCTTACCTCGGTGTGTATGTGGCGGTCCCCCGCGCCGAAGTTCCTCAGCAGGCAGGTGCGCAGGATGGCGTGCGGCGAGGGCTCGCAGGTGGCCTTACCTCGGTGTGTATGTGGCGGTCCCCCGCGCCGAAGTTCCTCAGCAGGCAGGTGCGCAGGATGGCGTGCGGCGAGGGCTCGCAGGTGGCCTTACCTCGGTGTGTATGTGGCGGTCCCCCGCGCCGAAGTTCCTCAGCAGGCAGGTGCGCAGGATGGCGTGCGGCGAGGGCTCGCAGGTGGCCTTACCTCGGTGTGTATGTGGCGGTCCCCCGCGCCGAAGTTCCTCAGCAGGCAGGTGCGCAGGATGGCGTGCGGCGAGGGCTCGCAGGTGGCCTTACCTCGGTGTGTATGTGGCGGTCCCCCGCGCCGAAGTTCCTCAGCAGGCAGGTGCGCAGGATGGCGTGCGGCGAGGGCTCGCAGGTGGCCTTACCTCGGTGTGTATGTGGCGGTCCCCCGCGCCGAAGTTCCTCAGCAGGCAGGTGCGCAGGATGGCGTGCGGCGAGGGCTCGCAGGTGGCCTTACCTCGGTGTGTATGTGGCGGTCCCCCGCGCCGAAGTTCCTCAGCAGGCAGGTGCGCAGGATGGCGTGCGGCGAGGGCTCGCAGGTGGCCTTACCTCGGTGTGTATGTGGCGGTCCCCCGCGCCGAAGTTCCTCAGCAGGCAGGTGCGCAGGATGGCGTGCGGCGAGGGCTCGCAGGTGGCCTTACCTCGGTGTGTATGTGGCGGTCCCCCGCGCCGAAGTTCCTCAGCAGGCAGGTGCGCAGGATGGCGTGCGGCGAGGGCTCGCAGGTGGCCGCGCAGAACTCCGTGATGCGCGGGTCCTCGATGCCCACGTAGTCGAAGAACTGCGAGGTAGGGAGATGTAGGTTTTTGAGAGAGGGTTTGGCGCCGCGGGGGAGTAAGGTCCGTTGTCAAAACACCTCGCGCTATTGGCCAGAATCAAACGCTCTAAGTTGACAGTTAGATTTCAGCCAATAGGATCGCGTTATGACAGTTTTATATTTAACTCAACAGTGGACAGTTTAAAGAGTTTACTCGACAGTGGCGCCCACTGGTGAACACATAAACGGCTGCCCTTTGCCGACGAATTTGGGAATGGAACCATTTGCTACCACACGGCGAGACTCATGCTAAAATCAAGTTCAGCTGCACTATTCCCCGAAGTAGCCGCCGAGTTTTAGATGCAGACGCTCATCATCATGCTAGCGTCCAACCCGGCTTCTACCAGCTTTAGACGCAGAGGATACCATTCCCAAACTCGTCAAGCATTTTAAAGTGGTTCTATTCAGATTGTCTCGTTCCTAAAAGTTCCTCGTTCTGTCCTCAGCCAGTTCCCAGATTGTTCTACACTGGAGTCATTTGCTACCAAACTGTATGGAGAGGTGGGGCTGCGAACGCCCTTTGCCAGATTGTTCCGTTGTCAGCTGGATGGGTCATTTGCTACCAAACGGTATGGAGAGGCGGGACTGTAATGTGTGTATGAGAGCGCCGTGTGTGAGTGTTGTCATTCGGCGAGACTCACGCTGAAATCCGGCTCAGCTGCGCTATTCCCCTGTCCGGCGGTGGCAGGCGGCTCGAGTCCGGCGCCCATCTCTGGTATCAGCACATGTATGGAGGCCCTGGCGGCTGCCGACTTGGCAGCGCGCTTGCTGGACCCGAGCCCTACTCCGTACTGCATGCCGCCAATGAAGACTGTCGCTTGGTACGGGGTCGCTGCGTTTTCTGTGACGACACAACAGGGTAATATATTTGCTGGGTACTCGCGACTTCGTTTGTGTTACACGTGAAGCTACAATCCTATAAATATTCCTGTTGAATCACACTATATATTGTTGAGAACAGCATTAAAATCCGTTGCGTGGTTTAAAAGACCTAAGCGTCCTACTAATTTAAAATTAAAGTTTATAAGGAAATTTAACTTAAAGACTATGTTTTTTGTTTGTCTTAAGCTGCGTACGAATTAGAGCGGCTCAGCCCGAGGCATGCTCGCCGCGCGCAGCGAGATGCTCACCGCGCGCGGCGAGGCTGCTCAGTTGCGCATTTGTTTGTGCGTTGAGGCAACGTGCTCGCGGTGAGCCACAAATGCGCCGCACAAATAAAATGTTGATGTTGCTTTTATCATTATTGATTGGATTGTTAAAATAATTTTAGATTTTTCGATGCCATAACGCTTTTTTCTGCTTACCATGTTGTTTAGTATATAAGTTTTCCAAATTATTTATTTATTTTATTTGTTTTATTAATTTTATTTATTTTAGTTATTTTATTTATTTTATTTTATTTTATTTATTTTATTTATTATATTTATTTTATTCATTTTATTTATTTTATTCATTTTATTTTATTTTATTTATTTCATTTCATTTCATTTATTTCATTTTATTTATTTTATTTTATTTCATTTTATTTATTTTATGTATTTTATTTTATTTATTTTATTTTATTTCATTTTATTTATTTCATGTATTTTATTTTATTTATATTATTTTATTTATTTATTTATTAGGAAGACCAACAGTTTAATTGACATGAAAATATTAAAGTTGTCAAGTGTCAATAAACAATACGCGCGCATTGGTAGTCACGTCCAAACATCGCGAGGCACGCACGCCGAGGCACCTTTGAGCATGGACAGAAAACCGACAATCGGCGGCTCGCGGCGCACACGCTCGCGGTGCGCCGCGAGCTGCGCGCGAGCCACGTACGAATTTGCGCAAATGGGCGAGCCGTGCGTGCCTCAACCTGAGGCTGCCTCTAATTCGTACGCACCTTAAAGGCGATGTTTGGACGTGACTACGAATGCGCGCGTATTGTTTATTGACACTTGACAACTTTAATATTTTCATGTCAATTAAACTGTTGGTCTTCCTAATAAATAAATAAATAAATTAAAATAAATAATATAAATAAAATAAAATACATAAAATAAATAAAATGAAATAAATGAAATAAAATAAATAAAATGAAATAAATGAAATAAAATAAATAAATAAAATAAAAGAAATAAAATAAAATATATAAAATAAAGTAAAATAAAATGAATAAAAAAAGAAATAAAATAAAAAATATTAATTTGGTAAACTTATATACTAAACAACATGGTAAGCAGAAAAAAGCGTTATGGCACCGAAAAAACTAAAATTATTTTAACAATTCCATCAATAATGATAAAAGCAACATCAACATTTTATTTGTGCGGCGCATTTGTGGCTCACTGCGAGCACGTTGCCTCAACGCACAAACAAATGCGCAACTGAGCAGCCTCGCCGCGCGCGGCGAGCATGCCTCGGGCTGAGCCGCTCTAATTCGTACGCAGCTTTACTGCCGCATCTGTCGACAATAGTCTAAGCCGAGACAGATTGACGATTTACTCTGATTTCTTCTGCATAGGCTCACAGATGTCTTGGTCACTTATTTGCATTTTCTTTCTATTTTCGTTTTCTCTTTTTTTACTTTTATTATAATTGTTTTCTCTCTATGTATGTTATGTATTATAGATATATTTGATTATGTATAACTGAATGTCTATTTCTTTCTCTTTCTTACTATTCTAGCTACCTTTACACTAAGTAACTACTAAGAGTACTAAGAACCTATTACAGTTCAGAGAAGCTGTAGGGATTAGCAATAGGGCCACATGGCTATCACAAGTGTATCCGCGACGAGGCTCGCGCGAGAGAGCGTTTGTTTCCTTCTCTCAATACTAAGATGAAAGAGATAGCAGTATCAATGTCGCGCCTTTTCTTCGAGAACAACTTGTGCTAGCCCTACTGAATGAATGAATAAATAAATAAGAGGAACCGCAACCTACCCAGCTGCTTGAACTCGTAGACGGGCTGCTTCTGCATGGCTCGTCGCACGTACTCGTGGAACACGGACAGGTAGCTGCGGCCGTCCATGTTCATCACCCAGTCGCGCTTCGTCGACTTGCCGCCGCCGCCTGGGTAGGGACATACAACGGCATTACACACACATACAACCCCCAAACAAGTTTAATAAAAAACTGGCTTTCAAATATAGAAAACCGTTTCCAAATAGGTCCATCCGTACGGGAGCTACGACGCCACAGCAAACACACAAAGCCACAGACATGTCAAATTTATAACACTCTTCTTATTTCGTCGAAAGAAAGTTCGTTCATTAATGGCACAACGAGCTTGTATCATACACAAATTCTGTGTTCTGACAGCTTATAAAGAGTTGCAGCACTTGCAGCTCATAATGAAATACCGTATTGTCGGACTAACCATGAAGGCCTCAGGCTTTATCTACCAGTCAATCAGCAGACCAATGAATAAGACCAAAGCAAGTGACTACAGCTAAATGAATGAATGTAATGATGAGCGTTTTCGCAATTTCATAATCCCCCAGGTGGCGCTACTGAGAACAGTTAAATGACGGGTCCAGCCAATGGTCATGTTAGCCTTAATGCCCCGGTTGTGCTCTCGAGCGCGAGGGCCCGGGGTCCGCCTTGAGCATGATTCAGGTAATTACAGTGAAGCGACTGCCCTTTGACTTCCGTGGCCCTGTTAACAGGGGATCCTGACCAGATTGGATCGTGACTCGTCTGTCACATTATGTGCCTGAATGTGCATGTTTTATCAGGATGTTTTCCCTCGCAGTAAGAGCGTCTGAGCAACTCAGAAGAGTCACTCGGGGTACGAGACCGATCCCTTAACCAATAGGCCACCGACGCTCTGATCGATCGATTTCAGCCAATGACTGAGCTTTATTTTGACAACAGACCACGCATCTCGTCGCATGTTTTTAAACATTCTACAAAACATCTTAACATTGGGGCGTGGCTATACACATTTGTGTATATATGCACATTGCACACAATGTTTTTGTTACACAATGGACGGGACTACGGTTACGATCTTTAAGACTTAGGTTTTAGTGTGTAAAATGGAGAGAATGATGTGTGATGTGATGATGATGACAATGTCAAACGGTAACCGTTTTAGTAAATTGAATGTCCACTGTACTATAACTATATAACACAACATAATACACTTATTGAAAACAATTTGGTTTCGCTCACCGTTCCCCAACGGTCCGTTGGCAGGCTGTGCGGGTATGGTGATGAGCTTGGTGCCCTCGGGCAGCGTGGGGTACTGCAGTGTCTTCCGTGCCTTGTTGTACTTGCGGCGGTCCGCCCAGCGCCTGGGGGGCAAAGGAAACATGGGTTTGATAATGAGGGTAATGATTTCGGTAAACGTCACAGGTTGTGATGATGAATACGATTGATAGAGGGCACTACCGGATCGTGAGTTGGTATCGGGCGACCAAGCTTTTACCAATCGATTCCTTGTCTTCAAAAACTTGTCTTCCTCTTCCTACGGTTTGCCAGGTTTTACGCTGGTGCGCAATGATCGCCTGGACAAGGGTTGGGGCGGAGTAGCGATATATTTACGTAACCACCTAGTACATAAAGTGTTGTTGAAGTCTCCTGCGAGCTACTCTGCTTCAGCTGAATTTATATTTGTGGAAATAATTTGTAGGGGGGTGAAAGTCGTACTTGGTGTAGTATATTGTCCGCCCGCTACAGACTACTTTTTGGACTTCGAAAGTGCCCTTGAATCTTTATCATCCGAATACTCTCACCACATTATTATGGGCGATTTTAATACTGACCTTCTCCCGTCTGCTAAGCATCCGGCCCGTGCCCGTAGACTCCAGACCGTCGTGGCATCGTCATCCCTCAATTTTCTCCCACTTAACCCAACTCATCACAATATCGATACTGATGACACACTGATTGATCTAATCATAACTTCATCACCAGACCTTGTCGCACGGGCAGTTTTCTGCACCTGGTTTCTCACATCATGACCTCATATATGCCTCGTACAAAATTAAAACCCCTCGACAGAAGCCTGTAACTCTGGCGGTGCGTAGCTATGCCCATTTAGACACGGATGCTCTTCAAAGGGACGCTTCGCATATTGACTTTGAGTTGATGTATGGGGCATCATCAGTGGACGATAAAGTAAATTTTCTCAACACAGCAGTCATTGCACTTTTTGATGCCCATGCCCCAATTCGAAACGTTAGGGTGAAGCGTCCACCAGCTAGCTCCGTGGATGACGAAAGATATACGTAGAGCAATGGCGCGTCGTGATGCATTTTTTCGGAAATTTAAGAGGAACCGTTCGGAGGACAACTGGACTCTTTTTAAGGCAGCCAGGAATCGATGCAATCAAATGGTGCGGGCTGCTAAGCGCCATTATTTTCACAGCAATATTTCCACCTTATCGTCTGCTAATCTCTGGAAATTTTTAAAATCTGTAGGTATAGGTAGGCCTGATGATGAGCAATTGATTCCCTCGGTGCCTCTTACTGACATCAATCGTCATTTCTCATCGGTTGAACCCTTTGATCCAGCCCTGAAACTCGCGACCCTTAGCAGCATTTCTGCCTTACCTGATCCTAACATTGAGCCCTTCTCGTTTGAGCCTGTTAGTGAAGATGAGATCAGAAAGACCATCCTCTCCATCAAGTCTAATGCAGTGGGATGTGATGATGTGAGTCGAAGGATGATTATAATGGTACTTGAAAGTATTCTTCCGGCTGTCACTCACATCGTCAATTACTCGTTACTTAGTGGCCAGTTCCCTAGCTTGTGGCGTAGAGCTTATATTCGTCCGCTTCCCAAAATTCCACTCCCTTTCCTTCCTAGCCATTTCCGTCCTATCTCCGTCCTCCCTTTCTTTTCTAAGGTGCTGGAGGCAAGTGCGCATAAACAGCTTTCTGGGTTCGTTCACCACAACAATCTTTTAAGTCCGTATCAGTCTGGCTTTCGGCCTGCGCATAGTACCACCACTGCTTTGCTGAAGGTCACCGACGATATTAGAAGGGGTATGGAGGATACAAAGGTAACTATCCTTGTTTTAATTGATTTTACAAATGCATTCAACACGGTGGACCACGATATCCTTCTTGCAATCTTATCCCACTTCCAAATGTCGTCGGTGTCTCTAGATTGGTTCGTGACATATCTTAGAGGTCGTCAACAGGTGGTCCGTTTGGGGCAGGCATCTTCGGACTGGTGTAATCTTGAGGCTGGGGTTCCCCAGGGAGGTATCCTGTCTCCTTTATTATTCTCAATTTTTATTAACATGATAACCATATGTCTTTCGTGCTTGTACCATCTGTACGCTGATGACCTGCAACTTTACGTGCAGTGTGGGGTGAATGAGCTAACGGATGCTATAGATGGTCTTAATAGGGATTTGGACAGAATTTACCAGTGGTCTAAGAGTTTTGGTATTGCCGTGAACCCGAACAAATGTCAGGCTATTATTATTGGTAGTTCGCGACTCTTGGCAAGGATCGATCTGGCTGCTCTGGATCCGGTGTTGTATAATGGTATAGTTATCCCGTTTGCCCCACATGTAAAGAACTTGGGACTATATCTAGACCAATCTTTGAGTTGGAACGTCCAGATTGCTGAGGTAAGTAGAAGGGTCACATATACACTGCACAGTTTGCATCGCTTCAAGTTCTTTTTGCCGATGAAAACTAAAATATTATTGATGCAGACTCTGGTTTTGCCTATTCTAGATTACGCTGACGTATGTTACATTGATGTGAACGAAGTCTATCTCAGCAAGCTGGAACGTTTGTTGAATAATTGTATTCGTTTTATTTTCGGGCTTCGGAAATATGATCGCATCTCTGAGTACCGAGTGAGGTTGTCTTGGTTGACTGTTCGGGAGAGAAGGAGATCTCGTGTCCTTTCTACACTTTTCTCAATTCTGGACAATCCTCTTTCGACGGGTTATCTCAGGTACAATTTCCGTCTATTGTGTTCGACGCATGATCGTGATCTCCGCTCCTCCGATACGCTATGTCTTGACATTCTCCCTCATCGGACCAACTTCTTCAGCCACTCATTCACAATACAGGCAGCTCGTTATTGGAATGACATACCTGAGGACGTACGAAAGGCGCAAAATCGGTTGATGTTTAAAAAACTACTGAAAGATTTTATTCTGAGTAAGAGGTCGTAGGCAATGAGTGATGAGCTTGGCGTAGTCATTATCACATTTTGTATCTAGTGAATGTATATATAATAGGTATATGTTTATTGTATTTTTTTTTATAGTAATTGTATTTATAGTATTCAATTTAATTTAATCTTATATTTTTTTTTCACTTAAGTCAATGTTGTCCTGTTAGCACCTACTTAATCACTCTCTGCATGGTCTGCTGGTTGACTGTTAGACAAAGCCTCAATGGCTTTAAGTCCGCCAATTGCTGTAATTTGTGCAATAAAGTTTTTAAATAAATAAATAAAATAAAAACTTATAATTTTACTCGTAATCATTAGAGCAGAGAAATTAATACAGAGTACAGTAATTGCTGTCATGCAAGAGCCAATGGCTTACGATGCGAGACCGGGCGAAATGGGGGAGAATGAGTCGGAAAGCGATTCTGGCAGAAGCCGGAACTGACCGCTCGAATGATAATGATAATGACAGTAATTGCTGGTATCTTGAGGTGCGTACGAATTAGAGGCAGCCTCAGGTTGAGGCACGCACGGCTCGCCCATTTGCGCAAATTCGTACGTGGCTCACGCGCAGCTCGCGGCGCACCGCGAGCGTGTGCGCCGCGAGCCGCCGATTGTCGGTTTTCTGTCCATGCTCAAAGGTGCCTCGGTGTGCGTGCCTCGCGGTGTTTGGACGTGACTACGAATGCGCGCGTATTGTTTATTGACACTTGACAACTTTAATATTTTCATGTCAATTAAACTGTTGGTCTTCCTAATAAATAAATAAATAAAATAATATAAATAAAATAAAATACATAAAATAAATAAACTGAAATAAATAAAATAAAATAAAATGATAAAATAAATAAAATGAAATAAATAAAATAAAGTAAATAAAATAAAATAAAATAAATAAAATGAAATAAATAAAATAAAGTAAATAAAATAAAATAAATATAATATAATAAATAAAATAAAATAAATAAATAAATAATTTGGAAAACTTATATACTAAACAACATGGTGAGCAGAAAAAAGCGTGAGATCGAAAAAGCTAAAATTATTTTAACAATCCCATCAATTATGATAAAAACAACATCAACATTTTATTTGTGCGGCGCATTTGTGGCTCATCGCGAGCACGTTGCCTCCTTGCCACCTTTAAAGCTGCGTACGAATTAGAGCGGCTCAGCCCGAGGCATGCTCGTCGCGCGCAGCGAGATGCTCAACGCGCGCGGCGAGGCTGCTCAGTTGCGACGAGCCACAAATGCGCCGCACAAATAAAATGCTGATGCTGCTTTTATCATAATTGATGGGATTGTTAAAATAATTTTAGTTTTTTCGATCTCACGCTTTTTTCTGCTCACCATGTTGTTTAGTACTTATATAAGTTTTCCAAATAATTTATTTATTTTATTTTATTATATTTTATTTATTTTATTTTATTATATTTTGTTTATTTTATTTTATTTATTTTATTTTATTTTATCATATTTTATTTATTTGTATTTTATTTTATTTATTTTAATCTATTTATTTTATTTTATATTTTTGTATTTTATTTATTATATTTTATTTATTATATTTTATTTATTTTATTTCATTTATTTCATTTTATTTATTTTATGTATTTTATTCTATTTATTTTATTTTATTTTTTTGTATTTTATTTTATTTATTATATTTTATTTATTTTATTTCATTTTATTTATTTTATGTATCTTATTTTATTTTATTTATTTTATTAATTTTATATTAATAATTTTATTTTAGTTATTTATTTTATTGGATTACAATTAAACCAATAAAATGAATAAATCACAATCAATACATAAAAATATTCAAGTTGTCAAGTGTCAATAAACAATACGCGCGCACTCGTAGTCACGTCCAAACATCGCGAGGCACGCACGCCGAGGCACCTTTGAGGCGCACACGCTCGCGGTGCGCCGCGAGCTGCGCGTGATCCACGTACGAATTTGCGCAAATGGGCGAGCCGTGCGTGCCTCAACCTGAGGCTGCCTCTAATTCGTACGCACCTTTATGGCATCGAAAAAACTAAAATTATTTTAACAATCCCATCAATAATGATAAAAGCAACATCAACATTTTATTTGTGCGGCGCATTTGTGGCTCACCGCGAGCACGTTGCCTCAACGCACAAACAAATGCGCAACTGAGCAGCCTCGCCGCGCGCGGTGAGCATTTCGCTGCGCGCGGCGAGCATGCCTCGGGCTGAGCCGCTCTAATTCGTACGCAGTTAGATGCACCGCCCAGCGTTTAAGGTGTCATTCTAAAGTCTAGCTTTAACGATAAAGGTATAAAAGAACGTACTCAAGAATCAATGCATATTTACCAGGAAAAGAAGAAAACTCTGTGTATTGTATGCGTGTGGATACCAGCAGAAACAACTCAAATTCCACAAGACGATAATGATCTTAAAATCTAATTTCACCGTTATCTTTTACGGTACTCACTTGAAATGCATGATGCTGACTGTCTTGAACTTGAAGAGCTTCCTGCAGTATTCGTTCACATCTTCCGGCGAGAGATGCTGCGACTTCCAGCTCGTTGAGACTGTCTCCACTCGAGGAGGCGGCATCACAATACCCCCTGGCAACACTACAGGCTTATGGTTCAGAGGCAGGTCTGAAGTGTCCTTGATAGAGTCACATATCCCCGAATCGGTGTTGCCAGTTTTCTGGCTGTCACCTGTCGCGATCGACTGGGATTCCTGACTGACTGATTCCTCTTGACTGTTCTCGTTTGTCAGTGGTATACTTTTAATGTCATCTTCGGCAGTTTTGGTTGATAGGGGATTATTTGCAACGTCGTTTTCGATATTTTCTTTTGTTTGAGGTGTGTTTGCATCGTTTTCTGTGCTATTCGTTTCTGCTTGGGGTTTGGACAGTTCTTCATCATCAGGTTTTTCAGCTAATCTATTGTTAGATTTCTCTGTTTCATTCTCCTCAATTTTGCTATTTGTTTCTTTATTCATTTCCGTATTAGTACTATTATTGCTAGAAGTATGATTAAAGGGACATTTAAATACTTTCTCCTGAGGTAGCTCATCATTTGGTAAGTCCTCAAGAGTACTGTCTTGACTATTTTCTTCGCTGCCGAGGTTTGAGCTACAAGTCGTAGTTTGACTGGCTACTAGGACTTTAGGGCATTTGGCCTGAGTAGTAGCCTGAGTGTTCTTTTTCCAGGTGCCATTCTTGATCTGATCATCGATTAGTTTGTCTATCTCTTTCTGTTTCGCTTCTTCCTCCAACGCTTTCCTGTACGCCAGACAGGGAATCGCGCCGATTGGAATGTCGTGTCTCTGTAAAAAACGAAGGGAACTTAGAGAAGGAACGGAATCTCATGATCATTTTAACATAAGCAGGTACTTTTAAATTTAATGATGTAATTTTAGACTTAAGTTTTCTTGAATAAATTATTTATTTATTTATTAGAAAAAGAAATTAACCTCAAGAATTTCACCTAGCAACAGCGTTTTGACAAATGCCAAAGACACTGAAACCCGCGGGTACTATTCTACCAGTAAATCCCCTTTTTTTTTATTCTACGCCGTGACAAACGAGCACACATCCCACGTGAGTGCTACACACCACGAGTGTGAAACAGATAGATAGGTAGCTAATAGCTACCTAAAACGCTTACCCTAGTGTGTCCCTTCCCCAAGAAGTACGGCTTGGAGAGCGTGCAGACTCGCGTGGTGCGGTGCATGTAGATGGGCAGCCCGCTGTAGTGCCGCGCCATCATCCAGTCCAGGGGCAGAACCTCGAAGTGGTTCACGCCCTTCTCTGTAACCAGTCCGTTGGTGACATAATCACGGTTATAGTCACGCCATTTAGGGCTTTATCTCCATTGGGACTGCGACCGCTAATATTCCCGACATGAATTTAGTCTAAAATTTGTAACAGACGTTACGTTTTGGCTGCAGCCGACCAATCGTCAGGTGCAGTCGATACTAATCCTTATGCAGTATGAAATAAAGTCGCTTTTGGGTCCGAGGGACGTGGTCATACGTCCAACCAAGGTCGGCTCGCCCGCGCATCCGAATTAATCCACACATACAAATGTAATATACAACATACATTTAAAACGTCAGACACTTGAAAGAATGGAAATATATGGTTACCTAAAATTTGTATGAAAATCATTCCCCCTTAAGTCTAATTTCAGCCCGACCCGTAAAAACATATTTAAAACCTTGCAGATTTCAACTAGGTAGAACAATAATTTTTTTTAAATCATACATATTCAATTTGTTTAGATTCACTTCATGCAAAGATTTATTGCAAAAATTAAATATGAAAAAGGTTGCAGTTGTACTGTCCCAAACTTGCAATGTTCTCCATACCATATTGATTACACAATATCATGTGAGCAGACAGAATAGTGTTCATAAGAAACTTCTGTGCATAAAAACCTGTACATTTTTTAAAACATGTTAAAATCTGTTTGTAATCAGTACCCTCTAACACAATCTTTTGTCGAGTGATATACGGCTTTTCCTTTTGCTTGCGGGCTCCCTTGAAGTCATCGGGCAGGTCTTCCTCCAGCATCTTCTCAATCTCCTCTTCTGGTACACCCTCAGATTTCCCTAAGAAAAGAGATATCTTTTTTATCTTTTATCTCATTAAGAACATTTTCGCCAATAAAAATAAAAATGTCAACTGAACTAAAACAATCTTAAGGGTTATTAAATTATACAGATACATTGATGATGGTTATTAAAACCTTAAGCGCCAAGGCCATAGTGACTGTCCCAAGCGCCAAGGCCATAGTGACTGTCCCACCAATTTTAGAATTGTTTTTTTATGTGTATCTTAATTGATACACGTGGCCCAGGAAATAATTTTAAACAAAAACCTTTTTCCCAGGCCGCGTGTATCAAAAATGATACACTACAAAATTTTATTTGTATAGAAAGTGTGAGCATGAGCGATACACAAAGTCAAAACTAACTAGAGAACTGTGTATCTAAAATGATACACAAGTGTTGAGACAGTGTGTGCAATAATGATACACATGGCGCTGAGGGTGTTAATTGGATTTTAAAAATAACATAAATACAAAAAGTCTACCATCTGAGCTATCCGACTCCTCATTGCTATCATCGTCTTCCGAATTAACTTCATCCAACACCTTGAACTCTCTCAATCTATCCAATTCTTCCGGAGTATTGAAGTTATTGTACTTGTCTTCACTGATTGCAAAATCTTTATTACTCCCGAAGACATCGAAGTCTGAGGCGAAATCAGTATCTAATCTAGGTTTTTCCTCATCTGCGTTTTCACTTTCTTCTTTTAAGTTTTCAGTTTCCACCTTTTGTTTTTTAGCTGGCGGTTGCTCCATAACACATTCTTCACTCATTCTTAACTATCCCTAAAATACAAGTTGGATTACCAAAAGCATAAGTGATTAATAATATGTGACATGAAAAATAAACAAATCTGTTCTTTATTTTTAATATTATGTCTAAGGTTTTATTAGCCCATCACATACTGGTAACTGGGAATTGGGTCACCAGAAGAATAACAATTGGTTTGGAATGTGAGAGGTTAATTTACATTGGAGCATAACTGTACTCTTGTTTATTTTACAAATCACAGTATTGTTGGTGTAATGATGTACAAACAATATAATTACCCTTCACTGTTTTAGATAATTATTAAGTATTACCAACATAGATGATACCTATT
Source organism: Blastobasis lacticolella (assembly GCA_905147135.1). Lineage (NCBI taxonomy): Eukaryota > Metazoa > Arthropoda > Insecta > Lepidoptera > Blastobasidae > Blastobasis > Blastobasis lacticolella. Next base: position 15,434,230 of record LR990056.1, read on the forward strand.
GAACAGTTGAACAACATTTACAGATACTCTATTATTAAACATTTTACTTCACACAATCTGAAAGGCTCCCAACAATGCAATAATGTATGGAAATATGAGAACACACAGCACCAAATGAAACATTTAATTCAACACTTCAATAAGTAAGAACTTATGAGTTACAATGCCTTACAACTCTGATAACAGTCCAGTCAAGAAATCTACTCATTTTATTACTTATAACAAACCAAGTCCAATGTTTTATTACTAGAACTGAAAAGAAGTCCAATGAAAAGTATATGTTATGTGAAGAAAGCACACAAGACATGGTAGCCCATAAATGATTACATCACTTGTTTCCTCGGAGACCAAACCTTGCTTGAGTTGTGATCATAACTTTTGAGGTTACTCACACACCTTGGGAAGTCAAGGATCGTCCACAAGTAGCGATAGTATAAAAAATCCAGTGTGTATTAACAGGTGGATTTTCCCATCGCTCGCTGCAGACTTTCGACACTGAAGACGTCAATTTAACAGTATAAGACGAGAAGCGATACGCGGAGCGCAGGAATGCGACAGATAGAACACTCTGAATGGAATACAGAGGGCTATCTGGGGCAAAACTGCAAAAACACTCTTCGAACTAGGTACATGTTCCGCAAATTCTGCAAAAAAAAGTCAAGAACCATCCACGGGCGAAATGGTCAGCTTTCCAAGAAATGTATTTTCTCCTTTTCTGATAGGGACCCAGGTAGGCACAAAGCCGTCAAACTCGGTTATCACAGCAATAAATCCCAGTAATAAATCAATAGATTTATGTGAAATTGGCCGTGCATGGTACATTTTGTTCAAAATTACGCTTACCCAGTTCTAGGTCAGTCACGCAAACAACTTTGTAAAGATGATATCACTTAGCGCGACGGTATAGCTGACCCTTTTATATACTTTTAGTTTAAGTTTCACCCGTTAGCTTGAAATTTACTTAAGTTTACGTTAAAAAAGCAGGAAAAGAAATAGCACTACATAAGCAAAAAATCCCACCCGTTCTCAAATTTCTGTACCCAGTGCTACCACTGACTACATAACCAGGGATGTTAGATGCCAAGTCAGAAACTATGGCACAGGCCTGTCAAAATTCTGGTACTTTATGAAAAAATTCTGGTAACAGGAATAATTTTCATGCAGAAACTTAATAAATAATTAATAAATAAGGTTCATTCCAATCATTTTTATTCCCGGCCAACGGCCTGACAATGAGGAGTTTTCCAGTAGGTATTGATAGTTTGTTTCAAAAAGCATCAATAGATGGCGCTCCTACAATTTTGGTAATCTTCTTTAAATCTGTATGATGGTGGCAGTGATTTCATGCAGCCAAGTAATACTAAACTTGAAAATAAAGTGATTATTAATAGAAACATAACTGTTAAAGGTTGAATGAAGTGTAAAAATAAATATTTATAGAAGTTGGCACTATGTTCCATTATTATTACAACCTCTAAAATGGTTGAAAACTATTGACAAATATAATATTATCCAATACAACGTACCCAGGGTTTATATCCTGTTTGCTAAGAACCTATTTCAAGCGATTATCAATTACCAAAATTGTCGGAGCGCCATCTAGTGAGTGGTTAGGAATGCCTTAAATACCTATTGGAAAACTCCTCATTAGTGATTTCAAAAGTTTATAGATCAAAAAATGATTTAAATCGAACTTAAAAGTAACAGACTTTAATACTCAAAAGTATAAACTACATATAAATAAGTAGATTAGTTGATCATGCAGAGCATAGAAACTGATCTCAAAATGAATGTACGTTATTTCATGGTATGGATTATCAACCGATTTCTTCAACCACAAACAAATTCTATTAATAGCTTTGCTTTCGTGAGTCACTTCCTTTTGTGGTTTGCTGATAACATTTCCCGTAATTTAATGAGTACTTAATGATTATACGTTGACCCAGCAATAAACCTGTCATTATCAACATAAACAAACAACTCAATTGTTTTTCAATTTTTTTGGATCAAATCAAACACTGATTAATACTATGATTAAAATGACAAGTCAATGCCAAGAACAGCGACGCCGTCACCGCTCATACAAGTTTACATTCGAAATGTGTTTGACAATCAAAGTGGCTATGGATTTGACGTACTGAGTGATAATCACCACCATACGCAATACCAATTATTGAATTATCGATACAAAAATATATGCCTTTGACATCTACAGTGTACAACTGTTATATGACGTCATCTCAGTTGAACACTAGCCATAGCGAATACCAAATTAGGGTTTAGTGGACATCTTATGTCAAATTTAGTTGAACACTGAGTTAGCCAATAGCCCCGCAGATCTTTAATAACTAATTTACATGAAAACCATATAAGCTAATGATAACAAATTTAAGTCTTTCTCCGTCAGGTGGGTGCGAAGTTCAAAAAACATGTTAATATTCGATCTAATGGTAACCAAAAAATAAAGCAATACATTATTTACAAAAATATAGTGATTTCGCGTTTGGATGCTGAATCTTCTTTGCTGCCTGATTGTTCTCACCGTTGATGCTACTGATACAAATCCTGTGAATACTAGTTGATACAGACACGTGTCAATCGCACAAAATGCTGCAGTTTTTCCAAAACCGAGGTCACAGTGGACGACAATTGGACCGGGCCGAGGCTGGTTAGTCTGCAATGCTTCCATAAAATCACGATGGTTTTGCCTATTGACGGCCAGGAAAAAGTTAAGGAAAACTTTTGGATGCGGAATAATATTTTCTGGCCATTCCATAAACTTGAAGTGATGTATTGTCCTTGATTGTCCAGTTCGTTTGTGAACAGTCAATGTTGTGATGATATACTGGGATCCCACTGTAATATAGTCTTCTTCGATGACAAAGTCCTTCAATGTCGTACGACCTTGGTTGGCGGAAAAATACTGAAGGCTTGTGTCCTCTGAATTCTTGGTACCGTTCAGCATGACAATCACCCGAGAGTTTTCCTGCCAGACCATGTTCCAAAAATCATCGAACGTAGTGGCCATTGGTTGTTGCGTTGCGATAAATTTTTTTTTCAAGTCAAATCCACTTATATAACTGGCATTGATGAAGTCTGAATATCGGTGAGATTTCAGAATAACCCGAGAAATGTCCCAGCATGGATAATCCAAGTTACGATTCTTCTTCTTGATTCTAGAGAGCTGGAAGTTGTCACTAGTATCTCTAATTGGTGTGTCGATGATGCTCGAGTGCTTTTGAAAGAGTATTTCAACGTATTTCGGGTTCTGTGCTCTTCGCAAATAATCACCAGCTCTATAAACTTCTAAGAGGTTAACAGCCATCGTTGAAGAAATCACAGCACCAGACGAATACAAAAGAAGTGTAACCACTACAAATGCTTCTGCTATACTGACTACATTCGCATCCCAACCGACTATTGGAAACTTGATTAAAATGTTTACTAGTCATTGAGTCCTGTGGTTTGCGGTTAGTTGTATAAATAAGTTTTCCTGTTGATAGAGGAAGTACAGTGAGGCACAAGTAGAGTTGAGCTAAGAGAATCACTCATACCAATTATTAGAGTAAGTTTATTCAAAATTGAGAGATGAAACCATTTTTGGCCATTGCTCCATTGAATGGTCAGTTGTAGGTGAATTATATAAAAAGAAACTAAAGTGATCAGTTTCCAATCCAGAATGTGGTCCAATAGAAGAGATGATATATGTTTAACCAATATAATGTGTAATATTGAGAGTATTTGTAGAACATCAAGGGAACGAATAAGGAAAACACTAAGATGACTTATTGTTGAGATTCGACAACTGGAGCCTGTGTTTGTTAACTAGTTCAGTTATTTCAACAATTGCTTTTATTAAACCAAGTATTAATTTAATTTTCTGTCAACTTTCTTATCAGATAATGGATTTAAAAACAAATAGGCATCTTTTTCACTTATACATGAGATCGTAGTTCAGAGAATATTTTACTACCTGATGGTGCAAATGTTAGAAAGAGAACAATTGCATTATTAATAACAAAATTAGTGATTTCAGAAGTTTATAGTTTATAGATTTAAATCATTTTGAACGCAAAAGTCTCTGCCAACTTGACCTTGGGCTTGTCTATGTTTTCAACATTAGCATTCGATGTATTTATTGAATACCATTATGTCATTTGATACTCGAAAATCAAGCGAATGTCCATTCGAACTTAAAGGTCCCCATATCGTCAATAAAAAATCATACTGTAGAGGTTATTCTCTTGTACGGGTTTGTAATCTGCAATAAAACCGATCAAACTGTGCTGAAGAACGTTTATTGCATAAACACACACAATTACACTTAGAACTCACAAATCACAATAACATAACTATTTTATAACGTGCATAAAAGGTAAAAACTAGATAAAATTACGGAGCGTAGTCCGCTAGGTAGTTAGGAGACGGCGCGAAGAGCGTTTCTCTCGCCCGTCTATAGTTATGGCCTCCGTGCGCATAGGTGGCGCTAGTGGTAGGCTCATATGGGGTTGCCGCGTTACACCCTCCCCCTCCAAGATACAACATCGCTGGGGTTGTGTCTTGGCACATCTCTTAACATCAGGCAACACTAGATTAACAGTTTTAGATTTCATAGGCCGGCCCCGAGGACGTCGAGGTTGAATTGGAGCTGAAATCTCATCCGAATTACTATGAAATTGAGCTAAATCCGAACTGTGAAATTTACCTACACTTGCACCGGTGCTAACATCCGCTAGTTCAAAAGTCGTAGGAGTAACTATTCTTGTAATTTTATACGGTCCGTCACGTTTCGGCATTAACTTTTTTGTCAAACCTTTAGAGGCGTTACTAAGTGCTGTTGTTTTAACTAACACTAAGTCTTCGATTTTATAATCAGGTGCAGGCTTGTATAATGCATCCGCAACCTCTTTATATCTATCCTGTTGCGCTTCAACTCGTTCTTTTACCTCCGTCAAACTGTCAATAAAATTACGCATAAATGGAGTGAATTGAGGCAAGAAATTCTCTTTATTGAGAATGGACCGTAAATCTCTTTGTGCTTCGAAAGGAGACCTCATCCCACGAGCAAACATCAAATGTGCAGGGCTACAACCCGTAGTGGAACAAGAAGCGCTATTTAATGAGAACCTTATTTGAGGTAAGAATTTGGACCATGATGAATGATTGTCTTTTACAGGAATTGCTAACATAGTCTTCAGGTCACGATTTTTGCGTTCTACCGGGTTGGCCTGCGGATGATACAAGGGAATTAATTGTTGTTCTATGCCCAGAACAAATAAACATTGTTGTATTGCGGCAACGACAAATTGTACACCATTGTCCGTGGTGACACGACGAGGGAAACCAAACCTTAGGAAGTATTCATTAAGTAAAATAGGAGCGCATGACTCAGCCGTTGCTTCTTTCAAAGGGTATAGTTCGATCCAACGCGTTGCTACGTCTTCAACAACCAAGATCCACATTTCACCGTTGTCCCCTTTCGGCAAGGGACCGAACAGATCTATGGATAAGACTTCACCCCGTTGTTGCATAACTGGAGTCTGCAAAAGTCCCGCTGGTTTTTGATTAGATATTTTATATCGTTGACACTCTAAACAGTTTTTCAAATATTCAGTTACAATTCTGCGCATGCCTGTAAAATAAAATTTATTTCTAATACGACACAGAGTACGCTCAACTCCTTGGTGTCCTGCTGTGGGCGCGTCGTGAAATTCTTTCAGGATATCTGGAATCATAGAAGATGGGACAACTAATTGCGGATCATCAGCTTCAGAGTCAGGGCTAAGCCGATAAAGCACACCCTGTGACATGACATATCCACGTTCGAGCCAACGATTCGATGCCAGCAGGTCGGTATTTTCTATGTCACTAATGATTTTCTTTATTTCAGGGTCCCGACATTGAGCCTCGCGAATGTCTATTGAGTTCAACCGAGGAAGAAATACAGTCACGGAGCAGACATCACACTCAGCGATAGAATATGCGTCACAGTTAGGACGACTGAGCATATCTGCTAGAGCATTTAACTTACCTGGTGTATACTCGTATCTGATGTCAAACGATTGGAGCTTCAAGGCCCATCTAATTAAACGACCATTAGGCGACTTGATGGTTAAGAGCCATCGAAGCGGCTGATGATCACTTTTCACGATAATAGTATGACCATCGACATAAGGCCTAAACTTCTCAACTGCCCAAATGACTGCAAGCGCTTCTCGCTCCGTTGTAGAATAGTTACGTTCGGCAGGCAGTAACAAACGACTAGCATAACCAATAGGAAGTTCATCTTTACCTTCGCCTTGCAATAAGGCGGCGCCTAGTGCGAAGTTACTAGCGTCCGAACGAATAATAAAAGGCTTGCTATAGTCGGCTTGAACTAACACCGGAGCGGACGTCAATTTATTTTTCAGGGCGTGAAAAGCCTCTTTTTGTTCATTAGACCAAACCCATGGTTCATTCTTACGCGTGAGCTTGGTTAAAGGTTGAGCAATTTGAGCAAAATTCGGGATGAATTTCCTGAACCACGAGCAGGTTTGTATAAACGACTTAAGATGTTTCAGGTTATTCGGTTCCTTTAATCCTATAACTGCGTCAATCTTCGAAGGATCCGGTTTGATACCATCAGCTGCAACGATATGGCCAAGGTACCGAATATCCTCACGAGCAAACGCACATTTTTCTCGATTTGCCCGCAAACCAAAATGTCGAAGACGATCAAATACCTTCGCGAGGTCTTTCAAGTGCTGGTCAAAGGTATCCGAGATGACACACAAATCATCGAGATAACCTAGAACGGAAACGATCCATCAATCGTTGAAATGTACTGGGCGCGTTTTTAAGACCAAATGGCATTCGCGTGAACCTGAAGGTTCCAAACGGAGTGACGAAACCAGTTTTGTCACGATCCTTCGGTGCGACGCTAACCTGCCAGTAACCAGATTTTAAGTCAATTGTTGACATTACACAATTTTGTTTGGTACCCTGTAACAAATCGTCAATAACTGGTATAGGATAATTGTCAGTTTTGGTAATAGCGTTAAGCCTACGATAATCTACGCAAAAGCGAACACCATTACCCTTTTTAGGAACTAGAATTGCAGGAGAAGTCCATGCAGATTCACACTCTTCTATAACCCCGTCGCGCAGCATGTTATCGAGTTCAGTTTTCATAATTTCCTTCTTAGCTGGCGTAAGACGATAAGGAGGGGATGAAATAGGAGGGTGCTCACCTGTATCAATGTAATGTTCTGCATAAGGTGTCGGTTCTCCCCCTGGCTTAAAGATGTCAGTATTAGTAACCAATAAACGCGCCAATTCCTGTCGTTGATTGGGCTCCAAGGTAACACCTTCATCGTCGCGAAGCATGTCTGCAGCTGAACACGAGATATGTTGTGTTGGCAATTCGAACTCAAGAGGAAAAACTTCCTTCTCCTGTGAAAAATGCCACGTGGATGTTGCGAAATCGACCGATATACCAGATTGAACAATAAAATCAATACCTAATAATGTTTCATTATTTGAGGCGTCTGGCAAAACCACAAATTCCACGGACACTGTTTTATGTTTAATAACGACATCTAATTTAGTCGTCAGTACCTTGCGACATTGCGCAGACCCGTCAGCCAATTTGACGGTCATCGAAGTTTCAAAAAACGCGTGATTATTGTCTTTCAACAAATTAAATAAAGATGATCCTACGACAGAGCGTTTGGCCGCTGTATCCATTAAAGCTATACCCCTAACTCCTAAAATGGAAATGCCAAGAATCGGTCTTTGTTGAACATTGCAATTTATTTTGGACTCACAATTATCCGCGGACGTTAAGGACGCATCATGTGACAGAGGTACATTATCAGAAAAATGTATTGATTTTAAAAAAAGGATATTATTTTTATTCATGGTCACCCTATTTTCGGAATCGAATGTATTTACTTTAGCATCACACATGGTCATCCTATAGTCAGTTGTACATGTTTTCATGTTTGGTATTGTCACCCTATCCGAGGTCCAAAACTCTCCATTTGGCTTGGTCACCCCACTTTTCTGTAATGACAAACATGGCGACTGTAAATTCGGACCAATAAAATGACAACAGCAACCGGTACAATGGCTACGTTCCACTTAACGCCCGCAACGATTGTAACACCCTCTGTATCGTTCCACCTAAGGCCCGTGGTCGTCGCGAGCGATCGCTCGACGTCATAGATGACGTCACTGTTCGCGACCACATCGCGCCCACTTCGCCCACAAAATATTGATGGGTCTGAGTGGGCTTTCACCAAAACGTAGCGGGAATTCAAAAAAACAACAATGACGACGAAACAAATAACTTTATACAATCCTGAAACTGACATTGCAGTGGAAGTGATATTGTCAGAGGAGGATGCTAGACGTGCCGAAAATAGTAAGCGGTCCTTGAATTTTATAGAATAAATAACATATTCAATCGAATAGCTTTGGTTGCGGAAAAAATTATATTTTTCTTAACCTAACCTCAAAATAAACTTTTTGTTGTATGCGTGAGGTCTTTTTGAAGACCTAGATCCTAATATTTATTGAAAAAAATGGAACAACTCATCATATTTTCTAAATAATTATTTAACATTTTGTTCCATTCAATTCCAATGAGGAGTTTTCCAGTAGGTATTGTCAATTGGTTTCAAATAGCATCAATAGATGGCGCTCCTACAATTTTGGTAAATTTTTACTAAAAGGTTCAACGAAATGTATTTTAATACATAACTTTCATATTTGTATTGCGTCAATTCTTGATCCTAGTGTCCATTGAACGAATTGACTCAGTCAAATTGATGTTTGTTTTGATTGTAATAATTTATTACAACCTTTAAAATTGTTGAAAGCTATTGATAAATACAATATTATCCAATACAAAATATATAGGTAAAGAACCTATTTTAAGCGATTATCAATTACCAAAATTGTCGGGGCGCCATCTAGTTTAGTGGGTAGGAATGCTTTAGATACCTATTGGAAAACTGCTCATTGTTTCTTGCGATAGTTGTGTTCATGAACGTTCATGTATTTTCAGCGTTTCTAATACATTTTCTAACGAACTGAGTTTTATCCAGATTTACAATTTGCAACGGCACTAATGAATAGTGCACTAAAATAAAGGGCCGCAACAACTGTGGAATCGCAGCAGGGAGATGCTGACAATACTGATAGTGGTATGCAAGCTCTATTTTCTATTAAACAATTTGAATATGCTTATATACAAATGGTTTAAACTCATAAAAAATCTCTAAAAGTTTTTATGGCGTGCCTATAAGAGTCTAAAATGAAATGATAATTACATTCTCTTTATTTTTGATTTAGCAAATATAGAGGGTCACTCGCAATCAGCGCAGCAGGGTGATGCCGTTACCAGCGAAGAGAGTGGTACGTAAATCTATCCGTGTTATCTAGAGCATTTAATCCAGATTGATAAATGCAAACAATAATTTCTTCTTCTATTCGCATTCTAGGATTATATCGTTGGACTACGGAGATGGTGCTCTTCCTCCTCGATACTTATGTAGAGAGAGAGGAGAAATTCTCCAGCGGAAAGTTTTCGCAAAAAAATATTTGGGAAGACATTGCGGAAGCTATGAGAACAAAATCCCACTGATCACTGGACCTCAGTGTGCAGCCAAGATGAGGAGTTTAAAAAAACCTACAAAAGTGTCAAAGACCATAACAATAAAAGTGGCAATGACAGGCGAACATGGCTGTTTTATGAAGATTTTATTTTTAATAAAATCTATATGTTTTTATAATTGTTTTCTAAACTTATTTTCTTTCTTGCATTAAATCATATGCTTCTTTTGTAGAAAATAGACACGATTTTCCAATCAAGAGCCTGGGCTCTTGATTGGAAATTGCCGCCATATTGAGCTCGCAGTATGCCGCCATATTGCGAGCACACAGCGCTCAAGATGTGCGTTCCACTTATAACATTCGCCTACAACGCCCGCGGCCTTTTTACGTTAGTGGAACGGCAATTTTAGCGGTCGTGGTCGATGGCGTTGCGGGCGTTAAGTGGAACGTACCCAATTTCGTGTCGCATATTCGAGTCGTTCGGGTTCGTAATTCTTTGAAAAGACTAAATCGGAGGAATCCGTCTCGTTACAATTCAGCCTCGAGTTGCTACATACACTATTCAGGTTAAGTGGGGTTACATTTACATTATTCGGCACATTATGACACAACCTTGCATAGCATGGTGTAGGCAAAACATTGTCATGCGATTTTCGAAATAGCAAGCTAGAACAAGTTTCTGATTCCGAGCGTTTGTTCACCTGTCTCGTATTACAATTACAAGAAACCGCCGATTGACTTAAGATATTATTTCGGCACAAGTTGTACGGCAAATACCTATTATTTTCACACATGTTCAACCCAATACATGCAAACTGTGAATTACATTTTGAACAGTTTGAACGAATCATACCTTTCGTTCCGCAACCATAGCAATATACCATAGCTGGATCATTGTTTACAACAGCAGAGTTCTTATTTCTAAGTTTGTTGCAATTCTCTTTTAAATGATTATACTTTTTGCAGTAAGTACAAAATATTTTTTTGGTACCTGTGTATCGGTGTGATTACAATCCGAATCTGTAGAAGGCACGGTGCGGGCATTTGCATCAAAGGGTCGGGTAGCGCTATTGGCGGACGCGGCGGCGCGGTCGGCGCCGTCGACAGGCAAAAACATGTTGGAACCTGTCTGTGCGGCCGGAGCGTCGCTATTTGCTTGAGCTGATTTCTTCGATTCCCTCAGCGACTCCTCGATGCTCCGCGCTTTGTGCAGCAGCACATCGAAGGTGTTAAAGGCCTCGCGGTCGAGTCGTTTTCTGATCCGACGATCGAGTATGCTGTAGGTCATGTCCAGCTCCACGCGTTCCGAAAGGTCTCCGCTTGGTAGATGGGCCAACAAAGCCCTAACTCTTGAAACAAATAAATCAGTGGTACTTTCACCCTGCTGCAGTGTAAACAATTCTTTGTATACACGAAAAGGTGGCTTTCTAGCTCCGAAAGCACATTGGAGTTTTTTAACAGCATCGCTCCAGGTGGTGGTGGTTCGTTTTATACCCTGCCACCATACCGCAGCCATCTCCGTAAGGAGCATGGACAACCCTTTTACACTGTTGTCATCCGTAATTTGAAGACACGCTCTGTAGGCTTCGACAGCATCCAAAAAACCATCTACCGATTCACTGGGTGCACCGCTGAAGCGGGCCGTGCACTGGGAAAAGTTCGCTGGTGCGGCGGGGACGGTGATGGTGGTGGTCGTCAACTCCGCAGGCGTCGAAGCACGAACTTCTTGAATAAGGCGTTGGAACATCTCAGCATTTGACTGCTGGATAGTCGAGAGCAAGGCGTTGAAGTTTTCTGTAGTCATAGTTATAGAATTATCGCCGGCGTCGCCGGGGTCGTTGATCGAGCCGGACGGATTTTGTCGTGTATTCGGCCCCACGTTGGGCGCCAGTGTAGAGGTTATTCTCTTGTACGGGTTTGTAATCTGCAATAAAACCGATCAAACTGTGCTGAAGAACGTTTATTGCATAAACACACACAATTACACTTAGAACTCACAAATCACAATAACATATCTATTTTATAACGTGCATAAAAGGTAAAAACTAGATAAAATTACGGAGCGTAGTCCGCTAGGTAGTTAGGACGGCCGGCGCGAAGAGCGTTTCTCTCGCCCGTCTATAGTTATGGCCTCCGTGCGCATAGGTGGCGCTAGTGGTAGGCTCATATGGGGTTGCCGCGTTACAATACGTTTCAACAGACTTTTTTATTGAAAAGTATAAACTATATAAATAAGTAAATTAATTGATTATTCGGAGCACAGAAACTGATATCAAAATTAACGTACATTATTGACTTGCGTGAATCATTAATCAATCCATTTAATGACATACATTCAATATTAATAACATTCGTTAGCGACTTCCTCTTGCGGTCTACGGATTACATTGTTTTTGAGGTAACAGAACGTCATTATGGTCAATGTTTTGGTTTCACTTTTTGATGTAACATTAATGTAACACAAAAGCCATGAGGTCATCGCTACCCACGCACGTTCACTCTACAGCAACGACTATAAATAACTCGCAAAAAAAACAACTTCAACCTAACACGTTCTACGAATGAGAATGGCATCGCACATTTTGACCGATAAGAGGTATTCAACCTTATGACCATTCGTTGTGTTCATGGTTACGCAATACGAAACGTGTTTATCAAGATGGCAAGGTGAATAATCTTCATTGGTCATGACTCATCTATCTAATGCTTGACTCAACGTATGCTACATTAATGTATTAGCAATCTTTTGTTAACAAAAAGATATTTTAAACATAATAAATTGTCCTATGACTCATGGTTTGACCCTTATGGCAGCAATGATTCGCTTAAAAAATGATACACTAATAAATGCTAATAAGGGGGAAAGTTTGGTAAAACCAAATGTGCATGCCTTAAGCGCTCGTGCTATCGAAATCTATGCTAACGCCCTCTTGCACGTTTTAGTAGAAGTCGCAAGTCCTCACTTACTCTGTTTATTATATTTTTTATACATATGGCTGCCTAAGATGTCAATTTTTCAGATGTGCCAGTAAAAATACTTTTGATTTATAATTAAACGAATAATACTTGAGTTGTGGTTATTTAATCAGTTACTCCCTATTATGTCACGATTCTATTAAAATAAAAACCAAGCAAATTAATTGTGTTTTTCGAAAGTTATCGAGATTACTAGTACATACTTTCATGCAATCTTTACAACATTTTTCCCGAAAAATTGATTTTTATATAAATTACAGAGTTAATCGGCTATATATTGTTGGAAAAAATGATCATTGATGTTTTTCCTTTATTTTGGTATGCAAGTTGACTTACTATGACCACGAATAATTAATTTATTTAATTATAAACCGAGATTTCGATTTTTAGGCGAGAGTAGAGCATACCTACGCTCGCGCTTAAGGCATGCAATAGTTCTTTAATTCTCAATAGATTACATGTTTGGTTAACAATCCAACGATAACAAGTGAATATCCTTTTTGGTCAAATGAATGCGAAATTCAATGTACATTGTGCTATTTGATCTAATGGTGTCCAAAAAGTAAAACAAGACATGATTGATAAAAAGGTAATGGATTGGAATTTGAACACTTGAATTCCGTTGCTGTCGCACTTTTAAAACTGTCAACGGTATTGAAACAGACGCAGTATGTACTAAATGGTACAGACACATATCAATTACACAAAATGCTACAGTTCTACCTACACCATAATCACCATGAACTACAATTGGACCGGATAAAGGCTGCTTGGTCTGCACCGCTTCAATTAAATTTTGCTGGTCCTGCCTATTGACAGCTAGCAGAAACTCAAGGAACGATTGTGAATCCGTAACACCTTTTTCTGGCCAGTCCAAGTATTTGAAGTGATATATTGTCCTTGATTCTCCGGTTTGTTTGTGAATAACAGTCAATGTTGTACTGGTGAACTGGGGTTTCAACCTGATGCTTTCTGTCTTGATTATAAATTCTCTCAAGATGATATGATCTAGATTGGTAGGGAAGTACTGAAGGCATGATGGTTCTGATGATCCTGATGGTTCTGACTTAATACCATTAAGCATCACAATCACCCGAGAGTTCTCTTGCCAGCACATACTCCAAAAATCGTCGAAAGTGTTGACCATTGGCTGCTGCGTTGCGATGAACTTGCAAGTGATGTCGTATCCGCTCACATAATTCGCGTTGATGTAGTCTGAATCATGATAGGATTTCAAAACCACTCGAGAAATATCCCAGCATGGATAATCCAAGTTACGATTCTTCTTCTTGTTTTGAGGCAGTTGAAAGTTGTCAGCAGTGCCTCCAATTGGCGTCTTGAGGATTTCCAAGTGCTCTCGCACGAGTATTTCGTTGTTTTTCGGGTCTTTCATTCTTTGCACATAATTGCGAGCTCTATAATCTGCTAAGAGATTAACAGCCATGGTAGAGATTAACAGTCCAGAAGTACGAGATGAAAACACAAAACGTGTGATCGCGACAAATGATTCTGTTACACTGAGTTTGTGTTGAAGCAAATGGAGTACGTTCAGTGATTATGAGTAATTCCATTTTGTGGTTAATGGTATAAATATATTGTCCTGTTGATAATGTTCGTCAGTAGTTAGCTATTGAACTGAAATTTACCCCATTTGTGGTTTGCTGACGTCAATTCACTACAGTTTATTGTGTGCAATAATTGTTATCGCTGTTTTGTTTGGTTTTTAATTGCTTAAAACGAACAGCGCTGACCATTTTTGTCTATGTGTCATCACATTTTCAAGTGCCAAACATCTAATCAACACCGACACGCTGTCTGTCAGTACAATCAATTTTATTCATCCATAAACTGATGTTAGATCTGATGTTTGATAGCAATTGGATGGTCTAGGATGATCATTTACGAAATTTAATTAATTAATTGCAAGCATGATGTCCTAAATGCAATCAGTAAATTTTGCTAAATAAAATGGACATTGCATTTGTAGTCAACCGCTTTGTTCGACTAAAATTATCCCGTTTGCGGTTTGCTAATGACGTCAATTGATAATTCCCTATGATGTAAAATATTTAGAGTATTTATTAAGCTGTTGCAACAATGAATCTAACCACTGGGTTATTCATACATGTGTCAGGGAATGAACAAGGAAAAAAGACATCTATAAATGGGGATTAACAATTAAAAATACATCAGTTGTAGCACGTTTTTGAACGCTGCTGGATTTATAAGTAAATATCAACTTAATCTCTTCTACGCTACTATAATTCAAATGGGTAGTAGAAATTCTAAGCCGCTGAGTCCCAGTGGTCTGATTAAACTGATGGATTGTCTAAACGCCAGTGAACTTCTTTGCGAAGAACACGACAAAATTATGAAAATTAAGATACGAGGAACCTGCAACGAATCTACAGCTGCTGAGAACGTGGAGAAAAACAGATTCGAAGACAATCCATGCTTCGATCACAGTCGCGTGATTCTTCAAGACGAAGAAAAATTGGGGAATTATATTAATGCCAGTTACATCGATGGTTTCAAACATCCTAAGAAGTACATCGCGTGCCAAGCACCTTTGAAGACCACCAGCTCTGACTTCTGGAGATTGATATATCAGCACAAAATTCAGACCATCGTCATGCTGTGCAGCCTTTTTGAAAATGGCAAGAGTCAGTGCTATCGCTATTGGAGTCCAGAGGAAGAAGTAACACTGCAATTTGGAAAATTCAAGATAACCACGGTCAAGGTGGATTCAACGAATCCAGGCTTCACAATTACACACCTTGAAGTGATCAATGAAGATGGTAACTGCTTGAGAGTCACTCACTGCTTGTATGAAAAATGGCAAGAACATTATTTATCTCCTGACGAAATTAGCTTCATTGACTTGGTACTGAAGATAAAGCTACATGTTCAATTAACTAGCAACACGCCTTCCAGCAAAATAGTTGTCCACTGCAACAGTGGGCTGGAAAGATCCATGGTGTTTTGTACAGTAGACATCTGTTTGTTAAGATTAGAAAAGACAGGGAAGCTCGATGTATTTTCCACGGTATTAGAACTCAGAAAACAAAGACGCAATTGTCTATTCAATGTTAATCATTACATTTTTATCTATATGGTTATGTACCATTATATTAAGTCAATTCCAAAATTATTTTATCCTGAGTGATTTTTCGAATCTAGTTTTTGTATTCATGCTGTATTTCTTAATAAAATGTTATGTACCAGTTACTTTGGGATTTATTTCACTACAATATAAATGAAGTTTTATTAACCTATAAACAAATTTTTACGAGTGTTGTTTACATGTCATAAAATCAAATACTCAATAGATAATTGAATCGTCTAATCGTATCAAGAATGATTTATTCAATTGCTCCACATGAACTATCAAAGACTCATCACACTCGTAAGTGGGTGGTGGCACTCACTTGTCTCACTTTGTTACGACTCAATTGATAATTGCCCAATTGTGTTATGATACTTTTAAACATATTTGAACTTTCAAAAGTCTTCGAGGATTTAATAAGTCGACTTTAGATTACAATTGTTCATCAGACATTAACATTTCTATGGAATCATGTTGTAATTAAAACTTTAAATGCTAGAAAACTATTGGCTGCGCTTCACAATATTTCAATGTAATCACATGGAAAATTCCAAAAACAACCATTTGTCTATCTTCATTATTAATTAAGATGTAGCGTAATGAACAATACTTTCTTTTGTACGGTAGCCACACAAAATCTGTTGGCAATTTTCAAGAGCAAACTTCTTAGTCATAATATTGTAATTTGTTATTATCTAATTCTACTAAATGCCATCTGATAACGGAATACTAGTATGTTATACATTTAAAAACTCATAAATATTCACACAGCTGTGACTAAGTAATTAGCGTTCCGCGAATAGGCTACGGTATTCTGACTATTGGCCTTGACCGCGAAAGTGCAAGTTTATTTATGTAACGTCGGGGCTTTAATCCATGTGCGAAACCGTGACTGGACTTTCTTCTACAATTATGTAACGTGACTACCTGATTATTAATTGATTCTTCGAAATTGCACCCTTAATGAGTACGGTAAGTTAGAAAATACGGTTAAGTATGAGAGTTGACTTATCGGCTGTTTAGTATAATTTGAATTAGTAGTCTGTAAAATAATCCAATAGGTGTCGCCTCCAGAACCTTCTTAGCAACAGGCTAAATACTACCTTAAGTCCTAGTTGCTCTCTAATGTAATTATTATTTCTTCTATACATTGTAAAACAATAGTCTTCACACGTGATCTAAGCATTGGTTTCTGATGACCTTAATTTATTCCATTGTAAGTAGTTAGACGACTTCCGAGAATACAAGTAAACCTTCAGCATTGTTACATGATTACTCTTAAAACGACAAGCGAAGATCGAAGCTGATGCTTGATAAATAAGATCGATAATCGTCAGTGTTTGTCATTGTATTCCCTTATTCCTCAGTCACCTAACACACGGCGAATCTAACCTCTGGCAGTACTTAAACCTACTCCAGTTAAATCCGTAGACTGGAAAGATTTTGTAGGAATATTTAGGAGTTATTCCAGTATTGCAACAAAGAAGTCAACAGTGAAACAATAGTTGCCATTTTCCTTCACTATTTGTATACAATTACCGCCCGGTCGCCGTCTCGAAAAATATGTCTCGATAAAAATGACTAACTAGCGACGTCAAAAATAATTAGTGTTTTGATGTTTCATGCAAAACAGATCACTCATGTAATACCTAAAGTAGAATGAACAAACAATTATAAAATAAATATTTATTGCTTCATTTTTCCTACTACAGTTTATGCTAGTTCAATATGAGTTAATTTGTATGTGCTGTGCATTAAGACCTAATTAACGAATACATTATTAACTTAAACTAGATTTCGAAGTGGCACTTGTTCTATTTCTTTCCGTATTGAACTAAAAATCGCTTAAATACTCACAAAAGTTGTAGATCTACCACTTGAAAATCTAACATTTCACTTACGCATAGACCACTAATTTAATTTGCACAAAAACACTTTCTTGGGAGCTCAACATCTCCATAGAAATTTCATTTTCGATTTCCAAGAAATCGTCGATCACTGACACTAATCTTGTTTCAATGAATTTCTTCAGCCGCAACTTTGGACGCTTCTTCATAACTTCCGAATTTCCAATAGGTCTTCTGGTGACGGTCAATTCAAATTCCGTATAGTCACTCTCCGAGAATTTCTGTTTCTTGACGACAAATTTCCCGACCCCAAGCTCTGACAATTTGACTGCGTTGAGATTCAGATGCTCCCAACTGTTGCTTTTACTTTTCTGATAAAAAACATCGGATGAGTTCTCCCAAATGAGGACCCAATTGTCAAGTTTGCCGGAGATGACAATTTTGTTTTCGAATTTAAAGTTCTCGATGTAGCTCTCGGAGGCTCTTCGTTCGATTGTCACCGCGTTGGAGTGACGTACCTTGTTCATGGAGTTTTCTGGCTGCGGGGTTCCCATGGTGTCTTCGAAGCAGAAGCTGTTGCTTAATTTCAGGCTGAATCTTGAGGAACAGCAATCGCTAGTGCAGAGACCGTTTTGACCGGTTGAATGGTAATGAACCAAAAACGCTCTACCTTCCCGTTTTATACGTGTTCGTCCAAAGTCATAAAAATGTGTTGAGTGAAATATGGAAGCTATAATTTTAGGAAACGTACCCAGATAGCACATCTGATCGAAAGTTAATGTCAGGTTGTGGCCGGAATTCTACATTAAGTTTAGTCTAACAGTTATAAAATGAACTCAGTTAACTTCAACTTCAAGTCAACTTGAGGTGAACTGTTAGTGTTCTAACCGAGTTAAAGTGAAGTTAGCGTCAACTTGCAGTGAAACTATTCTTATAATTCCGGCAATAGTTTTACGTGAACTTATTGAGCAAGTTAAATCTATTTTAACTACAACTGCTGCAACTGCGAAAGTTGATGTAAAGTTAAGCTAAACTTGACTTAAACTATTGAAGTACAACTAGTTGTATTACAACCCTGGCTAAAAAAAAATAGTAATTTAATGAACAAAATAAATTTTGCTCATGTTTTAAACTTTTTTGCATGCCTTAAGCGCGAACTCGCGAAGGCATAGCTCTACTGGGGCCTGAAAATTCCCTTTATGGCGGTGTGGTCAAGATAACTCAAAATATATACAACCTTAGGTTTTAATTTTTTTTTTTTTCAATGTTATCGTTATACTCTATCGGAGAACCCTATTGAAAATCAGGGCTTAATATTGTCCCGTTTATTAGTAATTAACATTTTTAACTGACAGCAACACACAATTTTGCACGCCTCATAAGCGGAGCGTTGAGCTCTACTCTCGCCTTACGAAAATCAAGTGATTTTCTTAACTAAAAATGTCTCTATTTATTTTTTATCGTACTTATATAATAATATTTACACATGAATATCAAGGAAAATGACTAGTTTCAACACTTATGACATTTTTAAAAGACCTTTTACTTATTAAATTAATAAAAAGATTGTTTAAAAAAATTATTCCGTGGGTGTCCGTTTGTCTGTATGTAGCGAAAACCGTGTGGTCACGATAACTCCCCAAAAACTTAACTGATCTAGTCCATTTTTTTTCCAAAAGGTTTAATATTATACTAAACTAAGTCCTTTCGGAGATCACGGTCTAATTCAACGTAGTTTAATTGTAATTAATATTATAAAAAAAATACGACTGGACATTTTGTTAGTTGTATATCTACATATATATATATAGTATACTAGTGGACCCGGCGCGACTTCGTACGCGTACACCCTTATTTTACCCTTACCTACCCTTTTTTTCTTACTTAAAAACCTTCCTCTTGAATCACTCTATCTATTAAAAAAAACCGCATCAAAATCCGTTGCGTAGTTTCAAAGATTTAAGCATACAAAGGGACATAGGGACAGAGAAAGCGACTTTGTTTTATACTATGTAGTGATACTAGTAAGCTTAGGTCCGTTCACAACGCTTGCGTGGTATTGTACTGAGTTAAAAAATGGCGCGAAGCATTCTTTATTCAAAAATAATTAATTAATAAAACTGAAATGTCTCAATCTCATCTTTTTTATTTTTTTATTTTTGTTCTAAGTTTTTTCTTTTAATTGAGTGACCGGTATGAGGCGTGCACTTTTGGATTTTCCAAACTTATTTAGCCTCACAGCCTCCTCACTTTGACAAAACAGTTGGCCATCTCAATGATACGTCATTTAAGTATACTTTAAATAGTTATTCTGATAATATTTTTCTCTCCGTGTACATTTTCATTTGTAACTATTCGACGACAATTGCGGTTTTCTGTGACGTCAAACTGGAGCATGCATCATCAGAGAGGTATATATATTCTGTTGTGAATTGACGTAATTAATCATCAATGTATTACAGGACACAGAGGACTCATATAAATAGGAAATCGCAAAGCATTCAACTTCAGTAATTTCTGTGCGCTCTGTGCTAATTCATCAGAATGTGGAATTTAAAAAACCCATTGACCTCAAAGGACTTCATCGACCGGATGAATAAGCCGAATTTCATCGAACGTCTCTTCGAAGAGCATAAGCGGATTTTGGAGATTAAAGTACCATCGAAGCTCAAGGCATACGCTTTTGCTGGACCCGAAAACAGGCTTCTCTTCAAGAGTAACCGCGTTGATCTTCCTGGACCAGGCTCAGCCGTGATCAATGCCAGCTACATCAAAGGTGACAAGCAACCCAACGCGTACATTGCCACTGAAACGCCGCAGTCTGCAGAGGAAGCCGAAGCTTTTTGGATTACAGTATCGAAGCATGAAACCAACATTGTAGTGATGCTCAACAAACCTGAAGAACACGAAACAGGCTATCTCTACTGGCATCCTCATGTTGGGAAATCGGTGCGATTTGGAAGACTAACAGTCGGCACGATCAACAGTTGGATGGCTCAACCAACTCTTATGATTACGAAGCTCGTGGTAACTGATGAAAAGAGGGATTCATTGTCCGTTTACCATTTTTCGTACTCCGATTGGCAAAATCGCGATATCTTGCCCCCTGTAGACGATTTTATGAAGATGCTGTTGAAGGTTAGGAAGTATAGAGAAAATACAATGTCTTTTAAAGGATGCTATGGAATAAGATTACACCCAATTCTGGTGCACTGCAGCAATGGGTTGGATCGGACAATGGTCTACTGCGCAGTCGATATCTCAATTTCAAAATATTTCCGGACGGAGAAAGTAAATGTATTTTCCACTGTTTCGAAATTAAGACAACAGAGGTACAAATGTTTGCCTGACACGCATCATTACTACTTTTGCTACAGTGCTTTGTATGAGTATTTCCTTAATAAATCATTGTTGTAATTGACTTAAGGCTAAAATGGATCTCTATGAAATTTCTATGTATTTCATTGTAGTTTTTATAAATGTGTACAAAATGTTTAGTTGTAGATGAATTAGGCTAAGATTTATGTATAAATTAAGTATTTTTATATTGTCAACAGTCATTAAGATTAATAATTGTGTATACGACATATCCAAATTTTTTAAGCTTTAAATAAACTTAAGGATGTAATCAGTAACTATTTTCGTTGTTATTTCTCGTCTCAAATCTGAAATATCATCAAGTGGAGAAATGAGAGAAAGGATGCTCGATCGTTGAATCAGATCAGGATTGATCAGTTTACAGCAAACATTAGATCTGATCTAGGATCTGATGCTGCTGTAGAATACCATGAGTAGATTTTTAACTCGGATCATCGAAACGGACACAAACTATAGTCATTAGGTTAAAATGTGATGGCGAATCCAATGATCTGATTTTTATCAGCGAAAGTCGATTATCAGATGGAAATTCAGCAAATATTACTTCACGCTAATGTATATGGCATTTTCATCTCGCTGAATTCTTACGTCATAAGAGTCACTGAAATAAAATCTCTTATTTCTTTCTAGAACATAATTAATGAATCAAAATATCTAACAATACTTTTACGATCGCTTTTATAACTATTCAGTGAAAAACACATAAAAATATTACAAAAGGGCAGAGTATTTTTGTGGGTAAAACCTGGAGTTCTATTTCACTGCCCACTTCTCGAACGAGTTGACATAATGCCAATTTACGTATATTCAAAGTTTCAACGCACGTTAATACCAATGACCTAATTTTTCACAATGTGCCGTAAAATGATAAACAAATGACACATTTCAATTGCGTTGACTACATTCGGTAATGAAACGGTCCTGGTTTTCCTGTTTTTCTAATTCTTATCAAATGCCTACCCCATATAAATTATAAATCATAAATAATTCCACTATTCTCTGCTTTCATAACTCAGGAAAATGATGCATTTGTCGTCATACTTCAGCTGTCACTACGGAGAAAATTTGTTCAAAATTATTATGCTAACTTCAAAAAGCTGTATACTTTACAGTTTATTCGTATGATATTCGCTATTTACACTCCCGTAGTAAACAATTTGTTCACCTAGTAAATTTACTTTCATTATAATTTCATGGTAACTTCAAACGTCACATCCTGAGAGTCATCAATTTGTTGTGACGTCGTCGATTTAGCTGCTGATTTTCTGCCAAGTTCATTAACTTTCTCGATCAAAGTCTTTACTGTGTACGCAGTGTTACCAGCAGTAGTCTCCCTAAAATAGTACGAAAATGTCTAAAAAGGTACGCTACTTTTCTATTTGGGGGGGGGGGGTCTGGGGGTGCCAGTGAGATTAAATACTTAAAAATCAACCCTTTCTTCAAGTCAAGAAAGCTCTCCATATGTACAATTGCGAAAAGCAACCTTACGTTCATACAGTATTGTCTATTTTGAGTTGTCATAAGGCGCCGTAAACGGAGCGGGTGAGATAAAGTCATATAGCTGGATTGATGTAAAATTGTGGTACTTTTGCGTACCATAACAAATAAGCGGATACAAGATCGCATCATCCTTCTGCCGGAAAATGCGTGGAGGAGGCGGTGTATGCATTCTTCTACAAAACCACATAGAATCTATAGAAAGATGTGATATAAATAACATGTCCATAGAATATGTATTAGAGATATGTGCCACAGAGATACCTCATCAAAACCTCTTAATAGTAGAAATCTATTGGAACAGAAAACAAGAAGACGTATTCTACAGTCGTCTTAGAGATCTACTAAACTACATCAAGAAGAAATATTGTAAAAGAAACATTATACTAGGAGGTGACTTTAATATCAACATGCTGTCAAAAAACTCAAAAACTAGTCAATTATTGGAACTCATGCTGGAATATAAATTTACACAACACATTACAGAGCCTACACACATAACAGATACAAGTTCAACATGTCTAGATTTAATTTTCACGAACTTTTATGATTCAAATATGTACACTAAAGTAAATGAATACGGGTTTTCTGATCATTTAACTACTATAATTTCCATAACATTACCACAACAAGCAAACAAACACCATGGTATGTAATAAAAAGAACATTTAATGAGGAGAATATAAATAACTTCAAATCTGTGTTGATAAATACTAATTGGACAGACATTATATCAACAAATAAAAGCACAAATGAAAATTATTCCGCGTTTAATAATTTCATGATGGACACCCTAAATAACTGTATACCAAAACAACACAAAAAGTTAAAACTAACATACAAAAAATTTTGGCTCAGCACTGGTATAAAAAAATCCTGTCACAATAAAAGATTCCTGAAAATACTTACAACTAGAACAAAAAATGAACATTTAAAAAAATATTACAAAGCTTACGAAAAAACACTTAAAAAAGCAATATTTACTTCAAAAAAATTGCACTACATAAAGAAAATCAAACACTCTCATAATAAGGTCAAAACAATGTGAAATATAATAAATGAATGTACAAACAAAAAAACAAAAAAATATACGCATAACATGAACCTAATAATTAATAACATACAAATATCAAACTCTAAAGAAATCGCAGATACTTTTAACAATTACTTCACTTCAATCGGAGAATCTTCAAGTAGTTCCGCTTCCTGTCCCACTCGCCCCGCGCCCCCTGCGCCCCGCGGCCGCCCCGTCGTACATCCCACTGAAAACACTATGTTTCTCGCCCCAGTTGACTATCGTGAAACGTACAAAATAATTAAAAACCTAAAAAATAAAAAGAGTCACGGTATAGATGAACTCCCGCCAGCTTTGTTTAGACACTGTGCAAACGAGCTTACACAGCCCATGTGTATGCTAATAAACCAATCAGTTGAAGAAGGTGTGTTCCCAAACTTATTAAAAACTGCAATAGTCAAACCCATTCACAAAAAAAGATCAAAAACCGACCCCTCCAATTACCGCCCCATTGCACTACTACCTACAGCCTCCAAAATCTTCGAAAAGGCAATGTGCAATCGCATTTATGCTTTCTGTGAAAAATATCAAATATTTAATGATTCACAAAACGGTTTTCGCAAAAATAGATCCACCACTCTAGCAATATATAAATATATACAACAAATTTTAAATATCATTGACAATAAAAAATACGCCGTCGGATTACTACTGGATATGACCAAAGCCTATGATAAGGTACAATATGATATATTGCTTAATAAATTGTATGGTATAGGCATACGCGGAGACGCCCACAAATGGTTATCGTCATATCTAAGCAATAGGGAGCAAATAGTTGAAATTGAACATTTTAATTATAACACATCCAAGATAGAAAACGTTCGATCGGACCGCAGAAGCACACAGGCTTCGATTCCCCAAGGCAGCGTCATTGGATGTCTATTGTTTCTAATATACATCAATGACCTGCCAAAGGCCGTTATGGAGTCATGTGAGTTATTTGCGGACGATATCTCTCTTTTAACTGATTGTAATGACGACACAAATATACACTTAAAACTAAACTCCATGCTAAATTCGGTATCAAGTTGGATGAGCGACCATAATCTCGAAATAAATTATAACAAAACCAAACTCATGATTTTTCGCCCATATCAAAAAGCCCCGCTGAAAATAGACTACACTTATAATAACAAAAAAATTGAAACAGTGAACGAATTCACACTACTCGGAGTAGACATAGACACAAACATAAACTGGAAGGCACACATTCAAAAAATTAGGAAAAAGTTATCAAAATTCTCATACGCGTAACATGAAGTAAAAAAATCGACGGACTTAAAAACAGCAACGGCGACATATTATGCCTACGCCTATGCGTGGCTCAGCTATGGCATAATCATGTGGGGAAACAGCACCGACGCACCTACCTTACTCACCTCCCAAAAGAAGCTTATCCGCATCCTAATGAACATCAAACAAACAGACAGTTGTAAACCTCATTTTAAAGAACACAAAATACTTACAGTTCCATGTTTATACATCCTAGAACTATCCAAATTTGTCCGCAACTACCCCGCTTTTTACCACACACGAGAAGATGTACCTACTAAATACTCACTACGCGATAAAAACAAACTTATGTTGCCCACTTCACGTCTAACTATGCATTCTACAAGCCCTTTGATCACGTCAATAAAGATTTATAATAAACTCCCTGCATCACTAAGAAACGAATCAGATAATAATAAATTTACCGATCACCTGAAGCAATTATTACAAACTAAATGTTATTACAGTATAAAGGAATTTCTAGAGGACAAATTAAAATAAATATTTCAAATTATCAGTACCTACATATACACATAGTATGGTTTAAATTTAAAGAATAGTACTTATACCTTATAAAAAAAGTACATAAACTTTAACGTATACACATTACACACACAGACACATACACACACGCACACGCGCACACACACACACACACACATACGTAAACATTACTACTACACTACATTATATGAAAAACTAAAATAACAACATAAATAACAATTACTTCAATTATAGTTCATACTATAAATGTTCCAACTTTGTAAATACTTATTACTTATACAATTTATTACTTATTACTTGTCCAATTGTAAATATATTAATATTTTCTAACTATTTAACATATATTTAACAATTTAATGAATAACTTGGTACAAAACCATAAGTATGTACACAATTTATTACTTAACCTTTGTTTATGCATAATACTTAGTTTTAAGTTTAAAATTGCAGTGCCCGTAAGGGTTCATAATGTTAATGTAACTTATGAAGCAATAAATAAATAAATAAATAATTACTATGGTACATGGTACGAACACGTAATACGTACCATAATTATGGTACGTATAACATCCCTGTACATAACTAACTCACAGATGGACAGGGTTGCCAAATGTGTTTTCTCATATTTCCCCAGACTCATAATTATTTTTCCCCTAATGATACATTATTCAGAAAAAAACCACAAACTTGATTTGGTTCCATTAACAAATAAATAAGTACACATTATTTCTTCGTTTTTTTTAATAAATGAAAGGTACTTTTTTTTATCAAAATGTAACTTGGGAAGTGTATCCTTAAACACCTGTTTTTCGGATATGAAATTGGAACATTACGCTATGAGTGTAGATCAACTACTATTACCATCTTAAACAGGTATACGATGTCAGCAACTTTACGACGATTGTCCAGGCTAAGGGTTTTGTGTAAAACAGCTGAAGTTCTGTAATCGACAGAATGGGTTCCCATTCTACAATCTAGGTATTTAAAAAAATTCTTCTGAACTTTTTCGATGCGATCTTCGTGAAGATTATAGTAGGTATGGATTCCATATAACACTGCAGAACTCCAATTTACTACGGACAAAGGAATAATACAGAATTTTATACGTAAGAAGATTTTTAAATGGCTTACAAATGCGGAAGATAAAGCCCAGTTGTCGGAGTGCGCTCTGTGTTATATGGTCAACGTGGAGATTATAATGTAATTTAGAGTCGAATATGACACCTAAATTCCTGACTTTATGAACACGATTTACGAACTTACCATTTAGTTGATATGCATAACTAATGGTTATATTTTTTCTGAAGAAAGTGATAGCGAGACATTTATCTACATTGAGGAAGAGGTGGTTAGTCAA
Organism: Blastobasis lacticolella; assembly: GCA_905147135.1. Classification (NCBI taxonomy): domain Eukaryota; kingdom Metazoa; phylum Arthropoda; class Insecta; order Lepidoptera; family Blastobasidae; genus Blastobasis; species Blastobasis lacticolella. The sequence continues at coordinate 15,460,842 of LR990056.1, forward strand.
GCAGAATGTAGACAAGCGGTCCAAATCCTTCTGTAGTTAATAACAGTCGTTCTCAGAAGAGATTATGCGGTAAATCTTCATATCATCTGCATCTTAGAAAGATCTGCATACAGTAGGTAACGTGAATTTTCAAAAACATTGCCAATATCGTTGATGTATAAAATGAAAAACAGCGGTCCCAGGTGGGATTCTTGGGGCACGCCTGCAATGGCGTATTTAAGGCTATTTTCCGGGGGGGGGGGGGGGGGGGGGGCAGGCCGGCCCCTAAGGTAGCCGATAAAGCCGAGTCGATTGCCAATATACAGTCATTGAGCACGAATCAGCACAATTAAGGCCACCCAACGCGGATCCAAGTTTTCAAGTGAGGCGTTAGTTTTCAGTTGTCACATGACATAGTCGAGCTCTGTAATTATTACTCTGTAATATGTACTGTAATAATTTGAATTATATAGCTTTCATTGTTTTTTAATTTTAATGAAATGTGGCTCCTATCAGAATTCGACATTTTGTTTTAAAAAATACGATACAAGCTAAAAAGAGCAAAAGTCAGGCAACCAACCTAGAGTCCAGGTTTTAGTCCACCACTATGCAATATAATACCTACACTCCTTTGCAAGAAAAAGTTTGTGGATTCCTCGGTTGTATTTTTGTATTTAAGGAATAAATACAAAAATACAACCGAGGAAAAAAATAAAAAAAGTGAAGTTTTTTATGTGTCCAGCCCAGAATTTCGTATCGGAAACATCCTGGGGTGGGCACCAGACCATTCTGGGGTGGGCGATTTGATCGAGTAGAATGAGTTTTCCAGTAGGTATTGTCAGTTGGTTTCAAAAAGCATCAATAGATGGCGCTCCTACAATATTGGTAATATATTTTAAATCTGTATGATGGTGGCAGTGATTTCATGCGGCCAACTATTACTAAACTTAAAAATACATTTTTTATTAATATAACCATAACTGTTAAAGGTTGAACGAAATGTATAACGAAATATTTATATAAGTTGGCACTATGTTCCATTATTATTACAACCTCTAAAATGGTTGAAAACTATTGACAAATACAATATTATTCAATACAACGTACCCAGTGTTTATATCCTCTTTGCTAAGAACCTATTTCAAGCCATTATCAATTACCAAAATTGTCAGGGCGCCATCTAGTGAGTGGATAGGAATGCTTTAGATTCCTATTGAAAAACTGCTCATAGGGTCGGCTGTGACTAACTTCACTCGAATAAGTAAGTACAATAACTCATAAGAGATGGGTAATAAAAAATTGCACTGTAGGTGCTAATATCACTGACTTCACGAAGAAATGACACAAAGTTCTTGGACCAAGCTTCCAATTTCTTTTTAACGACGTTACAAAATCACAGAACAGAATAAGTACCGTAAGCGTCTTTCATCAATAGTTTCCCCGTCGGCGAAATGTAAAGACATTGGTGAAGGTGACGTAAAAAAGTATTCTAACATGCTGACGCAACGGTATTGCCGATCTCTAAATACATGATATCACCCTCTGGAATGACGTCACAGAATATTCGAAATGCATGTTGTGACGTCATTCTAGAGGGGTGGGATCATGCGATCGGAGATTGGCGGTACCACTGCCGATGGTGATAGAGTGACGTTATTTATCACACATCTCTATTACTTATTCGAGTGACGTTAGTCAACAGATCATTCTTTTATTTTTAATCGCACACCTAGTATGAAACAGAGGTAGAGCTCGTCTAATCTAAAATGACGCGCCCCACTATCGCATTACCGCACACAAGCAAGTTTAAAATATGGACGCAATACATATACAAATGCCGTTGTAATTGGTCATTCAGTTGCCGGTGAGATTCAAACGTAGGAACACGCGTCGCGCGTCGTTCATTGGCTCCCACACATATGAAGTGTCGTTATCAATATTTGCACTCACACATCGAAATCAATTAACTAAGTAGTGGGGCGCGTCATTTTAGACTAGACGAGCTCTACCTACTCGAGGAGCCTTTCCTTCCACACCCATATATTAGCGGCTGTATAGTATGTCACGCCGCTAGTTAATTCTAACCTTACCGTTTTGCTTATAGTACGCCGCGCTCAGAAGATATTAATTTCAGTGGAACTCGTGTACGGCCGTTTCTGATAGTTGCGTCAGGATAGTTAGTAAGTACAAATTCTGTGCCTGAGGGCTACCGGTTGACTTCGTCGGGCGTCTGCGCTCATTGCATCCAGCGGGGCTATCTCAGTTAGCAACTGAATTTGACAGTTAGATGATTCTACCTTACGTCGTCTACGTTGGCCACTTGCAAAGCGTCTACCAAATTAGAGTGGTGTACGATTATTTTATATCAAATTCCGTTGTCCATTGAGATAGTCAATAGCCCCGCCGATCCAGCCTCATGGCACACCCTATAGCGATTGGGAAAATAACATAAGGTAAGCAAAAAATACATTCATATTACTTTATCACAACTATAATTATAATTCCAAGTACATATTTCAAGTAAAGATAACACAATAAATAGTCAAAATTACTGACGATGTACTGTTAAATCTTACAACTAATCACATTTATCACAGCAACTTTAGCAACTTCGGATCTACATAATACGACATCACATAATCATGAGTCTGCTGAGTTCTAGTTCTAAATAAAGATAGGCGAGGGAGTTACGCTCTAAGCCCGTCATTCGTATATGTTGACACTGCTTTTAAAATGTGGCTATAGCGAATTTTACCAAAGACTCCATACACTGGATCGACATTACTGCACCCAACACAATATTATTTTTAATAAGAAGTTTCTAAATACTTTGGCGCGTATTAAATATTATTTTTATTATTTATTAATTATCATTATTTCCAAGTGTACATTTACGTAAATGAAATAAATGTAATATAGTAATACGTAAATAGATAAAAACCGTTATTAAGGCTTGTCTAAACTGAAATGACGCGCCCCACTATTTAATTAGTTGATTTCTTAATAACGACACTTCATCTGTGTGGAAGCGTCGACTGCTCCAATCGAACGACGCGTGCTCCTACGTTTGAGTCTCACTGGCAACTGAATGACCAATTACAACGGCATTTGTATATGTATTGCGTCCATATTTTAAATTTACTTGTGTGCGTTAACGCGATAGTGGGGCGCGTCATTTCAGCTTAAACGAGCTCTACCCGTGTTTTAAACGCCCACGACTGTCCATCCACAGCATTGTCAATATTATTGCATTGGGTGCAGGCAGCCTTAGAGCATAACTCTCAAGAAACGACACAGACATACTGGTGCCGTGACTAGGATGTTCTATGAGAAAATTTCTAGATTTTAAAGTTACTAACTCCACATAAATACATATATTTCATTATAATACCCTCATCTCAATACAGTCTTCCGTTACTCTATGAACTCTAGGAATGCTTTCTATCTCTTTGATAACGATGATTTACGAATTAACACCTTATAGTGGTGTAAATAAGGTACACCATCGTTCTTAATCGAATACTATTCCGCTGTCATAGAGTTATAGTCCCACAGTTTCTCAAAGCCACACGTATGTACATAAAGACACAATTTTTTTTTAATTACAACAATCAAAATCCTAGATCAAGGTAAAAAAAGGGCCTCAAAAGGACCTCACGTAATCACGTGTCACGTTACAGTATCGCATCTGGGACGCGACGCCATCTTGAATTGTCATGTCAATACTAACCACGGCGACGTTGCAGATAATTTTGTGACAAATTAATATTAATCATAATATGAAACACGAATGCGGCCTTATTAGAGCCCCTGGTGGGATTTTGGATTTTGAAATCGCGAAAACAGTTTGTGATTATTTTAATTTACATTATTTTTTCTTTACATTTCTACAGCAACTAAAGTACGCTGTCTGGCCCAGACAGTTAACCGAGACATTACCTTTCCTATTTGACAAGTCGGAGTCACTAGCTATTCAACTTATTATTTGAAAACGGATCACGAATGTTGGCAATACACCCCTTGTGTCTACCATCTCTACTAAACAATTAAGCTAAACTAAGTTACACAGAAGACATGGCTGTATATGATTTCTACCCTTTGTCTTAAAGAAGTGGTGTTGTTAGTTCGTGGTCGGTGGTCGGTGTCTATCGGCGTCGCCGCCTCGGCTTCGCGGCTTTTGGCGGTTCGGATACGGAGACCGTTGCGTTGGATACCTGATACAAAGTTAAAAAAATATGATATTGTAGCCAGGGATAAGGGCGAATGGAGTAGGAGTACTATTTGCTAGATATGTTATGAGAGATTTCACAATTTCAGATGGCGCCACTGAGGCATAAGGTCTGTCGATAAAATACTGTCGTGCTATTCCACAGAAACAACTGCTGTAAAATGACTAATCTATTCTAGCCAATGACAGGGCTATGTTTTGCCATCAGACCTTACATCGCAGTGGCGCCATCTCGTAAATTTTGAAGTGGCGAAAACAGTCGGGACGATAAAAAAATATGGCACTTGGCTGGTATTGACCGGTCAATATTATTATATTAATATTATCTTCAATCAGTCTGTATCCTGCTGAGGAATGTGTAAAATATAATAGTCCAGTTTGTTTTTAAGTTAACTGACATTGTTGGCTGAAACCACTTCTTCTAATAATATCGAAGGAATTTGTTCTCGATCGGTTGGTTTCGGAACCCAAGATCCTCCTTGGATCGCTAAGCCACCGCACTAAAAAGTTATATGGAGGAGAGCCAAGTCCAGCAGTGGACTGTTACGGGCTGTTGGTGTATGTTGGTAAGAGATGCATACCTCGTCCTGGCTGACCCCGGGCGCCTCTTCCAGCTTCCCGCGCGCCGACACGAAGAACATGACGTCGCGAAGCTGCTCCTTCAGCTCTGCGATCTGGACAAACGGGACTTGTAACTTTCCATTCAGAGAGTAGAATGTAATTTGTAACCGTTTTTTCTCTTTGTAATATTAGTACAGAAATATATGTTATTTTTATAAAATAAATAAGTAGGTAAAACAGTTTCGTGTGTACGAGTATAACACTGCTCAATTACATAAAGCTATAGCGACATCTATCGCTCCAATAGGATAACTAGTACAACGAACACAAGTTTGGCAAGCATCCGTATATGGATGGCGCTAACCGTCCTACATCGCGCTAGAAAAAAGTGTCAACTCCGCGCATATATACAATTTCTGACGATCAACTCTCGGACCCTTGGTCACAACAACGGGCTAGGTTGTTGTGACCAAGGGTCCGAGTCTTCGCTTGCCAACAATGGCGGCTACCTTATTCCTGTACCGCCAAACAGTTACTGTTGCAAACAGTTATATTTTCTCGTTCTCTGTGTGAGAGCTCTGTCTGATGTTTGCAACAGTTACATTTTCTCGTTCGTCCTGGGGGGGCTATGGCTTATCACAGTGAATTTGACATATAATAATCTAACACTTAAAAGATCGGTACCAGCTGGATGCGGAAGACATAGGGCCGGCCTTTGCGGAGATTACTGGTGGAGGCCTCTGTCCAGCAGTGGGCGTCTTCTGGCTAATATGATATGATGAATCTAACACTACTCTATTTGCAGAAGCTATCGCCCGTGGCCAACGTAGACGACGTAGGCCAACGTAGAATGTGTATGTACGAGTATGTACGTACCTCCTTGACGAATGTCTCCTCGCTGACCTTGGCCCGGGCCTGCCACTCTGCGTGCGTGGCCGCCAGCGCCGCCGCCAGACCGCGCTCCTCCGACAGGGAGCTCTGCAGCGTTGACACCCTGGGGGTATGAGGGTATCATCATCATCATCATCATAAGAGAGGTAGGGCATAGTGGGGTATCCCGTTCGAATTCGAGCCCGACTGGGCCAGATACCGCAGCCAAACTATCTTTATGACCAACTCAACCGGTCAGTTCATAGAAGCTGCAGTGATTAGCACTGAACTGTAAAAAGAGGCGATCACAATAGATCAGGAATGGTCGCAGAGATACTGGGACTGAGAAAGCGTTGAAGAGCCCAATTTTCAAATAAAAAAAAACCCAACCGGTGCTCAAATGTCTATCTGCTAAAGAATTGACAAATGAGCCGATGAGACGCGTTATCGCGGTGACAACGCGTTTCAACATTGCGATTTCCAACCCGATTGCCAAACGTAATCCAAAGTAGACTCAAATCTAGCCGTGACCTGCTGCAGTTTTTCTGCATTATGCAGGCCGGACAGACAGGTGATCTCAGCTACCTTCATTCAGTCCCTTCCATTCATAAGTGTTTGACACGATGACTAATGTGTTGTAGACCAGCTAGCAGCAAATAGCAAATTCTACAACAAACTTCAAAGAGCCAAAGTCCAGATGTAAACTATTAATGATACTTACTTCCCAGTGACCTGTTGCAGTTTCTTCTCCAAGTTCTTGTTGTCCCGCTGCAAGGATACCAGCTGCGTCTTCAGCTCCGCGGCCGCTCCCTCCGCCGCCTGCGCGCGCGCACGCGCTTCCGACACCTCGGACGCGTGGCTGGCTGTCAGTCTGGGGGGATGGGGGTTTATGAGTTATTTTTAGTTATTTTTTTATACGGCAGACGAACAGGCCAGCGGGCTACCTGATGGAAAGTGGTCATCGCCGCCTATGAACATCAGCAACACCAGGGGAGTCACCAATGCGTAAAATGTGTGTGCAGTGTTATTAAAATTAAACAAAATAAAATAATCATTTATTTCAAAATTCAAACAATTCCATATTCTTGGTAGATGAGATAGGTTGGTACATTAATTAAATTTACCATAAACAATAATTACAATAACAATGTTAAGTAATTCAATTCAATACTTTTGACAATTAATCAAATACAATAATAATGTCAAATAATTCCACAAGGAGAGTTTTGGGGCCCCAGGGGGGTTTGGAGGGTCTCAGGGGCCCAAGTTAACCTCACCTGCACGTGGTCCCCCTGCTGGCAGACGGTCGAGACTCTGGCGAGTTGGCTTTTCCCATATAGGGTTGTGCGGGTTTGGATGGGAGACCGACGCACGCAGAAAGCCAAAACCCCACAAAATACATGGCAAGTCGAAAAAGGAAACCGGACACAAAAGGGGGTCGCAAAAGTAAAAAAAAAAGGAATCAATCAATGAGCGAGAGTCATGAGCTAAAAAAATTTGCCTTTTTAATGGGTGATCAATAAATGAATGAGCGAGCGAAGTGAGCTCGGACATTTTGAGTTCGAAAGCTGGAGTGAATTTGTTACTTTTGAAGTTATAAAAGTCTAAAGTGAATATTTGATCTTTTGTGACTTCAAAGTTAAGATGATCAATGAATGAATGAGCGAGCTCAAAATTTTGGACATTTTGAGTCATGAGCAAGGGGTGATCTTTACAAAAGTAATTTAAATAAATCATTGAATGAGAAACCGCAACGAGGTTGGTGAAAGATAAGAAAATTAATTAAAACTATGATTGATAAATAGTAAGAAAAGTAACTGAAACCTATGAATTAGCGAGCGAAGCGAGCTTGCTCATAGGCTTGTTCATTGACATTTTGGGTCATAAAATACATTTTGGCTTAGGTTTTGCTGATGTGTGATGCTGATCGCGCACGAAACTTTGACCAATATGGTTCTTAAAAACTGATTATAAAAATGAATATGTGAGCGAGCGCAGCGAGCTCTGAATTTTAGGTCTTGAAAGGTTGGTAAATAGAACGAAAGAACTGAAACCAATGAATGAGCGAGCGATGAGAGCTCGAAATTTTTGACATTTCGGTTGTAAAAAGATGGAGTGATTGATAAAATGAGTAAAATAATTGAGCGAGCGCAGCGAGCTTGAAATTAGGGGCCTTTTGGCTCATAACACCGTGGGCGATTGTGAGTCGATCCGTGTCTTATCACGATAACAGAATGCATCGGGGCTACTCGTCCAGAACCGCACTCACTTGGCGATCTTCCCCTCGTAGTAGGCCCGCTGCGCGTCCAGATGCTCGGTGAGGGCGTAGGTGAACTCGAGCTGCGCGGTGTCCAGCTTCTCCTCGTCGGCCGCGCGCCCGCCCTCCGCCGCCACCAGCTTGCCGTCCGCCTTGTTCTGGACCAGACGGTGGACGAAGTTGTCGCCTGGGGGGGGCGACGGTTAGTGGCGAAGGGGGATGACGGTCACATTTGTTTTATTCGACGCAGTGACAAATGAGCCCACCTGATGGGAAGCGGTAACTGTCGCCCATAACATCTACGATTCAAGCATTTAGGTTGCAGGCAACAAAAATGTAAAACCGCAAATGTGTCGCAATTGTGAGGACTAAGATGAAATGCCTTATGCCTGTGATTGCGCTGGCTACCTTATCCTTCAATACGGAACACAACAATGCGGGAGAAATAGATATCGTCATCCAATCAATTCGATACCACTAACCCATACGTCCCTTAATAAAGACGGCAAGGACGCTTTTACGATCAATATCAAAGGGTTATAATCGATTAAAGGAAATATCTTCCAATACAATTAATAGTAGGCAAACCAATTGTTATGTTAACAGAACAATGTGATCTCTGCCTACCCATACGAAAAAAAGACGTGACGTAAGTTTGCAACGTATGTATGTGCAACCGATCTACAGGGAATAAAGGTTATCCAAAACTTCTTACCTGCGTAATCCCACACTCTATTGGAACCCAGCTGCAGCGCATAAGTGTGGTTCGATTGCTGGAAATGCTTCGCTGCGTGGCCTCTTTGGTACCTGGGAGAACAACAACATTTCACTAAGTTTTTAACACCTCTACTTTTCATACCCTTTCATTCCCTTCCCTTCACTTTTGTTTCATTCCCTCTATGACAAAAAAGTGACACAACTCATACGAAGTTATATGAGTCAGTATTACTCGATTCCGCTGAAAACACAATTTAGTGTTTTTTCTTATAAGTTTTGCACTAGTTTTCTATAAGTACAGATAGATTTCAAATTCATGATACCCAGGGGTACCGTATACATGTGCTCGTGATATCAAACAACTTCTACTATGGCATCAACCCCGAAATCGTAAAATAATCCGCAGTAAAAAAAATCAGCTGGTTCATACAATTTTGTATGAAAATTTAAAATACGCTACAGAGCGCGCGCGAGTTCAAATCCATCGAGCCCAACCTTCTAACTCGAACGTATTATATATCACCATCTCCCTCGTTCAAACCGCAACCATGTGAGATGGCGATGTATCGAACCTTCAATAATTGCTACTCGAATTATTTAAGCGGTCGTGCCCGATGGACATAAACTCGCGCGCGTACAGTATGTACGGTCCCCCATCGTAATATAACGATACACACAGTACAGTACACCTCTATCCAGGGTCCTAGCGACCTCTCGGTCATACGGACCGCCTCAGACCTAATCACAGGTGATGCGCACGCTTACTTGCCGGTGGATCTTTGGGCGGGCGCACTTCTTCACACCCACAAATCCATCCTGTATTTTACCCTAACATTCTCCCTTATTGGGCTGACACCACACGCACAAAATTCTGCCCCGTCGGCCAGCACCCATTCTTCGTTTCTCCCCTCCCTCCGATGCTCCTACTCTTCCTCCAGTTTCCTCACACGGTACCAAGCGCCCGCGAATTCCCTCAGCCCCGCGAAGTTCGCCTCCGAGGACACAAATCCAAATACAGTGTCAGTATGGCCTCACCGTCCGCAGCCCACGTGTCCGCAGATGAGGCAGATCCACAGCGAGCCCGCCTCCACCGCGTCCAGCCCCTCCGCCACGCCGCTCACCGGGTCGCGCTCCTCCGCAGGCTCCTCTGGGTGAGAGGAATACCCACTTTACACTTGTTATCTTAGGTCTATCGATCGAGAAACAAGCAAGCGGAACACTAGCTGTGGTAAAGTCTATCTCCGATAGGATGCCGCCATTTTGATCGCAGCTAGACAGCTCTAGCTTGCTGCGATTGGTTACAACTCAGTTGCATCAAGATGGCGACGTAGTGTCGGAGATTGGCGGTACGGCTGGGGTCGAATCTCACGCTGTGACATCTCAACTTCGAGATTTTCACTAGCCAAAAAAGTGTATTAAAACGTCACTGAAATTGATCTTCGACAATATACGACTGTTGAAGACAGTTGAGAAAATATTTTTTAGCTGCAATAGACATTTCAATGTCATTATTAATCGAGATATGTGCCTAGAAGAAAATGTCGTATACGAGATGTCACAGCTTGAGAATTAGGCCCCTGATGGAAAGTGGTCACAATTTACAGCTACCTATGGACACCTACTATATCACTCATCGCCACCACTAGTGCCACCACAACAACACCACCACTTCACTATCACTGGTAAACCGAATACGTCAGTAAGGTCAACTTACGGTCAACGATCCTGACGATGTTCCTTGGAGGAGCGAAACCAGTGTCGAGGTTTACCAGTGATAGCGAAGTGATGGTGGTGAGTGGTGTAGTGTGGTGAGCCATTAACAGCAACTCGCGAGAGCTTTTGTTTCCTTCTCTCAATAAGATAACTTCTCTCAATACTAAGATGGGAGATAGCAGTATCAATGTCGCACTAAATATTCATTTGTTAACAACTAATATCCCCAGTGTGTTGCCCACCTCAAAACCTCCGGAATACGTTGCTCCTGCAACAAACAGTCAAATGCTACTTCACTGTCAAAGACACGGTTGTTTTTGGAGCACTCGATAGGCACACATGCTACAATACTCACCTCGTCCTCGCAGGCGACCCAGGTCGTCGTTGATTTCTCCAGTACCCTCTTCTATCCAGGGTCCTATCGACCGCTCGGTCATACGCACCGCGTCAGACCTAATCACGGATGATGCGTACACTTACTCGGCGGTAGCTCTTTGGGCGTACGCACTTCTTGACACCCACAAATTCGGTTGTCCATAAGCACTTCCCCACTGTCCCTTAACGGGCTGACATTACGACACACTCTACTACCCCGTCGGCCAGCTCCCATCATCCTTCGCTCCCTCCTCTACCTCTTATCGTCGATTCTACGTATATGGAGGACCGCCTCGTTCTCGCAGGCGACGCAGTGGGCCCCCGGCGCTCTGCATTCGTTTCGTTGAGCTATCACATCGTCGATTACCTATAATCAACCCTCACCTTGTCCCTCCTGGTCGCAGGCCCCGCACGTAGCTTGAGCGATGGGCCCTCGGCGCTCTGCATTCGTTGAGCTGACGAACCGTCTATTGTAGCTACAATGGACCCTCACCTCGTCCCTCCTGGTCGCAGGCCCCGCAGGTGGCCTGGGGCGCGGGGTCGGGCGTCTGCGCGGCGCGGCAGACGGGGCAGCGCGCGCCGGCCCAGCGCGCCAGGCAGGCCGCGTGGAACGCGTGTGCGCACTGCACCGACAGCACGCCCGCCACGCTCTCGTCCATGCGCTCTGGGGGAGGGGGTCGCGGTGTTAGGGGTAAGAATTATAATAGTTATTGCCATAAGATACCGCGAGTCCGCGACACATCACAAATAAACAAGTTGAAAATAATACAGGTGTAATGTATGTTTTGTAAGTTGATGGTTGTTCGAATAAAATTCTGTTACTAGATCGAGAATATCGTTTTATTGAGCTAATTAGAATGTTTACCAGCAGGTAAGTAGCACCGTCTGCAGTAAATGGAACTGACACCCACACAAGTAAACGCACAATTACATTGATTCCCAAGGTACTGTCAATGTCGCGGCGGCCAGTGCAAAAGGATCCCACTCAGATTATGCTGTGAACCGCGAGGCGTCTCACAACGCTGGTGATTAGGGGTACAGTTAGATGTACCCGGGTGTTTTCCGCAAATCGACGAACTTACGCTAGGGGTACAGTTATCCGTAGCAGAACTAACGTCGACGACATAGGCTCCAGAGTTGTAGTTAAGGTGGCAATGAGCCGGCCACGTTGCTCACAGAACTGATGGCCGATGTGGTGGAAAGTTTCTGAAGTGGCAACAGGGAGATGGACGGGCGACATCGTAAAGGTCGTAGGGAGCCGATTGATGCAGAAGGGACAGTGCCGATCGGAGTAGAAGACGTGGGGGAAGACCTATGTTCAGCAGTGGACGTCCAGCAGCTAAGATGATGATGATATAGAGGGCTACAGTTCACTTAACGAACAGTAATCCAAATTGGGAGGGATTAACCCACCTCCACCCAGGATCCTTTCGACCTCTCGGTCATACAGGCCGTGTCGTAATTAGGGGGAGGAACTTCACCTGCTTGTGATCCCCCTGATTTAGACAGACAAGACTCTCGTGATTTGGCTTTTCCTTAATGCGCTGGTCAGTGCCATGTGTATGACTTCTCCCTTTAGTATGAATATGAACAGCCCATACCCAAACAGACAGGGCAAGTAGGCAGCTCCGTGTGTCCCGGTGGAGCCAGCCCGGTCCTCTCAGTTTCGACCCGCGCCACCCACGCCATGCGGCACAGGGCCCCCGGCTCCAGGCTGCTGTAGGGGACCCCGTCGAAGGTGGAATGGAACTCACGCGCCGCTGCGCCCGTGCGGAAACTGAAAGGGGCAGGTAAATACAGACAAAGGACCAGCACCAGTTGGCCGTGTGGCGTCTCGCAGAGTAGAATTGACAGTGATAGACAGTGTTTCCTTTGGACTATGACATGGGATAATTCAAGAGGTACATACGAGAGCAACTTGTGCTAGGCCTTCAGAGACGAGCAACGCATTGGTGACTCTACTGGTGTTGATGATGTCCATAGGCGGCGGTGACCATTTTCCATCAGGTGGCCCGCATGCTTATTTGTCTGCCGAATAACATAAAAAAAATAGCACCACTCCCATATATTCGCAGGTGTCGTACAAGGCGACTAATGTTTTAGAGGGTAAAAGTTCTAGTCTCCGGAGACTGGAAAATGGGCAGCAGCGTTTTCCATTTTTATGTTTACAACAGTGCAATCTCCAACCCACCTGCCTCCCCTCTCATGGTAGAGGCTTAAGTCCTGCAGTGGACTGTTCTGGGCTGTGATGATGAACCAGGACAGGTTTTCGTGATTCCAGATAGCGCTACTGAGACATAAGGTCTAATGTCAAAACTAAGTAAAGCCATAGTAAAGAAATAGTGTATGGACAGGATAAATCGAGTCTTACTCACGTAAACAATGCCATGTAATGGTCTGGTGAGCCATCTCTAAGTATCCTCACATGTGCAACATCGGGTTGGCAGGCTGCAGCAAATGCTAGGAGGTCTGCTGCACCCAATGTGCCGGGCACACTCAGTAGACAGAGTGAACGGGCTTCATCTGCTTCCTTTAGCTCACTGAGGAAAAAATATGTGTATCAATGAAGCCAATGAATATTCTTGGGTCATTTAAAAAAGGGTTTGATGTTTATTTATTTATTTATTTAACATTTATTGTGCACAATAAATAGTATACAAAATAGACATACAGAAAAAATCACAACAGGTACAGCTTATTTCTAAAGAAATATCTTCCAGCCGACCAACGGAAGAGAGAGGTTTGTTATGTGTGTACCATAGCAATTCCTATTTAGCCACTATAAGGTGATGTTCTGTATGCAGTAGCTAGAATGTGCAATATTACACTTTATGCACTTTTTCTGTTTAAACTCTATAAGACAATTTAGTTGATTGCAAAATATTAGGCAAGTAAGGCTATTTCTTTGTCCAATGTACATTTAATCACAGAGAATGGATGACTTCATCGAACCAGCCTAAGAAAATCTATATAAGACAAAAAAATTGGAACATGAACTCACTTCTCCTTGTAAAGATGCAACACACCCTTGGTGACCTCCACAAGTGGGTTCCCAAAGTAAAAGCTGATGGTCTCTTGGTCCCCATCGTCCTTTGGCGGGGAACGTCGGGAGCTGGTGGGCAGGATACCAGTCTCTGCCGTTTGCCCTCCAACCACACTTGCATAGGTCTCCACTGTGATGGTCTTGGACTCGCGTTCGCCACGGTCCTTCTTCTTCTGCTCTTTGGCTGATTCTACAACAATTAGGTACTAAAATAATGTCTTCCTTTGTGACGAATGGTAATCCAATAAGACTTAGGACTTCTTTGAAGGTAGGTAACGCAATTTCAGGTTAATTATACACTTTTAAGAAACAGTTAATTACCTATTTCTACTGGATTATCACCCATCTCAGGAAATTCTTCGTCAACTTCGACTCGCAAAACACACAAAGATACAGACATTTACAGAAGTTGTTGGTAAGCAGTAATGTTATGAGTCAACACGGTTATCGACAATTTTACATTAGCATTAACTTTTACAAAATTAACACCATGTAAAAGTAATCGCTTCTAGAAAATTCTAACTAAAATGTAGTAAAATCGCAAGAAAGAAATAACAATACAAAAAATTGTGATTGTTATATTGCTAATTTACAAATTAGATAACAGATGCTTGTCAAACACTCGTCTTGAAACAGATTTATAGGAAAAGGAGATGAGTGAAAGAGATAATACATAAATACAGAGTGCTATTTCTTTTAGTAGGTTATCATATTGACGTACAATAGGAAAATATTGTAAATTTGTTCGGATACATGCAATCATATGCAATGCTTGTTGTGGTCACGAGCTAAAACAAAAGATTTAAAGGTAGGTAGGCATTTAATATTAATAAAGTTTATTGCTAAACTTTTAAGTAAAGTGATAAATTAGTAACTATTATAACCAAAAAAAATGTCTGATGAAATGATTCGTAAAAATATTTTTTGTGTTATTTACGTATTCGGACATTTTTCTCAAGAGTGGTCACAGGCGATTGGTGCACTTGGCGGACTTTGGAGGAGTACAAGAAAAAAAATAAAAATATTCAATATGGCGACAAATCGTACGACGTGAACTGTCAGCTGTGCTAATTTTTGTTTCTTTGTGTTTATTACGCATTTTAAAATGTTATGATTGAAAAAAATATGCCATAATGGGTGTGAAGGACTCAAAACCAAGTTTCATAACTTATGAGGATGCTGTGAAACGAGGTAGATGATGTTCAAATTGTGTTACAAGTGCGTTGTAGATAGTACGAATATCAGCTTATTGTTTTATTTGCAGTGCCTGATAGTGAGGTCAGGCGTATACGCGAAGCATTCAAGAGCTGTGCTGGTGCGAACGGGGCCTCTTTGAGTTTGGAAGCTTTCGTCCATGAAGTGCTTTGTGATGGAGTACCATACGAGGTTGCAGAATGGTTGTACCAAGCCTGCGGGGGTACCAAGCGCGGAATACCCTTCAAGGAGCTTCTCTGTGGCATCGTCGTCCTCACGAAAGGCAACCTAGAAGAGAAAATCAAGTAAGAATTCGTTACATATATCAATATCAGCATGTAAACATGATTGGGTTTGTAACAAATATCTTGTGGCAGGTTCTTGTGGACGCTGTATGTGAACAATCAAAATGATAACGGCACGTACATATACAAAAGAGATTTCGCTCGTGCTCTGCACTTGGAGAACACATCTCTACCAGTCACTGAAGTACAAAGGAGTGCTGAGATCCTTACATCACTGTTTGGTCCGGGTGAAAAGGTGACATTCGAGCAGTTCAGATCATGGCTCCTGATGCATAAGGATGCTACCGTTTTGTCAAAATGGCTCTTGGCGGACATAGCGAATCCTGTTCAAGAATTGGAGACACCAACCTTCTACCAAAGCTTGGCTGGGGTCACCCATTTAGAAGAGAGAGTAAGTAATTCATTTTATTGTATATCTATAAAGTACCTATAATACTTATTTTATGACAGGTAGGTAATTTTTATTAGATATGCAAGTTTTTATAACACACTATCAGCAGTTTATTAGTATCTATCCCCTTATGTGTATATGTTATATCCTGTTAGAAATCTGTTAACACAATTTCTTATCAGTGTTTCTTTGAAATACATGAAATGGCACCTATACAATATTAGAATTTGCTAGAACAATTTATTGTGCCTTTGTTTCTATTGTTGTTGTACTTATTGGAAAGTCCTTGAACTTCTATTTGTGTCTGTTACACACATAGTAATGGAAACTTGTTATCTCGAGTGTGAATAAGAAATAGACTTTAGTTTATTAGCGAGTTGTTTACAGCCATTTAACATTTTCTGAAAGTGTTATCACTAATCATGTCATTGTTTGATTCATAGTTAGTAGGTAGTAATTTTCAACAATTCTAAATCAGGTTGCTAACAGGTATTTATTTTTATAAGTTACATAAACATTATAATTGTGAACAAATTCACACAGCACCTTCTAGCCCCAAACTAAGCAAAGCTTGTGCTATGGGTGCTAAATGGTTTACTACTTATATACTTTTTTAAATACATACTTATTATACATAGAACACCTAGACCCATAACAGAAATAAATCAAAATTAATCATTTTTAAATTTTTGCCCGGCCGGAATCAGACCCTCTTGCGTGGCTAACTGGCATGTTGACCACTGAACCACTCAGGTCGTCAGGATTATGAACCCTTACAGGCACTGCAATTATTGCAGGTATTTCTCATCAAGTGAGGCTTGGTAACAATATTGGATGCAAGGCTTTATTAATCAAATATTTTATGATATTTTTATTTTCTCAATGAAATTGGTGATATCTTGAATAAACGTCAGGTCAGGAGTACCCTATTGTGGAAGAAG
This sequence comes from Blastobasis lacticolella, assembly GCA_905147135.1. Lineage (NCBI taxonomy): Eukaryota > Metazoa > Arthropoda > Insecta > Lepidoptera > Blastobasidae > Blastobasis > Blastobasis lacticolella. The sequence continues at coordinate 15,477,416 of LR990056.1, forward strand.
CAAGAGATTTGTTGGGATCATAGCATGTTGATGTGGTCTCTGCTTACCCCTATGGGAAAAGCCTGGGATACTGTTTTCACTAGTTCAGTAGTTTCAAAGACAGACATGGTTGTAGGTCTCTGTTTTTTTATTATCCATCTTTCCATTTTGTGGTCCATATACCTGTTTGTTTACATTAACATAAAAAAGAATACATATAAGTAGTAGCATTAAAATCAAATGTATAGATACACTTTGGGTTATCTCTGATTTCCTATTTTATCACCAGATTGTTACCTAATCTAATTTGAACATCTTCTAATTAAGTCTTCACCAGTCGGAACGATACAATAATGAAATTCTACTTTCCTAATTATTTTATAACAATGATCAGATTATCTTAATAATTAAAAACACAGTTTTATTATAATCGTATGTTGTCATAATTTATCTAGAATTGTTACAAAATAAATTTATGCAAGCTATTACTGGCAGGTAATCCTCAGATAAAATTTATCTGTCCATAAAAGTTATATACTACCAAATGAAAACAAACTATGATTCTTCATTTTATATGAAGTAATCATACAATTTAATTTTAGTTGCGTAACAACTTATCAGACTTTCATTTCTGAGGACTGAAAAATCGGCCCTAAGAGAAATACTCGTATATGCTAAGTTAGTGTTGCTAGACATCCTTAATTTTTTTGGCTTTTAAATGTTTTTTTGCTTTACCATTTTATGCAGTGCATATGTAATGATTCCCCTGGTCGTCATGCGAATGCAATTCGAAACTTGTGAGTATTCAATTATCTCACAGGATATAATAAGATCACGATAAGTCTGAATCGCTTTTTAAAAATCCTATTACACTAAATTTTTTCAGATTTGTAAGTATGCTTAGCATATATTGGAAAAAGGCTGTCATAATGTGGGATAACTCCCGCAAACCTAGCAATAAGCCAAATTTAACGGAAATAATAAAAGAACACAACTTACACTGAGAAAAATTACATAAACATATATTGACAAACATGTGCATTTGTGTTCAATTGTTTCTGTAATTAAGAACACGTGTGTTTGTTTATTGCATTCACGATAACTTGAGTAGTACGTACATTACGTACAAGGAAAACGTAATGCATATTATTATATCCTACATTCCTATGCTGTCCTAATTTGGAGTCCCGTTGTCTCGGACGCACTAATTAAGGAATGAAATGCATTGCCTATGAGTGTGTTTACCGAACAGTATAGACTAGAAGAGACTGATACAATGTCTAGATTCTAGACACCTTCAAGGCGATATACTGTTTTGGATGGGCAAGCGCCATCTTCGGCCGCATCGTCGCTGACCACTAGGCGAAGTGGCGGTCAAATGCTTGGGGCTATCATCAATAGTCTGCAGGCCTTACTAGACTTGAGCCTCCTCCACGTGAATCGAGGTTTTTGCTATGTTATCTACCCGTGTCGGTCTAATAGAATCATCATAATCTGAGTAGTCAATCCCGGCTTCTGGGAGGATATGCTTTCCTGCTGTTTTTCCTCCACTTCGTCCAGTCTTTACGATCCTCACGTCGTTAGCCGTTTTTTTCTCGAATCCATTGCATCCTGGCCCTCGCGCAGGATCTCTTTCCTGATACCCCCTATTTCCCACGTATCCCTGGCTAACGCAGCAAATGACCAAACCAGCGCATTTGAGGTTATTCATGCTTCTCCGAAATTCTCAAGCCAAGACTACCACGGATGTACTCGTTACGGTCTCGGCGAGTCGATGATTATTCTTACCTCTTACTTTATTTGTTTCCACTGCGTCATCATGGTGACAATGGCAAACCCGATGTGTACGAGGGTCCGTTACTAGAACTCGTCTTCAGCACGAAGGCGGACTGATGATATTTCGTCCCATTCTCGGCAAAGAGCGATCTTTAAGACATCGACAGTCTCATATTGTTTAGCTAAACAATATTGGTAGTATGCAATATGATATTAGCCTTACGTTTTCAATTGGTAACGCTTCTGTATCATCACACAACACTGTATGTGTGTATAGTGACAACCATGAAAGTATAAAAATCTAAAGACGTTCTTCGTCGGCAGGTCTAGCCGCCACATAGATATGATTTACTTAGAATGCCTTGTGTTATCTATACTAATATTATAAAGAGGAAAGATTTCATTGTTTGTCGGTTTGTTTGTTTGTTATGCTTAAACTTAAGACTTAACCGATTTTAAACATTCTTTCACATTTATCAGCAGGTAACATAAGCCATATTTTATCTTCAAAAAATCAGAGTTCTATAGAAAAATTGCAATAATATAACCCAAGGTATTGTTCGCGTATAATTTCAGAACGGCTTCATCAATTTAACTACTTAATTTTTTTTTTTTTGTATTTGTAATTGTCAGGGCAAGGTTTGTATGTAAAGCCTCGATTACACACATCCTAATTCAGGCCCCTAGATAAGAATCCCAGATTAGGACATTATGATTACACTGCCCCTACATAGAAATCCTACATCAGCCAAGGCCGGACACGTCCTAATCGGGGTCCTTATCTAGGTGCCTCAATTTGGGTATGTGTAATCGATCCCGAGGTAAGAAAAACGGGAGGTGAGGGTAGGATAGGTATAGGTTAGGGTAGGGGTAGAACGCCACGTGAACGACATAGCACCGGATCCACAATTAAATAATAATAAGAATACACAGTTTGGCCGTGTGGTGACCGGCAGAGTAGAATAGCACCAACCCCTTACGCTCATGGGTGTCGTACAAGGCGACTAATGTTTTCGAGGCAAAAGATCAAAGTCTCCGTAGTCTGAAAAATGGGCAGCAGCATTTTCCATTGTTATATTTAAACACTGCGATCTCCAACCCGCCTGCCAAGCGTGGAGATTATGGCAATAACCTCCCCTTTCGTGGGAGAGGCTCTAAGTCCTGCAGTGGACTGTTACGGGCTGTGATGATGAAGAATACACAGTAGCAACCCTAAGTGGTAGCTAGAACGCTACGCGAACGATGTCTCGCCGGAGCCACTATTAAACAGTAAATATAAGAATACACAACATAAGTGGTAGCTGCAATCGAACCGTGCCCATTATGCAAGGGAGGATTATCGAGCGTTCAACGTCACATCAATCGGTTGTTGGCACACATTGGTGATAACACAGATAACTTAGGGGCCGGGGCATATTGGTCTTATAGGTTTGATACATACATACATACATGAAGCTCACGCCTGTGTCCCACAGGTGGGGTAGGCAGAGACTATGGACCGCCACTTTGCTTTATCCTGACACAATTCCCTAGCTTCGCATATATCCACAACTCTTTTCATAGGTTTGATAGACGTATTAATAAAAAAAAAATCAGAAATAACCTAACCAACTGATGTAGGAAACCCACCAAATTACTTAATTACTTACATACATAATGTCACGCCTCTTTCCCACAGGGGTAGGCCTAGAAATATCTTCTATATTCACCAAAACAGGCTGCTACATAACCCACATGCGGCTCTAGAAATAGCAATGTCTCGAAACAATATAACGAAAAACTAAATAAAAAGGCAGCCCAACGCTGGAAATGCACGCCTTACAAACTCTGAAACACCTTTAGAAGATCCTCTGATGGTTTGCGAACCGATCGCGATTGCCCATTCCATAGATACCACAACATACTCGTATGGTATACGGGTATATCAATAAAATGTAACTGCTATATCTGTGTGTATCGCACCTTAGCGTATCGAGTCTAGGGAGCGACACTGACCGAATTAGGGCGACATAGATTCATGATGTGCGTTTAAACTGTTTTGAAAATACGCAGCCGTTGTTACAATTGCTTTGTTTGTTATGGCGATCGTATTTGGGAAGTTGTTACAGTAGGTATTACGGTATTCTGTAGTATTTAGTAGATATTCTGTGGTATTTAGTACCTGGGTCGGTAACTTTATTGGAAAATCATAATATTCACAATGTAACTTGAACGAGATCTGTCTGGGCATATCGTTTTGCCCCGAGTTGACGGCGCTTTAAGACAATCCTAACCTAAATATCCTCTGCGCTTTGAGACAAACACTAAGAGTCAATTAAACTTTGCACTCTCACTTTGGCTTTCATTGATCGCGGCCTCCACGAAGCGAGAATCCTAATCTGATAAAGGCTTTAGCTGTCGCGCGTTTGTTCATATCTCCCTTCAGACCATATTACATCTGTCGACAAGAGGAGTGCACGTAAATCACTGGAGAGTCCATGAAGAGGCGAGCACGAGCGACCACCAGCTGATCACATTTGCAGTGGGGAGTGGGCATCCAGCCCCGCGAGTCAGCGACGCAGAGCCAGACGGGGAGCCGAAGAGGTTCAGGGATCGGGGAGTGGACTGGGGTCGTTTCCAGGGCACGCTACAAGCGCGTGTGGGTAGGTTAGACCTACGTAAACCTGCGGAGCAAGCATGTGCCGAGTATACCGCGGCCCTTGTTCGTACAGCCGCGGAGTGTTTGGGGGTAAAGCGGGATAGACCGCAAACCGGCTACGAGTGGTGGTCCGGGGAACTGGATGCGCTGAGGAGGCAACATAACCGGGCTAGGAGAGCGTGGCAGGAGAGTAGGCGTACGGGGATGATGGAGGAGGAGTATAGGGCTCGCTTTCACGTTGAACGCGCCAAGTACCGAAGGGCCATGCGGGAGGCTGAATCCGACCACTTCCGGCAACTAGCAAACAGTGGGAACAACGATCCTTGGGGGATGGCGTACAGAGCCGCTTGCGGTCGTGTGCGCCCGCCCGCAAATGTCGTGAACGGAATGAAGCTTGCAGACGGTTACGCCGGGGACGCCGGTTCGGCGTTAAGCGGTGTGCTAAAGGTGATGTGTCCGGATGACGCACCAGCGACGGACTCTGAATATCACAGGGGGGTTAGGCTAGCAGCATCTTGCCTACCATCTGGCCGGAACTCTGAACCACTGAACGGATTAGCGATAGGCCGCATCGTGAAGGACTTACCGAACAAGGCCCCGGGGGTGGACGGGATCACCGCGCGCATTATAAAAGCGGCTTGGAAGGTATCCGCCGCCGAGATCACTGAGCTCATGGCGAAGTGTGTGCGGGAAGGAGTCTTTCCAAGTGTATGGAAAGTAGGTAGGTTGGTAGTCCTTCCGAAGGGGAACGGGAAGGCTTTGACTGACCCCAAAGCCTATAGACCCGTGACCCTCCTTCCTGTTTTTGGGAAGGTGCTCGAAAGAGTGATGTGTGAGTGTACGCCCGGTCTATACTCTCGCATATCCGACGGCCAGCATGGGTTTGTAAGGGGGCGTTCTACAGTAACGGCGCTTAACGCTGTGCTGCAGGTAGTACGGACGTCTTGCTGCAAGTACGTCCAGGCGATCATGCTGGACATCTCCGGGGCGTTTGACAACGCATGGTGGCCAATGATACTACTGAAACTCAAACAGGGGGGGTGTCCACCCAACATGTATAGGATGTTCTCGTCGTATTTCTGCGACAGACATGTAGGTATGTGGGCGGGGGGGTTGTGTGCGCTTAAAAATTCGACAATGGGGTGTCCTCAGGGCTCGGTCCTGGGGCCCGCATTGTGGAATCTACTAATGGACGACCTGCTACGCCTTCCCTTTCCGGAGGGCGTGCGGGCCGTCGCCTACGTTGACGACGTGACGCTTCTGATAGAGGCGAACTCCAGGGCGGAAATCGAACGGCATGGGGCTGAGGCCCTACGTCTGGTGACAGAATGGGGCCTCAGAAACAGGTTGGCCTTCGCTCCGGCGAAGAGCGCAAAGATTACTCTAAAGGGAAAGTTTAAGAGACCACCTGTGCTACGCCTAGGAGGGCAATCGATCAGGAGTGTCTCGACCGTCAAGGTATTGGGGGTGACGCTGGACGAATCGCACTCGTTCGCGGCCCACGCGCAGGATATTGGGGAGAGGGCGGCAAGATGCTTTGGGAAAATGACTAGGGTATCTACTTCGTCTTGGGGGATTAAATATAGAGCGCTCCGAATACTGTACTTTGGTACGTTCGTTGCTACGGTGACGTACGCGGCCTCTGTATGGTGCAGTAGGATCGGGTTCTATGTGGTGAAGAGCCGTCTGCTCAGAACTCAGCGCCCGGCACTGATCCTTCTCACGAAGGCGTACCGTACCACAAGTACTGCCGCTCTGGCGGTGCTTGCTGGTGTCCTGCCTGCGGACCTGAAGGTGGGGCGGATGGGAAAGGTGGAAGCGGGCCGTACCGGGTTGGACGGAAGGGCAGTGATCGAGCTCAAGAAAACTGCCCATGATGAGGCGGTAGACGCCTGGCAGGAGCGCTGGGATGCCGAGGAGAAGGGTGCGGATCTCAAGCGCTTCTTCCCGTGCGTCCGCGGTAGACTAGGGGCCACGTGGGTGGAGCCCGATTATGTTGTTTCCCAGATGCTGTCCGGTCATGGCGCATTTAGAGCGCGATTATGGGCATTTCATCTGAACGACTGTGCAGAGTGTTTATGCGGGGAGGCATTGGAGACTAGGGACCACATTTTGTGGGAATGCGAGAGGTACCAACAGGAGCGCAGCATCATGCTTGCTGGGTTAGAGCGGAAGGAAGTGGGTCCGGTCTACTTCACGGACCTTGTGTCCTCAGAGGCGAACTTCGCAAGGTTGAGAGAGTTTGCGTACGCATGGCACCGCGTGAGGAGAATGGAGGAGGAATAGGAGCAGAAGAAGAGATGGAGGAGGGAGCGAACGAGTATGGCAGCTGGCCGACGGAGCAGGAGTGTGTATTGTGACGTCAGCCCGCTAAGGGAGAGTGCATATGGAACAACTGGATTTGTGGGTGTCAAGAAGTGCGCACGCCCAAAGAGCCATCGGCAAGTAAGCGTGCACATCACCCGTGATTAGGTCTGACGCGGTCCGTATGACCGAGAGGTCGATAGGACCCTGGGTGGAGGTGGGTTTAGACCATATTACATTTACATAGAAGTCTTTCCGTAACTCTTTTCTAAGCGAGCGATTGGACACTGAGAGCTTGATGCTTTTGCTCTCTTGGTACTGGGCTAGGTATGCGTCATCTCACCAACCGGCTTCAGCTGAAAATCAGCGTCGCAGCCTCGGCTGTGGTAATATCCTGAGCTGGAAGCGTTTACGCATTTTATTACTCAGTATACCTGTTTACTATAAGTCAACAATGTAAATATCGAATAAATGATTATTCTACTCTATTCTAAATGATTCACCATACCCCTATCCTCCCGCCAGGATATCACCGCTTACTCACACCCCGTTCTTCCTACCAGGACATCATCGAACTAGAGAAGTACTTCTGGTCGCTCCGCAACTCTTCACCAAGCGGGCAACTCGATGCCGAGACCCTGACTCCACTCCTTTCGCCACCATTGCCTCGTGCCGCCGCAGCGGGCGCGGTTCTGGCCTTCGACGAGAACCGGGACGGCCATGTGGACTTCAAGGAGCTGTGCTGTGGACTCAGCGCGGCGTGCAGGGGACCGAGGGCGGAGAGGCTCAAGTGTGAGTGGATGTTTGTTTTATAATAACGCTCGGAGAAGTTTTTAATAGAGCAACAAGGCACAAAAATCGAATATATTTACCGCAAATGCGTCTGAATGTTCACCGCAATAACTCCTTCTATATGGCAATTCGTGTATGCAATAGTCTACCAGCGAGTATTAAGGACTGCCCGTATAATAAATTTAAAAGTACCTTAATAGTGTGGCTTCTAGTCAAATGCTTTTACTCTATAAAAGAAATGTTAAATCAGTAAAGCTTTAGTACCGACTTAATAAAGGAAAACTATGTTTATATGCCATTGTTGGCTGAACATATGGTACATTAATGTAAAAACCATGTTATTCTGTAACTATTATTGCAAATAAAAAATTCTGATTTTGATACTCAAATAGGACTCAAACTTAAATAGGACTCATCCTTACCTATGAAATTTTCGTTATTTTTTCGCAATTACAAATTTACTCAAATATTTTTAAATTGTACACAACATATTGAAATTAATACTTGATTTAGAGTATATTTCGATTTTTTTCTCAGGTTTTTATAAGGGTTTGTAATTACCCCTTTTTATTTGTCGTCAGCTTTACCTCTTTAACCAGATGTAATTTTATGAAAAGATGATTTTATGCAAAGCGTAATGGTATGCACCAGTTAGCTTAATGTTGTCCGATAAACTTTCATCGTTATCGGATTGGCTTATTCCAAGTAATTTAGTTTGGTTTTTCCAAATATTGCGATCCTAATAGGCCAAACACATTTTTTTTATACCACTACCAGCCCCGGTTTCGCACAGAATTTTCTCGTCTTTTCTTATCTATAAGCATGTATTATACATGAAAATCTTACGGAAAATTTTTTCTAACTGATAGTGAAATCATCATCATCCTGGCGTTAAAACCCGCTCTCGCGCGGCTCGCTAGGATCTTCCATGTATCTGATTGTGAAAACCGCATCAAAATCCATTGCGTCGTTTAGGAAGAATCGGCGGAAATACGTGAAAGCTACTATAATTTATACTATGTAAACGGGCAAACGAGGGTACTTCCGGTCTAATGGTGAGCAGATAAGATAAGATAAGATAATATTTATTAATAACACTGGTTACAAGTCAAAAACAATTTGCATAGAACGAATTTCCATTACATTAATCAATTTCGCATTAACAAAATATTAATTCCAATATGTCACAACATAAAATAAAATAATTGCAACGATATTAATGTCACTAATATGAAATTTGTAAATATAAATGTCAATATATCAATTTGTAGATGTATATTAAATGTCATTATATTCGGGCAATTTCAATAATTCGTCAAACTCATAGAAGAGTTCAGTATGGAGCCAGTTTTGTAGCTTATTTTTAAAACTGTTAAGGGAGGCTGCATTTCTGATAGCACTCGGCAAACGGTTAAACACGCTTGGACCTAAAAGCATAAACGGACCGTTACCATAACCTACCGTAGCCAAGATATAACCAGCGTGTTTCCAAATGTGTAAATGTATTACTTGCTTGTACGTAAAACCAGTTAGGTCACCTTCTACGTGATGCCATTGCAAATGATCTACTTAATGCTATAGGGAAACAAACCAGTGAAATAACGCAGCTGTAGTTGAGGATATAACAGGGATAAAATTCGTGCTATAGACGTCAGCATTGATGCGGTATGCCATCATCGGTTCACCTACAAATGCCCCACTTTTGATACGCATACTTCCGCACGCGTGACTTGACCGAGTCTGGAACGAGTACATCAGGGCAGCCTTGGCGTGAGAAACGTTACGGATTAGCTTGAAGAGCCTCGCCTGCGCTTGTTAGATCACGCGCTGCGTACGCCCCAGTTTTACGTGGGAAATAGATGCCCAAACCTACCGGTATCAGGAAAGATCTGATTCGGACGCAAGAGCCAAAGACCGGGCAAAGTGGAGAAGCGGGGATCGACCGCTCGAATGATGAAAATCTTGGTTAGATTAGAAGCAGTCTGGCCTGCCCGCGTAGCATGACGGGTTTTGACATCCAAGATACTTAAGTTTATGTCTCATACGCAAATCGAAAGAGCTTATCTAATGCTGTCCTAGATCTACAAATTTTGCTAAACCTAGATCTACTTTGCTTATCTTCATATTTTACACACATCTTCGAATCTCCTAACAGACATATATCGGAAAACCAATGACAAATTCTACATAATATTCTGAAATATTTCCTAAACTGTTGAACCGATTTTACAGAAACAAAGCTATTAACCATGTCGATGGCCATCAGGTGGCCCGCATGCCTGTTTGTCTGCCTGATAACAAAAAAAAAAGAAGATTAAAGTGGCTTTCAAATAAAAAGAGCCGCATCGAAATCTGTCCACTACAACAGACAGTAAATGTCTCTGTGTTTCTGTGTATCCCATGCGTGTCTCTCTGTGGCATCGTAGCTAACCTACGGATATACACTCTCACACGGTTATTTGAAAGCTAGTTTATTCGAGGTGGTACCTAGCTTTGTTTGATCAAAGTCGTTTCCAAATTTTAAGAAAAAAAACTATATTTTATAGTGTTGGTAGTAACGTTTACTGTAAACGACTTTTTACAAAGAATTTATCGGATCTCTTACCGCGTATCACTCGATTCATTCGAAAATGTTTAGGCTAGTGCAGTGGACTCTACTGCTACTGAATAGAGTACATTTTGCAAGTACAGTACACAGTGCAGTAGTAGCACAGTACTTGGATGGGATACCGGCCTGCGTCACCCGCATACGTACGTACACAAGGCGAGCGAAACCTCGAAATTAATAATAAAATGCCAATCTGTATAAATGGCATTCTTATCCTTTACGTCAACGATTATTGTCTATTGTGTACGCTGTTTAGGGTTCCCCTGCCCTCAGTAGATTGAAAACGGAACCCTATGGAGCTTCGGCTTTCTGTCCTTCACAGGGCCCTAGCTTTCAACTAGTAACAGACGTTTCGTTTTGGCAGGAGCCGACCAACCGTCAGTTGCAGTTGATACTAATCCTTACGCAGTATAAATAAATTAGCTTTTGGGTGCGGCGGACGTGGTCGGACGTCCGACCATGGTCGGCTCGCCCGCGCATCCCATTTAATCCAAAAGCGACTTTATTTTTTTACCTCATAAGAATTAGTATCGACTACAATTAATTAACGGTTACTAGTATTCGAACCGTCGTAATCAACCTTACTTGTCGCCATGTCTAGTCGCCATTCAAGAAAGTTGTTTTTCTTTTTGGATTATTAGCGTTCATTTGTTTTCTATCTATACTAAAGAGGAAATATTTGTTCTTTTGACGGTTTGTTTGTTTGTAATGGATAAATTCAAAAACAACTTAACTTATTTTAATTATCACTTATAGAAAGCTACATCATCAGCGAGTAACAGTCTATATCTTAACATAAAATTTCAAGTTTGCGTTATTTTTAGGACAAGAATTGTATGCAAGAAAAGAAGGGTAGGGAGTACGGGAGTAGGGTAGAGTACGGTAGGATAACTTTAGGGAAGGGGTAGGCGCCCCGCGTATGAACTCAAGCCGGGCCTACTAGTTGTAAATAAAATAGTCAAAACAGTGGAAATACTAAACTGGTCAAGTAATCAGAACTTATCACAAGTCACGTGATAGCTCTTTGTTCGTTCTAGAATTTATATAATTCAAATCGCTACACAGCATAAACATGATTACGTAGTAGGTAGTGAACTATACACAATATTAAAGAAATAAAGTACAATTACTAATAAGAACTACTACTGGTTAATGAGAAAATATTGTATACTTTAACAATTATTTCGACTACACAGAAAACGCGCCGTAACAGTCCAATAACAATAATAAGTAACGACCAGTATCGACTGGGGTTGTGACTTCGTGAATCATAAGTCAAATTAGACTTAGTATTGGACTGTGTACTCCATTTTATAACTACCATAATACTTAATCTAATCGGTTCGGAACTGCTGCTGTGTGGCACTTCCTGCCAACAAAGGGCATGCAGCCAATTTTGTGTTAACCGTAACGAATCCGTAATAGAGTAATAAAGGAACGTGATGGAGTAAAAGAGGATGTAATTAGACTAGGATAGAGGAGGGAATGCTGGAAAAGTTATACATTAACCCGCCTCCACCCAGGGTCCTATCGACCTCTCGGTCATACGGACCACGACCTAATCACGGGTGATGCGCACGCTTACTTGCCAGCGGCTCTTTGGGCGTGCGCACTTCTTGACACCCACAAATCCAGTTGTCCTTAAGCACTATCTATGCAATAAAGTGTTCATTCATTCGTTCATTCACTCTCCCTTAACGTGATGTTGTATATGTAACTTCGGAACCCTTCATAAGCGAGCCCGACTCGTCCTTGACTGATTTTTTTGTTGTTATCGAAGTTGTTTACTTCACACCTCGCTGTTAGATAAACACAATGGGGCACCTTACTTACACGTGATTAATCTTTCACCTGTTAGGCAAAAGTACGGTTAACGAGTTCAGGGGGCGGCCATTTATTATGTGGGACTAGGTGATATGCTAATTTTTTTTTACGCTACTCAGTGTCTGTCACGTTCAGTATTAAGCCTCCTTTCTTCTATCGTAGATCTTAGGGTGAATAGGCTAATGAAAAAAAATTGCGAACTTAGTGCGGAGGGCACTCCTGACTTACGTGCTTCAGGACCGTAGCTTCTTGACTTATGTGTGCCAGAACCGTAGCTTGTAACACGTAACAGTATCTGCCTACCGCTGTGACTTAAGCGCGAGAGTGTTGTATGTGCTGTACAGGTAAACTGAAATTGATAATACAAAGAGGTAGCGTATGATAACGATAACAAAGAACATTTACTATGGCACCAACTCTAAAATTGTGAAAAAGAAATCGGCTATTTAAAAAAGAAAAAGAAAAAAAAGCTAAAATTTGTATGAAACAGCACTTTTTTTTATTTCAGAGTTGGTGCCTTAGTAAAGGTTGTATATGTTGTTATCACGAGTACATGCATACGGCACCTGTACAACACGCCTCACGTAATGCATGGACGTCCCCATGCGAAGGCACGATCCAAAGATAACGCCCACAGTCACGTCTGCGCATTTATATCACCTGTATATAAATGCAAATTGTTTTTCTTATCTTTACTGTCCTTTTGCACGTTTGTACTTACAAACGAACGGTTGTACACAAAGATCAAATAAATTTTTTTTTCCATTTGCAACCTGTAACTACTGCATAACCTGTGTACCACGAATGAATGAATTGAATTGAATTGTAGCTTTTATCGCGCGTTCTATATGATCAGTCAGAGTATGTGTCAAGAGTTATCAAACGAGCCCAAACTCGATGGGTTTACCATGCGTAGTTCAGGAGTTCCTATGGCTAGCTTCCGTCTCCATCGTCAGATCATGGTTTCGATGGTATCATAACATTGTATTGAGTGTGCTAAATTTCAGCTCAATCGGAAACAGATTTTGATGATGTTTTCTTTATTTGAGAGCCAGTTTTATAGTTTAATGTCGCTTTATTTAAAATCGGTTGAGCAATTAGGGAAATATTTATTTGCGTTTTTGGGGGTTATATTGTACATAAAACAATGTTACATCGTTAGAACTTAAACATAGTTTACAAAGGCGAGCTTATCTCTGCAAGAGATCTCTTCCAGCCAACCTGAAAGGTGTGTTTTAGTCATATATCTCTAAAATATACAGCAACACATCAAATTAACCATACGCAGTACGATTTTAATTAATCTTGCAATGCATCGATCTCCAATATGGACGGGTCCGAAGTCCAAACGGGGTACTATGCAGCCGCGTCTACCTATACAAATTCAACCGAGCCACCAATCCAGCTTAGGACTTTCGGTGCAACTTAGGACATTTTGCACTATTTTCTTATCCATCCAGCGTCTAGCATATAGCATATCCAAATCTAGCATTAAATAACAATCAATGCCCGACCTCATTCCGCTGGCCCCTTTTCGCCATCGGGAAACGCGAGCCGCTTTGGTTCAACCTTTTTAATGCGTACGGCGAAGGAATGGAACGCGTTGCCTGCGAGTCCCTGATCATTATAATCTGGACGCCTTCAAGGCTAGAGTGAATAGGCTGTTCCTAGACAGGCATGCTCCATCTTCGGCCGCATCGTCACTTACCAGCAGGTGAGATGGTGGCCAAATGTATGGCTAGCCTTATTTAAAAAAAATGGCTTTCGTACATTAAACATTAAGTTAAGTTAAGGATATTCAATAACAACGGACTGTTTGTCTATACTAATATTATAAAGAGGAAAGGTTTGATTTTTTGTTTGTTTGTTTGTTTGTATTGAATAGGCTTCGAAACTTCTGGACCGATTTCAAAAATTCTTTCACCGTTGGGAATCTACACTATCCCCGGGTGACATAGGCTACCGTGTACCCGTAGTGGTACCCGTGCGAAGCCGGGGCGGCTGCTAGTATTTAAGTATAATAACTAAACAAAACTGAGTGAAAATGAGTGCACATAAGTACTTATTAAATTATCTTAGAAACAAATATGAGCCGTCGCAAGTGGAACAGTGTGGTCTCTGCCTAAACCTACGGGAAGGCGTGAGTGACGTTATGTTTGACGTTATCCTTCCTTACTTTAACTTACGTCAGTCTGTATAATTCACTGACTCGTCCGAAACCACGTAACGGATTTTTGTGCGGTTTTCACCGTCAGTTAGAGAATTTCTCCCGGAAAGTTTATAGGAAAGAAAGGCCAAGAAAATCTGAGCCAAGTCGAGCTGGGTCGCTAGTTACTTAAAGTTGCTTTGCGCGTCTGTATGTCCGCTAACTGCTAAGCCACGTAACATAATTTCACTACCATTTTGAGAATTTCGTCCGTAAGGTCTATACGTATAAAATGCCTTTTGTGTGTCTTTGTGTGGAAAAGTATCTTTTATTAACTAAAAATAATTTTGGAAATCTATAGCAGTCTAGCACTTTTGGCGATGTAATTTGCACCGATCCATGGCACGGTCGGCAACCTTAGTCGTTGCTTAATCACCATTGTGGCATCACAATTCAAGGGCGCACTTGCGTCGGCCTCTGTACGAATCTAATGCAAAACTTCCCTCGCGTAACAACTTCCTTCCTTCACGCGGGAGTTTGACCTAATGACGTTTTGTTTATGTCATTATCAACAGAGGTACAACAGAGACAGCGAGACAACGGTAATGTGTGCGAGAGAGACGGGTGTATATTGCGCAAGGTCGGCGCGGGACGTTGTTTATTTGGCGCGAAACGAAAGTGTTTTGATTGAGATGCAATAGTTTAGGCAAATGATTGGAAATCACTATATTCCAATACTTGTGTCCTAGTAATATAAATAATGTGTCCTAATAAATAAATAATATTTTAACAAAAATGTAGAGTGTAGTTCGCAGTGCTTTAGGGCTATATTTGAATAGAATAACTTTACTGTTACAGTGTAAGTACATATAGGTATTACAAATTATATTTGATATTACAAATTATAACAGCTTGCCCATTTCGAACATGCAATATTTAATTGTAGCAATAATTTAATAAAAAAATTCACATCCATTTAAACAAATACTTATCTTGAAAATAAATCAAAATATGCAATATCAATAACAGATAGATACATAATTAATCAAAAATGTGAAATTCATACAAATTATATCAGGCAACTTTATCATAAAGGATATATCATATCAATGTTATTTCCGATACCTATTCAAATTAAATAATAATATGAGTAGCAATATCAAACTTTTATTTCGTCCAAAATTAGTTATAATGCCTCACGCCTGTAATGCACCTACACTTGTTACATCAGTCAGTTATCTAGCACCCATAACACAAGCTTTGCTTACTTTGGGGCTAGATGGCGCTGTGTGCATTTGTCCACGATTATTATTATTATTATTATCATTCATCATCCGAGCTATCCATCCCGGCTTCTGCCAACTTCGGCTCTTTCTACACTTCGTCCGATATTCGGCACGTAGAAAGCCGTTGCCTCTCGCATCTGACTGTGCGATGTCAATTCGCTTCGTGGGTCTCCCGCGGGACCTCTTCCCTTGTACCGGCAACTTTAGGCATCTAGGTAATAGAAATAGGTTATAATATACACTTGTTAGTCTTGGTACAATGTCTGGTGGACTGCAGATTTCCAAAGTATTAAAACGGACACGGATTGCACCTAATTTAGCTGATATTGACACCCTAAGAGACATAGAACGTCATGTGTTCCGTGCTAACAGACGACATCCATGTAGAGTAGACGGAGTTTTTTTGTCTGTAAATGATCAGTCTCCATTCTCTTTCGTCGTTCACAAATTCTAAGAAACGCCATTCTGTAACAGTAAAATTGTGACTGATGGTGCCATCCTTATTAGCGGCCACCCACGGCGACTTCTGTTACGGTAATTCAAACAGACCGACAGATATCTTAATGTGCTTCTATTTAGATATAGTCGCGATAAGCGAGAATGTAAAGCGGCGTAAATAGAGTATGTATGTGAGTAGAGTCTGGGGTTTTTCGCGCGCTCACAAATGGTGCGAATGGAACGAGCGAGATAGAAGTCATAAACCTATTGCAAAAGCTATCGTAGAGTTAGCGAAAGGGTCCCAGTGGAGAATGTAGAGCGGCGTAAATAGAGTAGGTATGTGAGTAGAGTCTGGGGCTTTTACGGGGTCGGCAACGCGCTGGTGATACCTCTCGTATTGTAAATGTCAAAGCTTACCTTGCTTAAGAAGACGCTGCTTTGCATGTGTGGAGTTACACGGAAAGATTGCGCCCGAAACGCCCACATTCGCGGTTGCCTTGGCGTCTGTGACATCGCAGATATGCTTGAAGAGTGCTGCCTTCGACGGTACGGCTACGTCTTGCGCAGACCGGAAAATCACGTAGGGAACAAATGTCTGGCCATGCCACCCCCGCCAGGCACGGGAAAGGGAGGCCGCCGAGTAGCGATGGCTTAATATCAAGAATGACATGTATGCCAATAAACTCACCACCAGCGATGCCGAAGATGGAGGGACTTGGACGAAGAGGAGTCGGAAGGCGGGTCCGGGCCCTCGCGTGCCGAACCGGGATTTAAGGCTAAGATGATGATGATGAGGCCATTACGCTTGTTTGACACCTTAGTGGTATATATGAAAAACTCGTTACAACCTCCTCCACACAAGGGCAGTAAACGCTGCTGCATATTTTCTGGCGTTCCGAGGCAGCTGTCTTTTTTCGCGAGGCTTGTGAGAGTGCAAGATTTATAACTAACTAGTTTAAGTAAATAAGACACCAAGTTTGGTCGTTTGCCACCATAGTCGTATAAAACCTCACACAATTATTCATGAACTGTTATGAAGAGAGATAAAAATTATATAGGTTTCAATTGGGCGATTTATAGCCGTTTTTGCATGTTATCAGTGGATATCGGTGTCCCTGCTATCTGCAATTATATGAACCAGCAATCAAGTGGAGTGTTTTCAAGCTTACATGTATAGTATAGGTCGATTGGGACATGCTATTTATTTGAGCGAGGAATTATCTTGTTTGAGGAAGAATTAATCTGCGGATTATCGTGTGGCCATATTGTTGGCACCATGTTGTCACTTTCAAATCGAGGTGGTAGGTACAGAGTGCATGGATTGCGAACAATATTGTTTATAATATTAGTATAGTATACAGACGTCGGCCGTAAATAATGTACATCGGCTAATTCGGCTTTGTATAGCATCGTTTCTTTCGTACATGTGTCAGTAAATATATATGCATTTCTTACTGCCGACCAGTGTTAATAGATAGCTAGGCCTACAGCCTACGGCTTACAGGTATTATATTAGGCCCTTACCTATGAAATGGTAAGGGCCTAATATAATACCTAATATAATGGCGTTATGTATTGCGAAAATGACGGAAACAGTAATTTTGATACAAGCTAATTTTTCGATTTGGATGGTAAATTCGATTACAATGAAACTGTAAGTTTAATCAGCCAACATTAAGCTACCAATTAGCTGCATAATTATCATTTTATTGTGATAACTACTGTCTTCATAAAACTATATCTGATAAAGAGGCAAAATTAACGACAACTGAAAAGGGGTATTTTTAGACCCTTATAAAAACTTTTGAAAAATTTGGCCTGAGTGGCGGAGCGGTTAGGGTATCCGACTCGTAAGCAAGAGGTACCGGGCTCGAATCCCGCTGCGGCCATGTATCAATGACTCTTTTCTGAATTATGTACATTAGTTGAACACTAGCCGATGCTCTTACGGTAAGGGAAAACATCGTGATGAAACCTGCACATTCAGGCGGCTGAATGTGAAGCCATGATCCAATCTGGCCAGGCTCCCCTGGTAGCAGGGTCAAGGAGGTCAGATGGCAGTCGCCCACTGTAATTACCTGATCTGCTAAATCCTGGATTATGGTCAAGGCGGACCCTGGGCCCTCGCATGCGAGAGCACAACCGGGACATCAACGCCAAGATGATTATTATTGTAAAAAACGTCAATTTCATTGGTCCCAATATAATAAGACGTCCAATGTATTGTCACCAGCTAGGACTTCCATAGACCAGGGGCCCGACCGCCTTACTCGAACGCTATCGCTTATCACTTGCCATCTCGCGCGCTCACAAATGGTGCGGATGGAACGAGCGAGATAGAAGTCATAAACCTATTGCAAAAGCTATCGTAGAGTTAGCGAAAGGGCCCCAGTGGACAGCAGCGTTTTTTGTCGTATATTTTCAACATTGGCAAGGCGGACCCATGTCCTCGTGTGCGAGGTGATTATTTTTAACACTGTGGTCTTCTCCAACCCGCTTGCCAAGGGTGGAGATTATGGCCATCCCTCAGTGTTGGCTGTTATGAGAAGTTGATGATGATGATAGATGAGATGAGAGAGAGAGATGAGAGTTCTTAGGGCAAATACGGGGTCCATGGTTCACAACCCGGCCAAAACCCATACTGACAATCCGAGATTGTACACTCCCGTCGGATTCGAGAGTCCACAATGCGTTCGAAGAGCTTCATGGTGTGAGACATCACCTTTATACCGCGGTAGTTGGTGCACTCCCGCACTGAACCCTTACCTTTAAAGACTGGGACTCGTGTGCGAGGTGATTATTTTTAACACTGTGGTCTTTGTCCAACCCGCTTGCCAAGAGTGGAGATTATTTCTATCCCTCAGTGTTGTATAGGAGACTCATATCTAGCAGTGGGCTGTTATGAGCAGTTGATGATGATGATAGATGGATCATTCCTGCGGCGTTATTCAATATATAATTATATTTATTTCATCACGACTAAATGACATACAAACCTTAATTTTTCGCGTAGTAGAGTGTAATTTATTTCCTTCTAAACACTGTACATTAGACATTTCCTCAATTTGTTACGTAGGTTATTAAGGTAATATACATAGAGGGAAATCCTCAAAGGTAAACCCAATTTCGTATAACCATGTGTCATTGTCTTACTTTCCTAATAATTTTGTTTTAGTTTTGATTGAAATTGTTTTTGTCAGCTTACAATAATTTACCTGTCGGTTTACAGTTTTTGGACCTATGAAATGACCCGGTTGTGCACTCACGAGGGCCCGGGGTCTGCCTTGACCAGGATCCATGATTTGGTACTCCGGGTAATTACAGTAGAGAGACTGCATCTGACCTCTGTAACCCTGTTAACGTTAACCTGACCAAATCGGATCATGGTTACACATTCAGTCAAATTGGATGGTTACCTACATATTCCCTCAAAGTTACAGTAACATTTAATCTAAAGTCATCCTGCACTTTCAGGCGACTGAATGTCTAACAATGATCCGATCTCACGGAGGTCAGGTGGCACTCGCTCCACTGCAAGTATCTGATCTGTCAAATCCTTGATCATGGCCAAGGCGGACCCCGGGTCCTAGCGCGCGAGACCACAACCGGGACACATTAATGTCAAGATGACATAATGTAATTTTTATTCGAAAGAGTAACAAACATCTACCATGTTGACTGTTTCGGACAGATTGGTAGTAGGAATTTTTTATTTAACAGCTCATTTATTTACAGTAGTATGTCTCATGTACCTACAATTATGTTACCACGACACTCGCTATCGGTCACGATTCGTTCCAATTGTTGTAAAATGTTATATAATAATGCAAGCAACAATGTTGCAAAGTAACTGTTGTTGACATCACCCATTAGTTATGTTATTGCATGTCATTGCAACGTTCTAAGAGTCTTTTGTTACGCTCGATAATGTCCGCGAAGTGTATGGAATGGGGTGTGACTTTTTGTCTCCTTGGATCATTTATATAGCGTGTAAATAATAATAAATATACTTATACAATTCCCACGGCACCACCTGGCCTTAAATTAAGCAAAGCTTGAGGTATGGGTGCTAGATAACTGATAAACTACTTATACATATACTTTTTAATACATACATATTTTACATATAATACCCAGATTCGTAACAGAAACTAAACTTCATCAGTTCAATTTCTGCTCGGCCTGGAATCGAACCTAGGACCTGTGCGTGGCAGACCGGCATGTTAACCACTGATGGTTCAGTGGTCAGGTCATCAAAGTATGACCAAAGTATTATTACATTATTTTAAGAGAGGTAGGGCATAGCGGGGTATCCCGTTCTAATTGGAGCCGCCCGACTGGGGAAATACCACCTTACAGAATACCGCAGCTAAACAATATTCTTTTAAATAGTATTGTGTTTCTGCCGGTGAGTAAGGTTTCCATGGAGTGGGAATTTGGGGAACCGTGGCTTTGGCAGTAGAGGGACATTTGCCTTTTTGCTGCCAGACTAACGTGTTATTGGGCAACGCATTGGCGATACTCTCGGTGTTACTAATGTCTATAGGCAGTGGTGACCACTTTCAATCAGGTGGTCCGCTTGCCTGTTTGCCTACTGTATGGCATAATATAAAATAAAAAATTATATGCTTGTATTTTATACATATACCTTCCGGAAGAAATTCTCTAAATAATAGTGAAAATCTCATCAATATGGTTTGCGTGGTGTAGGAGTTAGCGAATATACAGAAACACAGACAGACAGATGCGGCAAGCGGCTTTATTTTATACTATGGAAGAATTTAATTTACACTACATCTAAATTCTATTCTATTTAATTATTTCGAATATCTTATATCTGCCGCCAAACAGCAGCGCTTGGTTGAAGTGCTCCGGTTTCAACGATAGGGAACAGACGTGCACATGACGCATGCCAACGTTCTTATTAAGTCTGTACATGCGATAAATATCATGATAAATTTAAAAAGACATTAAGTGTGTCTAAGAAACTAGCGCTTCGGCGGCAATCTATTAACGTTTCGTTAACAAACCAATGCAAAGTGAGGATGACTGTCAAATTTTAAATCGCATTTCGCAGATTAGCTATTCGTTTAACAAAAAATCAGAGCCGCTATTATTAATATTCAATCAGTTACAGATATTTATTTAAGTACCTACATGTATTTAGGTTGTTGATAACTTGTACGAAAGGAAACTAGACAAAGTATATAATACTAACCATACTTCCTATAGGCTCTTCAGGCTTGACAGAGTCTTACCACATTATATTGTACTATGTTGAATATGTCGTAATTTTCCTTCCTCTCCCACACATGGTATCTCCTGTCTGCGCTAGGGTAGGGGTAGGGTAGGGTAGGAGTAAGATAGCGGTAAGGTAGTGATAGGGTAGGGTAGGGTAGGGGTAAGGTAGTGGTAGGGTAGGGTTAAGGCAATGATAGAATAGGATAGGGGTAAGGTAGCGGTAAGGTAGGGATAGGATAGAGTAGGGTGGGAGCGACTACCTATCACATGCAGCATGTGTGATGCACGCTCACTTAAAAGTCTGTCTGGCGGTGGCGTGGGCGCTGGGTCGCTCTTTTTCCTCAAATATGGTTAAATTGGACGATGGCTGGGCCCTGCGTTAAACTCGTGAACGGGTGCTGCCTTGGTGGACTGGCTTACTCTTGCTGTAGTTTTAGGTGGTTTCTCTTAATTCTACTAGACATACCTATATAATATATAAAACGCGGTCCGGCTCTGCCTGGCATTGTCGAGCACGGTCCGCTCGTGGTTGGCGTGGGGTGGGTTTGCTGCGGCCATAGGGTGGTCAGCGTGTCACTGTGTGTTTCCTTCCTACTTTCCTACCCCCTCCTTTTTGACGATTGAAAGATTGAAGATATTGAATGTCTTAATCAATAAAGAAATTTTGTATTTTACCACATGAACCTGGTCCTCAGTTTGCGTACTCAGGACATAGGACATGCTACACTACGTTTGCCAAGACCACGTCAACCAAATGGTGCTCAATTTAGCGTATTCAAGACATAGGACACTACACTAAGTTTGCCCAATCAAATGCCAAAGCCACGATAACCTCAGTTTCGCGTATTCACGACAAAGGCCACCTACACAGCCCATAACAGTCCACTGCAGGACTTAGGGCCTCTCCCACGAAAGGGGAGGTTATTGCCATAATCTCCACGCTTGGCAGGCAGGTTGGAGATCCCACGTTTGCCTTTCATTATGTCTTCAATTCGGTCAAATTTCCCGCAGTTTGCTTCCGCATGTTCGACGCGGACGGCGACGGCGTGCTGAGCCGCAGCGAGCTGGACACCATGCTGGAGGTGCTCTGCTCGGTCGCCAACGAGGCCATACGGAATGTGAGTACATTATGTTGACTACTAAAGCCTAGGCTCCAATTAGCCACTCGTTCGCCGCTGTAACTCTTGTTTATTCGCTTATTACATTTGACTTCTTACCATGTCGATGGATTTAACTCCTTACACTTTGTTCGCCCAGTACTCGGCGATGCATACAGTATTTAGATTGGGTTCGAATAAATGACTAAATTCAGAAGAAAAAAGAGTGAGAGCGAGAGCAAGATCAAAGTGGAATGTATTGTTCATGGAGTAAGGTCCAATTTTGTATCACCTATATTATATTACGCGTCGCTCCGTTTTTCAAAGGCATGATCTAAAAATTGATCTTATTTTATGAGCATTACATTCTACTTTGATTTGCTCTCCCGCTTTTGCTTCGGATTTTAGCCAAATGTAATAAGCGCATTAACTGGGATCTACAGCGGCGACAAAAACTTAGTTGTGTACAATAAATGTCTTGAATTGAAAATAGCTACGACGACCTGACAATCTTGTAAATATTGGATTACAAGGTCGCAAAGGTTGCAAATGTCGTTGTCGTTTCGAGCCAGTCGCCGAATGGAAGACGCTTAAGAATAATTTAACTCTAAAGCCTATAAATATGGAAGGCTGGGGAAGGAGGGGAACAATATGTTTATCATTATGCTACAAACAGCAAATTTAGCTGATAGCGACGATGGACAACATGCAAGCAACAACATACAGTAAATGGTTTATCCGTTTCCGCCCGTGTGTACTGTACTCTGTCGCTTGATAAAGATGACCCAATCATGACATAAATGCTTAACCAGAGAGTGTACCGAGCCTGGATTCCAGAAGTACCACAAAGCCTGGATTGCGATTTCACGGGTAGGGCAGATATATATGGAAATAATCGGTTTCCCGTAACTCCTCACAAGATATTCGATTCATCTCGCAGATACCCTAAAGAGACCTCTAGAGGTATATCCTCTTGAACGATCACATATTATCATCAACTCGACTTACACAATCAGTTTTTGCGAATCCTTGAACCGTTTTGCTTATGAATGACGGTGCAACAAAAGCGTCGTATCACAGACTAATTAAACGATTATTTCATCCATGTAATCTCTAGTTTACGCCTTTCTTAACAAGCGATCGACGTCACGGACCACAATCCGAGCGCACTTATTACAGTAATGTGCGACCGCAAGATTGTGCATCCAAAGAAATTACATAATGTATGCATGCACCACATACATATAAATGTAATGAATTTGCATGTGGTTTTATTGCCGTGGCCATGAAAATGAATGGGTTGTTGGTTGTGTGACCTTGATACAGATCATACAGATACAGGTAATTGGTAGAACTGATTTACATAATTAAAACTGCGGCGTGAACGTATATAATGAACACAATTCAGGTGAATTTTCCAAATAGAGTTCACACAATTTGTGACAGTAACTGGGGCTATTTGAAATAATTATGATAAGTGCACTATTGACGGTTTGTGATGTGTAAATACAGTTGCTAAAGATGGTAATATTGTATTATAATGTGTGGTATACCGTCACAGCACTACCACTTAATGGGATGGTCAAGGTCAGAGAATAGTTTCCATTTTTCCAATATGATATCCTTCCTATACCTTACGGACAACCTTAGTTGTAGATGTTAAGGCATTTTCCATGAAGTGGGCCGTCTGCTCATTTGTAATTAAGTTAAAATTATCATAGAAAAAACTTACTTATAACGACCATAGATTCAAGAAGCACAAAACCCAACAATATAAGTATTCTGTGCCAACGATAATGAAGGCCCGAAGGTCTACGGCAGCCTACGCCCATCATCATCAGGGCCTTATTTAGCCTGATTAAGTAAATCTCTCTATAGCGATCTGGTTCCGGATTTTTGCTACTTTCTATATTTTGAATTCGAAGATTGAAGCCGTCTTGAAACAGTATGTCACACTTGCCTTAAAGGATTAGATTGTACAATTCGGTGAACACATTTCCTGCTAGTTTTATCTTTCCACCACATTCCTTAGATCTAATTCAACGCCATAACACCCATCTACAACCAGCATCAATTCCCCAGAGCTCCCGCGCATCAACTCCATCGGCTGCCGAAGGCGGGGACTCGGCAGAGGTTTCGGAGGGCACGGAGCCCGAGAAGGGGTTCGAACCTAGTGCTGTGCTGGCTCAGCTCCGTGGGAGGCTGGTCGCGCACCCGCGGAGGCGCGCGCTGTTTCGGCTGGGGGAGGCTGACGAGGGCGTCGAAGAGGTGAGTAGCCAATGAGGGATTTTGGCTAGACCAACCGCTACTGGGGGAAATGGACCCGTTAATTTACGGCTGTTATGTCTATCCAATAGAACAGTAGTATTTTTAGTAGACCTCAGAGGTATAATTTTTTAACCACGCGTGTTGAGTCGAACGGTTTTCTTTTTTTATTTTCGGCATGAAAAATTCAATATTTAGAATTTTGATGCATGACGTAGATTTTCCCTATGTTAGAACCATTTGATTTCAGTGTTGGTAAAGTGGTGGATCGACGACCTGGTAAGGATCCCCGGTACCAGCTGGATGCGGAAAGCACAGGACCGGCCATTGTGGAGATCTCTGCAGTGGGCGTCTTCCGGCTGATACCTATGATGAAAGTAATTTTTCATGCCTAAAATCAAAGTTAAATACTACTGTGGTATTGGATAGACGTAAAAGTCGTAAAATGACAGATAAATTATTCAATTAATTTATATAACTCAGAAAATATGTATATACTCGTAACCCAGCTGTAATCAGTAACAAGGTTGGGTTTAACATTGACAATCTCCAACATTCGTCTCCGAAGTCTAACTTCCATCTTCTCAGGACCCACCCGGCGTGAAATACGCTATAATCCTGGAAGATCTGGTGCGTGTGGGATAGATGTATGGAACTAGAGTAGGGTAACATTGACAATCACCAAGATTCGTCACCGAACCCCAACTTCCGACTCCCCAGGACCCCCCGGGCGAGGAATCCGCCCTCTCCCTGGAAGACTTCCTGATCTGGAGCGTGGAGGGCGCGGCGGGGCTGGTGACGCCGTTGCTCGATCTCGTGTTCGAGGCGTGCCACGTCGTGCTGGGACTCCGCCCCCAGTGCCGGCATCAGGAGAGGGATATCGGTAAGTCTCTGAGCTTCGAATTATTAGCCGGTGAGTCCTGATGTGTGCTTTAACCTGGCAGGCGCCAGAAGAGTGGGGTATACACAACGTTACGCGTTTTTACCATAGTGGGATAGTAAAAAAATGATCTTGGTGTTAATATCCCGGTTGTACTTTCGCGTACGAGGGCCCGGGGTCTGCCTTGACCATGGTAATGGATTTGGCAGATCAGATAATTACAGTGGAACGACTGCGATCTGACCTACGTACGTGACTCAACTACCAGTTGAGCTGACCAGATTAGATAATGGTTACACATTCAACTGTCTGAACTTTTTATCATAGTGGGATATCTTTGCTTTTTATATTACTATGGAAGCAAACAAACATTCGGCCCACCTGTCGGTAAACAGTTACACGTTTGAAATACCAGCATTTTCAGTTGTCATCCACCTGGACACGAGCTGTCAATCGGAATTCTAGACCGCGCTTTCAAAATATTTTTGTGCTTTTCATGTACTTTTCTAAGGTTTACGTAGGCTTTTTACGGAGGTGCAGCGCAAAGTATCTTCCCCAGACAAACCATTATCGACTTTGCGCGCGTTAATATAATAATCATCATCAACACCGTGTTAACTAGTCGTAATAATGCCTAGAATAACGCAATTTTGCATATAATCGCTTCGGTGCTCTCATACGACTAGTCATCGTGTTAATTTGTTTTTCGTCATTAACACTCGCCACGTCTCGGCGAGCTCCGGTCCTAAGAATCATTTTAGCAAGGAGTATCGGTCTATGTAATATGTTTTCATTTTTATGACAAATACTGGTTTTTTCAGTCTGACATCATTAAAAAGTAATCCGTCTCATCTTAAAGTTAGTCTGTAGTACATTAGTTTTTTCAGTATATTTCAAGTGAAAGCCAGAATCTAGCATAGTTGTTTGTCTGTCATTTTTCCCTCACGTAAATTGAGCTCTTCTTTCCTCGAGATATGAATTCGTGGTCGTACGTGTCAAACGATCTTCGATTCTACAGCCTTTATAATAAAAATAAAATAATTAAATATGCCTGCACAATTCACACAAAGCGCCACCTAGCCCCAAAGTAAGCAAAGTTTGTGTTATGGGTGCTAGAAAACTGAGAAGCTACTTATATATATTTTTAAATACATACTTTTCATCCACATAACACCCAGACACGTATCAGAAATTAAAATTCATTCATTCATTCATTCATACACAAATACAACATACTACAAAATAATAAAACACGAAAACAAACATTTTCTTCTTGACATCCCTAACCTAATTATCCTATATAATGCTTTGGCCTCTCTAAAACAAATACGCTATTAACATCGCAATCATCAGAATATTATAATATTCTTCTTTATTGTATACATACACATATACATCAAACAAAAATGATTACAATGGCGAACTTATCTTATCTTAACTTATGAATATTCTTGTCTTGCAACCTCATTCCGGACACATTGCACCATAATATGAACCGCATCCTCTATTAAGTCACGTTCAGAACTATCTGGAGGCGGGACCTTGCGCATTAGAAATGCAAATTTATTAAATGGAATGTGCCCGGAAGGAAGACGAAAGGCTGTATGCGAAATATTCATTTCGCCTCAACGAACACTCGTCAAACCATGGCCATTTGTAATTATTAATGGTTTTGTACTAGATCCCCTTTTCAACCGTTCGTTAAAGTATACTTTCCACGTATGAAAACAATGAAATTTTATATAATCATTATAAATCTGCCTACCGCGTGGAAGGTGTAAGGATTTATAATTATAAGTCTTTTATACCACGTAACATAACAACGCCATTGCGCAGACGCCAAGATATAGCTTATGATCACTTTGAATAATTATACTACGCTACGAAGTACAAAATCGACACCGTAACTATTTAATAATAATAAAAATTAACATCTTGGCGGTTTAAAGCTTTAAAGCCAAAAATACTTTTACTAGGAGTTGTTCAAGAGGCATGTCTACAGACAGGTAGAGCTCGTCTAGTCTAAAATGACGCGCCCCACTACTTAGTTAGTTGATTTCGATGTGTGAGTGCAAATATTAATAACGACACTTCATCTGTGTGGGAGCGTCGACTGCTCCAATCGAACGACGCGAGCTCCTACGTTGGTGACTCACCGGCAACTGAATGACCAATTACAACGGCATTTGTATATGTATTGCGTCCATATTTTAAACTTGCTTGTGTGCGTTAATGCGATAGTGGGGCGCGTCATTTTAGATTAGACGAGCTCTACCGCATTCTCTGCCCTTAGGTTACTGGTAGCCACTAACCTGGCCGAGGATACCTGTTCACCATCAGGTGTACCGTCTAATCATTTGCCTCCTTTGGCTACGAAAACAACAAGCCATAAAGAATACTATTTTTTATTTAAGCCCGCCAGACGTTTATTAGGCGCCGTTATCATACAACCGCTATATTTAGATCTCTCCCCGCTGTCTGGTGGCGTTTATGTTTATTTCTACGTGCTAATGGTATTGCGGAATCTCTTGATTGATTCTCGCGCGCGTGCGTATGTTGTTTGTTGTTTCTTTTTCTAAACTTGCCTACGGTTTTGTTATTTAAATTGTAGGATATCTTGTTAAGTGGTCATCTTGGAGATATCTTGGCCATAGAAACAATGGCTTTACGTCGTCAAGATTGATGTGCGTGCCAATAAGCTCACCACCAAGGATGCTGAAGATCGAGCGAAGTGGGCAGGAGTAGTCGGAAGGCGGACCCTGGGTCCTTGTGTGGCGCGCGGGGTTGCAACCGGAATCTAACGCCAAAATAAATAAATAAATAATCGTGGACAAATTCACACACCGCTATCTAGCCCCAAAGTAAGCAAAGCTTGTGTTATGGGTGCTAGATAACTGATAAACTACTTATATACTTTTAAATACATACTTATTATACATAGAGACCCGACCCGTAACAGAAATAAAAATTCATCATTTCAATGTCTGCCCGGCCGGGAATCGAACCCGGGACCTCTTGCGTGGCAGACCAGCATGGTGATTACTGAACCACTCAGGTCCTTAAATGATGATGATGATGATCATGATCATCTTAAGTTAATGTCCCGGTTGTGGTATCGCGTGCGAGGCCCGGGGTCCGCCTTGACCATGATCCAAGATATGGCAGATTAGGTAATTACAGTGGAGCGACTGCCATCTGACCTCCATGACCCTGTTACAAGAGAACATGACCAGATTGGATCATGGTTACACATTCAGTCGCCTGAATGTGCAGGTTACGTCACGATGTTTCACTACACCCAGACCTGTAACAGAAATTAAAATTCATTTCATTCATTCAGTTCTGCTCGGCCGGGAATCGAACCCGGGTCCTCCATTGCCTGATTAGTCCATGGAAAAATACTGCGACATATCTTTGAAGCATATATAATAGGACCACGATAACTCCGTATTGACTGACAGTAGTAAAAATCATAAAATGTGGATATGGCAATAATAAGACTGACAAACCCTTGTCAGTCCTTCTTGTAAACATTCAGTTATTTGGTCACTATTAGCTTGAACTTTTGTTTAAATTATTAATCATGCTGAAAATTATCTTCCGCACTTCCTTTTTAATTGTTTCGTCCATTATTTAATAATATTTTTCATAACTCACGAAAATAAACAATCCTACAGAAATCAAATTGTTTC
Source organism: Blastobasis lacticolella (assembly GCA_905147135.1). NCBI lineage: Eukaryota > Metazoa > Arthropoda > Insecta > Lepidoptera > Blastobasidae > Blastobasis > Blastobasis lacticolella. Next base: position 15,506,382 of record LR990056.1, read on the forward strand.
TTATGACTTATGAAGACGTTCTATGACGGATAAAAAACTTGACATAAGTTGCCATTCAGATATTTTTCAATTTATTTTTTATATGCGATTCGGACTTAGCGTAGTCTTATTATAGCTGGCTCGGAATATTAAAATCAACATTCGGCAATAGTCCCTCGCATCTCGGACACATTTCCGGTATCGCCACAACACAAGCGCACGCACACAATAGGGTAAATGTCCCATTAATCGTCGCCCCTGAAACCGGCCGTCTCGTTATCTATGTGTTTCAATGTCGCGCACTTGACACGCTAATGCAGCAATTATTATGACGCGAGTGCTATAATAGTATTAATAAACAACGCTGGGGAACGGCCATGAATGAAATCTGTAACTGGGTAGGTATTGTGTATGGTTACAGTTACGTGTATTAATTGCTGTATGTAAGCGATGTGTATTTAGTGGTGGGGATTGCAACTGCCACTGAATGTGATGATAATGTCATATTTGAGAGCAGAAATAGGTTTAAAGTTTGAAAATGAATATAACGTTGGTTAAAAAAATATAGCGGAATTATAAGTGCTTAAATATGGTTCTGTCTCTTTCTTGCAAATCCGAGTGCATGTATTTTAAATGGCGATACACGAAAATCTCACACAATCAAAATGTCTTCCTCTCTGTCTATTTAAAACGTTCTCATTATTTTTAAAGATATACAAATCTTGGGTCTTTAGTCGATTCACACCGCGAGCGGTTCGGACCGCGGTGCGAATCGCCCAAGAGCTCTTTCTGAATGGATCATTTCGCACCGCGGTGCGAATCGCCCAAGAACTTTTTGTAATGGGTCGATTCGGACCGCAATGGAGAACAAAACAGTTCTCTTTTGGGATAGGTGAATTCGGACAGAGAAGATTTGTAGTTTTATTGCACGTCACTTATAGTACAACCAGGCACAAAATAACGGTAAACACTAAATAATTTATAAGTTACATTAAGTAATAAGCCCACTACCTAAATTTTTCGTCCAATATAAAATTATTGTTTACAAGCATTTTAACTTTGTTGATTTTAAAAATTTTACTCCTGTGATTTTCAATGATTACCTAGTTCTAAGTATATAATAAGCTGTGATTTAATACCATTATCATGTTACACCAAACAAGATAAACAATAATGATACCAATTATAATATACACTTGTTATAGGTAAGTGCTAAAACAAGTGTGTATTATTTCGAAATCATTTTTGCCCAACAGATGTTTATCTTGTTGTAGAAAGACAGTTAGTACTCAATCTGTGATTATGCCACGTTTAAAATCTATATTAAAACAAAATTTAAGTATCTATTATATTGCATTTTCACTAACCACTTTTCTACTCATCTGTACAAATAAATAATTGAAATTAACAAATTTTTGATATGAGTCCAAATTGGACCTACGAAAAGAACATTGGTGGTATGAATCGACCCATTCCAAAAGATACCTTGGGCCATTCGCACCGCTCCAACCACGCGGTGCGAATGGCCCCATTCAGAAACAGTCGTTGGTCGATTCGCACCGCGGTCCGAACCGGTCGCGGTGCGAAACGACTAAAGACCCCAAATCTTACTCTTAAACTCTCGTATTCATTAAAAAAATTCAATCATGCGTAATATTTTAATACGGTGTTACGTATACTCCTAATACCGTGAGATATTTCTTGTTTCTTTTAATTTTTATAATTTTACACAGCTGAGCTTACGCCGCTCTTAAACGGCGTAACACACTATCTAACTGTTCGAACTTTTAATCTTTAGTAGTTTTCCTCTTTACTACGTGAGCCTACGCCACTCTCACACGACGTAAAGTTTTACTAGCCCCTGATGGCTGAACTTTACTCTAACTTTACATTCCTACTATTAGCTGAGCTTACGTCATTCTTTTAAAATTATTTTTGACGACTGAGCGGTTCAATGGTCAACATGCCGTCTGCTACGCAAGAGGTCCCGGGTTCGATTCCCGGCCCGGCAGATATTGAAATGATTAATTTTAATTTTTGTTACGGGTCTGGGTGTAATATGCATAATAAGTATGTATTCAAAAATATATAATTAGTTGATCAGTTCTCTGGCACCCATAACACTAACTTTGCTTACTTCAGGGTGGCGCTGTGTTATCCAAGCATATTTATTATTATTATAATATAAGCATTGATCTCCTCCCCCCTCAGTCCTCGGCTGGATGCGCCGCGCGGTCTGCCGCGGCTACGCAGTCGGCCAGTTCTGGTACCTGGTGGGCAGCGAGTGGTGGGCCGGCTGGCTCGCGTACTGCGCCGCCGGAGCGCCTTGCTGCCGCCATGCAAGGATCGACGACCCGCTCGTCTGTGATGAGAGTATCACCAGCAATTCCACTGGTGAGTGCCTCTGTAACGTGTGTTCAAGCGATCTTCAACTCTATTGGTTGTAAAATAGAGGCGTTTTTGACGTACTGCCGCCACGCACGTATAGGCGATCCGCTCGTCTGTGATGAGAGCATTACGTCTTAACTCCACCGGTGGGTGACTATTCTGAAAAGTGTTTTTAAGCTATTTTTAACCCTATCACTTATAAAATAGAGGCGTTTTTGCTACGCCCGCGTCAAGGACCCCTCGTCTACGACGAGAGCATCCCCTCCGACTCCACCGGTGAGCCGTAGAGGTGCAAGCGATATTCCACCCTACCCCTTACGCAATGAGGGTTTTCGCGATTCCAGATGACGCTACTGAGGCGCAAGGTCTGGTGTCAAAATACTGCCGTGCTATTGGACAGAAACAACTGCTGTGAAATGACAAATCTTTTCCAGCCAATGACAGGGCTTTGACATCAGACCTCACGTCGCAGTAATGCCATCTAGTGGATTTTGGAATCGTGAAAACCCTTATTGAAGACGATATCTAATCTTTGTGACTTTTGCGCCTTAAACAAAACGACACGGTGACAAGGAACAAGTCTCGTAATTTTCCCAATTTGTAGCGCAATTGTCTGTCATTTTCCCCTGTTTAATACGAGGTTTAAATAGTAACAGACGCTCCGATTTGGCTGGAGCCGACCAACCGTCAGTTGCAATCGATACTAATTCTTACGATATACAAAATAAAGTCGCTTTTGGTTAATTCCGATGCGCAGCCGAATACACCTTGGTCAGACGTCCGACCAAGTCCCTTGCACCCAAAAGCGATTTTATTTAATACTACTTAAGGATTATTATCAACTGCAACTGACGTTTGGTCGGCTCCAGTCAAAACGGAACGTCTGTTACTAGTTATAATGTAACACTGGTCGTTCCGCGGCCGTGTGGTGTCCGACAGAGTAGAATAGCACCAACCCCTTACGCCCGTGGGTGTCCTACAAGGCGACCAATGTTGTCGGGAGAAAATATCTAGTTTCCTGGGAAATATGCAGCAGCGTTTTCCATTGTTATATTTATAACACTGCGATCTCCAACCTGCCTGGAGGGCGATTCTCACGCTGTGACATCTCACATTTGACATTTTCTTTAGTCAAAAAACTGTATTAAAACGTCACTGAAATTTATCTTCGACAATACATGTTATGGCTGCAATAGACATTTGCATGTCATTATAATTGCCAGAATAAATGTCGAATTGGAGATGTCACAGCTCGAGAATTAGGGCAATGCCCAGCGCGGAGATTATGGCAATAACTTTCCCTTTCGTTGGAGGGGTCCTAGGGCCTGGATTGGTATTGGCTGAGATGATGATGACTGGTTGTTCCCTGCAGAGTCGATGGGCTCGCTGCTCTGGCGGGCGGAGACCGGTTCTGTTGGCAGTGCTGGCAGCAGCGGCGTGTCGTCGGCCGCTTCACGCGCTCCCAGGCATCCTGGACCTGTCGACAACAAACGGCTGCTGGCGCCTAACCATCTCAAGGTAGGGGGGAGGGGAGGTGCTCCTGGTATTAGACAGGTGTAGCTTTAGGTTGGAAGGGGGACTGCCAGAGTCGATGGGCTCGCTGCTCTGGCGAGCGGAGACTAGTTCTGTTGGCAGTGCTGGCAGCAGCGGCGTGTCGTCGGCTGCCTCGCGGGCTCCCAGGCATCCCGGACCTGTCGACAACAAGCGACTGTTGGCGCCTAACCATCTCAAGGTACAGAGGGAGGGCGGAAAGTGTAAGGCATCCTGCTGGTATTGGCCCCCGCCAATACCAGCAGGATGCCTTACACCTCTTCCACCTTACCACCTCAACGTTATTTATTTTACAGTTTTACAGCAATCACATTTGGTTACAATCAAATACATATATAAGTAGTACTGCCAATTACAAAACTGCAATTTATAAATGGGATAGAAGGATACCATATAGCCAAGTACCTAACATGAATTGTTCAGTAGATAGAGGTAGATAGGTTAGAAGGGCTGCTACTTTTGATTATGGTCTAAAACGACATACCTTCCTGTGTAAAGTGACTGATGAAAAATTTAATAATGAAGTTTCACCTAAATTAAAGAATTTCCACAATACCTATCCCATTTATTTGCCCTCATATCTGCCATATCACTTCTATACAAAATACGTGGGATATTAGTTAACTTAGTTACGGCCGAGACTCGGCTCGGACCAGGGTCGGTGTAACGTGAGTTATTCTTTATTGCCATTTATGTCCCTGACTGGGGAAGTACTTTCACCTTATAGAATACCGCAGGTAAGCAATACTCTTTTAAATAGTATTGTGTTTCTGCCGGTGAGTAAGGTCTCCAGTGCTCCATGGGGTGGGGATTTTGGGAACCGTGGCTTTGGCAGTGGAGGGGCATTTACTTTTTTGCTGTTAAAGCAAAGTGTGATAGAGGTGGACAACGCATTGGCGATACTCTTGGTGTTGCTTATGTCTATAGGCAGTGGTGACCACTTTCCATCAAGTGGCCCGCTTGCCTAATTGCCTATAGTATGAAAAAAAAAAAAGTGATGATACACAAGAAATTGTTCGCCTTGAATTGTAACTATACTTTCTTTGCTGTTCGAGATGCAGGCTGGAGTGGATAGATAGAAATACTCTTTATTGCACACAAAATTACAAGAAAGAAAATTGTATGAGTATGTTTATATGTACTTATGTACCACCGCCCCAATCCCCCAGGTCCGCACCCTGACGGGCGAAGGCGGTCACCTGCGACGGGACGCCACCCTCGCCCAGCACCGGGACTTCGAGCTGTTGCCAGACGCGCTCTGGAGAGCCATCGCCGCCTGGTACGGCGGGCCAGACCCGCTGCCCAGACAGGTACCGTAGCCAGAATCATTTGATATATACTCTTACGGTCTTATTCATAAAAAGTTATAGGAGATTTAAAGACTTGCTAAAATATCGTTCTTGAAAAACATTATACATAAATGCATATTAGCACTAAAACGCTCAATAACGGCTTCAAAACTTATAGTAGACTGAACCCTACTATAAACCTCAACCTATATTAGTGACAAACATGGCCGTCGTTACACGAACAGCTGATTTTATTCGCTTAGTGATTTAATGTGATTTGCTCGTGACTACATTCTAAACTTTAATCCTATTATACAGCCATGACTCTTTCATTTTCCTTGGAACTCCGTTTCGATAGACAATTTCAGCACATCAAAAAAATTTGTGGCTTGGCTACAAGCAATTTTCAGTTTTTCAGCTATAAATTCATCAGAACGACAATCTGTTTTTTATCAGACCTTAAGTTATGAGAGGTTTATGGAACAATTATGACTTAGGAATTTTAAAATACGTTTGAAAGGCCTAATGAGTGTTTTAGCGAATGAACACTTTAAACCTACTATAAGGTTTTTTATGAATAAGAAAAGTGACTCTAATGTAGCTGAGAACTAAAATGCCCAAAGGATGTGAGGCACGCCGATTTTTTTTTAACTTATAGAACCCACACAAGATATCTTAGTAAGATTGAATCACTAAAAATATATTTATTTTGTCTCGTGCACGGGCAGACCAACGTTTTGTTGGTCCGGAATTCACTACAAATTGGAATTTTTCTTAACCTTTTCATCGCCAAAGTCTGATATATCAGACATTTAAGTTTCGTGCCCTCGCCGCCAATGTCGATATTATCAGACAAATAAATCTTACCAATTTAACTCTATTTTTTCTTATCGTTATAGTACCTGACGACACATGCATACCGTTTTCAGACAGTTTATACTTTATTGTCGTGGTATGTGAACGTTTTTGACGAAAACTCTTGGCGGGGAAAGGGTTAAACTCGATGACATTGGATAACTCACAGTCTATCTTGTTTTACTATCTAAGATAGAATTTTATATGAAGTTTGTATTTCCAGGTGATAAGGCCGCCCAACTCGGACTTGGAACTAGAGTTGTATCCGTTGCAACTGAAGATACTGAGGCACGTGGCTACACAGAACAGTGAGTGTTCCATTTGAGTTTATATTACATTTTTTGTTGCTACATTCTGTCTATTTATTACAAGGTTTTATTTAGTTTCACATGTCCCCATGTTACAAGTTTCAATGTCTAATTCGTAATAAAATATTGCAAGCTGAAATTTAGCACACTCATGTAAGTTCGGTGACAATGCTATGTTATGATACCAATGGGCTGATATCATGATGCGAGACGGAAGGTGGCCATAGGAACTCCTAAATTACGCAAAATAGATTTATTAAATTTGGGTTCATTGGATTAGTCTTGACAAGTACTCTGACCGAAAATAGAGAACGCGCGATAAAAGCTTACTTACTTACTGCGCTGGCTCAGCGACCCAATGTGGATCTTAGCCTCTGACATCAGAGACCGATAAAAGCTTGCTATACGTGGCGCTTTCATCGATGTTTGTACAGTTAATATCATGCCCGTGATTTGTACGTATCTTGTTTCTCTGGCCAAAAAATGTTGTGAGGAGGTTTTTGTCTTGGCACTATCGTCACTGCTGGCAATAGGTCTCCCCAAAATATCTCAAAAAGGCCACTTTTGTGCCGTCCGCATCCAGCTGGTACTTGCGGCCTTTACCAGGTCGTCGGTCCACCTTGCGGGAGGCCTACTGCCTCTTCCGGTACGTGGAAAGACTACTGCTCCAGCGACCATCTGATGACCCTGTGACACTATTTTTTTTGGGCTTTTGATTTGGGAGGCTTAACCGTGACCGATTCGGGCCAGTTTTGAATAGTTTAGGGTGAGGTTTAATGTCCAAGAACAGGGTTAGGTTAGGAATAAATAACTCGTAATTTTGGTGTTTTGATTTCTATTAAATTTCATGATCGTTGTGAAATTAATGAGCAAGCGCAGCGGGTTTGAAATATTTGACATTTGCAATAATAATAATTAAGGCAAAAAATCATGAAATAATTTATTCTATTGTAAACATAATTCGATTAATGACCGAGCGTTCGCGTATTTATAATAATAGAAAGAACTATCACTACATATGAAAGAATAATGTCACACGCCGCGTCTGTCTGTCTGTATGTTCGCGATAAATTCAAGAACTACTAAACGGATTTTACTAATAGACAGAGTGATCCATGAGGAAGGTGTATAATTTGTGAGGGTGTGCCTGGTCAACCTGGCCAAGCCAGAGCGGGTCGTTAGTTTACAAATAAATTATTTTGCGAGCGTTTTATATCAGAATTTTGGAGGGATACAGACCCTAGAATTATAACCAGTGGACAAAGTTGAAGTGAAAATAAAGTAATTATTAACGTAAACATAAACTGAATAATTTGCGAGCTTAGCGAGCTCGATCAAAACTTACTCCTTTTTTCAATTTTGGCTATTCCATTATTTTATCGTTTGAGTTATCTGTCGGGTGGAAGGAAACAGATGATTTTTGGAGGGGGATTAAGCTAGGGGAACGGTTCCTCCCATCCCCCTGGATCCCCTAGTAGGCCTATTGACGCGCCACCTCTTAATTCCGCAGGGCTAGGCGCGCTGGGCACGAGCGCGATGTCTGGCGGTCTGGCGGGCGCGGCCTACAGCAGCGTGCCCGCGCCCGCGCCGCCCGACCGCCAGCTCGCCTACACCGCCGCCTTCTCCCGGCTGGCCACCGTCAAACAGGTGAGCCCCCCCGGGAGGGATGGCCGTATAGCCCGCGCCGCCCGACCGCCAGCTCGCCTACACCGCCGCCTTCTCCCGGCTGGCCACCGTCAAACAGGTGAGCCCCCCCGGGAGGGATGGCCGTATAGCCCGCGCCGCCCGACCGCCAGCTCGCCTACACCGCCGCCTTCTCCCGGCTGGCCACCGTCAAACAGGTGAGCCCCCCCCGGGAGGGATGGCCATATAGCACTGTCTCGAAGGAACATGACAAAATGGACAAGAAACTTGGCTTCTACCGGGTGCTACCATTTTTTTTGCAAACTAGATGGCGCCATCGGCTAGTAAGGTCCTTCCAGTGTCAAAATAACACATATAAACTTGGTAAAACAGTTTATTGGAGTAAAGAATGTACAATCACAATTTACTTAGCACTATTTACATTGAAAGGTAGGTAAAGCGAGGGGCAACTGATAATAGCTCTTTTCTACGCGGGCCGGAGTCATGGAAGGGCGTCTGCACGTGTCCGTCTTCGGACGCGAGGCGCGGGGTGCGGGGTGCGGGCGGCACGGGCCGTCCGCGCGCCGTTCCCGGAAAGGGCCGAGCGCAGCTGGACAAAGCTTCCGCGGCGCAGGTACGAAACCGAGCGAAGGGGCCCAAGCGCGCGCGTTACACACAGTTTTATTGGCTAAAATCTATCTGTCAATTTTGAGCATTTGATTCTGCCCAATAGCACGACGTATTTTGACAACAGGACCTCGCAACCTAGTGAAAGGAGCTAGTGGAATTTTGAAATTTGTAAGATCACGATTTACTCAATCCAACGATCGGCCCTCGATATATCCACCGTAACGCCAACTGACTCATGACTGAATTAAGACAATTTTTTAAGTAGTTTCGGGTTTCTTACCAGGTACTTTGGGTTACGAGTACGATATGATGCAGGGGCACAGACACATTGACACGAACTGACTGACACTCGCCACTAAATTGTCATTTAACTACCACGAATATCGTGTAGTTCAAAACCTTATTTCTCTGTCCACTCACCTACCTATTCCCCCCACAGGTGAGCGAGTTCCTCTGCTCAGCGTTGGGCCTGAACCGCGACGTGGTCCGCCTCTGGGCGGTGGGCGGCACCAACGGCCAAGGTTTCCTGTTAGACGACGAGAGGCCCACGCTGGCAGCTTTGGGCCTGGACGCGACGCCTTGCCTGCTGCTGGAAGTGAGGAACCATGATCTGACCTGGCCGGAGGAGATTGGGGCGCTCAGGTTGGTGGTTTAGCTGGGTTTTTGTTTTATATTGGTTATGCAGAGTGGTTCTAAATTTATTCTTGATAGGGTATGATGCATGTGCTCGTGATAATAATAAGTTTTTACTATGACACCGACATTAAAACCTACTAGAAAGCGTTATGTGGAAAACGGTTTTTCGTCGTGCATATGAATATCACAATGAGTGTCTTCTTGATGTGGATATTTTTTTATATATTTTACCCAAGTTTAAAAATTATGGTAAAGAAGTTATCCCATGTAATTGTTGATACCGATCTTATTATCTAATTATGATATTTTATTTTATTTATTTATTTATATATCAGTTGGTTTGCTGTTATAGTATGTATCAATTTAGGAAACTATATGTATTTTTTCTCATGGATAAAGGGAAAGCTATCTGAAATTAAGAAAAAACATTTTGGAAGATATTTAAAGTCATAATTTCAAGTCAACACAGACTCACAGCACAATCTTCTACCTCGTTGCCTAGCTCCCCACCCCCGTCCTGAATTGCTTGTAGACACTACAAGTACTACTACTAGTACTAGAGTACTATGCGCGCGTGAGTTTATATCCATCGTGCCCGACCGTTTAACTCGAGCGGGTTGTTATCTTCGCCATCTCACTCGCTCGAACCGCAACCAAATAAGAATGCGATGTATCGAGCCCTCAATAATTAAATAAATAATAAATAAATAAAATAATCGTGGACAAATTCACACAGCGCCATCTAGCCCCAAACTAAGCAAAGCTTGTGCTATGGGTCCTAGCTAACTGGTATACTACATATATACTTTTTTTTTAAATACATACTTATTATACATAGAACACCCAGACCCGTAACAGAAATTAAAATTCATCATTTAAATTTCTGCCCGGCCGGGAATCGAACCCGGGACCTCTTGCGTGGCTGACTGGCATGTTGACCACTGAACCACTCAGGTCGTCAAACTGACACTACTCGAATTATTTAAGTGGTCGTGCCCGATGGACATGGACTCGCGCGCGCAAATTGGGTTGGCAGGTAAAGATTAGGGGCCTTAGCTGGACATAATTCTAATTTTAATGTAATTTTGGGAGTTTGTTCGGGTATCTAATTTCAGATTCCCAAATGGTTTACGAGCAAAACAGTCTTGGTTGTGACGCTAGGAAAAATGTCCTTTTCTTAAGAAATTGTGTAACAGAATATTAATGTATTTTTGTGTGATATATGTCCAAATTACCAATTATGGGTATTTCCCTTTACTTGTCACCTACCCTTGTATACCTTGCTTTCTTTCCAAATTTCCTAATTATATGTCATGGATAAGTACCCTGTATGTTTTGATGAAGTTGCTTTGTGAATATGAAGTTGTATGACAATTTTGATATTCACAGAGTAACTTTATCGTAACTTCTGGGGCAGTTACCGATGACCTATAATCGTGAAATTTAGCGAGTAAGGTCTTACAGCACAAGTAAAGGGAAAAACAAAATTGGTAATTTGTACATATTTAGAAGAAATACTTGTATATTTTTCATACAATTTCCTAAGAAAATAATATTTTACCTTGCTCCACAACCGAGACTGTTTCGTTCGTAAACGGTTGATAATTGCTAAAAGTACAACGTCTAAAAACTTTGAGGAGCTTTGTCTCCCCCCCAAGGTAGTACAAGCTCCTTGAGATCGAAAACTTAAACTACACACCGCACACTATTCCCGAACAAACTCCCAAAACTTCGTTTGTCTAGGCATTGTGTCTAGGCCGAAAGTACCTGCCGACCGGACTATTTGGTGACTTTCAATTATGACTTTAAATATCTTCCAAAATGTATAAACCGCTAATATTTTTACGCGAGTCTCATTGTAAAACTTGTTTATTATCACGAGCACGATAGGGATAATGCACCTGATTGAAAGTTATCACCACTGCCTATAGACATTAGCAACACCAAGAGTATCGCCAATGCGTTGCTCACCTCTATAACACGTTGCTCTGGCATTCAAAAGGCAAATGCCTCTCCACTGCCAAAGCCACGGTTCCCCAAATCCCCACCCCATGGAGCACTGGAGACCTTATTCGTCGGCAGAAATACTACAATTTAAAAGAGTATTGTTTAGCTGCGATATTCTGTAAGGTGGAGGTATACTTAAGAAAAATACGCCAACACCGCTTAGATTATTATTGTGATAGTAAAAGGATCGTCTGAAGTAGGTATTCTTGGCATAATTCATTTTAAATGGTGCTATATAGAAAGTATCATGAGAACGTGAAGAGGGTCGAGGTACCTTAAACGTAATCTTGCCCAAAAGTGTTCCCAAGTCATCATGATTATTAATGTAAATAAAATGGTTTTGTCCCCAGTGCGGGCGGGTCCCGGCTGGCGGCGCGTCGCGAGACGCTGGCGGCGCCGGACGTGCCGGGCGCCACGGGGCTGCACAACCTCGGCAACACTTGCTACATGAACGCCGCGCTGCAGGCGGTCAGTATACGCTAGCTTCATCACAGCCCATACACACACAGTCACTTTTATATCCCACGCAGGGTAGACAGACTCACAAGCTGTGATCCGGAGCTCCGGAAGACATACCTGTCTCATCATTACAGCCCATAACTGTCCACTGCAGGAATAAGGGCCTCTCCCACGAGAGGGGATATCATTGCCGTAATCTTCACGCTTGGCAGGCGGGTTGGAGATAGCAGTGTTATAAATACAACAGTGCAAAACGCCGTTGTCCATTTTCTAGCTTACGGGGACTAGATCTTTTGCCTCGGAAGCCCACGAGTGTAAAGGGTTGGTGCTATTCTAGAGCTCGTCTAAGCTAAAATGACGCGCCACACAATCGCATTAACGTACACAAGCAAATTTAAAATATGGACGCAATACATATACAAATGCCGTTGTAATTGGTCATTCAGGTGAGACTCAAACGTAGGAGCACGCGTCGTTCGATTGGAGCAGTCGACGCTCCCACACGGATGAAGTGTCGTTATTGATATTTGCACTCACACATCGAAGTCAACTTATTAAGTAGTGGGGCGCGTCATTTCAGTTTAGACAAGCTCTACTCTGCCGGACACCACACGGTTAATACACACATACTTACTATGCTATCCCATAGGGGTAGACACAGATTATTCAGTGCCACTGGCTACGCTCCGGAAGACATACCTCTCTTCGCATAATTAATATTTAAATTAAATTGATATTTTCGTACCAAACAAACTTACTATCAGGCACTTTCAATCGGAAGAAATCCAAATCGGCGAGCGTCATTTTTCTCTTGGGTCGTAAGACCTTTCAACATCCTACATACATAAGTTTCACAATTAATTGTGATATAACTTATAAATATTGCCGATCGAAGCCGTTTGTTGAGAGTACAACTAGCACGATCTCTAGACATCCTTGCCACATATTTGACGGCTTATTTACCGTCTTATTTACTTATTTATTTATGATCATTTCACCAGGTATGGAACACGGGTCCGCTGACGGCGTATTTCAACTCTGGCACGCATCTGTACGAGGTGAACGCCGCCAACCCGTTAGGCACGCGCGGCGCGCTCGCCTTGCGATTCGGCGAACTCTGCAAGGAGGTAAGTCCAGGGTGGGACGCTATGATTGGTATGGAGTGTATGTTGTGTGGTTGTGGTTTTTTTAGTTACGAGTTTTTATAGCGATTCTAAAATCTACCTAATTAGTGGTCGGGGTGCGATGAAAAAACAGCAAATCGAGGTACAGGATAGCCTTTTGTTACACGGGTACTTTAGATTAAAAGAATAACTTTAAAAAATATTTTTTTTTATTATGTTTGATATTCTGAATTTTTTGAAACTTATCGAACTGTACTGTACTGTAATATTATTGTGTTTTATGGTATTGTCTATGTTAAATTGATGCTCACACACTTCTTAAAATTCACCACACAATCAGAATGACGTTGAACGCTATTACTGCTGCTGCTGCTTTTGTTATAATTCACAGCGACAACCAGGAAAATACCAAATTATTTATGTTCTGAGAAAAATAAACTTTCCGTAATTATAATCACAACAAAAATAAAACTTTATGTCAAGTATCAACAAGCAATACTGGCACATTCGTATATTTTTCTGAGACTCGGATACACACTAAGATACACGTCTAGCGAAGCACGCACGCCAAGGCACCTTTGAGCATGTACAGAAAATTGACCGCCCGCAGCTCGCGGCACACGTACTTGCGGTGCGCGAAATGGGCGAGCCATGCGTTTCTCAACCTGAGACCCTTGGCAACCCTCTAATTCGTACAGACCTTTACGCTATATTTGAACGATTGATTGATTGTACCATTCCCTCCCACAGGTGTGGTCGGGGCGGTCGCGGTCGGTGGCGCCGCTGCGCGTGCGCTGCGCCGTCTCAAGGCACGCGCGAGCGCTCGCCGGCGGCGGACAACACGACGCGCAGGTAACCCCCACAGGATTAGGGTCTAACCCACCTCCCAGGGTCCTATCGACCTCTATAAATAAATAAATAACTCATATCAAAAGGTTATAAGCTTTTTCACGCCCCTCTGATATCTATACCAGGCAAATAAATAGTCTAACAACTTAACAGTTCAACACTTATGTCAGATACAGATGGAACTTTATCAGCGGGTATTAAAACATGCCTAAATAGAAATCCAATTCTACCCTCATTCTCTCCCCAATCATCCACCACACTAAATCACTGCTGATTGTTGTCCATAAAAAAACCTCACTGCAACTCTCGGCATTTGCTGCTGGCGTGGCTGCTGAATGCTCTACACACTAACATCACTGCTGTTGGTTTTCCTGCAAACAGTATAGAATAAAAGAACCCGTTGCAACCCTCGACAGGAGCTACTGGCATGGCTACTGGATGCTCTCCACGAGGACTTGAACCGCGCGCGGCTACAGCGGCCACCACCGCCAGCGTTGCCCGACCGGGACTCCAACGGACGGCCTGACCAGGTGGGCAGACACACACACACACGAACACTTTATTCGTATAGGTGTCGCTGATTCAGATCCGGCTCAAAGTACCAAACATTTTATATCAGGCGATTGTTTTACATATATACATAAAGCTCACGCCTGGCGGACCCTGGGCTCTCACATGCCACGCGGGGGCGCAACCGGGAACGCCAAGATAATGATGATAACATAAAGCTCACACCTCTGTCCCACAGGTGGGGTAGACAGAGACTATGGACCGTCACTTTGCTCTGTCCTGACACAACTCTTAGCCTTGCATATATCGACAACTCTGTTCATGCAACCCATTTTATTCTTGCCACTTCGGACCCCAGCTTTTTTGAGAACATTACTGATCTGATCAGTAAATGTTTTCCTAAGTAATCCAGGGTTCTTTTACTTTTAGTTTTAATCGATTGTCATGTATTTTTATTTTTTATTTATTGATTAATACAAACAGTCTTACACAAGTATTACACATAAACAAAACAGACTTACAGTTCCATAATTCACATACAATGTTTTACTTTTATCCTTGAGCTTACAGTATACAGCGCAAGAAATATTGAATTTAATAAAATGATTAACAATGGACATATTAATCTGCGCAATAGTACCCAACAAGATCATGTTTAGGTGCCGGTTGCTTGGGCTGATTGCTATTCAAGAAGTTACTTATTACAACAATTCGTAAATACTCTTTCTATAAAGAGATATACTCGCCGCGAAAATGTCGACACTGCTTAAACATTTATTATAAAAATCACAAGAACGTCTAAAAAAAGTATTTTTGCATAATTTGTTCGAAAGCGTGGGATATGAAAAGTAGCAATATCACGTGAGGAAGGTCGAGGTATTCTTAATGTAATTTTATTCAATAACGATTCTGAATTAACTAAATTGTTTATAATTTTATACAGAAATATGGCATCCAAGTAAATACGTCTTGTTTCCAGGGACTTAAATCTATGTCTAATTGCACTTGTTCCATAATCTGTAAAATTATATTTTATTGCCATTACATCATGTTTACTCAACTGCCATCGAAACTCATAGTCCACAAACGACTTTCGCAGACTTGGCCACTGAAAAGGGTATTTTCGCTGCAGGCTGACTCTAACGAATTAATAATTATCACCTTTACGACACTAATGTCCAATTTGAAAAATGACCAGCCGGCTATACATCATATTATTAGACGGAAGACGTCACTGTTGGGCTCCAAAGATCTCCACAAACGCCGGTCCTGAGCCAACTGCATCCAGCCGGTACCTGCGACCTTTATCATGTTGTATCATCATCACAGCCCATAACAGTCCACTGCAGGACTTAGAGCCTCTCCCACGTAAGGGGAGATTGTTGCCATAATTTCCACGCTTGGCAGGCGAGTTGGAGATCGCAGTTTTATAAATATAACAATGAGAAATGCTGCTGCCCTTTTTCCAGCCCACGGAGACGAGACATTTTGTCTCGAAAACATTAAACGCCTTACGACACCCACCAGTGTAAAGGATTGGTGATATTCCACTCCTCTGCCGGACACCACACGGCCAATATCGTACGTGTACGTATACGGTACGGTACGTACGTGTACGCAAGCGAACCAAGGTCACCGACATAGCCCTAAGGATTGCCAAGCTAAAGTGGCAGTAGGCAGGGCACATAGCTCGAAGAACAGATGGCCGATGGGGCAGTAAAGTTCTCGAGTGGCGACCACGTACCGGAAGACGCAGCGTGGGTAGGCTTCCCACAAGGTGGACCGACGATCTGGTAAAGATCGCTGAATGCGGAAGGCACAGGACCGGCCTTTGTGGACATCTCTGGGGAAGGCCTATGCCCAGCAGGGGGCAGATATGAAAGTATGTACTAACACAAAACCCTGTTGGTGTTCCCAGGAGGTGGCAGCGGAGGCGTGGGCGTCGCACCTGTCGCGCAACCAGTCCATAATGACGGAGCTGTTCTACGGGCAGCTGAAGTCGAAGGTGGTGTGCGGCGCGTGCGGCCAGGGCAGCGTGCGCTTCGACGCGTTCAACATGCTCAGCCTGCCGCTGCCCATGGAGTCCTACGTGCGCTACGAGGTCCGAGGTGAGCATATATTGGTAGCTGCGGCGCGTGCGGCCAGGGCAGCGTGCGCTTCGACGCGTTCAACATGCTCAGCCTGCCGCTGCCCATGGAGTCCTACGTGCGCTACGAGGTCCGAGGTGAGCATATATTGGTAGCTGCGGCGCGTGCGGCCAGGGCAGCGTGCGCTTCGACGCGTTCAACATGCTCAGCCTGCCGCTGCCCATGGAGTCCTACGTGCGCTACGAGGTCCGAGGTGAGCATATATTGGTAGCTGTCGCGCAACAGTCCATCATGACGGAGCTGTTCTACGGGCAGGCCTACGGATGTTCTACGGGTTTTTGCTCGGTTCGGATTTGCGGCTGGGCAGAAAATCATTATGAATTTTAATTTCTATTACGGGCCTAGGTGTTGTATGTATAATTAGATTGTATTTAAAAAATATGTTAGTTGTTTGTCAGTTTTCTGGCACCCATAACACAAGCTTTGTTTACTTTAGTTCAATATGGCGTTGTATGGGTTGTTCAAGCATTTATTATTTACATGACGGGAACTATAACATGCCTTGTCATTCCACAGTGGTACTGCTAGACGGATCCGTGCCTGTCAAATACGGTGTGCGAGTCAGCCCCGACGCCTCGCCCGCGGACCTCAAGCAGCGGCTGCATCAGCTCTGCGGACTGCCGCCCGAACGGTGAGTAAGAGAGGAGATGGAGGGAGTGGAGTGGAGTGCTGAATGTGTGTAAGGGTGCTTATGCGGGGATTGCAGTATGTTGAATGTAAAAGATTATGTTAAAATTATATAAAATGTTTATTAAGAGTCCCACAATACTTGTTAATAATTGTTAATTTAAATGAATGTTAAATGTTGATGAATGCACCCGGCGACCGGCGGTTCCGAAAAATGCACTGCTGAGGTAATGTGCCGCGCAGGGCAAATTAGCTAAGTCACATGTTCGATGCAACGCACCGAACAATGTGGTTGCGGTTGTTGCAGCATGTGCGGAGCGCGTGGTGGGTTAAATAGGTAGAGGGAGTGTGCGAGGGTGGCAGTGAGAGTGAAGTGGAGTGCTAAATATACTTACAGCCGGGCGCAGCGCGTTCAAGTGAACTGGACATTTACGGAGAAATAGAGGCGTAAAGCGAGAGTGAGAGCGGGAGGTAGAGGGAGTGGGTTGGAGTGCCAGAGAGAGTGGAGTGGAGTGCTAAATATGGTTACGATTTTTGGCGCTCGTGCGGAGCGCGTTCAAGTGAATTGGATATTCACGGAGAAATAGATACGTAGAAAATGGAAAGAGAAAAAGACTGGCCTTCTGATACCTAAGTTCACGTCTGATCCATGGCGCGTTCAGTAAAACTATTGGACAGTCTTGGAGTAATAGAGGCGTAAAGAGGGAGTGAGAGGAAAAACGACTGGCTTTCTTGATACTTAAATTTTCTTCTAATTCATGTTATAGCCCGCGTCACGAAAGAAGAGACTTGTCAAATGGCAGTGGAGGGGATGTCGCGCAGGTAATCGTTTACAAGTCGAACCACGTGACCCGCCAAGTCTCTTCTTATTTGACACTAGCTATACAATAGCTGTTGATTTTCCTAAGAATAAATAAGAATCATGGTGGTCAGACTGGTGTGAGAGAATATTAGATTTGCAAATGTAAATACACATGCGGTAGCGAGAGTTGAATGTTTACCCACCCACTTATCGTGCTGTGTAATGTGCCAGTGTTATATAAAGGGAACTGTTTTACCCATTGATTAGTGGATAAAATACAAACCATAGGTAAAACAATGTGTGTGTATAGATGCGATGTGTATGACTTGGAAGGTCTGCCTACTAAGGTAGCAGATGAAAGACGGTTGTTTGCAAGTGAGTTGAGATTGTTAAAATGGATGTGTGGTGGGGCTATGTGTGACATAGAACGGAACGAATACAAAAGAGGAAGCTTGAATGTGACCCCAATTCGTGCAAGATTTAGAGTAGCCGCATTGTTAAAACTCTTTAGGACCTGGCTGTTTTGGTTTACAATAAGAACACTATGTATATTTCATACTGTATGTGTGTCAATACTTTTGTTTGATACTGCTTGCCAATATACCTTTCAATACACTGTGCAATTTATTTATATCTTTTATCCAACTAAATTTAAGTGGTTATGGTACCGCAAACTTCATTACAATAAAAAGCAAGTAATACCTACTACGTATTCTGTATTTTTATTGAGTGCTATGGGAAATCTCCCATCGTGTGATCAGTCGACTCCGAAGATAACGATGTCATCGGCTGAGCAACCGGCACAAACACCAGTAATGAACAAGCTGAAAGGTAGTAGCAATTTTATCAACTGGATGTTCGCGATTCAGTGCTACCTAACTGACCTCGACCTGTGGGATATCACCACAAACCCGCCCAACCTCGATGATCCCGCTCAAAAAAGACGTGATGAGAAGTAGAGATGGTCGTTGAATAAACGAACTAGTTGAATCAACCGTCGACGTGCAACCGACGTTTCGACGGTTTACCGTTGATCAATGGACTAGTTGAATTCGTAAGCGGCTAAACGAGTGGTCGATGTGCCCCATATCAACGCTTAACGCAATGTCAACTCTTAGTCGTCTTCGTATAATAAGAAACTTCGTTCACTTCATTTAGACAACTTTGACAGTAAGTCAAAGTCAACTCTAAAAGTAACAAGACTGTGTTGTTATTGCAATAAGCGCATTAGCGTGATAAGCCCATTAAAACCGCGTTTAATGTAGACTAAGGATGCCAATAGGATAATTATGCGAGCGCGAAAGGGACAGAATGTTTTACTCTCGGTATTGGATGAGCGGTGCGCGGTATTAACCAGTTTATTTAAGTAGTACGTGAAATACTCGGCGCCTGGTAGACAATAGATAATTTTTGTTTTCGTTCGATTTTTTCAATGAGGTATGTTTGTTTAGTTCGTGACAACTTTCGCCCAAGGTCAAAGAATTTTGAATAATTGCGGAATTCTGACTTATGTTTTAAATGTATTGTTTATTAATTGTAAATAGATAGTTTAATTACTGTAACATTAGCGGAATCAGTGGAATCGCCATATAGAAAATTATTGATTGATTGATAGTTTAATTACTGTTAGGTGTAAATAGATAGTGTAATTAAATTATTGTTGTGTCGGTATTAAGAATGGCGGGAAAAAGTGAATTGTGGCACCATTTTGAGAAAGACCCTAGTAGTATGAAGGGAAGATAAAAAATTTATTTAACAATACATTACGAATTAAAAGTAAAATGCAAAAGTAACTCTTGTGCGCTAGCAGTTATAGTCCAACCGCACGCAACGCTTAACTATACGTAACGTTGAACTTAATAGTTGATGCGTTAACTAGTCGACGAATTCAACTAGTCGATGGACTAGTCGACGAACGAAATTAAACGGTCTCGTTTCGTCGACGACAAAACCGTCAACGACCCACCCCTAATGAGAAGGCAAGATCAAAAATATGTCTGATAAGTAAATTAGTAGATATCATATCTTTGCCAAGATGGCGCCAGCATATCTTTGCGTGGCAGTTGTCTAGTGACAGGTAATGACATTGCCTCTGGTTCACACCATAAAGGCATGTTTAAGCTCGATGTAAAGAGTTCTCAAGCTCTTTGTACTACCACCAAAGAGTCTGCTATGTTGTGGCATAGACGTCTGGGTCACCTCAATGTAAGGAGTATGAATATTTTAAAAAATAGACACCGGCGTGAATTTTAGCGGGAATTGTAAAGAAACTTGTTTTCCATGCGTACAAGGCAAATTTTCGAAGAAAAAGTTTACAAAATCGCAAAGTAAATCGAGTAAAGTCCTAGAATTAGTCCACTCGGACTTATGCGGACCCATGAGTACGCATTCTTGAGGCGCGGAGCATTATATCTCCTCACATTTACCGACGACTACAGCCGTAAAACTTACGGGTATCTTTTGAAATCAAAAGCCGAAGTTTTCTCTAAGTTTGTGGAGTTTAAATATTTGGTCGAAAACCAAACTGGCCAAAAAATTAAGGTTCTACGTTCCGATAATGGCCGTGAGTATGTAAAAACGGATCTGACTAACTTCTTCAAGGAAAATGGCATTATCCACCAGACCACCGTACCATACACACCGCAGCAAAATGGAGTTAGTGAACGTGCAAATAGGACTATAATAGAAAAAGCCAGATGCATGCTCAAAGACTCAAATTTACCACTAGAGTATTGGTGAGAAGCGGTAAACACGGAAATCTACCTCAAGAACCCAACCTTTAAATAACAAAATCCCAGAAGAATTATGGACCGGGAAAAGAGTTGAACTCTCTAACCTACGAGTCTTCGGGTGTGAAGCTCATGTCCTTATCCCGAAAGAAAAACGGAAAAAACTGGATTCCAAAACGCAAAGTTGTATCTTCGTTGGCTATACAACTGAAAGCAAAGGCTACCGCCTTATAAATCCAAATAACCCTCGAGCAATCATAATCGCAAGAGATGTCGTCTTCATAGAAGACAAAACACATGCCAACATTAAATCTGAAGAGCCAGGTTTAAAATCTTCAAACACATATCCTCCACAGTCAACAGAAGTCGTTTTACCCCTGTATCAGCTGAAGACGAACCTGTTCCATATTCTCCACGTCAGCAGCAGCCAGACATTCAGACTCTCTGAGATTCTGGACTCCGTACAGAGACGCGCTGTACGAATTGTCGATGATCCCATACAAACACGCAAGTTGAAACCACTGGCAAACCGAAGGGACTTTGGCTCCCTGCGTGTGTTCTATCAGCCTTAAAATGGGGAGTGTTCCGAGGAACTTTTCAATCTGGTGCCCACAGCACAATTCCGCCATCGCATCACCCGCCGTGGGCTTGGTACTCATCCTCTTTTTTTTTTTTTTTTTTTTTATGTCATACCTGATGGAAAGTGGTCACCACTGCCTATAGACATTAGCAACACCAAGAGTATCGCTAATGCGTTGCCCACCTCTATAACACGTTGCTCTGGCAGCAAAAAGCAAATGCCACTCCACTGCCAAAGCCACGGTTCCCCAAATCCCCACCCCATGGAGCACTGGAAACCTTACTCACCGGCAGAAACACAATACTATTTAAAAGAGTATTATTTAGCTGCGATATTCTGTAAGGTGGAGGTACTTCCCCAGTCGGGCGGCTCCAATTCGAACGAGATACCCCGCTGTGCCCTACCTCTCTTAAAATACCTCACTACGTAGACCCTCTGTTGGTCACGACGCGAAGGTTCGAAAGAACGTTTCTCGCTCGTACGATCCGGATGTGGAATGAGCTCCCAGCCACAGTGTTTCCTTGGGACTTTGACATGGGATCGTTCAAGAGGTATATTAGAGGTCTCTTCAGAGGCGGGCAACGCATTGGTGACTCCCCTGGTGTTGCTGATGTCCATAGGCGGCGGTGACCACTTTCCACCAGGTGGCCCGCTCGCCTGTTTGTCTGCCGTATAACATAAAAAAAACAGCCCGAGATGATACCACCATCAGAGGAACTGCCTATAGTGAAGGAACCTGTATGGATGCTAACACACAAACAGGCAGCGTATATACTGATTTTCGAAAGGCCTTTGACAGAGTGGATCACAAAATCTTGCTTGAAAAATTGGCTTTTAATGGTATACGAGGCAATCTATGGCGTTGGTTCCAATCCTATATTTCTAATCGTACTCAAAAAGTTGTAATTAACGGCTATGAATCTATTTTCATTCCAGTTAGCTCAGGGGTGCCACAAGGTTCAATTTTAGGGCCGTTATTATTTATAATATTTATAAATGATATACACAACTGTTTTAAATACTGCAACATATTACTATATGCCGATGATTTAAAAATTTTTCACGTGATTAACAACGACGATGACCATGCCAGATTTCAGGAGGACTTAAATCGATTCTCCATATATTGCACCCAAAATAAACTTAGTCTTAATTTAAGTAAATGTAAACGTATTACGTTCACAAAAAAGAGAATTACTCATAATGCCAAGTATGTGCTGTGTGGCAGTTATATCGATGATGTTACATCCATACGAGACCTGGGGGTCATACTCGATAGTAAACTGCATCTTAATCTACATGTTGACCATATTATAACGAAAGCCTATAAGATGTATGGTTTTATAATGCGCTCCTGTAACAAGTTCAAGCAGTATTCAACATTTATCTATATTTATAAATCTCTTGTGCGATCCCAGCTTGATTATGCCGTGCCTATATGGAACCCTTTCTATAAAAAATACATAGATGCACTTGAATTGGTACAAAAGAAATTTTTGCAGAACATATATTACAAATTTTCTCATTCCCGCTTGCCATATCAAGAGCTCCTTAAGAAATATGCACTTACAAAACTTAAATGCAGACGTCTTCAACTCGAAGTAATGTTATTATATGACTTGTGTCATAACAGATATGATTGTATTCCAATCACGAACAAATTATGTTACAGAATCCCCGCTAGAACGCATTGTCGCAATCTATCACAACTATTTGCTATCCCTCGATGTCGTACTAACGCTGGCGAACGCTCGCCACTTTATCGTTTGGTGCACTCCTATAACACCAACTTTAATAATGTAGATATATTTGGAATGAGTCCTGGCATCTTTAGAGGTGCGGTACTAACGAAACTAAAGAGCATTCAATAATTGTCACTTAAATTATCTATATTAAACAGCCTTTAACCTCTCTCAACTAAATAATATTCTTACCTACAAACTAATAAAACACTCTAAACCTAAGTTGTTAGTCTAGTTGCAGATCATATTCTATTATTAGAACATAAACATGTGCCATAATAATGTAAGGGTATGGTACAGACAGCATCAGAGGCAGCTAGATGGGCCGGATGGGCCGGAATGATTTGAACAACTAAGACGTAAAAGATGAAATGTTTCTGGCGCTGACTGTACAAGCACCTATGCCTTTTGCTTTATAGATTATGATTAATGGTTTGTTTAACTATTTTATGGAAATTATCAGATACTAAATACAGTTGTATTGAAATTTTCATTACTTAACGATAATTTAATTTAACGTATATAGGTATTACGACGACCATTCTTTCCCCCAAAGTTTTTTGAAATTATCTGTGGTAAACGGTGCTGGTGGCACATTCATAAATAACTAAGTAAACCCACTGTTTAATTTTAAGACTCAATGTACCACTGTTTGTTTACCCAAATAAAAATAAATAAAAAAAAGAACCTTCAACTTCTTCCAGTGAACCAGAGCGCAGATATTCTCAGCCAGACAGACGTCAACCTGACAGATTTAAATCTGGTTATAATCTTTACCTTACTTCGATTTGGAACCTGAGATCTATAAAGATGTTACACAACATCCACAGAAGGATAAATGGTTGGAAGCAATGAATGCTGAATACAATTCTTTACTGAATCACGAAACATGGATTCTAGTCGACCGACCCTCAGATCGGAAAACGGCCAAATGCAAATCTTAATCTTAATTCCAAGTACGTGTACGTGTGTGACCGGTTTTCTTTATCACCACCAAGAGTTTGGGCGCGGTGGGTGGAAGTGGGTGGTTGTGGGAGGCAAAAATGTAATATAAGATATATATCTGGCCTTTTCTAACTCATTAGAACTTCGGGAAAGTTCTGAAAATTTCTAGAATGATCTAGAAAGTACTGAAATTAATAATTTGTCCTTTTTTAACTCATTAGAACTTCGGGAAAGTTCTGAAAATTTCTATCATGTATTTTTTACACCATTAAACATACGGTGTATATTTTAACCCGTGCAACGCCGGGTTTCGCAGCTAGTGGGTTTATAAAATTAAAAAAGATACAAGTGGTCAAGTTACAAAGTACAAAGCCAGACTAGTAGCAAAAGATTTTACACAAGTTGCAGGAGTAGACTACGGAGAAACATTCTCGCATGTTACTAGACTCTCCTCTGTACGACTTCTACTGGCATACGCAGTTCATCATAATCTGCAAGTACATCATCTTAATGTAGAAACAGCCTTTCTTAATGGAGATCTTGATGAAGAATTATTTATGGAGCAACCGGTAGGTTTTGCTAACGATCCAAAGAAGGTGTGCTTACTGAAAAAAGCACTATACGGCTTGAAGCAAGCTCCACGACAATGGAACAAAAAGGTGTGCGAAGCATTTGCCACTTTGTCGCTTACTCAAGCCTCAACTGAACACTGTCTCTACATTAAAATATATGATAATGACATACTGGTTGTTGCCGTATTCGTTGATGACTTCTTTGTGCTAAGCAGCAATGATCTCAAGACAGAGACCTTTAAAAATGATCTTAAAAAGATGTTTAAAATTAAAGATATTGGTCCCCTTAGAGATTGCCTCGGTATGCGTGTCATACAGAGTGAAGGCTGGACTACTCTCGATCAAACCAAGTACATCGAGAAACTTATTACAAACCCCATTAGAACCTGGCCTAAAACTCACTCTTCCCTCAAAGAAAGAAGAAACTGAAGCCCCTTATCAGGAACTTATCGGCTCACTAATGTACATTGCCATATGCACAAGACCGGATATCTCACACACGGTCTTGTATGTCTCTCAATTCAATGCACATTACGGAGGGATACACTGGAGGGCCGCTAAGAGAGTCTTACGGTACCTGAAGGCTACCAAAGACCTAAAGCTTCAGTACATTTCGAAAGCTCAGTCATACCCAGTCGGCTATGTTGATGCCGATTACGGAAACAACATAATTGACCGACGCTAATATACTGGGTTTATCTTTATTATGTGTGGTGCACCAATCTCATAGGAAGCACGCAAGCAGCGTACAGTTGCGCTTTTAACCACAGAGGCCAAGTACATGACTCTGGCTGAAGGTTGCAAAGAGGCGATTTACCTGAAAACTCTCATACATGAAGTCTTCGCCATCTCGCATCCCATCACCATACATACAGACAATCAAGGTTCATTAAAACTGACACATAATAACACATATCACGCACGAACGAAACATATAGACATTAAACACCATTTCATTCGAGACTCGCTTTCACAACACTGCATTCATGATAGCAGATATTCTAACCAAACCTTTGCCGTGACTGAAGCACAATTGTAAATGTGTACAATTGTTAGGCTTAGTTAGACTGATAGGTTTAGGTTTTTGCATTATCATTGTTCTAGTCTGTAAGTGTATAGTAGTTGTGTAAAGTTAGTGATAGGTGGGTGTATACAGGATGTCTAATTTTTGTTGTGTTTGTGTTAAGTGTACAGTTAACTTTGATATGTCTTTATACCTTATTAATATTTGTATATAGGGTGTTCTTATTGCGGGGGGGTGTTAAAACTCTTTAGGACCTGGCTGTTTTGGTTTACAATAAGAACACACTGTATATCTCTATTTGATGTGTGTCAATACTTTTGTTTGATACTGCTTGCCAATATACCTTTCAATACACTGTGCAATTTATTTATATCTTTTATCCAACTAAATATAAGTCATATTATGGGGATAGAAGAAAATCATGTTACCAAATGGGTATTGAAGAACGAATACAAAAGAGGAAGCTTGAATGTGACCCCAATTGGTGACAAGATTTAAAATAGCAGCATGTCATGATTCAGCCATATTATGCGGAGAGAAGAAAATCATGTCACCAAATGGGTATTGAATATGAATGTGAACGGATACACAGGACGGGGAAGACCAAAAAAAGATGGATGGATTGTGTGTGAGGGATATCAGTGAGCGAGAGATGTGCATGGAGAAGGCAGATAAGGACAGGCAAATGATGAGGTAAAACAATATAGGTTTCAAGACTGTCGTGGTTATTCGCTGCTGTAAATTGTCCCGAGTGTCAAGTTGGTTGTAACCTTACCGTATCCCCAGGATTATCTGTAATCGTACGTACGTACGTATCTGTAATTACCTGATCTGCCAAATCCTGGATTACGGTTAAGGCAGACCCCGCGCTCTCGTGCGCGAGGGCACAAACGTGATATTAACGCCAAGATGATTATTTTGATCCCCAGGATGCTACTGGTGGAGGTGTCGGGCGCGATGCTGGGCCGGTCGCTGGGGCTGGGCGCGCGGCTGCCCGCGCAGCAGGACCTGCACGCCTACGAGACGCCCGCCAGCGCGGAACACCACCACGGTAGGGGGGCTGGGAGGGGGGGGCATCCTTTTGAGAGCTGCTATAATGCTATTAAAAGACACACAGACTTATTAAAGACACTGATAGTCTAGATAATGAGCGCCAATTGCTGTAATTTATGCAAAGGTGTATTAAATACACCTTACAGAATATCGCAGCTAAATAATACTCTTTTAAATAGTATTGTGTTTCTGCCGGTGAGTAAGGTTTCCAGTGCTCCATGGGGTGGGGATTTGGGGAACCGTGGCTTTGGCAGTGGAGTGGCATTTGCTTTTTGCTGCCAGAGCAACGTGTTATAGAGGTGGGCAACGCATTAGCGATACTCTTGGTGTTGCTAATGTCTATAGGCAGTGGTGACCACTTTCCATCAGGTGGCCCGCTTGCCTGTTTGCCTACCGTATGACATAAAAAAAAAAAAATTAAAGATTATCTTTTTCTTCATTTTAAAACTATATAGTTCATTTGAGTTGGTTCTTAGCTTTGTATTATTAAAGTCGGTTAAGTAGCCTTTGTCGGATATTGTTCGACACCTGTCGGATGTTTTCCGACATACGTCGAATATTTTCCGACACTCGTCGGATATTTTCCGACACCCGTCGTTTAAGTTGTTTCATTCGACTCGCTTATTAATTGTCTACACCGATCCATCCCCCAGACTGGTGGTCCTCGGAGTCGGCAGGCTTGGGCGGGTCCCCGCGGGGCGAGGTGAGTGTGGGGGCGGTGGGGGCGGCGCGGCCCTCCGCGCTCTGCATGCCCGCACTCTTCTGCTTCAAGGTTAGCGCCTAGGCAAAGAGCACGACACACAGAGACCACACCTACAGACAGTCAGACACGCGACACACACACTGGTGTTTTAGTGACATGCGAATGATTTACCCGAACAGTACAACTTGGGGCCTGGGGCTCGCATCTACGCGAGCGCTCGCCTTCTATTGCCTGTCTCTTCTATCTCTAGCATCTTCCCACGAGTGTGAAAGAGATAGATTAATCGTTTCCGGGTATATTAAGTTCAGACAGGCAGGCAAACAGACGCGAATGGGCACGGGGAGATTTAGTTTTATAATATGTTTGATGCATCTACTCTAACGGTATTTCCTTTATAGGCATGAGGCATGTCAGGCATGTCTTGTAGTTCTCACAGGGAGAATACACCAGCAGTTCTGCCGTATTATAAGGGATCAGTCAGAAAGCGGTCAGGCGTTATAGCGTTCGAGCGTTCTCGTTTTGCGTACGAGCGCGCAGTTATTCGCTCTGGCTGACCGACGCGGTCAGAATGCCTGCTGTGTGGGTGGGTATGTCTATAACGTAATACAAGACGACGAACGCAGAACGCGAAAGTGGAACATCCGAACGCGTGACCGGCTTCTGTCTGATAGCACCCTAAGTTGAAACTGAAATGCATGAATCATAGATGTTGTGAATAAGTGGAATGTGGCCACCGTCGTGAGCTCATCCGCATGACACTAAAACCGCCCGCACATACACACAGAGACATACAACCTCGCTTCGCTGTCTTATTAGTGTGACACAGAATGTCAAAATTGTTGGGACGACAACGGTCCCTTACCCAAAATGTGCCCCTGGTTCCAAAATGTTCTGTCTCTAAAATACCCCATAATATAGGATTTTTTTTGGAAATGGACTTTTTTAATCTGTTACTTAATGGAATGGGTATGAAGACTGATTTTTTATTACTC
Organism: Blastobasis lacticolella; assembly: GCA_905147135.1. Classification (NCBI taxonomy): domain Eukaryota; kingdom Metazoa; phylum Arthropoda; class Insecta; order Lepidoptera; family Blastobasidae; genus Blastobasis; species Blastobasis lacticolella. The sequence goes on from LR990056.1 coordinate 15,534,506, forward strand.
CATTTGATTGAGTTTAGCCACAGATTAAAAAATAGTTAGTGAATAGACTGTTCCTAGACTGGCATGCTCCATCTTTGGTCGCATCGTCACTTACCAACAGGTCAAATGGCGGCCAAATGCCTGGTTAGTCTTATATGAAAAAAAAACAGAGGGCGACAAAACGTCAAGTTCATGCATCGCCTTTAAAATACACGTAAATTTCGATTAAAAAGAAACACAAATTATTGATCTTGTAAGTCCTTTGTTTTTAACAGATTTTAATGTCAATTCCTTATTTTGTTCATATTTTGTTCATAAATTAGTCAACCAATTGTCAACAAAACCTGTTTATTCACATAACATCTATAAGGCAGCAAAGCTTATTGCAGCATCGGTTGAGGCCATGTCTAGAAGAAGCAAAAATAAAAAAAAAACGGTGTCAGATTATAAAACCACTAATAAATGCCGCAAAAAAATATGTAAATATTTACTCACAACAATAACCAACCACTGTATATTGTATATACTAATGTACATAATGTACGAATTAATTTATTGTTTGTCATTAAAATGTATAGTAATCACTTTATGGTACAGATACAGCCTTAATTGTACAGGTAAAATGGTATTCACTAAATGAGTGTTTTAAAATTACATAGTATTTTGGTACAAATGTCTGCGAATATAGTTTTTTGTGTTCAATATTGTCTGCACTGTTTCCATCACCATATATTTGCTGTAGTTTTATTTTTTTACAGTAATATATTGGTATAACAATTCACATAAATCAATTTAGTTACCTGTTTGAAATTCCAGCTTAAAAATATACAAAAATACACGCAAAGTTTTGATATTAGTGCACGAAATTCGGCGATCTTCGTTTTGTTTATACATCGATTCATCAGTAGAAAATTATTACTTTCTGTTGTAGATTTTGACATTTAAACGTTTATTATATAGATATGTCACTGTCAGATTGCAAAAACAGTTAGTTGATAATCTAATGTAGTCAAATGGAGATTATAAACCACCTGAATATACTGAACTGCAAAAAAAAAACCTCAAGCCATTCACAATTTAACGCATTATTTTTCGAGGAGACACATAAACATTTGGTTTAAATTAGGTTAGGTTTTCGTTGTGGCAAAGTGACGAGGAGCCAAAGTCAATTTTATTTTTCAGTCAACCAGAAATCGATTATTAGAAAAAGTTCAACACCAAGAAGCACTAATATCCAAAATGTGTTTAATAAATCTAGAATAAATTACAATTAATTTTATAAATTATCATCAAAATATCAATACCAAACAGCCAAAAGATTAGAATAAAGCCGTTAGTGCGCGCCATCTATATGAATTTGTGAGAAGCTCTTTTTGAAAACGGCTCATTGCGTTAGATTGTAACAGTTCACAATTGTTCAACAGTTTATAATTTTAGAGTAGTCCGAATACGTTATTTTATTAACTAACCGTTTTTACAATCTTACGGTGACAGAAACATAATATCGTTTGACAATTTGGGATGCGTAGTAGTGTGTTCAGAAAGTCATCTAGCTGATAAAACTTGTACAGCTAGGTGATTTAAGCCGTTTGACTCGTCATTCTAAATTAATTTAAAAGAAAATGTATCTACTTCAGAATCATTTTGTGTCCGATCAAAGGTAAATTTTTGACGGAAGCCGAAGACTTAAAAGCTCGAATCAATTCTGTTTTTCAAGATTGGCTAAAAGCTACGAGTAAAATATAAATGGTTAAAAAAATTTATATTGAACTTATATTGGCTTATATTGATTGTATAATATAGAAAGGTAATCTAAATCACCTCTAGAAATTGATCTAGAGGTGATAAAAAAATTACAATGCAATTTATTTTTGACAAATAATGTTTGCTATGTAATTTTTTAAATCATCTCTATAACAATTTTGTGGTAGTTTTTTGGGCGAAGGTGGCCTAAGCCGTCGCCGAAGCTTTGGTCTGACACTAAAATTATTTTTCATTAGTAAAATTATATCCTCTTCGTACATCAGTTTAGCAATTTCGATTTTAGGTAACAAATCATTTAGAAAATTTATTACAAATAAATTATAATTTTCTATACGAACTAAATACAGACGAAAACTACACACCGCACTGGAAAATATTTGCAAAAGTATTGGAATTAAATTGGAGAAGGTTGCACATCGCAGGGGTAACTCTTGATTTTATTTTGCACTACTAAAATATAATTTAAAAGGTTGCACTAGAATCTAGACAATAGTTTTAGAACCGCTTACTGAGGCTTTTACACACAGGTTATCTTGCTTAATAAATGCTAGGGTTGCCACGTTGGGTTAAATTGGGTATTATTAATAGAAGAAAAGTTTTTGTTTGTAGTGTGAAAGAAATTAAACCTTAAAACATTGTATTTACAGCCTTGGCCGTAACTGAGGGGTTTGCTTGATATTTCAAAAATATTCTGCCAGTGTTTCTCATAAATTTTTCTTCGATTTCAGTTTTGTGGATTCTTGTCGAATTACTTCTGTGGGTGGCTTTCTGGACGCACTTTTAAGCTGACGCCTCGTGGGCGTAATTTTTTGAGTTGTGATAAAGCGACGGAATTTCAATCGCGACATCTATCGCTACGATAGAGGAAGCTCAAGAATACTCATCTTTACGAGTACACGAGCACATAGTTAGCAAATATCGCACATAGATGGCGTTGAAGGAGCTTGGCCACACAAATTCCAAGTGTTCATACTATGCTACATATCGACATACAACACCCGACCAGGCCTGGTTTACCCTTTTCCACATCCACATCTTCGCTTGTCAACATTGGCGGCGAGGCTATCATACCCAGTCAGTCAAAGAACAATCTACCCGCATTTCAGGTTCCAATAAACCGTCAATCCGCTCACAACTCTCAAAATTGCGTTCGTGTGGCGTAAGTCTTATAAAAACAAATTGTGTCATTTCGCGTCATTCGGTGTTTTCTATTGTTTGCGTTTTCATTTCGAAATATTTGTGTTTGTGTGTGTTTGTAGGTGCTAGGTATTATGTTAGGTGTAGATAACATACGTAAGCAAAATGCCACTGCGTATAATGAAATTAATTTAAAAAATTGTATTAGGTGTTTTTGTGTAGGACACATTTGTAGGGTACAAATTTTTACATTTCACTAAATACATTACACAATTTTGTAATTTAGAAGGTAGCCCAACATATGCATAGAGCTCGGAGGGTTTCGTTTATAGTCAATACTTTAAGTTCTCACTGACTTATCCCACTGGCATATATTTAGCATTCTATTTCTTATATGAATAACTATTGTATTATAAAGCTGTTGGTCTTCCTAATAAATAAAATAAAATAAGTGACTAAATTACACAAACACGAAGAGCTACTTTCTGTTTGTGTTTTTCCTTATCTTTTGAACGGATTTTCTTTGTTTCCATTCCAATAAGGGATAAGTCATGTCTTAAGTAATGAAAAAAGACGGTAGGCTAGTAGATACTGTCACCTCAATGAGCCACGTCTTGAGAGAGAGAGGTAAAAATATAACATCTTTTTCGTACCACATTTAGAAGCAATTTTTTTTTTTCAAATAATTTAATAAGAAAGACTGTAGGCTAGTAGATACCGTCAGTAAATAAGCAATGTCTTGAGAGTGAGAGTGGTAACATCTTTTCATCAACAAATCAATAAGACGGTAGGCAAGCAAATACTGTCAGTGCCAAGCCTACGTAGTACTAGCAGTGGTATCCGGTGCGTTGCAGCGGCGGGAGGGCGAGGCGGAGGGCGTGCCGGAGAGGGCGGAGGGCGCGGGGGCGGAGGCCCGACATGATTGGAGGAGCAACACGCTGCCTAAGGACCTTTCTGAGTTGAGAAGGTGAGCTATAGGGACCGTATTAAACCTCTATTTTTTTAATATAAGATACTGATATAACGTTCGCCTTTCTTATTGAAAGCCGCATTAGCGTACTCAATTTGAATGAACCAATGTGATGTATGACAGTGACAGACAAGACAGCTATTAGGTGTTAAACTAGGCTACAGGCGTCCGTCTTCAGTGACATTTTACTAATTAATGCGCTGATTTCATTTGACTACATTCAGTAACTAAATTCAGAAGCAAAAAGCGTGAGAACAAATCGCAAGTGGAATGTATTTTATATAAAATAAGGTCCATTTTTGTATCACGGATTTTTAAAAAGCGGAGCGACTTGTGACATAATATAAGTGATACAAAAATGGACCTTATTCTATGAGCAATAAATTCCACTTTGATTTGCATTCACGCTTTTTGTTTCTGAATTTAGTTACTGAATTTAAATAAAGGCATAAATGAAGTTCGCGGTTCGCGCTGCAGTCGCGAAGGCGTACTCCCTAATTCGCGTCGTAGATGCTCTAGTTTCGTGTCGCGTTCGTGCCGCGACGCTCACGCGCAGCTTTGGCTGGATATACGTAAGCAGCAATGAGGGTGGGAGTGGTTATTTTTTATACATGATAGGGAATTTCATAGGTTTTAAGACTTTCGTGCTTATTCAATGCACGTACATTGTTACTTAAATCGGATTTGTCATCACGGTTTTAATTATTTTTATCTCGATATATCGAAACGGTTGCACGCTCTATGGTCACGAATGATAACAGTAGTGGTTCGATAATTCGAAGTGAGGGTAATTGGCGAATCCGAAAGAGGGTAGACAGATATGTCTGTCCTTAGGAGCGACTTCATACAGAGCGGCACCAGTCCACTCGTGACGATGGAGCGTGGCAAGGTTCCGAAATATCGAGGTAAAAACAATAAAAACCGTGGTGACAAACCCGATATGAATATTGTTTACGTCAGCAATATTTCGTTGTCATAGACTAAGGTCAATGGACATATATCGTTGACATGCTCAGGAACAACAATAGAAGAACAGATTATACCACTGCTTGTGAAGATATAAGTTCCAAAATTTCATTAAAAACGGAATTGTATCTAGGTCAAAAGTGCCTGCCGACCGGGCTATTCGTATATATTTAAAAACATAGTTGACGAGGTATCCAACTCAATCGTCACTCCCCAGGATATCGTACGGCGGCAGCAGCTCGCCGGCGCTCAGCGTGAAGTCGCTGACGCTGCAGCCGCGGCCCGGCGCCGCCGCCGCCGCGCAGGCCGCGCCGCGGTATCTCGTCGCTGTACATAGGTGACTTATTTTTATTAGACTATTTATTTATTAGTTAATTTCAATGTTTTACAGCAGTTAAATACATATAAAATATCAGTAGCAAACATTTGACCGCCAGATCACATGGTGGTAAGTGACGATGCGGCCGAAGATGGATTTAGTTGATTTCGAATTGTATTCGTCACTGATGAGAGTTCTAATTGGTCAAGCGTGTTCTTCCGACCTTTTTGTTTTCAATTCGTCAAACATTATTTTTGTTTCATTCATCATGCCTGTCTAGGAACAACCTATTCACTCTAATCTTGAACGTGTCCAGATTGTAATGATCAGAAAACATACTCAAAGGAAACATGTTGAGTTGTGCCTTTTTAAATCACTACATAAACAGGTTGTTACATAATATGTGTATGAAACCGTGTACTGGATGGAGTGCTAAATGTATTAAAACGTTAGGTACAATTATGCCACGTACGACAGAAATAATTGTACGAGTACCTGTCGTTTTCATACGTTTAGCACTCCATCCAGTTCACGGTTTCATACATATATTATGTAACATCCTGTATAATACATACCGCCTTCTTCTCGTAGGGGTGGGCAGAGACCACATTTTCTATATTTAAGGGCGTCGGTGCCTCTTTAAGCGAGAGAAGCCCAGTTCAATCCCCAGTGCTGCCATGTATCAATGATTTTTTCTGCGTTATGTACATCAGTTGAACACTATGCTCATACTGTGAGGGAAAACATCGTGAGGCTTGGCACATTACAAATCTTTAGTAGATTTAAGTGCCTGAACTAATTGATTTGTCATATTTGTTGTTATGTCTAAATTAAATAAATAAATAAATAAATAAATAGGAAACCTGTCTCTGGTTCTCCTGGTAGAGTTTCGATGTCAGTGGCTGTGTTGGTATACGTTGATCTGCCAAATTCTGGATCATAGTCAAAGCGGACTCCGGGTTCTCGTACGCGAGACCATCGGCATATTGACGCCAACATGGCTACTTTATTCATGCTATTATCAAGTGAGAAATACGATAGAAATGCATGCCTAACCTACCGGTATCAGGGAAAAGGTCCCAAAGACATCTCTTTTGACAAATGGCAATTGACAAGTGACAATTATTTTGATGAGCCGTGTCAGAGTACCTAGTCAATTCAGCTCTGACACTCTCAATTCGTCGCATCACGTTGCCCAGCCACCTCACCCTCGACACTCCTCGACAGGAAACAATGCCGCATGGACGCGTACTTCCTGTGGTGGCAACGCAGCCGCCCGGCGCTGTTCGGTGTGCCGTTGGTGGTAGAAGCCCCTCGAGGCGCCACCGGGAGAGCTCTGTACGCGGCCGTGTGGCGGCAGGTGGAGCGGCTGCTCAGCGCCAGCCCGCCGCCGCCGCAGCCCGGGGACCACCGGAACCACGCCGCCGACTGGTACGTAGCGGGGTTGGTCTGTACGCGGCCGTGTGGCGGCAGGTGGCGCGGCTGCTCAGCGCCAGGCAGGCTAACAATCAAGCGGGTCACCTGATGGTGCACGATCACAACCGCCATAGACACACTGTAACGCCGGATAGCCTTTGAGAATAGAGTAGAATAGTCTTTATTGTTAAACTGTGTAAGTATACAGGTATGCAGATGCTATGATTTATGGTATAGTATGGTGATGAGATACGTATAGGTTTACCATTGCAGTTTTCAGCCGCCTAACCTAACCGTTACTTTATGTTCCCCGCAACGCTACGGTATCTGACTCGTAATCAGATGTCCGTCGTTTCATTGTAATTATCTGATCTGCCAAATCCTAGAACTCGTTCAAAGCCTACCCCAGACCCTCGTGCGTGAAAGCACAACCAAGCCACTAACGCCAATATGACTACTTATTATCATCGATGCTCCCCTCAGCGACGACAGCCTGGGCTACTCGTATGATTATTTGTTACCATCCATGTCCCCCCCAGCGACGACAGCCTGGGCTACTCGTTCCCGTTCTGCCTGCGGCTGGTGTCGGGGTCCCGCGGCGCGCTGTGGTGCGCCGTGTGCGCGTGGCCCGCGCTCTGCCGCGGCTGCGCGCTGCCCGTCGACGACACGCCGCTGCTGCTCGGTGGGGATGGTGAGATTCACACACCCGCTCACACACTACACTTCCCACACTCACCACACTGACGCTAATGCTTATTTTTTTTCTCAGTTTAGAAACAAACGGTCATTTACAATGTAAAATCTGTCCGGACTGACTTGTCTTTCTTGGTTATGGAAATCATTTATTTATATATTTTCAGTTTATTGTACACATGAAACTTTGAGGAAAAATACAGAGTTATAGATGACACAACAGGAGCTACTTAGTTCTTAGAAGAAATATCTTCCAGCATCATGCAATCATGTATTTAAATGTAAGATAATTTATTATTTATTTATTTATTTAAAACTTTATTGCACAATAATACAATTGGCGGACTTAAAGCCATTAAGGCTTTATCTTCCAGTCAACCAGTAGACAATGCAGAAAGTGAGTTTGAATTTGCACTAGTATTCGTTAAAATTTACATTCTAGATGTTTTTTATACAATGAAATACATCTATACACAATGTACGTAGCGTTATTGATACGGCAAGTCGTAATTTTGGGTATTGTTTGTTCACCAAATAAGACAAGTCAGTTTGGAAAGATAGTAGTAGATAGTTTCCTATTTCATTTACAAACTTTGATAGTTAATAAGCTAACTGTTGCGACTGACAACAACTTTAAATACAATATATAAACTACTATAATTTTGCTAATAAATGTTATACTACAGTGCTTACATAAACAATTTGTGTCTTAATTTATTTCGGTACTGTGACCATATCGTTGACACAGAATGTTTGCAAAGATGTCAATATCATTCAGCGAAACATTATAACACCGTGCGGTTATACTGATAAAGGAATTCTGTGCATAGTTTGTGGTCCATACACACGCTGTGACACGGCGTCTTCGGTGATGCTGGTGCGCGTATTTCTCGGCGGCATCGACGATACACCACATACTGTTTGCCAATATTGCGAAAAGTTTCCTTTTATTTCGATTTGTTTAGGACTTTAACAGTTTCTTATTGAAAAGAAGAAACAAAACGAGGCTCAGTTTCAGAAAATAAAAGTTTCTAATTTAATTTCAGTAAATTACTTTTTACAGAGGAGACATGGAACTATTTATTTTAAACTTTATTTTAAAGCTGTTGATTGGGCCCCTCTTCGTTTCTTCCCATCAATTGTGTTTGAATAATTTGGGTGCTCTTACCTATTCTACCCACTGTCACAAATGATGCAAATACTTTCCTTTTAATTATAAAAGCTTCTACTTTTATCTGAAACATTTTAAACCGGTTGTTTCAAAATCTGACAAATGTATCTCAACACTGGTGTGAATAGGAAGTCTTTTTAATTGACTTCTATCGTTGAGAAGTTATGTATCATTTCTTTTAGCCCTACAATTATTAATTTGGTGCATTATCTTCGTAGATGTGCGGAGGGATTCCACTGCGCAAGATTTGGGCGACAGCGACCGAAGTTCGCAGCGATTGCCCGAGTCTATCGTTAGTATATTTTATTTATGGATATCTTAATAAATAATGGTGATAAATAACAATCGAATTATTGGAGTTATTTTGTAATCGCTATTTGAATAATTAATGAATGAATTTTTCACGAATTTATTCATTCGAACAAAAAGGAAAGAAAGAGAAAGGTACAACACAGATTTAAATTGTATAGTTTTGTTCATGTATACGAATATAATTATAATAGAAACCCTGTGCCACTCGAGAATAACGTAGTTTGTATTGTATATTGTGTTAGTTTTTTATCTAACTCAAATAAATTATTCGTTCAATCCTCGCCAACAGTGGCGTAATAGTGTCAGAAGGCCTGACCCCTAATAGGGAACAAGCCAGGAGAAAATTTGAAAATCATTCGTTTGTTTTCACTCGAATTTATTAATTCAGTAGAATATTTCGAACAGCACATTAATAAAATCGAATAATGGATCATTCGAATCATCGTCATTTCTATTGGCCCACTAGTTTGACACTCCCCCCCTCCCCCCAGGGCTACGGCAGTGGCACGCTATCCGGCGTGGACCTGGCAGCGCTCCAGGCAGCAAGAGTCCGGCCCATGCTGGCCGTGGACTGGGACCCCACTGCCCTGCATCTGCGGTACCAGTCCACAAGGGAGAAGGTAATCTGATTAATACGGTTACAGATTTTATGAGGGCTATCGCGAGTGTAAATTTCAGCTAGATGGCGCAACTGGCGAGTAAGATCCGTTGTCAAAATACCTCGCGCTGTTGGCCAGAACCAAACGCTCGATGACAGTTGGATTACAGCCAATAGGACGGCGTTAATTTGACAGTGACAATACGTCATTCGACAGTGGCGCCCACTGGTGAGCACAAAAACAGTTGGTCGCGACTCGACTATGGGGAGCATCCACAGTGGCAGCGACTGGGAATTTCATTGCTTATTTGGTGAAAATGTAACACAAATAATGATACCGTAAATCGTTCCTACTTTGCTCTTATAGAGAACTTAGCTCCAATTGAAAATAAAGTTTGGATGTGTTATAAATATAAACACTTTGGGAATGTGAGTAATTTAAAATGTCTTATTAGGTAACACTATTCTTCCTCTCGCTACACTCATGGAACAGATTGCTGGAAGTCGAACTTTTTTGACATTTTGTGTCAAAAACGCTGAGCGTGTGTTTTATGTGGTTTACGTTTTTCCACAAAATCCATTGTAATCCGATAATTTATACCTTAGATCTCATTAAAAATATAAATTATTTTCATTTAAAGTTGCTGTACTAGCCGGTACACCTTTTACGATAAAAATTATAATATGACTATGCTAAAATGATAGGTGAATGATAACGAGTGCGCGTCCGCCGTGTACAAAATTGGTAATCAGGTAATTTAGGCCAAATCGCGGTGGCGCGCCGTGAAATACGCTAAGTTAACAAAATATTAAAATGTATGGTTGCACCGTACATGCTCCCGGGCCTAAGAGTGCTGGAGTTGAGATGAAACTAAAGTAATTGACAAGGTGATTAAACAATTTTACCTCAGTGCTAGTTTTACAAATGCTCTGTTTCACAAAACTCCATCTCAGATGATAACGGCGAGGTCGCCTTATTTACTAAATTTGTTTTTACGTGACTAACTGCACTGCACATTTTTACAATTCACCTTAAATTGCTCTGCTATTTAACTAGTGCACTATACACTGGCACTAGCACTAAAACTTTTTCTGAATCCTGGGTCATCGCCCAATGGCGCAAAGTAAACAAAGTAACATTTTACTCGGTACATATTTTTTTATTTTCTCGTAAGGTTTTTTTTCACTATGATACTAATAATAAATCACTATTAAATCCCTGACCGTTATTTGAAGCTTACTAGTTTGAGATAGGCCCCTATCTGTTTTCCGTTTCCGCTTTGCCTTTCTCTTTCCATATAGCTCTGTCCCGCTCATCACCCCCGCTCGGCGATCCCCACCAGGCAGCCGCGACCGGTCTGAGGAACCGCGGTCCGCGGTCGGCTTGCTTCATTGGCGTCTTGTTTTCCGCCGCGTACGGTTGTCTCTAAAACTTTCGAACAACCGGAAGAAACTAAAATTAAAATAATATTATAACACTACATAAGTGTTAATTTAAAATAATATTCCTTCGTGAGTTCAATTTGCAAATAAGTTAAATCAGAATCGACTCGCCTTCATCTGGTAAGTGCTATTGGATTTTCTCTTCTTTTTCGAGTGAGTAAAATAATATTATATTGTCGGGTATTCGTGCCTGATTTTATAATAATGGTTCAAAGACATTGTATTGTTTCTTGACATGTAAATTAAGCATATCAAAATTTTTGTGAACCTACTACAGTTTATAAACTTCATCATCACAGCCCGTAACAGTCCACTGCAGGACTTAGGGCCTCTCCCACGAAAGGGGAGGTTATTGCCATAATCTCCACGCTTGGCAGGCGGGTTGGAGATCGCAGCACATAAACTTACCTACATATTAATTTTTTCTTTTTAGATATGAAAATAGTCAATCGTTTTAGATTTTCAAATTTTAAATTTTTAACGGCGCTGCCGTTCGTTTTGTATTACTTGTGTATTTAATTTACAGCGCATTAATATAGTCCTTTCTCTTTTTCATTGTATGGCACCTACCCACATTATTTTTAGTTGGTAAACTGTTTTATTTGGGTATAGATGGATAAATCTAGCAATCTAATCAATTATGGTGTGGTTGCGGGTGCTCCAAAACTTATGTTACCTTCTGTCTCTTTTCTTATGATTTTAATAACTAAAATGTAATTTTGTGTTTAAAAGTAATTGAATATTACACAAATTACTGTGTAACGTATTTCTGTTCATTTAATTGTTCTTTAGAATAATAGACACTAAAAGAAAAATCCCTCAAATCGTCACCCGTCGTCCTCGACGTAGTAATAAAAAAAGGGGGGGCGTAAGGAATCACGTCAACTGACGTAGTGTAGGTGCTATTCATAAACACCTCGCTATGAATCTTCATAAACACTCTGTGTCCTTAAACAACGAGACGCTCTTCAGTCTTGTTTGGAAGAGCTTCAAGGTGACAACTTGAGTAATGACAGTTTACGTGAAAAGATGATGGAGTTATTTTCTAAAGGAGAATATTCTAAAGTATCCTCTGATTACTTCAATTAATTAGTGGGCACAGAGCGGAAACGGTACAGATGCGTCGCGATGGCATCATTAACAATGCTCGTGACCCTTTAATCAAGTCGGCCCTTCGCAAGGTGCCACCATATGACCAATGCCTATTTAATAGTTAACTGTTGACGTCAGTTCTTTAAAAAACTGGAGTAGTTAAAAAAGCTTTTGTGGTCAAGTCCACTAACACCGGTTCTGCTTTGCAAGCTAGAGCTGTCAAACCTTAACGTCACCCCCCGCAGGGGTCGACTAGTGATGATGGACCCTCGCAGGGTACCAGCTACTGATGCTGCGCTCTAGCGCATTATACTAATTACAGTCATTATAATCAACCCTCGCAGGGTTGTTGTCACTCCCCGCAGATATCGACTAGTGATGATGGACCCTCGCAGGGTACCAGCTACGGATGCTGCACTCCAGCGCAATATCCAAAATACAGCCATTATAATCAACCCTCACAGGGTTGTTGTCACCCCCCGCAGGGGTCGACTAGTGATGATGGACCCTCGCAGGGTACCAGCTACGGATGTTGCGCTCCAGCGCATTATCCTAATTACAGCCATTATGATCAACCCTCGCAGAGTTGTTGTCACCCCCCGCAGAAGTCGACTAGTGATGATGGACCCTCGCAGGGTACCAGCTACGGATGCTGCGCTCCAGCGCATTATCCTAATTACAGCCATTACAATCAACCCTCGCAGGGTTGTTGTAACAACCGACCCTCGCAGGGTTTTGGAAATCATAATCATAGTGCTCACCGTCACACGGCGCATATCACAAGAGGATCATTTCGCCAACGTGGTGGACGTCAAGGTCCCAGCAATGCCCATTACCAGAACAAAGAGTAACGTGCCAGGACTGTGATTAACCAAATCCAGTACTAGTCGTATTTCAGTGTCATCGAGTAGTTCTTCCTCGAGCTCAAGCTCAAGCTCGTCGAGCAATTACAGCAGAAAACGGGCCGCGCCGCCCGCAGAGACTAAATTGGTCAGCAAAAAAGCGATATTGACTCGGAACTGTTCAGGGCGGGATGCTTGCAACAATTCCACAGGCAATGGAAAATCATAGGAGCACCGAATTTCTTGTTGAAAATAATAAAGATAGATCGCATACCTCTTCTCCAAAAGCCTCCTTTTATCATGTCAAATCATAAGGAAGGCCCATATTGCACATTCAGACTAATAAATATATCGAGTGTCCCGGGTTTCCTCCAACCAGGGGATTGCTTATGCAAGATCGACCTGTCTCAGGCCCATTTTCATTTACCAGTGGCCCCGGCTCACCGCCGGTTTCTACGCCTTGTCTACAAAAGGGAGCTGTTGCAGATGACATGTCTCCCGTTCGGTCTTTGCACAGCTCCGAAAGTTTTTGCTTCCATAACCAATTGGATGACATGACTTCTGCGAGCTCAAGACCTACGCATAATCGTTTACTTGGACGACTTCCTGGTCCACCAAGACAAGCAGACGTTACAAGAGCATGGTCATTTACTGTTGCTTCACCTGCAATATCTAGGATGGCAAATAAATTACGATTCGATTGTTATTTCACAAAAGTGTCAAGCATTTTTAGGAATATGCTGGAACCCTTGGACAGACCAGAAACATTGTGCACATCACCAACAAAGTGTGATTGGCATGCTCAACCTTGCAAGTTTTGACGTCCCAAGAGGCAGATTGCGTTTCCGTGCTCTCCTACTATTACAAAATTCCATCCTGAAAACTTTCGGCAAGAAAAGCCTCCCGTCGGAGTGTAAGGCAAGTTATTATGATGGCTTCACAATTGCCATTGATGCACTGAATCCTCAGCTATCCTTTATTCACCACCCAGGCACTTTCTCACGACAGACGCGTCAGATTTGGCTTGGGGGTTACAACTGTCAGTGTCCCCATATCGGGGCTGTGGACGAAACAGGAAATGCTATTGCATTGCAATGTGTAGGAGATGTTGAGTCAGACGACAATGCTTGTGTAATGCGACAAGCAAAGGGTAGTTTCATATATTCGCAACGAAGGCGGGACAAAATCCCCACCCTTATTGGACATAACTGTCAGGGTATTTCAATTACTGAACTTGCATCAAATAGGGGTACATACCCGAATTATACAATGTTCATGCCGATTACCTGTTCCGGCACCACCTTAATGGCATCTCCTTCCACAAGCAATCCAGAAAATATTTTTGAAGTTCAGGTCACCAGTGATAGACTAGTGCGCGTCAGAACATACTCACGTGATTGCCAAGTTACGTATCTCTAGACTTGAACGACACAAGCTATGTTCAGCGATGCATTCTCCCGTCTGTTGGCGTACAATTTAGCATGGGCTTTTCCGCCGCCTTATCTGATCCCCAAGGTCACATCTGAACTCGGCGCGAGGAGTATACACAGCCTAATAGACACAGCGACCAACCTTCCTCTATACAGAGTTCAGCTAATGCTCACTCTGGAGGTCTGGAAATGTGGGGGTGGTCAAGGAATTTGACAGGTTGAAACTAAAATCAGAAAAAGTTGTTGCCAGCATCTTGGCGTGCATCTACAGGCAAGACTTACCATGTAGCATGGAAAAGATGGCTTAGTTGGGCTACGAAATCTTCAGTGGATTCGCTAATTCCAACCGGACCTATCCTAGTTCTTTTTTCGCTGTCTTACACCTTCACCACGGATTGTCTTATTACACAATACTTTTGCAGAAGTCTGTAGTGGCTACTTTATGTAATGCAGAAAGTACGGAGTCCTTGAGTTCCCACACTCTTGTCAAACACATATTGAAATCGTTTGCCTTAATGAAACCTATACATCGGAAGCAACCAATTTGGGACATTGACATCGTGTGTACATACTTAAGCAAAAAGGCCCTGATGAAAACAGTCTATTTTCTGTCACTAGTCACAGTCTTTTATGCTCTGGCAGACGTGTCCACGATTTAACGCTATTGGCCGTTGATTCAGATCACCTCATTCAAGATAACAGCATAATGTAATGTAATATTTGGTTCGAAAACCGACAACGCTAACTACAGACAGTCAGGCTGGAATTTTGTTTCAATTCCTGTTAATAAAAATTTGGCCCCTGTATTTTGGACAAACCACTTAGTGAACCTTGCTATAGACAGGTGCAGGACCGCTAAATCTACATGTCAATTTATAACTACCAGGGGTCACCCTAAAGGAGTTTCACGTACAGCAATAGCTCTCGAAGAATTGGTCGGATAATGTCCCAGTCGACGAGATATTGTCTCGTGGTAACTAGAGGTCGGGTTATACTTTTGCCCTTTCTACCGACGCGTCGGTCATCGCGACAACAGGAGATAATGCAAACTCCTGCCAATATTAATAAGGTTACAAGCTTGTTTAACCCAGTTAATTAAGAGAATTAAGAAGTAAATAACAAATTATTGTTATGTTCCATTGAATGTTTTACTTCATTTTAGAATTATTAACTAACTAACATTGAATTATTTGCCTGATCCTGTTTGAAAATATGTAATATGCTTATCACCCTTATAAGTTAAGTATACTTAATCAATGATTCCATAAAAAGTTTATAATCTTATATTTTACATACCTATGGAATCTAGGTATCTCTATACTTACATACCTACAGTACACCTATATATATTTAGGTACTAAACCTTCACATTGGCGTCCCCATCACCAGGCGATAACAAACACGTCTCAAACTAGTAAGCTTCAAATAACGGTCAGGGATTTAATAACTGTGTTTTACCTGAAAATAAAACACATATTAAATACTTACCTTATTTGAAGCTTACAATTTAAATTCTGCCTGGTGTTTTCGACACAATGAAGCAAGCCGACCGCGGACCGCGGTTCCTCAGACCGGTCGCGGCTGCCTGGTGGGGATCGCCGAGCGGGGGTGATGAGCGGGACAGAGCTATATGGAAAGAGAAAGGCAAAGCGGAAACGGAAAACAGATAGGGGCCTATCTCAAACTAGTAAGCTTCAAATAAGGTAAGTATTTAATATGTGTTTTATTTTCAGGTAAAACACAGTTATTAATACAAAAATAAAATTGCACATCGCGTTTGTGCTCGAGTTTCCTCAGAACTTGCTGATTCGGCAGAATTGGGGTTCTATTCATAGTAATCGGCTTATTTAGAGCGCCGCTACTTAACAAGTAAAGGGTGGGCCAAAACCACGTATAGGTTTTTGTTTTTTCAATAAAATGCAAACGGATTACAATTTCTTCGTAATTTTATTTTATTTTAAAGAAGAGACTTCTTCGACAGAATATCTGCCAAATGACCGCCACCGGCATTTTTAAAAGTACCGATTCTTTAACCGAAGTTCACACATTTCATAAATAACTCGGCAAACATTGTGCTTCAATTCGTCAATGTTTGGTGGGTCGTTAGCCTCGTCCTTATCTTTGGCGTAGTCCCAAAAAAAGAAATCCAGTGGCGTCAGATCGCATGATCTCGGTGGCCAATGAGCAGTTTTCCAAAAGGTATCTAAAGCATTCCTAACCACTCACTAGATGGCGCTCCGACAATTATGGTAATTGATAATCGCTTGAAATGGTTTCTTCTCTTCTTCTTCTTCTTTTCAGCCATTTTCAACCTCTAGGGTGTAGGCCTCCTTCAATACATTCCAGCGTTCTCGGTCTTGTGCTGTCTTCAACCATTCCATTCCAGCTGTTCTTCTAATGTCGTCGTACCAGCGCATTTGAGGTCTTCCCCGTGAACGTCTTTCACCCCACGGTCTCCACTCCACCAGCGATTTGCACCATGAACCCCGCTTTCTGGCGACATGACCAGCCCATTGCCACTTCAGCTTCGATATATGTTGGATAACATCCCTCACTTTACTCTGTACTCTGAGCCAGTCATTTCTTTTGCGGTCACTGAGCGTTACGCCCACTATCTTCCTCTCTATTGCTCTTTGAGCGACTTTGAGTTTGTTAAGGATCTCCTTAGTAAAAACCCACGTCTCAGCTCCATAAGTGAGAACCGGCAGAATGCACTGATCATGTATGCGAGCTTTTTGTTCTGATGTTAATTTCATTCTGAACACATAATCTATCTTGGCATAGGCTGCCCATGCTAGTCGAAATGGTTTCTTAGCAAAGAGGATATAAACACTGTGTGCGTTGTATTGGATAATATTGTATTTGTCAATAGTTTTCAACCATTTTAGAGGTTGTAATAATAATGCAACTTATATAAATATAACTTTGTACATTTCTTTCAAAATTTATGTTTATATTAATAAACAATTTATTTTTAAGTTTAGTAGTAATTAGCTGCATGAAATCACTGCCACCATCATACAGATTAAAAAAAGATTACCAAAATTGTAGGAGCGCCATCTATTTAAGCTTTTTGAAACCAACTGACAATACCTACTGGAAAACTCCTCATTGATATCGCCTGAAATTACGCGATTTGGAAACCTCTCTTGCAGCAATGCTTATTAGAGTCGCTGTGTGACAGGTAGCGCCGACTTGTTGAAACCGAATGTTGTTTAGGTTGACGTCGTCCAGCTTGGTCCTAAAAATGAAAAATAAATTACGTTTATTTCACGAATTGTTCAGATGGCACGCGATTTAAAGATAATTTTCCTCATAATTTTCGATGTGTTTCAAAATTAAACGTGAATTTCCGTTTTGTGAGTGAGTTTTCACGATTTCTGCACGTTCCTGTACCGTGAAATGCTCCATGGTTAATTTAACATGGTTCAAGATGACCTATGTCAAATTTCAATATGCCGTCTTGAATATTTCAAAAACAGAACGAAGTTCAAATCCTAGACGTACTTTTGGGATACCCTTTATTAAATTGGAATTTTACTTTGTGACGTGGTGGCGACTCATAGGGAGCTGGCCACTGTCGCCACGGGTCTGTTTAAACCCCAGACGGGTTGCTATCTCTGGAAATGAGGGATCTTACTTAGTGAAACCATCGATAGTAATGATTTACAACTTACGTTTATTAAAACAACATATTAACCTAGGTTATACATGGCACTTAACTTGAATAACTTAGTCTAGTGGGCGATGCCTATGTATCAACGCTTAATTCCTACGACCTAGCTCAGCGATTCTACCGCGGGTGTTACCCGGGTTCCTCGTTACATAACTCTCCCTAACGAACTTAGACGGTTCCCGACCCACCGACGTTCATTCACTACGGGGCGATCACGACGGAACGGACCGTTCCCCTAAGTCGCGGCTAATACGATAACCTACCCCGGACGCGTTTTCTACACGGAGGTTTAACGGGCGCGGATTGAGGGCTAGCGCGGGCTAAGTCCTATCCCTAATCATCCCGGTCTAGGTTTACCTACATGGGTTGAGCCTAAGTCCTAACCTGATTCGGTTCCCCCCTCTAAGCCAGGCTGTCTACTCGGCGACCCCAAGCCGACAGTCCGGATGCCTGGTTGGACCCCTTCCTCCGGGATCACCAGTTCCTAACTCCCCAGTTGTTGCCTATCCCCACCTAATCCCCCCTAAGCCCAACTGTCTACTCGGCGACCCCAAGCCGACAGTTAGGGTACCTGGATAGACCCCTTCCTCCGGGATCTCCAGTACCTCGTCGTCTCGGCAACCCCAAGCCGACGGAAACTATTTACTCAAAAACCGGATGCGAACCTAAGGCCGGTACCGTTAGAACTGATTTCACATCCTGGTCTCGAGCCTCTTGAGTGAACATCGGGTGCGGGTCGTTAGCGCGATGCAGAGTCGGTCGTCCCGGGGGCTGCCGTTGTTTCACCGGTCCGCCTCGTTAGCGCGATGCAGGATCGTGCGCCGGTGACGCGGCCTTGCTGCTGGGCGTGGGAGGGGCGGTGTAGCGCGGCAACGCGGGGGCCGTGCGGGGCGCGGTGCCAGTCCCCGGCGTCTCGCTCGCCTACCGGACGGGTGACCGCTGCTCGATGACTCGGCGGCGGTCCGGGATTTGTAACGCTTCGTTACAACTTTGGCGGCTTGCGGGTACTATGTATAATAAATGTATAACTCTTCTGATTTCTGATTGCTAACCACACGATATCGTGCTATCTAGCCTATGGCACGGGGGGCTGGGGAAACTATATCTCGTGGTGGTTGTCAAACTACTACGCACGACGCACCTGGCCGGTCCATTTAACGCGCTACGACACTTAGCACTGCTGGAGCCTCTCTGGTATTTGAGTTAGCAGGGGAAGTGTTAATGTATGTCGCCTCCCCCCAGGCGTTCACGGAGCACCCGTCGGTGGCGGAGTGCGCGGCGGCGGCGTCGCGGCCCGTGGACCTGTCCTCGTGCCTGCGCGCCTTCACGCGCTCCGAGCAGCTCGACGAGCGCTACCACTGCGCCGCGTGCAAGGCGCGCCAGCCCGCCACCAAGAAGCTGCAGATATGGCGGGCGCCGCCCATACTGGTAAGGCCCGCTCGGGGCGGCTCGGGCGCTCCCCCCGCCGCGTGCGAGGCGCGCCAGCCCGCCACCAAGAAGCTGCAGATATGTCGGGCGCCGCCCATACTGGTAAGGCCCGCTCGGGGCGGCTCGGGCGCTCCCCCCGCCGCGTGCGAGGCGCGCCAGCCCGCCACCAAGAAGCTGCAGATATGGCGGGCGCCGCCCATACTGGTAAGGCCCGCTCGGGGCGGCTCGGGCGCTCCCCCCGCCGCGTGCGAGGCGCGCCAGCCCGCCACCAAGAAGCTGCAGATATGGCGGGCGCCGCCCATACTGGTAAGGACCGTCTCCCATACTGGTAACGACTGTGGTAACATTATGGGTTAGTGGCGCACTTCAGGTGATCGTAAGTACCACCAAACAGTACGAGGGAGACAAGGGGACGAGAAACGATGCGGGTGTTTCCTGATACTGAATCATGCTGTCAATCACACTGACACCACGATGTCCATGCTGTCAATCCCGACTTCGATCAGGGATCGCTTTCTTTTGCTTTCACTTCGTCCGGTCTTCGGCATCCTCGCGTCGCAAGTCGTCGGCTCTCGCATCATCGATGTCGATACATCGGATCCTGGGCCTCCCCCGAGACCTGTTGCCTGATGTATCATAGGTTCCTTACACTAGCATATGAAAAATTAAAAGAAAAAATGTCTCCCATCAGATAATCCACCTGAAGCGCTTCCAGTACGTGAACAACAAGTGGATAAAGTCGCAGAAGGTGGTGAACTTCCCGTTCAGCGACTTCGACCCCACGCCGTTCCTGGCCGCCGTGCCGCAGGAGACCATCCTCAGGCACCAGGAGCTGACGGGGTCGCGGCCGCGGGCCTCGCTGCATGAGGATGCTATCTCGGAGAGCGAGGATGAGGCCACGGAGAGCGACGATGAGAGGGTCAAGAAGAAGAAGGAGAAGGTAAGAATCATAATGGTTGGTTTTCCTTAAGTAAATCAAATATGTGTACCCAATTTTTGTCCGCGAGGAAATAGTTATTATGACAGTTACCATTGTGTGGCGTTACCATTTTGCATGACCTCCGTATAATATAATATAAATGCTAACACTACGGGGAGTCCAAGCTGTATCTTTAATTCTGCATGACTGAATTAGATGAAACGTGGCTTAGATTGTACCCTGGATTTCACAGGCTTTAAGAGGTATGAAAGTGCTGCCTGCCACTTAAGAAAAAAAAAGTGTTATTGCTAACCACAATAAAATTCTTGAAGATAGGATTAGAAAGAAGAGGGAGAAAGTATGTAGGTTTAGATAAAGGTATCATTATTTATACCTTCATTTTACTTTTTCCTCGTTCTAATCGCCCCCTCATCCCCCCAGCCGGACCAACCCCCCCGCAAACGCCGCGAGTCCGGCGACCCCCCGCGACCCCGCCGCGCGCGGTTGGAATCCACGTCGCTGTCCGCCACTCCGGTGCTAGACGACGCGTTGGTGGACTACCACCAACACCGGCTGCTGCCCGACCAGGACCCCTTCGACCTCAAGTATCGGCTGTATGCTGTTGTGGTGAGTACAGGCTCTTGGTAGTCCCCGCCACGCGCGCGGTTGGAATCCACCTCTCTCCGAAACGCCGGTGGACGACACTCTCATGGACTAGCATTGGCTGCTGCAAGACCAGGACCCGTTCGATCTCAAGTATCGGCTGTATGCTGATGTGGTGAGTAATCACTGATTTCCTGCCTGCGTGCGTTGATGGCGCTGTTAGTTGTTTCAGTTTGTGTCACGTCCCTTGGTCGATTTTTAGAGACCAGACTAGACTATCTTCAACCTCCGCAGGCGAAATTGCCAGCAGCTGTTTATATTGTCCAAATTCGACACGCCTTCTGCTGCTCCTACATTAGGACAGTGCCACTCGGGGCAGCTGTCGGGCGGGCACTACGTGTCGGGCGCGTGGCTCTGCTACAATCTAATACTGCCCTCCCCCCGCAGTGCCACTCGGGGCAGCTGTCGGGCGGGCACTACGTGTCGGGCGCGTGGCTCTGCTACAGTCTAATACTGCCCTCCCCCCGCAGTGCCACTCGGGGCAGCTGTCGGGCGGGCACTACGTGTCGGGCGCGTGGCTCTGCTACAGTCTAATACTGCCCTCCCCCCGCAGTGCCACTCGGGGCAGCTGTCGGGCGGGCACTACGTGTCGGGCGCGTGGCTCTGCTACAGTCTAATACTGCCCTCCCCCCGCAGTGCCACTCGGGGCAGCTGTCGGGCGGGCACTACGTGTCGGGCGCGTGGCTCTGCTACAGTCTAATACTGCCCTCCCCCCGCAGTGCCACTCGGGGCAGCTGTCGGGCGGGCACTACGTGTCGGGCGCGTGGCTCTGCTACAGTCTAATACTGCCCTCCCCCCGCAGTGCCACTCGGGGCAGCTGTCGGGCGGGCACTACGTGTCGGGCGCGTGGCTCTGCTACAGTCTAATACTGCCCTCCCCCCGCAGTGCCACTCGGGGCAGCTGTCGGGCGGGCACTACGTGTCGGGCGCGTGGCTCTGCTACAGTCTAATACTGCCCTCCCCCCGCAGTGCCACTCGGGGCAGCTGTCGGGCGGGCACTACGTGTCGGGCGCGTGGCTCTGCTACAGTCTAATACTGCCCTCCCCCCGCAGTGCCACTCGGGGCAGCTGTCGGGCGGGCACTACGTGTCGGGCGCGTGGCTCTGCTACAGTCTAATACTGCCCTCCCCCCGCAGTGCCACTCGGGGCAGCTGTCGGGCGGGCACTACGTGTCGGGCGCGTGGCTCTGCTACAGTCTAATACTGCCCTCCCCCCGCAGTGCCACTCGGGGCAGCTGTCGGGCGGGCACTACGTGTCGTACGCGCGCAACCCGTCGGGCGCGTGGCTCTGCTACAGTCTAATACTGCCCTCCCCCCGCAGTGCCACTCGGGGCAGCTGTCGGGCGGGCACTACGTGTCGGGCGCGTGGCTCTGCTACAGTCTAATACTGCCCTCCCCCCGCAGTGCCACTCGGGGCAGCTGTCGGGCGGGCACTACGTGTCGGGCGCGTGGCTCTGCTACAGTCTAATACTGCCCTCCCCCCGCAGTGCCACTCGGGGCAGCTGTCGGGCGGGCACTACGTGTCGTACGCGCGCAACCCGTCGGGCGCGTGGCTCTGCTACAGTCTAATACTGCCCTCCCCCCGCAGTGCCACTCGGGGCAGCTGTCGGGCGGGCACTACGTGTCGTACGCGCGCAACCCGTCGGGCGCGTGGCTCTGCTACAGTCTAATACTGCCCTCCCCCCGCAGTGCCACTCGGGGCAGCTGTCGGGCGGGCACTACGTGTCGGGCGCGTGGCTCTGCTACAGTCTAATACTGCCCTCCCCCCGCAGTGCCACTCGGGGCAGCTGTCGGGCGGGCACTACGTGTCGTACGCGCGCAACCCGTCGGGCGCGTGGCTCTGCTACAGTCTAATACTGCCCTCCCCCCGCAGTGCCACTCGGGGCAGCTGTCGGGCGGGCACTACGTGTCGGGCGCGTGGCTCTGCTACAGTCTAATACTGCCCTCCCCCCGCAGTGCCACTCGGGGCAGCTGTCGGGCGGGCACTACGTGTCGGGCGCGTGGCTCTGCTACAGTCTAATACTGCCCTCCCCCCGCAGTGCCACTCGGGGCAGCTGTCGGGCGGGCACTACGTGTCGTACGCGCGCAACCCGTCGGGCGCGTGGCTCTGCTACAGTCTAATACTGCCCTCCCCCCGCAGTGCCACTCGGGGCAGCTGTCGGGCGGGCACTACGTGTCGGGCGCGTGGCTCTGCTACAGTCTAATACTGCCCTCCCCCCGCAGTGCCACTCGGGGCAGCTGTCGGGCGGGCACTACGTGTCGTACGCGCGCAACCCGTCGGGCGCGTGGCTCTGCTACAGTCTAATACTGCCCCCCCCCCGCAGTGCCACTCGGGGCAGCTGTCGGGCGGGCACTACGTGTCGTACGCGCGCAACCCGTCGGGCGCGTGGCTCTGCTACAGTCTAATACTGCCCTCCCCCCGCAGTGCCACTCGGGGCAGCTGTCGGGCGGGCACTACGTGTCGGGCGCGTGGCTCTGCTACAGTCTAATACTGCCCTCCCCCCGCAGTGCCACTCGGGGCAGCTGTCGGGCGGGCACTACGTGTCGTACGCGCGCAACCCGTCGGGCGCGTGGCTCTGCTACAGTCTAATACTGCCCTCCCCCCGCAGTGCCACTCGGGGCAGCTGTCGGGCGGGCACTACGTGTCGGGCGCGTGGCTCTGCTACAGTCTAATACTGCCCTCCCCCCGCAGTGCCACTCGGGGCAGCTGTCGGGCGGGCACTACGTGTCGGGCGCGTGGCTCTGCTACAGTCTAATACTGCCCTCCCCCCCGCAGTGCCACTCGGGGCAGCTGTCGGGCGGGCACTACGTGTCGGGCGCGTGGCTCTGCTACAGTCTAATACTGCCCTCCCCCCGCAGTGCCACTCGGGGCAGCTGTCGGGCGGGCACTACGTGTCGTACGCGCGCAACCCGTCGGGCGCGTGGCTCTGCTACAACGACAGCAGCTGCCGCGAGCAGGCGCCCGCCGACCCCGCCGCCGCCTACCTGCTCTTCTACGAGCGACAAGGACTCCGGTGAGTGACACTACACTACACTCGAACACACGACATACATACATAATATACATTACGTCATACGTGGTCTCTGCCAAAGCCTGTGGTGATCGGGAGAAGGTGTGACGTTATAAATCACTACATATCATTATCATCATTTTATCTAAGAGAATCTGTAATTTACTCTTTGACACTTAAGTTTACTTCTAATCTATGTTACAACAGCTGTAACATAGATTACTTAGTTAGATTGGTTTAGGATAGGTTAGAATAGATTACATAGTTCCTAAGAATAACTAAACAAATATATAACAAAGTCTCACGTCACGTCTGTTTACGATAAACTCAAAAACTACTGAACAGATTTTCTTGCTATTTTCACTAATAGACAGAGTGATTATAATTTGTTAAGGTTGCGAAGCCCGGAGCTGGTCGCTCGCAACTTTTAACTGTCTAAGTTTAAAATGTCACGATTCAGAAAAATACAATCTCCGAATTATGTTTTTCACATTTTTTCTTATGACAATATGACTTGCTGTCATTTTACTCGGCTGAAATGTTTTTCGTCTCTAATCGACTGCCAGTTAAGTCTGTTAAGGTTCCAAAAACACGTTATCATAGAACAATGCTTACTTGTGCGTATCTGGGGGTATAAAAATGCAACAGCATTAGATGTTCATATTACGATTGATATTAATTTGTCTAAACTAATTTCTGTTGTTGGATTGACTTGACTAAGACTATTCAAAATGGCGATACGTTTGTGCTTTGTAGCACTTTAATATGGATCATAATATGAAACACTCGAGGCGATTTAGACCCACTAGCGCTCAATTAATAAGTTCTTTAGGTTTAAAGACTTTATTTATTTATTTATTTAACAATTTATTGCACACAATAAAGATATATAACATAGATATAACTGACACAACAGGCACTACTTATTTCTAAAAGAAATTTCTTCCAGCAGGCCTACAGAAAGGAAATGTCTGAAATTAAGGAAAACTTTCGTGGTTATTCACTACACATATTATCGGATTTGTTTGCGTAGTCCACTCGTGACCATGACGCATGCAACTGCGCCGAAATTTCGAGATAAAAACAATACTAACCGCGGTAACAAACCCGATAATATGTGTAGTGAATGTGTAGTAATTTCCTATTTTCTCGTAGATACGAGAGCTACCTACCGGACACGACCGGCAAGCAGCCGGTGAAGGACGCGGACGCCCTCGACCCGGACGACATCGACCTAAAGAAGTGCGTTATAGCGTAGGCCGGCTGCTGTAGGTTTAACGCATAACGCAGTAGGTTGTTGCGGTATCTTGGCGGGGGCGACATGGACGTGGCGCAATTTATCAGTAGAGAAGGGCCCTCCCTTCACCGAACAAATGCTATCGTCCTACGCAGCTTAGTCTCCTGTGTCGACCGCGTGTCAGCCAATCGTGTTCAGCGACGCTTACCGATACGAACTAGTTATAAGTTTAGAACAAAAACGTGTTGTTTCGCTCTCCACTGGTAAATTCCCCATGGCTCGCGGCGAGCAATTGACGTCACCGGTCCGCTACAGAAGGGACTTACCGTGTTTTGAGCTGAAACTGTATTTGTAAGTAACATAACTTATTTTTCTTATAGCGACGTTCTGGGTGACTGTTGTTGACGGTGCAATGTGTTTGCGTTCTGGTGATTTGAACTGATAACTTTTGATGCATGATTTTAGGACAGTGATAATCTGATGGTGTGAACCGATGGAGTGTATTTGAACTGTACTTTTGATACAGTTGACTGGCTGAGAATTGAATTGAATCTGCAATTTTAAAGACTCAGACATTCGTGAACTTTTTTCATATGCATATATAACGAACAACCTTTGCCCGGCAGTGGGACAGAAATGGCTAAAAATTAATGTATACCGATTTTAGCAAGTGGGTTTCTATTGAAAAACAAAAGTTGTTAGTTTAATCACCAAATTCGTATGACAAATGCACTATGCAATTACCACAAGTATAATATGATATCACCCTTTATGCTAAATTGTTAAAAGCTCTTGACTCTAATTTATACATAGCCAAGTATCTGATTCCAAATGAAGTTACATTTATTGCATTTTCATGTATGATAGTTGCTGTTGTTGACTTAGATATTGTATAATTAAAGTTTGGCCTAGTTCACTCTGCAATGTGTTATTTCAAGTTAGCTCATGTGATATTTCAAGTATTGGTGACATATTCGCCATACTTATACTAATTGGGAATGATGTTTAAAAGTTGATTGATACTCGAACAAAACCAATGAGGGTTTTCGCGATTACAAACTCCAACTAGTGAGAAGTAAGGCCCGTTGTCAAAATAATATCGTTCTATTGGACAGAAACAACTGCTGTAAAATGACGGATAAATTCTAGCCAATGACAGGGCTTTATATTGACATCAGACCTCACGTCGCACAATCGTGAAACCCCTCAGGAGACCGCAATGACTGTCAATTCCTCGGTTTCTGATTGGGAGATTGATTATGCCGCCATTTTATTTTTGCTAGTCTACGATTGGTTGGGACGCACTTCGTCGTTAGAAATTCTCTGCAAGTGATAGTGAAAAGACTAATACACGAATGGTGCATCAAGAACTATAACTGTTGGTTGGAATTGATAGCGGTTTAAGCTATAGGGTTGCTAGAACACGGAAAGTTGAATTTTAATACCAGGTAATAAGATTGAGTTCCAAAGATTGGCGAGTCGTCTTTTATAAATATATGCGCACCTCGAAGATTGTTATTTATCGACTTGAACAAAGGAGGAGGTTCTCAAATCGTCGGATACATTTTAATAACTTCGCTTCATGCTCATTACAAAATGTATGGACAAGAACCAAGTGGTTGTAACTTTTTTGTTAAAACTATCGCAATATATCGATATGCTCAAACTACATAATAAATAATTTTAAAAGGCTTTCCCCGTTTGCTAATAAATAGGCAAAATGTGTATGTATGCTTCTGTGCGCATCTCTGGCCACCGCGTTTTGGGATAGTACCGTGACAGTGTATTTCATGCCATTTAAAAAATATTGTTATGGTGGGCCATAAACGTTGTACAGTTGTTTAAATAAAAGCTTGGCGCTCGTTTTATTGTAACTTTAAATTACAATTTGGCAAGGTATTATTATATTTGTGCATTATAAACGAAGGTTTTGCATTTATTTGAAATACTTAGGACCAAATCCATAAAATGGAAACTGAAACAACTATTTTAACATATTTTTTTCGCTATAATATTAAATTTAAATAAAAAAATTGTCCAACCGTAGTGTCTTATGGGTTGTTGTCAATAAATTCTTGCATTTCTGTCTTTCTTTTTAAATTGCGACAACTTGAATTATTTTAAATCTTTCAAATTCCTACTTTCTTTCCTAAAATATGCTTAAGTAAGAACCGTTCTTATGCGTCTATCTATTCATTGAAAATTTAATTGTTTATAGTTTTTTATTGTTGTATTTTGTTTCGATGCATTCCCCTTGTTTATGTTTAGGAATGTGATGTTGGAAGCTGTTGTTTGGATAGTTGGAAAAATGCTCAGTAAAATATCGTTGCACCGATCCAAAGCCGCACTCTATGTGTTTATGAAAATTTATATAATCATAATGTT
Organism: Blastobasis lacticolella; assembly: GCA_905147135.1. Taxonomy (NCBI): domain Eukaryota; kingdom Metazoa; phylum Arthropoda; class Insecta; order Lepidoptera; family Blastobasidae; genus Blastobasis; species Blastobasis lacticolella. The sequence goes on from LR990056.1 coordinate 15,561,954, forward strand.
ATGAATTGAAAGTCTCTCAAACAATTATTTCGATTGTCATGAGACTTTGGTGACTTATCTCACCGAAAGAAATATACCAGAAGGGATTCTTCTATCTATAGAATGCACCGTGAATGAAGTCTTCGGGCAGCACTAAGTATTTTATAGTTTTATGAAGTAGTTTTAAATTTTATGATTCCATGAACTCATTCGCTGATGAAACATTCTGTAAGTAAAATTACTGATTGCTGAATGCCTGCACCGTATTTACGTAATTATTTGATTTAGTTAAATATTTAATATTATAATAATTATAATCGAGACTGATGTGATGTAACTGTATATTAAAAGTGATGTGCTATATCTACTCATTGATCTATTTTGTATTATTGCTATATATAATACATATAATATTATTATGAAGCTAGCCAGCTCTGGGTTGATGAACCAGTCGGCACGGCCTTAGTGCAAAATATGGTATACCTAGTTGATATCAAGCGGGATATTTCGAGGAAGGAAAGTAAGTATTGCGAATTAAATAAAATAGAAATTGTACATTATCAATAGCCGAATCGTCATTGCGGTATTTATATGGGATTCTTTTTTTGTAAATATTCATAGTTGTATTGCACGGAAACTTATAATCATATATTTTCTTTCCTCGAATTATTTGGCACAGATAAGAACATATTTATGCCTATTATACTACATTTTTGTAATGTTATCGTGTTTAAGTTTTAATAATTATAACTTATTATGTCATAAATTGTTTTTAAGCTATGATCTTTTTTCACGAGCTGTTTGGTAATGCTAAATAGGGTCGATATTTTATAATTTTTATATTACACGTGACTTAGGGCACAAGTCTTTATGAGTGGTCATAGTGAGATGCGATATAAGTATTAGTCCTAAACTAGTAACAGACGCTGCGGTATGGCTGGAGCCGACCAACCGTCAGTTGCAGTCGATAGTAATCCTTACGATGTACAAAATTAAGTCGCTTTTGGATTAGTGCGGATGCGCGGCTGAGCCTACCTTGGTCGGATGCCCGACCACGTCTCCCGCAGCCAAAAGCGACTTTGTTTTATACTGTGTAAGGATTAGTATGAACTGCAACTGACGGTTGGTCGGCTCCAACCAAAACGGAACGTTTGCAACTAGTATAAAGCTTAGTTTAATATTATTATTGATATTAAAGAGTCACAGGGCACCGCACACGATATTGTGGCGTCACTACGCTGCCAGTGGTATAGCAAATGACTGTTTGTGCCATCGACATTCTTATAATTTCCACACTGTACCATACCAAAGTGAAATCAAAAAATTGTACAAAAATATTTTTATGAACGTTTGAGTTGTTTGTTTTTTAATTCGAAAATATAATTGGATTGTACAGAGTTTCTAATCTTTTTATTCTATACATACATAACGTGCGCCATATTTTAATATAAAATAAGTAGCTAAATGTATGGAATGGAAATAAATTCACTGTTACTCATGTTAAGTAATTTAATGAATGAATATCCCTGTGCAATAAATACTTTTTATATGTATTCAGGTGTTACGAATTATTTTCTATTTAAATACCTAGTATTCCAAAATAATTTCCAGTTCTTCCAATAATCGAGAGTAGGCAAACTGGCCCGCCGAAAGTTGAGATTTCAACTTTATTGTAATTAAAATAACATTCTTACACATCCCCAAAAATTCCTTTCCATAAGGCCTAAGATCAGACAGAAAGCGGTGGTCGTAGTCGAGCGTTCCGCGGTCCATACAACTCGCAATGTATGTATGGGACACCGTAACCGCTTTCTGTCTGGTAGGTACATCCCTAAGTATTTATTTAACGGGAGTTGTCAGTCTGTACCAAAATTACATGGCAGAAAGTAAGTCTCCTGGGTTACATTTGGTAGAGAACATTTATCTACAGTAGGCAAAAAAGGTGGTCTTGTTAACCTCCGACGAAAAGAGGGATATTATAAGTTTGAAGTGCGTGTCTGTCATCGTAGGTCGAACACATGGATCGATTTGGGTGCGGTTCTCTCTATTTGAAAGCCAGTATAATCGAGATAGTTCTTGGCGTTGTTTCATTAAAATCTGTTCTGGAGTGTAGAAAATATTGCAGTTTAAGTAAATATTTCTGTCGGTTAGGTTATTATACCACCCTAAGGTTTAAGTTCAGTGGCACGACGGAAAACAGAAAGGTTGGTTTTTACAGAAGGTCCACCTGACGGAAAGTGGCCACCGTCGTCATCTGCAACCACGGATGAATCGTAGATGTCATGCCCATGGGCGACAGCATAGACTCCGAGAAATACAAGGCTACCGAAATTAAAAATTAGCGAAGTTTTATTTCGGATTTCAATTGTCATGTGGTGGGGATTTGGGAAACCGAGGCTTTTACAGTGTAGGGGCATTTGCCTTTTTGCTACCAGAGTAACGTGCGTGTTATAGCAACGCACTGGCGGTATCTGATAACGTAGCTAATGTAGACATTAGCTGCCTATAGAGGCGGCTGTGACCACTTTCCACCAAACGACTAGCCTACCTAATGACATTAAAAATAAAAGATGTTTGCTACTGCATGTTGAAACAGCTGGACCGATTTGGATGAAACTGTAGATACTAGGTAGTCAGTGATTCGTTACGGATGTTAACTCTCTACCTATTTACTGTACCAATTTTAACCATCCTGATTAAATTGGCTTCCAAATGCAGATACCGCATTGAAATCTGTCCAGCAGTTATACGATGCCACGTCAAACCAACATCTCTTTTTCGCGTTGGGGGGCGAAAGTTAGACAACGTCGTGTTATACAGGAGCAGATAAGTATCCTACGAATACATTTACAAATGCGAATGACTGCTACTCACTTACGCACAACTACAACTACGGCGATTTTTGATGAAATTGGCAGCGTCTTTCCGCAGGAATGCGACGTAACCGTAATTTAATTGGGAGTCCCGGAGAAAAAGCGGTAACATCACGGCTCATGGTGGGTACTTGATAAGAGTCACAATTGGATCCAGTAGGTGGAGCTGCCATTGAGGAGACTGTCTGGTTTTAGCTTCCTCACAATTTTATATCTCCGTAGGTACCAAATTTCATCAAAATCCATTTAGCGGTTTAGCCGTGAAGGCGTATCTAACTTTAATAATTTTAAAATGTAGATGAATGAATTTAAAACACCTAACAGATTTGGATGAATTTTGGCTTGCGTTATTTTCAGGTGAGGCTGGTAACCTCAAAATAAAAGAATATCCGAAATTCATTTCCAGAGGCATCAGGCCCACATATTTTAGGGGTAAACTATGGCCGCAGAGATAATTAAAACAAATCTTTGGACTTTTGAATTTTATTATTAGATTTACACTGTCATTTACAATAAATTTCCATGTAGTTGGTAGGACATAAATCAATATTGCATAACACTAAGGCTAATTGCATCAGTATTTTTGTGGATAAATTAACAAAATATATGCAATATTACAAATTCAAATAAAATAACGCTAATATCTTACTCGGGCACGGTCTCGCGTCTCGCGCGGTGCCGGAGGCGGCGGAATGTCGGCGGCTGCGGCGAGCGGCTCTAACCTAGCACAACATACGACTACGGCTCGTCTGCAATATCGTAAGAGATGTAGCGCTACAGACAATTTTAGAGAAACATGCGAAATTAAAAAAATAAATTAAAATATACAAAATCTCTATCACAATACTCGTAAGTAAATTAAAGCAATTCAAGTGTGAATGAATACTCCAAAAGATGTAATACGAACGAAGCGGGAACGGCGACTTTGTTCGGACCGTACTACACAGTAGTCACATGTACACAAACCGTTAAATACCGATACATAAAGACCAACAGGGTGACGCGACTATCACTTAGCTAAATATTGCTACACTATAATGATTCAAATGTATACAAATGCAGCGAGCGGGGCGCGCGGAAGACTCGCGGCCGTCGCGGCCGGGGCGGCGGCGGCCCGGCCCGCGGCGGGGCGGGCCCGACTCGGCCCACGGCGGGCCCGGCCCGGCCCGCCCCCGCCGCCGCCCGCCGCGCGCACTAGCAACAGTCTCAAAACAACAACCTAGCCACGAGATATAAAACGACTATTTGTGCAGACCGAATCGACACGGAGATACAAAACTATTACACAGAGAATACGCCCACTAATGTAGCTCAAATTATAATAATCATTGATTTCATAGTTACACATGCGCTATGGTGCTCGTACAAGTCTCAACAGAGTTAAATACATTTAATTTTACACACTGTATAAAATACTTAGAAAATTTACAATTCCCACCTTAGAGTAGCCTTTAGAAAGATGGTTATGTATTAAATATAGTAAAAATCCCTGTTGGTGATATATCTACTCTGTCAGACGCGTGACACCATCGATTTAGATCGGAGATGAGGACAAGACTCGGGAGCGGAAAGCCAAGAGATCAAGTGTCGTAACATACACACAGTTAAAATGCAATACCAAAGTACTTTTCTTAATTCACTTTCTCATAATTGAAAACAAATATATCAAAAGAAGTACAATTATTTTAAAATGTATACTCATAGATAATTTGACACAATACATAAACAAAAGTCATCATGTATTCGTTGGGGGTCGAGTGACAGGCAATTTGGTGGCGTGCGGGTATCGCCCGGGCTGGTACGTCGGCTGTCATCGAGGGTTGGGTCTTACATCGTACTATAGTTATTTTTATTATATTTAAATAGGTGTCTGTCGCTGTGTCGCGGCTATTACGAGACGTCCTGGTCCTCGACGTCCTGCGCCGCCTCCTTGGTCTCGGCCTCGGCGGACTCCCCGTCGCCCTGCATGTCGGACGTCCACAGCGTGAGGTTGTCGCGCAGCAGCTGCATGATCAGCGTCGAGTCCTTGTAGCTCTCCTCCGACAGCGTGTCCAGCTCCGCGATCGCGTCGTCGAACGCCGCCTTGGCCAGCCGGCACGCGCGGTCCGGGCTGTTCAGGATCTCGTAGTAGAATACCTGCAACGGGGAACACACGACACACGTTACACACAACTCATTTGGACCAATACATCCTGCTGTCTTCATGTTTTATGACCAGCCACCTGCCCGACGTCAACCCTACTTGGGAATGCTGCTGAGACTCACTCAACTCACAAAAGAAAACAAAATGCGGCCGATTTTATGGCCTTAGCTGGTTAACTTCGTCTTGTATGATCCCATTGCCGAGGGGCTGCATTAAGCAATCTACATCAAACAGTCTATTCGTATTTACAAAAAGACGATACGTCAGACTCGCCCGAACTAGTTGAGTTTAGTAAAAGATGTACAGCTCGCACCCAATGTACGAGCTACCAATAGTAGCTGAAGGAGCCGGAGATAGTTGTCACGACCGCGTCCTTACGTCACGCGAATGTGTATTAGCCTAATTAGAACACCTATTCAACAACATTAGTTGTTTGCGACGATCACGTAATATTAGTAGTCATCGCCATTTTCCTGTCCATGTCCCATTTATTTGAGGTCGGCACGTAATATTACGCTAAACGCTACTTCTTAGGTAGACGCCTTATGGTATAAGCATTTAGACGTCGCAAAATCGGTGTCATCAGTTAAGAGTGACTAAGCGAGTTCAGTTTTCACGATTGGTGTTGGTGCAATGCTTTTCCTTGTTATGAATATTTGAAATCAACTTACGCGTCGCCTAAACTTCAGTGCAGTCGGTCATTAGAAACGTAGCATTCTATTAGGATGATACTTAATTTGAAAAAGCATTAAGTGCGGCCCGCCGGGCGGCGAAGGTCAGCCAGCCAGCGCTGTTTTGCAGACTGACCCCTATACGTTCGAATCGAAACACTTACGATTACCCGTAGTGCCTTGTAGCCTTGGCGTGAGGTGCAAGGGCACCGCCTAGCAATGCCGTGACGTGCATACGGGCACACGCCGATAAACAAGCCGTTATCTTTATCGAAGGCGATAAAGTTACGTCACAAAAAGTCCCAACGTATGATGATATGACATCATTTATGTGCACAGCCATAAAAGTATCAAGTGGTCTCACCGCCGAATTTGCATTCCTAGTCTATAAACTTGGGTAAATAAATGTGAATTGTCAGATACGTCAGACATGGACGAATGAACATTGGAACAGCTATACATTGCCCAATCGGGCAGCAATATCAATCAATGATGGCGGCCATTAAAAACTGTTAAATATTGTCGTCACCGCGGTGCCACAAAAAGGGTAATTGTGTTCGGGCGGTTTGTTACATTCATTATCACGTAACGAGCAACAATGTCAAGGCCCTAGAGGCGCGCGGCCGCCGCCGTGACTCACACCACGCGTCCGCTTACCCAATTCACAAATGATTAAATACTTCAAACACGGGGGGATAAGCGGTTTCACACTAGTTGCAAAATCCGTGCGGATGAGTGTTTCCCTACAACGTCGGAATTTGCAATTAAACAAAACGAGTCACTTATCCGGAAGTTGATTTCATCTACCTAGCTTTCTTGAATCTTTGCCATTTTAATACCTATTCATAAAAAAACGTCTGAAGATGACACCAAAACTTGTACAATGATGCTAATTTACATTAGCGACGCCTACCTGGACGCAAATTGGTCCTTAATTGCAATCATTGACAAAGGAACGTATCTTCAATTACTGCATTCTATATTGTAATAAACATGTTTACAGACACTTTTTATGGGACCTCCAGTCACTAAAACTGAAGATGACGCCTCTTGTACATCAAAGGCTGCATCGTGTCCGCCCGCATCAGCTCCTATCTTCTGCTATCCTGGACGACTGTGGCCGCTTTCCATCAGATGGACAGCCTAACCGTGGACATAAAAATGAAGCAAAAGACCCTCGCGGTTCAGTGAGTGCCCAGAGTTGTTCTGTGTGGAAAGATTGGAAGAAGGCCCTGTGTTCTCTGATCATTATAATCTGGACACCTTCAAGTCCCTACCTACAGCCTACTGGAGGAGTTCCTAGACAGGCATGCTCCATCTTTCGCCGCATCGTCACTTACCACCAGGTGAGATAGCGGTTGAATGCCTGGATAGTTATTTCAATAAAAAGAAAATTAAAAAGGGTCTATGTCCAGCAGTTGAAGTCCTGAAACGTATGGTTCTCCGAAACACGCTGAGAAGTTGACTGCGAGCTAAGGCGGAGACATCCTGTGGCTAACACGAATAATTCTCCGAAACTCACTGAAAATGTACCTTGTGGCACTCCATAAAGCTCTGCCCTATCCCTATAGAACACTATCTTCTGTATGTATGCATGAACGAGTACTCACTGAGAAGTTGAGCGCGAGCCCAAGGCGGATGGGGTGGGTGGGCGGCAGCTCCGTCATGGCGATGTCGGAGGCGGCCTTGTACGCGACCAGCGAGTTCTCGGCGGCCTCCTTGCGGTCGTTGCCCGTCGCGAACTCGGCCAGGTATCGGTGGTAGTCGCCCTGGAATGATCACTCAAGGTTTAGCTTGTATGTGTATTGTACTTCACGGTATGTTACAGTAGTAGACTGAATGTGGTGTAAAAAGAAACTAACAAGCCGCGAATATCCCTATTATTAATTATACTAAAGAAAAGACTCATCATCATCATCATCTTGGCGTTATGTCCCGGTTACGCCCCCTAATACTAAATAAAAGACAAAAGAAGAAGAAACGAAGATAATGGTTGGAATTACGGTATTGGCTCAAGATATAATAGTTTACATACCTAGCTGTTACAACAGAGATTGAATTTGAGGAGCCTAAATGGATTTTCAAAGAACTAATAATATTAATATTCGAACAAACAATGTTGTGTTGGATATTTGTCTGTTTAATGTAGCAGAACGATAAGTTTTGACAACAAATTGTTAATTTAGGAATAGATAGAGCTATGTTATACAATAAATTTTATTTTAGCCCGAGACTTGGTCTGTGTGAAGGAATTTATGCGTTTTCCAGCATAATTTTTATACAATATTCCCAACTCAGGTGACTGAATGTGTAACCATGTTCCAATCTGGTCGGGTTTGTTACCAGGGTCACCGAGGTCAGACGGCAGTTGTTATACTGATCTACCTGATCTGCCAAATCCTGGATCATAAACTAGGCGGTCCCAGGGCCCTCTCGCGCGCGAGCACGAACAGGATATTAACGCGAAGACGGTTATTTTATATCCTTAACTATGTCATGCCTACTTCCAAGAAAAATGATAATCATGACAATGTTATGAGTAATAGGTTTAATTAACTTAGTTCACAAATAAAACATCAGCAGCATTCATCATCCAAATTTCATAGATAACCTACATACAAAGTCCAAACTTCCAGACTGACTATCTCTTATAATATTAGTATAGTCAAGTATCGAAAATCGTAACATACCTTCATTTTATAATAGAACACTTTGGACTCCCCAGTCTGGGAGCTGGGGATGAGATGTTTGTCCAGCACGGTGAGGATGTCCGAGCAGATGTCACGGAGCTCCTTCTCAACCTGGCTGCGGTATGCACGGATCATGTTCAGCTTGTCCTCCGCTCCCTGCAACACCACATACAGAGGATATTGTCAATGGGCTTGTATATTCTTTCTTTATGTGTTTGTGGTGTTATTGTGTATAAATAAATGTTTTCTATTCTATTTTCCATTGCTCAGCTAGTACCCTCATGGTTCATTGTACGCGTGGCCCTCACTATTGTATTTCTATTTTCAGATTTACCAATTCAATAAAGCAACTAATTAAATTTTACATATAAACCTAAAACCTAATATAATGTAACTTGTGCAAATATTTAGAAGAATACAACCTTTTAATGCTAAAATTTAGAACATTGCAATCATAGACTGACTAATTGACAAGTACAGTATTGAAAAACCCAAGACAGTTACTGTAAATAAGTCAAATTCAATGTAGCTTAATATTTTAATTCAAATAACTGAACAATAAAAAAAACCAACCAATGTGAGTCATACCTTAGTGGCCTTAAAATTTATAAATTAATTAAAACTGAAAGTTCTGTTTGTAAAATTATGTAATCAGGAATATTGGATGACCACACCCATAATTTATGTCAGTTTAGTTTAGCCCAAATGGTCATATGTGGATTATGTTGTATACTTTGAATTGAAGGTCAAATCTTTTCACATTAAAAAAGGTAATATCAAGTTCAAAAACTGGTTTAACATATGTAATTAGTTATTCGGAATTCCCATAGCTTAGCCAGTCAGAATAGTGAATACATGAGAGTAAAAGTAAGAGACACTCATGTGAAACTGTTGGATCAATACCATGTGAATCAACCCAGAGGCCGCTATGAAGTTGACCCTAATAACACAATTTTATGACCTGCTTGCTTACAGAGCTGGAACAAAAATTGTTTCCACTTCTCATGCATAAAACATATTCATGATCTCACCTAGATTAAATTCAAAATTATTAATATTCATTACATTTCATAGTTTTACAGACTAACAGGTGCCTCTAACAGAGTTCTGGTTATCATCACACCAATTAGGCGCAACACTTTGAGAACAATTGTTTGTAAAACCAAAATGAAAGTAGTCCTCACCTGTTTGAATAGATTTCGGTTAGGTACTAACTTTTTGTCATGAATCAAAGTGAACATCATGATATGGAGAATTTCAGGTTTACCAGAAATATGTTAGCGGTCTTTTAATTTTGACTAAACATTGGTAATTGTTGTAAAATTCTATGACCAGCACACAATCTCATGTATTGTTGTATTAGTCATGACAATATTAAAAAAAAAGGTGTAAAAGAGCTATACCTAAAAGATATACACAACAAAGGTATTGATACTCACTTTTGTTTCTTCCTTTTGTTCGATGGAGGAGATGATTCTCCAGGAGGCCCGGCGTGCTCCTATCACGTTCTTGTACGCGACAGATAGCAGGTTCCTCTCCTCCACTGTGAGTTCATTGTCAGACACATTGCGGGAGGCGACGTTCTTCATTGCCTCCACCATTTCTGAAATGACAAACACAGATGCAATATAATATGATGAATCTGATTGTAAGACCACCCGAAGAGCATGTGTGAAAAGGTTGATGAATGTGGATGGGAGAGATTTGTCAGGACCATAGACCTCACTGGAACAATGTGGTCACTGCCAACCCCTATGGGAGCAAGGCATGACATGTATTCATGTCTTATTATTCTTATGCGAGCAATAAATAATTTATCTATCCATAAGATTATTCATTCAGCTGATACTGTTAATGTTGGTTAACAATCTAATGGTATGTCACAGCTGCAATCCCAAAGTGAAATTAGGTATCTCTTTATATGACTACCAAATCACTACCAAATTTGTTTTATTCTATGTATAAGCAATAAAGAATATTTCATTCATTCATTGATTCAAATCATTAACTCCTAAAAAAGAAAACAATTTTTTACATTCCAAAATATTCCTATTTGATGTCTTAAAACATTATTCCATCTTTTGGATATTCTCTTTTATAATATGGCTGTAAATTTTTTCTAGCACTGTATCAGCTATAAATAAAAAAAGGCTTTTATTTTTTGAGCAAAGTAAAATTACAGCTTTTTTCTTACAGAATTGGTATAGCTTGCTTATGTAACATTGAAAACATAGTTTGTAGTGTAAATAATAACTTAAAATTATTTTGTCATTTGCCTCCCCCCAGGAATTCCATTTTCCTATATCTTCTTGCTATGCAGTACCAACCAGATGATTGTTAGTTTAGTCACCAAACTCAGTCTACAAATCTATACTATGATGTCAGCTGCCTATAAAAGTCTATATGAATGCTGTTACTAGTTTTAAGTTAACATAGTTACTAGTTTAAAGATAACATAAATTACTTATTGTTAAGGTGACCATTTATAGATAAAGTTGCAGATTTCTCCAATGTCAAGAAAACATTATAATCATTAACTAGTCAGTGATTTACTTAAGTAAACTATTTCATAATGTCGTCAACCTATCTTAAGCAAACAAATTAGCTTTAAGTTCCTTCAAATTATATTTGATAAAAGGAGGTTATCAGGTGATCTTGAACCTCAATTCTTTCCCCAATGTCTTCAGTAGTTCATTCTACCTACAGCAAGAGAATAAAAATAAAAATACATGTTTTTTTTTATAATCTTTCTTTTGCTCAGACACAAATATTCTTATCACATGTGAATTCCAGGTTAAGTGTAGGTAGCTGATAACTTGTCAATTCCACTGTTTCTTGATTTTATCAGTAGTCTTACAAGTTACATCATACTATGCTTTTTTCCTATTAACTTCAATATCAATATTATTACTAACTCCAACTTAGGCCAATGACCTAAATCAGGACATGCCAGGCCAAGTGTAGTCATAATTGCATGATTCATAATTTCTCCCAAGACGAAAATTACCACATGTAAGAATACACATAGGTGCAGGGAATAGATTCTGGAGAACAACTAGTCTAAATAAAATTACAAGATTAGAGATAAACCTTGATTTATGCGCTATTCACGCAGAGCATGCATTCTCAGATGAGGTTCCGGTCTTACGAGAACAATAGGTGAAAACTAGGCGTCACACTAAAATTGTTACTCATTATAACCACAGAGCCTACCTCGACCTAGAACATTCCATCTACATGCAGATCAAGTGATCAGATCAAGGTACGACATGCATGAATGAATTCTTCGACATCGATTTTACAGGGATGGGAATATAAGAGACTAGTTTCCTGGTACGAAATTCTCGTAATAATTTCAACTGTCAGACAGACATGGGTATTGAAAATACTCAAAATCGAGATTTTACTTCAATACAAAGTATGTGAACTAAGCTGAAGGCTTCTATAAAGAGTATAACATCGAAAAAATGTAAAGGGCATCCCACCGGCGGATGACGCATCGATCGCTGACCAAGCCTAACGAATGCCATTGATTTGTTACTTTCCTCAAAAAAGGGCCCATAAATGAATGTATTAATCAATTTTAGCTTCAAAGTAAGGTCATACTAAGCGTCTAGTACAGCTTGAGAACAATATTTTTTCTGATCTATCATGAAATCGTCTTTCAACTGTCGGCGAAACTACTATTGAATTTTCAGCCGAATACCTAAAGATAAAACAAAAATATGTACTCACCATCATAACGCTCAGCCTGCTCGGCTAACTTAGCTTTATACACATTATCTTCCCTTTCGGACATTGTGGATGACAAATGATTTTTCACTAACTATAACCGAATCGCCAGGTCACAAATTCACCAAGATGGCCGCGCCCGCCAACCGAATCCGAATTCGATCTTCAACTAAACTCCGCCCATGACGTCACAGAAATGGCAACTTCCGTTAGAAAAATGTTGTATACGTTTTGACAATTCCTACCATTCGTTGCTTCCGCTTACATAAAATAAACTTCTTTTTAGGAAAGAGAATAGGAATTAAGTAAGATAATGCAGAACAACATATATTAAGTATTTTTTTTTCAAATTTGCCTATGAAGCTATGAAAATATGAAGAAACAAAATGTTTAAAATTGAATAAAAAGTTACTATTTAGAAATAATCTCAAGTATATGGTCATAAAATGGTTGTCGAAATTTGACATTTGAAAAGCGATCATTTGATTGGTCAACTGCACGTTGTCTATGGATGGGTCTTTGGTCTATGCATGTTCTCGACCACAGAGGAAAGAAAAACCGATGAACCTTTTGAACACGGTTTTCGGTGTTCAAACCTGCGGTTCAGGCCTGCGCTATACTAGCCGTTTTCATCCATTATGGTAAGAATAGAATGAAAACGGAATGTGCAAATTCAATGTAAACGCCATATTCAATATAAACGTCTCGTCCTGTCTCTCTCTGTCTATCTTCCTCGTTCCGTCTCCGTCTACTTTCACACTAGCTTTCTTAAGTAGGCGACACACGTACGAGCTTAAAGTACGCGGTTTTTAAGTTCGCGAACTTACTCGGCTCGACATGGGCGATAGACGTACGAACAAAAAGTACGCGGATTTTAAGTTCAGAATCAGAATCAGAAAATTTTATTATTAAGACTGTGCTAACAAATAAATGTTTACATCAGGGTATACTTTCGGGTATACAATAATAAAAAAAATACAAAAATAACAATTATTAAATTCTAAAGGTGGGTACTGACTAACGTTACAAGGTGTAATGTAACATGTTACACAGCGAGCATTCATGCAGTCAGTACGTCGTGTTACGGGGAAACTAGCGAGCAACGAGCCGCTCGTTGCTCGCTTTGAGTGCTCCGCGCGGCTGTCGGTTTTTTGGCGAATCCTTTGACTGTTACGCGGTTCAGTCAGTACGCTGTTGCAAATCGATCGGAGACATGCGTACAAAGTTTTTATACTGTCCAGTAATCATTTGGTTTTTTAATATTGCTATCAATGACAAACCACCACATACGCCTCTGTTTTTAAATAAGTTTGATGTCCAGTAACGTTTTTTCTTCTTCTTAATTTGAATGAAACAATAATTAAGTAGAATCAAAGATACCAACACGTCCGTCACGAAAGCGGAGCACAGAGTTTTTACGAGCATGTTACGCCGATTTTAGAACACAGCGTAACGTGCTCGATGCGTAACATGATCGATGCGAATGTTGCATTACACCTCGTAACGTTGGTCAGTACCCACCTTTAAAGCTAAAACCAAGAAACAAAGTTCACGAACTTCTACAGCTCGATTTTTATGAATTCCGTAAATAATTCGAGTCAATGGCTTCAAAAATCAGTCACATTCGACACAGAAAACCATAAAGTTAATACATTTAAACTAATTTTATGCTCAAAGCACAACTGCTTGAGATACCTCACAAAAAACAATCGGCTCGCGGCTCGCTGTGCTGACAGACGCGCGAGCCGAAGCCGCGAGTCGCGAGCTAGAAGCAAAAATTAAACATGTTGGATCGTCGGCGAACTTACTCGGTGGTTTTAAAGTACGCGTACTTAGGCTGACACACGAGCGAGCAAGGTCGTCGAGCCACAAATACGCGTACTTACTCGCCCGTCTGTCAGCCACTTTACCGGTCATTCTTGACAAAAGAAAGACTGTAAAGCAGCTGACACACATACGTACTTAAAGTACGCAGTTTTTTAGTTCGTGAGCTTACTCGGCTCGACGTTGGTGATAGACGTGCGGACTTAAAGTATGCGGTTTTAAAGATCACGAACTTACTAATCAAATTTGTTAATACATATAATTATATAGGAGATTGGGAGCCTGGAGATCCGTAACACAGGTTTTATAACCTAGCACGGACTCAATAAGGATTTTGATCCTGTTTGTATTTCACTTATAAAACTATGTACTGTTGCCTTTTTGAGAAAAATAAACATATTTTGTATTTATATTTTATTGCTTTAATTTAACACGGTTATAAGATACATTAGTGTTATTGTTATACAAACACACATAAATGTATACATATAAACCATCGCCAATAATTAAGGTGACCAGTCAATTATGCCAATAATTATGATGTTGTTATTATGTTCATTATCAGCTTGCAGTATACTGCGACTAGCGGTTTGTTGGTCTCCTAAACCTCTACTATCGCTACAATGTTGATTTTTTTGAGCTCTTGTACGATAACCCTCACCCTCACAGTCTATAACGAATTACTTGTCTTGTACGAAACCCGCGAGTGACAAGAGAAATAAAAAACCCCGATTGTTATCAAAAAATGGAATTCGAGTCAATGAGGAGTTTTCCAATAGGTATTTAAGGTATTCCTAACCACTCACTAGATGGCGCCCCGACAATTTTGGTAATTGATAATCGCTTGAAATAGGTTATTAGCAAACAGGATATAAACACTGGGTACTTTGTATTGGATAATATTATATTTGTCAATAGTTTTCAACCATTTTAGAGGTTGTAATAATAATGGAACATAGTGCCAACTTCTAAAAATATTTATTTTTACACTTTTACCTTTAACAGTTATGTTTATATTAATAAACACTTTATTTTCAAGTTTAGTATTACTTGGCTGCATGAAATCACTGCCACTATCATACAGATTTAAAGAATATTACCAAAATTGTAGGAGCGCCATCTATTGATGCTTTTTGAAACAAACTATCAATACCTACTGGAAAACTCCTCATTGCTTCGAAAATCAGTCACTTTTGCAACAGAAAAGCATAAAGTTAATTAAACATAAACAAATTTTATGCATAAAACAAAACTGCACGAATAAAAAAAATGGCGGCACGCGGTTCGCGGCGCTGACAGACGAGCGAGCCGAAGCCACGAGTCACAAACCGATTTTAAAGTACGCGTACTTAGGCTGACACACGAGCGAGCAAAGTCGTCGAGCCACAAGTACGCGTAGGTACTCGCACGTCTATCAGTCACTTAGCGACAAGTGCTACGCATAGTGTTCGCCGTAGCAGTGTGGGCGCCAAATAATATTTCCATTCTACGTATTCTCGTTAGTTTACCGATTTTTTTGTTAACACCGGAAAGTTAACTGTCAAATTCTCACAATAAGCCGCCAATTTTTTTACAAGGTTTGTTTGTTTGGTTTATTGGTGGTTGGTTGTTGGTTTTGCTTCCACTTTTGTGTCGGTTTACCTAATAAAATACAGAAAATCTTTTAAAATTAAATATAATATATTTAAAATAAAATTAGAATTTATAAGCTACAACCTGTGACAAATTGCTGTAGTAGAACATAATGATAAGGGACCTGTAGTGCCTGTAGGTTAGATTAGAAACTATCGTTTGAGACTCGGAAAAAAAATCGCTTAGTTTGAGACAACACCACTAAGATTCCTCGAGTTTTTGTGTAATTTGGGCGAAGGAAGCTAAATTTAGTTTTTAACAATGTCTAACGTAAGTTACGACCTCGATACGTCGGGCGGTTTGATGCCGGTAAGTTGAGTTCCTTTGTTTTATAAAATTATAATATGCTGAACAGTAAATGGCGCCATTTCAGTGTTATTTACAATTTATTGTCTTCACTCGAGTTAAACCATTAATTAAATATATATTTTAGCTCATCCGTGCGTTAATAAAGCCTCCTGACGAAGATTCCAATGGTCAAAAGTCTAAGAAACCACAGCACCCATATTATAAGAGACCTGGCAAGGGTCATAATCATGACTCCTGCGACGCTTGTGGCGAGGGAGGCGACCTTATTTGCTGTGATCGCTGCCCGGCTAGTTTTCATCTTGGTTGCTAGTAAGTGATAATTATTGTGTATATGAATTGAATAAACAATTGAATAGGACATAAGCTGGGATTGACAACTAGGATTATGATGATTTTAATATGTAAACTAATGTAGTTCATGTTCTACTTGTTACTTTAATATTTGAAATGTGTTTAATGCAGTGACCCTCCGTTGGATGAGACTGATATCCCGACAGGCCTGTGGCTTTGCAAGGAGTGTCGTGGAGCGGATGAGAATGCAGGCACTGGCAGTGCTCGCCCTAGCCGTGCACAGTCTCCTGTTGATAAACCCGAGGAAAAGAAAACCAGGTACATCACTTTTGTTGTAACTTTTTAATGATTATTCTTAACAGATGGGCAATTAATTTGACTTAATTCTACCTAAAATATGTAACCCTTTATATTTTCGATAATTCCCTTCAGATCATTACGTAACAAGAAAAGCAAAGATGACCTGAAAGAAGAGTCTGATGACAAGGAGTCCGGGAAAGACAAGGACAATGAGAAAGAAAAAGAAGAGAAGGAGTTATCCTCGATGGAAATATTGGTGAAGGCTGCGCGTATTCTGAATCCGAGACAGTTTGAGCTGCCACGCGAGATGCGTGTGCCTTGCCTCTTCCCTGGTACTGACAAAGGTATGGTCATATCACATCATAATAATCCATAACAGTCCACTGCTGGACTTGAAATTCCTCCACATCAAATCAAATCAAATGTTTATTTGTAAAATAAATTTTGGGTTAAATTTTTTAGGTCTTTTTAAGTAGGTACAATTTTTGTCCATGCCAAAATTGGCCATTAGCGGCATACAAATATAGTCTCGGTACTTAAATGACTAGATTTGAAGTCACTAAAAGTAATTAATAAATTAGTTACAATGATTTAATACAACTAATAATACTGCTGATAAAATGTCAAGATATAATGTCAATCTGGGCCACGCATCAGAAACTCATTTACACTATAGAAACAACGGTCAGTTAGCCAAGAGTGTAACTCTCGCTTGAACATCGGTCCATTTAGGGCACGTATCCTATCAGTGGATGTCCTTGTCATAATTTCCAAGCTTGGTGGACTGGAGACAGTGTTTAAAATATACTACAGAAGATCATCATCATTATCCTAGCCATCCCAATGTCAACCATGTTCCACTTAGGTTACCTTAGGTTAGTTTGGGTGGGTAGGTTTGTGGTAGGTGTTGCATTCCATGGTGCTGTCTGAGGCCTATGGCCAGTCGGGCGCTGTTAGGGCTAACACACAAAATTTCAACTTTTGACAAAAGCAGAATGGCACCGCTGGCGGAATTAGGTTGTGGAACTTCTTGGCACATCTCTAACATCTGTAGAAGACTGATAAACGTGCAATCCTACACCAATGCTTAAGGCACTGCAGCTTAGCATCAATTAGTTATTTACGTAACTACGTACGTAGTTCTTGGGTCTATGAAGTTGCCTGCATGTTGTCTGTAAGGCGTCAGCTCCACTAGCGAGGGAATCCGCTCTTCGATTGTTAAGTGATCTCCACTAGGGGTTCGTCATGCTCGCGCGCCCTATCGCCGTGTGGAGACACACTCATATCATCATATCAGCCAGAAGACGCCCACTGCTGGGCATAGGCCTCTCCCAGAGATCTCCACAAAGACCGGTCCTGTGCTTTCCGCATCCAGCTGGTACCTGCGATCCTTACCAGGTCGTCGGTCCACCTTGAGGCCTACCCACGCTGCGTCTACCGGTACGTGGTCGCCACCCGAGAACTTTACTGCCCCATCGGCCGTCTGTTCTTCGAGCTATGTGCCCTGCCCACTGCCACTTTAGTGGTCGAGCTACGTAAAAAAAAACCGCAAATCGATGTACAGGATAGCCGTTTGGTACACGGGTACTTTAGGTTAAAACAATCATTTTGACCGGTAGTTCCTAAAAATATTCCCAGGGGTAGGCAGTAATATTGACATTAATTTTTAATATGGAAATCGAAATTTTTTTTTTCGGAATCCTATCGTGTTTGGTATCAAATGAAAGGGCATCATAAGCCGGTTCTAAAAATATACTACACCAATAACTTTCAGCCACCTGTTTTCTTAAAATCCAAGAAATATTTTCAAAACATACCAAGTTTGGACTCCTCCAGGTAGGAGACGGATTAGTAAATTTTTATAAAATATACGCCAAATGACTCTTAATATGCCCATATCCAAAGACAAAAAGGCGATTTAAAAAATATTTTAATTTACTAATTTTAAAATATTTTTTTCTTTATTAAAAAGTTGAGATTTAGTAAGTAAAGAGAGGAAAGGGGGAGGGGGAGATAGAAACCGTAAGAGCATTATTTTACATAGATAATAGCATAAAACACAATAATAATAGTACAGTACAGTAGAGTTCGATAAGTTTAAAAAAATACTAAATCTCAACTTTTTAATAAAGAAAAAAATATTTTAAAATTAGTAAATTAAAATATTTTTTAAATCGCCTTTTTGTCGTTGGATATGGGTATATTTAGAGACATTTGGCGTATGTTATACAAAAATTTACTAATCCGTCTCCTACCTGGAGGAGTCCAAACTTGGTATGTTTTGAAAATATTTCGTGGATTTTTAGAAAACAGGTGGCCGAATGGTATTGGTGTAGTATATTTTTAGAACCGGCTTATGATGCCCTTCCATTTGATACCAAACACGATAGGAATCTGAGAAAAAAAAATTCAGATCCCATATAAAAAATTAATATCGTTATTACTGCTCCCCCCCTGGGAATATTTTTAGGAACTACCGGTCAAAATGATTGTTTAAACCTAAAGTACTCGTATACCAAACGGCTATCCTGTACATCGATTTGCGGTTTTTTGCCAATATTTGCTGTGTACACCGTCCACTACTTCAGTCTGGCAATCCTTAGAGCTATATCGGTGACCTTGACTCGCTTGCGGATCTCCTCATTTCTGACTCGATCGCGCAAAGAAACTCCGAGCATAGCTCAATCCATTGCCCTTTGGGTAACAGTGAGCTTTTTTATAAGGCCCATAGTGAGTGGCCACGTTTCAGTTCCGTAAGTCATCACTGGCAACACACATTGGTCAAAGACCTTCGTCTTGAGACACTGCGGTAATTGGGACGAAAATATGTGGCGTAGCTTCCCGAACGCTGCCCAACCGAGTTGGATTCGTCGATTGACCTATTTCTCGAAATTGGACCTACCTTATAGCTTATAGCTACAAAGCTATAGAATTAAGTGGCATGACGATAATATTGTCGCAATTCCCTCGCTCGCGGAGGTGGCGCATAATACAGCTGATTACATTTTACTAAGTATATCAGACGGCAATGCAACTTAATTTCAATTTATTTAATTGTGATAGCACAGCCAAAACATAGGTGTTACATTAAGATATAAATATGCTCGGCTGTGACCTGCCATTTAGTAATGGTTTACCTAAACTCACCGCGCCCGCGCCGTCGCCGGAACAACCTGGACGTGGGCATCAACCACACTATTGCGGCCAGGGTTATTTTACTAGCGTACATATTGCTTGTGCATATTTTCCACACAACAATAACCACCTTGCATTTTTGCACTCGTTTTTTGACAATACATCGGACACATTTTTAAACAATGCGGATGACGTTTTCTTAATACTGGGCGATTTTAATGTCTCACATGCGCATTGGAAGATGGAAAATGGCAGTGTTTTGTTATGTTCAAATAACAATCCCGACGAAAAGGTTTCATGCTTGAGCGATTTTATGAGTTTAACTGATTTAAAACAGTTTAACTGGTGTCTAAACAGTAACGACCGAATTTTAGACTTGATTTTTAGCAACATATCTTGTGTAGTTACTTCATGTGACAGTCCTCTGACAAGAGAGGACCCTCACCATAAATCGCTGAACTTATTAATTTCTCTGCCCACTCCAACACTGTGCTTGGAAATTCCTCGTACAGTTCGGAACTTCCACAATGCCAATTACTGCCAAATTCGCGATGAGTTGTCTGCGATAGATTGGAGTGTTATGAAGGTTATGACCGTGGAGCAGGCAACTGATTACTTTTATTTAAAAATTAATTATATATTAGACAAAAATATCCCATGTCGTACTGTAAACTCTAATGGTAGTTTTCCGCCATGGTACTCGCGAGGTTTAATAAAATTAATTCGTGAAAAGCGTCGTGCACATAAGAAATGGAAAATTTATGGAAATCCACTTGACTACCAAACATTTCAATTTTTAAGAAAGCGTGTACTGACCTTAGAGAGACAATGCTATAAGACGTATATTGACTATGCTGAGTTAAATATATCCCAATCACCAAAATTCTTTTGGACTTTCATAAAATCAAAATTTTCCTCGAACTCGTTACCAGATAAGATGACCTTTGAGAGTTTGACATCTACAGGGTACGAGTCTATTTGTAATAGTTTTAATAACTATTTTAACTCTGTATTTAGCACACCTCTTGATATTCAAAACAGTAGTGACAACTTTGTACTAAATGAGGACTCGCCCTATAGTGTCTCATCAATTCGGATTTCCGTCTGTCAGGTCGCCAAACTTCTTGAAAATATAAATGTAAACAAAGGTTCAGGCCATGATGGAATTAATCCGATTTTTGTTAGAGCTTGCGCGAAAGAATTATCCATTCCACTTGCTGAAATTTACAATAAATCTCTGTCGGAGGGTTGTTTTCCCGACATATGGAAAAAAGCCATAATTACCCCTATTTTTAAGGGAGGTGATAAAAGCGATATCAAACAATATAGGCCGATATCGAAGTTATGTATTTTCGGAAAATTACTAGAATTATTTGTTACTTCAGAACTCACTTCTATTCTAGGTCGACATGTGTCGGGTCAGCAGCATGGTTTCTTTCGCGGTCGTGGTGTCGACACCAACTTGGTGACATACACAGAATTTATAACTAACGCATTGGATGCCGGTTGTCAGGTAGACGCTATATATACTGACTTCTCGAAGGCGTTTGATAAGATCGATCACAAAACTCTTTTGAAAAAGTTATTGGACGTCGGGATACATGGCGATCTTTATAGATGGGTCAAATCCTACCTTAGTAATCGTAGTCAGGCTGTGTCACTGAAGGGTTTTATGTCACAATTTTTGCCTATACCTTCCGGGGTACCACAGGGCTCTCATCTTGGACCATTTCTCTTTTTATTGTACATAAATGACGTTGGTGAATCTTTCCTCAATTCGTGTACCTTAATGTATGCGGATGATATAAAAATCTTTAAAATTATCAGTTCGATGGACGACTGCCTGCGGCTGCAATCGGATATATATAGTTTTAATCAATATTGCAAGGAAAATAAACTTATTCTAAATGCATCTAAGTGTCATGTAATTAGCTTCTCTCGAAAACATAACCCAATCACATACAACTATAAGATTTCGGACGACGTACTGAAAAGGGTGGATAAAGTTAGGGATTTAGGTGTTATTTTAGATCATAAGCTCCATTATAATTTCCATATTGACACAATTTTAGAGAAGGCTTTTAAACAACTAGGCCTTATCCTCCGCCTTTCCAAACCGTTCAGACGTACTGACACGCTAAAAATTCTTTACTATTCATTCGTACGAAGCCACTTGGAATTTGCCAGTGTGGTATGGAACCCTCAGTATGCTGTTCATATCGCCCGTCTGCAAAAAGTTCAGAACAAGTTTCTGAAATCTTTAGATTATCGTGGAGGTCACAGCTTTCAGTCATACAGTGATTCGGCAAAGAGACATAACTTACCTACTTTGCAAAGTCGCAGGTCGTACCTAGAATCGGTATTTTTATTTAAAATTGTTAACAGTGACATAGATTCTTCTCCTCTTCTTGAACAAATTAACTTTAAGATACCACGCATCTCCTCACGTTCTAAAGACACATTCTATATTGAGCACTGTACCACAAACTATGCAAGAAATTCATTTATCAGAAGAACCGCACGGTTTTATAATGTTTCGCTGAATGATATCGACATCTTTGCGAACGATTTGTTGCAGTACAAAAACAAATTAAGGCACAAATTGTTAATGTAAGCATTGTAGTATTTATTAACAAAATTTGTAATGGTTAATGTATGTACTTAACATTGTTATCAGTCGCAACAGTTAGCTTATTAAATATCAAATTTTGCAAATAAAATAGGAAACTTTAGGTCTAATTGATTATCTAGTGAAATGTACTATTTGTGTAAATGACTGTTTGTTTCTAAATAAAAAAAAAAAAAAAAAAAAAAAAATACATCCAAATAATAATTTTATAAAAGTGGCGTTTCTTTTCGGAATTACACATTTGCTCAAATATTTATAACTGTACGTATCATATCAAACCTAATACTTGATTTCGGAAATTGAGTAAGATTAAATGCCAGTGAGTTCCTAAAATTTCAAAAAAATATTTTCTCAAGTTTTTATTAGGGTTTAAAAATAACCCTTTTCATTTGTCATCAGTTTTGCCTCTTTAACCAGATGTAATTTTATGAAAAGAGTAGTTAACAAAATGAAATAGTATGCACCAAATAGCTTAATGTTGTTTGATTATAACTACTAAATTTCACCGTAATCAGATTAGCCATTTCCAAGAAGTTGTAAAAATTTAAAGAAAGAAAATATTTATTACAAAGGACGCCACAACATGATAATTTACATTTAACACGAAAATAAAACGGTACATAAAACACGGAGACAATTATAGGGTTCCCAGTGGAATTTTTGTGGGCATCCTCAGCAATGTTTTGGTCGCTTGCCGCGGACCACAACGCTGGTATGAAACTTCCAGTGTCCGTCATGATCGCCATATAAAACGCTAATTTCATAGGACCTAATTTCATATGCGGAGATTCCAAATGGCCGTGTGGTATCCGGCAGAGTAGAATAGCACCAACCCTTTACGCTCATGGGTGTCGTACAAGGCGACTAATGTTTTCGAGGCAAAAAAGCAAGCGTCTCCGTAGTCTGGAAAATGGGCTGCAGCATTTTCCATTGTTATATTTAAACACTGCGACCTCCAACCCGCCTGCCAAGCGTGGAGATTATGGCAATAACCTCCCCTTCCCTAAGTCCTGCAGTGGACTGTTACGGGCTGTGATGATGAGATGGCAAAACCCTTTCTCACTGTACCTCTGTTGTCGTGTCCAGAGGGCGTGCCCACTTCCAAGCCGTCGGTGGTGTCGGTGGACGCGTGGGGCGCAGAGCCGCTGCCGGCGCGCTCGTGCTTCGCCTGCGGCGGCGGCTGCCGCGCCGCGCCCCTGCTGCAGTGCGACTACTGCCCGCTGCTGTTCCACCAGGTAACCCTCGCCAGGGCAAATGTCAGTCGCTCCACTGTACTACTTGATCAGGAAGTCGGGACAGTAGTTCTGCAATGACTGTTTTCTATGTACATTTGTTGAATACCAACCGATGCTCTTACGGTGATTGAAAACATCGTGATGAAACCTGCACATTATTTAGGCGACTGAATGTGTAACCATGATCCAGCTAGGTCAGGTTCACCTTGTAGCTGGGTCGCGGAGGTCAGGTGGCAGTCGCTCCACTGTAATAACCATGATCTGCCAAATCGTGGGTCATGGCCAATTTAGAGCCCGGGTCCGCGTGCGCTCCTTGAACACAACCAGAACGTTAAAACTTTCGCTACGGCCGATGCAATAATTCGGTCGAAATCGACGCCAGCATACGTTAGCGCACGATTCAAGTGGCCAGTCCATTAATACTCGCACTACGATAGTTAACACTGCTGTAGCCTCTCTGCTATTTGAGTTATCAGGGAAAATGTTAACGCCCAGATGATTATTTATTTTTATTAATCATCATCATATCAGCCGAAGGACGCCCAATGGACATAAGCCTAGTCCGGCCGGTCCTGTGCCTCCCGCGTCCAGGTACCACCTGCGATTTTTACCAGGTCGGTCAACCTCTTGGCTGTCCTACACCAGTGACTGTACGTGGTCGCCACTCGAGCATTTTACTGCCCCATCGGCCATCTGTTCAACGAGCTATGTGCCCTGCCCCCAGCCACTTAACCCCTTAATATTCGATTTCCATACTACATTTATTATTCCATTCTTTTGAGTGTTTAGTAATTAAATTATGATTTGTACTCTCAGTAGTAAAATGAGTTTCTATAGATTAATAATTTATTTATAATAGCAGTTAAATTGAAAAGAAAGCAAATCGTCGCTACATGGCATTGTTTTATGATTCCATTATTTTTCTTTTTCATTGATTTGTTTTATATTATTCACTTGCACAAATCCATTTCACGTTCATTTGGATACATTTACTAAGTAAGAATGGATAAATAATGTTACGTAAATTTTTTATTAGAAACGTATATATACCAGGTATTAAGGTTCACCCACACATAGGGCCGCGCGCACAACTGAGTTGAAATATCTATAAGCCTGGCAGCCTTAAGCCTGGCAATCCGTCGAGCTATGCCGGTGACCTTGATCGCTCCACCAGGTGATACCAAAGCACCATACCCAACAATTACAGGACACCAACCTCTAATCAAAATACTGTTCGTGCGGATGAGGATGGTTTATATGTACAATTTGTTAAGGTCACTAACCGTGCAAAGTTAGGGCGAGTCGCTAGTTCTTAATAAATCTAACGTAACCAGATGAACAGCTTTTTCATGTTTAAATAAAATAAATAATAAAATAATAAATAAATATTCGTGGACAAATTCACACAGCGCCATCTAGCCCCAAACTAAGCATAGCTTGTACTATGGGTGCTAGATAACTGATATACTACTTAAATACTTTTTAAATACATACTTATTATACGTAGAACACCCAGACCCGTAACAGAAATTAAAATTAATCATTTCAATTTCTGCCCGACCGGGAATCGAACCCGGGACCTCTTGCGTGGCAGACCGGCATGTTGACCATTGAACCACTCAGGTCGTCAGGTTTGTGGACATTATAGACATTACGCGCAACACGCGTGTGCGCACGACGCACCTGGCCGATCCATTTAATACGCGCGCTACGATACTTAGCACTGCTGTAGCATCTCTGGTATTTGAGTAAGCAGGGGAAGTGTTAAATTGCGTCTAGCACAATCGTAGTCCAGGGGTATTACCATTGTTCAAATAAACTACAGCGCGATCGTCGAAATGGCACGCCACAAAATCATCACCGCCTTCAATTTGACAGATTGTCGATGGTTCCCATGGAGCCTCGGTGGCCTGGTGGTTAAGGGGTCCGACTAGTAAGCTAGAGACTCGAATCGCACTGCCGATATGTAACATTCACTCTTTTCTGAGTTATATGTTTGTTGAGCACTAACCGATGCTCGCACGGTGAGGGAAAACTTCGTGATGAAAGCTGCACATTCAGGCGACTAAATGTGTAACAATGATCCAATCTGGTCAGATTCCCCCGTTAACAGGGTCACGGAGGTCAGATGGCAGTCGCTCCACTGTATTTATCTGATCTGCCAAATCCTAGATCAGGCGGTCAAGGCGAACCATGGGCCCTCACATGCGAGAGCACAACCGGGAAATTAACGCAAAGCTAATTTATTGTCGTTACGAAAGAGAGAGAAACAGATATTGTAGCGAAAGAGCGACCTATGCAAAAGACAAAAATACCGTGGACTAACCCGCATTGACAGAACATGGACTGTATTAATCACGGCGATGTAAGGAAGGAATGTGGAAGGAAGTGTAAGAGGCAGTTAAGTCCATCGACTCCATAAGAAGATCCAGGCGATGTACCGAAATATCGTATAATACTATTTCAAAAATAAGCGTCGGTGGCCGAGCGGTTAGAGTATACGACTCGAAAGCTAGAGGTCCCGGGTTCTGTTTTCTGAGTTATGTACATTAGTTGAATACTAAGCGATGCTCTTACGGTGAAAAATATCCTTATGGAACCTGCACATTCAGGCGACTGAATGTGTAACCATGATCCAATCTGGTCAGGTTCCCTTGGTAGCAGGGTCATGGAGGTCAGATGGCAGTCGCTCCATTGTAATTACCTGACCTGCCAAATCCTGGATCACGTTCAAGGCGGACCCCGGGTCCACGTGCGCACGAGAGCACAACCTTGACATTAACGCCAAGATGATGATTATTACAATTTTAAATATTAATTATGATGTCGTTTGTTAAACAGGACTGCCTGGACCCGCCGCTGACGGCGCTGCCCACTGGCCGCTGGATGTGTCCCAACCATGTTGAGAATTATATTGTGAGTATATTGGCATAGCCCATATTGTATTGTATAGTAGACCATTGCTAGCTTCTACCAAGTGGACATTAGCAACATCAGGGGAACCAGCAATGCCTTGCTTTACCTCTAAAACTTCAGACTTGATTGTCTGGCAGCAAATAAAAAAAAAACGAATTCATAAAAAACCATTAGGACATAACAAGGACAAATAGGCATTGTCGGGAACCGGAATGTCCGGATGCCAGATCAATGATCCCCAAGGAGCACAGAATACCTTACTCACCACCAGGAACTAATAATAATATAGTATTCTATAAGGCCGTGTGGTGACCGGCAGAGTAGAATATCACCAACCCCTTACGCTCATGGTTGTCGTACAAGGCGACTAATGTTTTCGAAGCAAAAGATCAAGAGTCTCTGTAGTCTGAAAAATGGGCAGCAGCATGTTCCATTGTAATATTTAAACACTGCGATCTCCAACCCGCCTGCCAAGCGTGGAGATTATGGCAATAACCTTTCGTGGGAGAGGCCCTAAGTCCTGCAGTGGACTGTTACGGGCTGTGGTGATGATTCTATAAGGTACAATACAAGATATAATAAGCATAGGTTAGTCAAGCGAAGGTTTTATAACATTCACGTAATAAATTTTCATTTATTAAGTACGTACCACAACCACCACCATGAGGTGGTTTGTCGCGGAATAGCAAAAAAAATAAATTCTTGTTTGACCAATCAATCAATCTGGCTAATGCTGCACCAAATACCCAGTATGTTACTGTGGCTGCAATCGAAGGAAAAATTTCTAGAAGTGGTAATAGACTTATCAATCAATCAATCAATCAAATAATTTATTTGTGAAACACAGGTACAGTTAGATATTACAATTAAGAGATACCGCTGTGATCCGTCGTTAGACATACAAATATTATATAAATATCTAATTGGCATAACATAATTACTTATTCTAATTATTTAAAATACTAATTGGATAATAATAATATGTCAAATTGTTACAAATATTGAATATACCACATTGAATAGAAAATTAGTCAAATTAAATAAAAAATCATTTTAAAATATAAATTACTTACTTATTACTTATATTCTTGTACTTCACGTCGTCTACCACTTTTTTATCCCACCATGCCTATCTTCGATTTCAAAATACCCTCTCATCCCCAGGACTGGAAGCTAGTGAACTCCGTGTCCGCATCGGAGCGCGTGGCTCTCTGGGAGCGGTTCGCGGCGCCCGTGGACCAGCACGCCGTCAAGATTGATTTCATACGGCGAGCTAGGAGGCATCGTCCGCAGTTTCGGTTGGTATATGATATATGGCTGCCGACTGATTGTGTACTGTACACATATACATAGACAATACACACGCATCTGCTGATATAGTACACAAACAATAAAAAGAAGAAAGAAAGAAAGACATTTAGTAGCCTCCCATGCCACTGTCGGTGCCGCGGCGGCCAGCATAAATGGTACCCACTCAGCATGGTGCAAGAGGCGACTCACAATACACAAAACACACACACAGTGTACAATACATACATCAGTCGTCTACGAGTGTACCACATACACCTATAACACACACACCTCCCAAAACTATTCGACCAGTCCCAGGATCCCCAGCGCTTGCCGTCATTTACCAAACCAAGCGCAATCATTTCCTATCAATCTAGAAGTTTTCATTCCTCGAAACTTACCACTAATTTGCATTGAATATGTTGATTTGTTGTTAAAAATACATATTTGAGTAATATTTCTCGATTTTGTTGTTCGGTTCTCGGCCGAATAGTTCGAAATAATTCGACCGATAGTAGCTGAATGTCCATGCCATTTCTAGATTACAATATCCTCACCACATCCTCAACTCATGTTGTCTGTTCCCCCCAGGCTGAAGGTGCCGAGTGCGATGCGCGGGCGCGTGGTGGTACCGGGTCTGGTGCGGTACCATTACCGGCACCCACCGCCGCTGCTGCCCTCGCGGAGAGAGTACACCCGCTGTCGAAACGGTAGGACCCACCCCCACACCCTTACTTACTCACTACGCTGGCTCTGCGACCCAAAGTGGATCTTGGCCTCCGACACCACCAAACCCTACTAAATAATAATGCTTGAACAATTCACACAGCGCCATCTAGCCCCAAAGTAAGCAAAGCTTGTGTTATGCGCCAGAAAACTATTAAATACTTATATATTTTAAATCAACATCATCATATCAGACGAAACACGCCCACTGCTGGGCATAGGCCTCCCCCAGAGATCTCCACAGAGGCCGGCCCTGCATCCAGCTGGTACCTGCGATCTTTACCAGGTCGTTGGTTAGTCGAGGGAGGCCTACCCACGCTGCGACTTCCGGTATGTGGTCGCCACTTGAGAACTTTACTGCCCCATCGGCCATCTGTTCTTCGAGCTATGTGCCCTGCGCTGCCACTTAGTCTGGCATTCCTTAGCGCTATGTCGGTGACCTTGGTTCGCTTGCCACTACACCCTACAACTGTATAAAACACGTTGCCTGCGACTGTTCCCTGATCATTATAATCTGGATGCTTTCAAGGCTAGAGTGCATAGACTGTTCCTAGACAGGCATGCTCCATCTTAAGCCGCATCGTCACTTACGAAAAGGTGAGATGGCGGTCAAATGCCTATCTGGTTTAATATAAAAAAATGCCTCGCACAACAGTATGGCAACTCTGCCACATTATTCACATTGTGACTAATGAATTTATGTGTTTTTAAAACAAAAATAAAACGTTGAGTTCTTATAAGAGTTTTAAGAATTTTATCTCCGTTTTATGGTTTATAGACTGTGCAGAGAACACAACAAACTGTGTAACTCCAAGAATTGTGTTTTAAGTATATTAATAATATAATAATAATCGATTGGAATCGATCTGTGATCACGGACAGGACTATTGTAGCCAATAGACCTGATATCGTGCTCACAGATCGATCGAAGCGCCGAGCAGTGCTCGTCGATGTCACCTTCCCGCATGACGGAAACCTTGTGAAGGCCGAGAAGGACAAACAGTGTAAGTACCTTGACTTGGCTCACGAGGTGACCGCCATGTGGGATGTTGATTCGACGATAATTGTGCCTATAGTCGTATCAGTGAACGGTCTCATAGCGAAGAGCCTCGACCAACATCTTAAGAGTCTCTCGCTGGATGGTTGGGTCAAGGGCCAGATTCAGAAAGCGGTTCTCTTGGAGACGGCGCGTAATGTCAGGAGGTTCCTGTCTCTGCAGCCCTAGCCGCCGGTAGCTTGGGCCGAGCCCCGGTGCTGGTGGTACTCTAGGTTTAGGTTTTTTATAATATTTATTTTTCATATATATGTATTGTAAAAAATTTAGACCTAAGAATGAAAATAAATATGGGGAATAATAATAATAAAGTTCTTTATTTTCATAATGTGTACAATAGTACTTAGTTATAAAAGATAATATAATAAACTATAATAATAATAATACAGTACAATATCTTAGTACATCTTGCCGTTTACACTAACAATATCATTGTTTAGTTTGAGTGGTGGTAGATTTATTTATTAATTTAGCGCAATCGATTCTATTGTCAAGTAAGTGTACCTGTTATTGGATTAACATTACAGTGTTAAAGATATTTCATATAATATTTGTGTAGTAAAAAGTCAATCTGTTGATAAATAAAATAAATAAATCATAGCTAAATGCAAGCGAAACCCATCCATACAAGCGAAGGTGTATGTTTCTTATTATCTTCTGATTCTGATCTGGTGATAATCTTCTGGTAGTTATTTATTTATTGGAGTACCAACAGCTATAACAAACATAATAAGTAATATAGTAGAATCAATAAGCAACAAAATAAAATAAAAAAAGGAAAGTAAAACTGCACTGCAATAATATGACAGAATACAAAATGAAATTATTGGAGGCTCAGGACTGTCTTTTGTGGAGATCTCTTGGGGAGGGCTACGTCCACCAGGGGCCGTCTTCCGGCTGACATATCTCATTTCAAAATAAGTCATCCCTTTGGTCTTGATAAAGATGTCTCCATACGCATAGTTCATTTTTATTATTTGTGTATCTGCGTCTGTCTGTGGCATTGTAGCTCGCGAATGGATAGACCGATTTCGATGCGGTTTTCTTTATTGGAAAGCCAGTTTAATCAAGATGGTTCTTAGCTTTGTTTCATTAAAATCGGTTTTGTCATTTAGGAAATATTTAAGTGAACTTGGTCGGGCGTTTTCCAACATTTTTCTGTCAGTTACGTTATTTTACTCGTGTTAGGCGCTGTCCTAACTGCAACCATGGTCAAACGACGGTCGTCGCTCAGGCGACCAATCAGCCAATACTAGACTCAAAACCGCCTGTCGTTCTACCATGGTCGCACTATCGTTGCCAATTAGGACAGCGTCTTATAAGTAAAAACTGTATTGCACACACGAAAGTCCAATATACATAACAGAAAAAAAAAAACAGTTTTTATGCCTTATACTCACGTTACCAATTGTCCGCAGCCCTCCGCCGCCTCCAGCCAGCCGAGTACTCCCTCTCGGATTCCGACGACGCCGCCCCCAAGCACAAGATCTGCATGAACCCTGACTGCCCCAAGTACGACGGCGGGGTCTGTCCCCATGATCCCGTGGCGGAGGATGGGGACGACGCTAAGGATGAGAAGGTGGGCTATACTTGCCTTTTTGTTTTTAATACTCAGTAACATTTGAGCAGACAGGCCACCTGATGTTAAGGCGACAGTTACGCCCATACTGCGCTGGCTTGGTCACATGGAGAAGATGGAAGAAGATCGTGAAAAGAGCCTACTCAGGACGTCCGAATCGGAAACGCTCGGTGGAAAGTCCTAGATACCGCTGGCTGGAAGTGCTGAAGGATCTGTCCGAGCTTCAGAGGCCGAGATGGAAGGAAACCCTTCAGGATAGATATGGCGTCTTTTGGTGTCGGTTTTGATACTAGCTTTTTATATATTCCCGAGTGTGGAGGTTTTGGCAAAACGATATAGAATAGCATCAACCTTACTATAGACTTTCTACGTACGTGTTCAGTAACATCTGGGATGACAAGTTCCGACTACGTAGCTATTGGCATGTTGACCCACATGTTTTAGTCCTAACAGTGACAACATACCTGCCGTTGAAATCTTGCGGTGGTGCCAGAGTACACACATCCGCGGGTGTTCTACATCACAGAAGCAATTATATTAACCTACTTACCACCAGTATAAAATGAGCTGTATAAAACGGATACGGTCCAAAGTCTAGGATCAAGTCCCATAGCGGATTGTCCCTTGCGTCAACGCATTGGTTACTCCCCTGTGTTGCTAATGTCCATATGTGGCGGTGACCACTTTCCATCAGGTGGCCCGCTCGCCTGTTTGTCTGCCGTATAACATAAAAAAAAGAAAGAAATTGAGACATGTTGTGCCGACCCCACTTACATGGAATAAGGGGAGTGATGATCCTTGTTGTCGATATAACTGCATACTATGATCTTTCTTTTCCAGAAGAAATCGAAATCCGACTCATCATCGTCCCTATCAGACTCTGACCCCGAACAGCTGACCAGCAGTATCAAGCGTCGTCGCGTATGGCCGCCAAGGCGTCGGCAACCACCCTTGCAGCTGAGGGCTGATGGGGATGCCGAGGCTTTGCTGGCAGCTGTGGACGAACAGCTGGAAAAGTTGGACGAAAGGCTGGTGAAATTGTTGGCTTGGCAGCGGTTGCAGCAGGTGAGATTTTTGGATTTGTGGTTAATAATTGTTGTCTAGGTGTCAATTTCGCGGTTTTGTTCTCGTGCGCGGGGCCAAGGGGTCCGTCTTAGACGTGGTCCAAGTTTTGGCACATCAGGTAATTGCAGTGGAGCGACTGTCGTCTGACCTCCGTGATCCTGTTAGAGGAACCTGATTAGGTTGTGTCAGGGTGAGATGCGTACGGATTTAAGGAAGCCTCGGGAATAAGAACATGAGGCAACAGGCAGAAGCAACGTGCCTCAGGTCAAACCACGCTAGATCAAAATGGCGCCGAACGTTCGCACAGCTGATTTATTTATGTTGGGTATCAGTCTGTTTGCCATAGGTTATTGCAAAAAAAACATGCCATGCTTGGCGTTCAATTTAGCAGGCTTTATTGTCGTATAATATTATTCAATAAAATAATTAAATCGTATTTCATAAATTCCACACACCACACCTCAAACATGAACGTTTTTTTTATATTTGTGGCGAAGTTACCTGCCCTTCTGGCTAAAATTCATGTATTTTACAAAATTATGTGTTGCCTCCTTAAAACCGTGCTCAATTCATGTCCACACTTGCGAGGCACGCATGTCGAGACGCCTTTAAGCACAGTAAAAAACCGACATTCGATGGCTTGCGCCGAGGCGTCCTCAGGCTGAGCCACGCCTCACCTCGCCTCAGTAACATGTAATTTTAGGCTTAAATTTTTCATGAATTTTATAACAACGGCATGTTACGAGAAATGCCTAATTAATTTAATATAAATCTGGTATTGTAATATTTGTAATTTTACTAACACTAGACTAAGAAATACCTACTAATAATAAATCAATAAATTATATATTACAATTAGCTAATGATCATAATTCAGAAAAAGTCACATGTACATGGTTTTCCCTCGCTTACAAGTCGGACCTGCTTAGTCATTAGGTCACCGTCACTCCGATCGAGAATATCTGTGTGTATGGTATTCTTCGACTACTTTACCCTACTCCCCTCTTACCCTACCCTACTCTACACCAATACCTACTCTACCGCTACCTACCCTTTTTCTTCTCCCGTACAAATTACCCCTGTAAAAAAATTATTGAAATCGGTCATACCGTTTTCAAGTTACGGCGTGACCAAGGGAAATAGGGATTCGTTTTTAACTCCCGTCGAAAAAAGAGAGGTGAGAAAGGCTTTGTAGCTCCCGAAAGTATGGACCGATTTGGATGTGGTTTTCTATATTTGAAAGTCAGCGTAATCAAACTGGCTGTTAGCTTTCTTTCATTAAAATCTGTTTAGTAGTTTACGAAATATTTTAGTTTAAGTAAACACGGTCGGTGGTTATCCGAGTTTTTCTGTCGATTAGGTTATTAAAAATGTCCGACGCATATGCCCGAAAAGAACTAGCATATGAACTAGAATTCGCTAACATCATAGTACATAATTGGCGAATTGGCTGTCAATCGGCACGCTTATGGCCTGTCATATCCATAGAAACCATAAACACAGGGCCCATCCTTACTAGTTCGTTTCCTGTTGGGAAAAAGTGTGACAATTTTGAGTCCAGCAATGCCATTTGGTAAGGATGGTAGACAGGTCCACCTGAGCCTAAAAAGCCTGATAGGCAGATTGAACTCCGCGACAATTTCGGGGTCAAAGTACGGAACTCTCGGCGCTCAGAATAAAAAATCATAGCGGATGTATGTCGACTTTTGAGTCAAGTTTGGTGTCGTTATCAGGTAAATTGTCGATGCCCAGTTCATTTGTCATACCAATCTTATAGGGTTTTGTAGCAAAATATGACGCAATATCTAAAATAATCAACTTTTAGTAGTAAAACAATGCAAACAATCCCCTGTATTTTCAGATTTTTGTATGAAACTCGGTTTATAAAAATACTCTCCGAAAGCCTATTTATTTTATTTATATTGTAAAAACAATAACAACTGTGATTATTATTCTGAACGCCGAGAGTTTTCTACTTTGAATCCCTTTCTCTCCACCTGTCGCGGAGTTCATTCTGCCTACCGGGCTTTTAAGGCTCAGGTGGATCTGTATAACATCCTTACCAAGTGGCATTGCTGTACTTAAAATTGTAAACCTCTCCATATAAACATTCCCAATACAAAACGGACTATACTTGAGTAACAGTTCACTTACGTTGCGCAGTGCGGCGCTGCGGGCGGTTGGATTATTTGAGTGTTGAGAGACGTTGCAGCGCCGCGTCGGGCAGTGCAAATGCGAATCTTAAAGTGGGCAACACACGTACGAACTAAAAGTACGCGGTTTTTAAGTTCACGAACTTATCCGGCTCGCTTTTTTATGTATTTCGTAAATAATTTTAGTCAATGGCTTTGATAATCTGTCAGTTTCGAACAGAAAACTATAAAGTTAAACATAAACAAATTTTATGCACTAAACATAACTTCACGAGATACATAGCAAAAATAAAATATTTCGGCTCCCGGCTTGCGGGGCACACATATGCACGAGTCGAAGCCGCGACCCGCAAACTACGAGCAAAAATCAAATATGTTGGATCGCTGACGGTTTTGAAGTACGCGTACTTAGGTCGACACACGAGCGACTAAGGTCGTCAAGCCACAAGTACGCGCACTTACGCACGAGTTTCACTTAAGGAGTTTCTTCGAATCTGTCTTAGGTGTTGTCCGCGTAAGTGGTGAGGGGCGAACTGCAAACACATTCGAATCTTACGCAGTTCCTTCGAACCTCCGTCAGGTGTTATCCGGGTGCGTGGTGGGCGGCGGCTGGCGCGGCTGGGCGCTGTCGGCGGCGGCGGAGGCGGCCGTGGCGCGCAGCGTGGACCGCGCGCGGCTGGCCCGCCACGGCTTCCGGCACGTCGCGCTGCCCAGCGAGCTGCTGGCCGCCGACGAGCGGGACCGCATCGCCAGGTACGGCACACACACACCCGGCGGGACCGCGGCTGGCCCGCCACGGCTTCCGGCACGTCGCGCTGCCCAGCGAGCTGCTGGCCGCCGACGAGCGGGACCGCATCGCCAGGTACGGCACACACACACCCGGCGGGACCGCGGCTGGCCCGCCACGGCTTCCGGCACGTCGCGCTGCCCAGCGAGCTGCTGGCCGCCGACGAGCGGGACCGCATCGCCAGGTACGGCACACACACACCCGGCGGGACCGCGGCTGGCCCGCCACGGCTTCCGGCACGTCGCGCTGCCCAGCGAGCTGCTGGCCGCCGACGAGCGGGACCGCATCGCCAGGTACGGCACACACACACACACACCCGGCGGGACCGCGGCTGGCCCGCCACGGCTTCCGGCACGTCGCGCTGCCCAGCGAGCTGCTGGCCGCCGACGAGCGGGACCGCATCGCCAGGTACGGCACACACACGCCCGGCGGGACCGCGGCTGGCCCGCCACGGCTTCCGGCACGTCGCGCTGCCCAGCGAGCTGCTGGCCGCCGACGAGCGGGACCGCATCGCCAGGTACGGCACACACACACCCGGCGGGACCGCGGCTGGCCCGCCACGGCTTCCGGCACGTCGCGCTGCCCAGCGAGCTGCTGGCCGCCGACGAGCGGGACCGCATCGCCAGGTACGGCACACACACACCCGGCGGGACCGCGGCTGGCCCGCCACGGCTTCCGGCACGTCGCGCTGCCCAGCGAGCTGCTGGCCGCCGACGAGCGGGACCGCATCGCCAGGTACGGCACACACACACCCGGCGGGACCGCGGCTGGCCCGCCACGGCTTCCGGCACGTCGCGCTGCCCAGCGAGCTGCTGGCCGCCGACGAGCGGGACCGCATCGCCAGGTACGGCACACACACACCCGGCGGGACCGCGGCTGGCCCGCCACGGCTTCCGGCACGTCGCGCTGCCCAGCGAGCTGCTGGCCGCCGACGAGCGGGACCGCATCGCCAGGTACGGCACACACACACCCGGCGGGACCGCGGCTGGCCCGCCACGGCTTCCGGCACGTCGCGCTGCCCAGCGAGCTGCTGGCCGCCGACGAGCGGGACCGCATCGCCAGGTACGGCACACACACACCCGGCGGGACCGCGGCTGGCCCGCCACGGCTTCCGGCACGTCGCGCTGCCCAGCGAGCTGCTGGCCGCCGACGAGCGGGACCGCATCGCCAGGTACGGCACACACACACCCGGCGGGACCGCGGCTGGCCCGCCACGGCTTCCGGCACGTCGCGCTGCCCAGCGAGCTGCTGGCCGCCGACGAGCGGGACCGCATCGCCAGGTACGGCACACACACACCCGGCGGGACCGCGGCTGGCCCGCCACGGCTTCCGGCACGTCGCGCTGCCCAGCGAGCTGCTGGCCGCCGACGAGCGGGACCGCATCGCCAGGTACGGCACACACACACCCGGCGGGACCGCGGCTGGCCCGCCACGGCTTCCGGCACGTCGCGCTGCCCAGCGAGCTGCTGGCCGCCGACGAGCGGGACCGCATCGCCAGGTACGGCACACACACACACACACACGGCGGGACCGCGGCTGGCCCGCCACGGCTTCCGGCACGTCGCGCTGCCCAGCGAGCTGCTGGCCGCCGACGAGCGGGACCGCATCGCCAGGTACGGCACACACACACACACACCCGGCGGGACCGCGGCTGGCCCGCCACGGCTTCCGGCACGTCGCGCTGCCCAGCGAGCTGCTGGCCGCCGACGAGCGGGACCGCATCGCCAGGTACGGCACACACACACACACACACGGCGGGACCGCGCGGCTGGCCCGCCACGGCTTCCGCATTGTGCTACACACATACGCAGCATCACGACTGTCTCATGTAGAAGTAGGCAGAGACTACATGGCGTTAATATTCCTGTTGTGCTATCAGACACGAGGGCCGAGGTTTATTTATTTATTTAATTAGGTTAGACATAGACAGTAATTTATTCGGATCCCTATTACATCCTTAACCTAAGGTGAGTACAGTGAATTATAATGATTAAAAATTGCATAAAACCAGCCAGTGATGTATATGAAACCGAAATGGACAAGTCTCAGCATAATGCTGTGAACGCCTGTCACAGTGCAAGACCTTTCCAATGATTTGGCAGATCATGGATCATGGTCATCTAACCTCCGGGGAACCTGACACGAGCGGCAAAACTTGAATGAGATTTAAAATGAAGTTGACTGGTCTTCCGTTGGGGACCTCGAGGCTGGTTGAACTGTTTCCGGAGGCATTTGACACCCGCATTTACTGACAATATTAAACATGTCCCTTTCCCCTCCACAGGGCAGTATGGGGCCCGACGTCCCCGGCGTCCCCGCTGGGCGCTGCGGGGGCGGGCGGGGGGCCGCCGGCCGTGGCGGGCGCGATGCCGGAGCCGGCGCCCGCGCTGCCCGACGCCTGCGTGCGGGCTACGCTCTGCCCCGTCGAGAGGCCCAACAGGTACGGCACCCCCGGGGCGGCCCGGGGCCGGCGTCCCCGGCGTCCCCGCTGGGCGCTGCGGGGGCGGGCGGGGGGCCGCCGGCCGTGGCGGGCGCGATGCCGGAGCCGGCGCCCGCGCTGCCCGACGCCTGCGTGCGGGCTACGCTCTGCCCCGTCGAGAGGCCCAACAGGTACGGCACCCCCGGGGCGGCCCGGGGCCGGCGTCCCCGGCGTCCCCGCTGGGCGCTGCGGGGGCGGGCGGGGGGCCGCCGGCCGTGGCGGGCGCGATGCCGGAGCCGGCGCCCGCGCTGCCCGACGCCTGCGTGCGGGCTACGCTCTGCCCCGTCGAGAGGCCCAACAGGTACGGCACCCCCGGGGCGGCCCGGGGCCGGCGTCCCCGGCGTCCCCGCTGGGCGCTGCGGGGGCGGGCGGGGGGCCGCCGGCCGTGGCGGGCGCGATGCCGGAGCCGGCGCCCGCGCTGCCCGACGCCTGCGTGCGGGCTACGCTCTGCCCCGTCGAGAGGCCCAACAGGTACGGCACCCCCGGGGCGGCCCGGGGCCGGCGTCCCCGGCGTCCCCGCTGGGCGCTGCGGGGGCGGGCGGGGGGCCGCCGGCCGTGGCGGGCGCGATGCCGGAGCCGGCGCCCGCGCTGCCCGACGCCTGCGTGCGGGCTACGCTCTGCCCCGTCGAGAGGCCCAACAGGTACGGCACCCCCGGGGCGGCCCGGGGCCGGCGTCCCCGGCGTCCCCGCTGGGCGCTGCGGGGGCGGGCGGGGGGCCGCCGGCCGTGGCGGGCGCGATGCCGGAGCCGGCGCCCGCGCTGCCCGACGCCTGCGTGCGGGCTACGCTCTGCCCCGTCGAGAGGCCCAACAGGTACGGCACCCCCGGGGCGGCCCGGGGCCGGCGTCCCCGGCGTCCCCGCTGGGCGCTGCGGGGGCGGGCGGGGGGCCGCCGGCCGTGGCGGGCGCGATGCCGGAGCCGGCGCCCGCGCTGCCCGACGCCTGCGTGCGGGCTACGCTCTGCCCCGTCGAGAGGCCCAACAGGTACGGCACCCCCGGGGCGGCCCGGGGCCGGCGTCCCCGGCGTCCCCGCTGGGCGCTGCGGGGGCGGGCGGGGGGCCGCCGGCCGTGGCGGGCGCGATGCCGGAGCCGGCGCCCGCGCTGCCCGACGCCTGCGTGCGGGCTACGCTCTGCCCCGTCGAGAGGCCCAACAGGTACGGCACCCCCGGGGCGGCCCGGGGCCGGCGTCCCCGGCGTCCCCGCTGGGCGCTGCGGGGGCGACGACGCGATATCCCTGGTATTACAAACGTCCATAGGCTGCGGTGACTGCGCACCATCAGGCAGCCCGTAACCTTGTTTGCCACCCTGGTGGTGTAAAAGGAAAAAATTCCTTTGCTGCTACAGCAAGATTATTTATTTATTTTGGTTCACCACAACAGTTTGGACGCAAGCTACATAGCTGCATCTATATAAAATACATTTTGTAGTCTAGTTTTAAGTGTAAGGGAGCTGAGACGGGGGCCTCGTCTTTTTTGGGATTTGGGAAGTAAAAATTTAATTAATTTCCCGAATGCTTTTCATTCTTGAATCAATTTCGCTATAAAAACGGTTTAACAACTACTGTTAGTGCAAAGGAATATGATTCTCAAGGTGGTCATGCCCTTATGTCTTGTATTGTGTTACACTTTTTTACCGTGTCGAAATGACAATATAGCAGTAAAAGTATATTGCCAAAGTAACAAATTTCAATCATTGAAATTATTGGCACCGTAATTAGCCTACTGATTGTAATGATCAATGAACATAGCAGGCAAAATGTTCCATTCCTTAGCCTTACATACACGGTTCCCCCCCACAGGAGTGGTCTCGGCGACGGGATCGGGCGCGCAGTCCCCATGCGGCTGTCGCGGCTGTCGGTGGGCGCCGACAGCGGCTGCGACGTCCGACTCGACACTGGTCGCTGCCGACGACTGTCGCCACGACACGCTGTCATATTCGCTGACGAGGTGAGCTGTCACCATAGTTACTTGATCTACCATATCCTGGATCATGGTCACCCCGGGCCCTCGCCGGCGAGAGTACAACAGGGACATTAACGCCAAGATCATGGTGATGTGGTAAGCCATCATCAACCCACCGCAATTCACTTCTGTGGCCGTATTCACAATGATTCGAAACCGTTTCCGAACGATTCGACACGAAATTCGTGAGCGGCAAATCCGTGTCGATCGATTCGAAAGCTGTTATTCAGAATCCCGATAGATTCCACGAACTCTTTAAAATATAAAAATTTCATCAAAATTAACTGAAACCACATTTTCCTTAGAACTTTTGAGGGGTCCTTTGTCGATTCCGTATCCGAATCCGATTTCCGAGCCATTGTGAATACGGCTACAGGACAAACCTTCTCAGGTTGTTAATGCATCCTATCGTCGGCTAGTTGTACCCTTCGCAATTTCGAAATGGCGGAACGGGGTGGCCCCCTTTTGTAGGGATGGATCGAATAAAAGATTGTTTTTTCGAAGACTTCGTAAATTTAATGAATTTAACAATCCTTTTTTTTGTTTACTAAAACTTTGATTTATTTTATCTGATCACACCTAGTACTTGGGTCGCGCCCGCCATCCCGCCGGAGATCTCAAACTTAATGATAATTCCTCTCGATTTATACAATTAGTTCTAGAAGTCAATTCTTTCTCCTTCTAATAACAACGTACCCCTCTCCAGGTAACCGGCCACTTCGAGCTGATAAACTACTCGGAATGGGGCACCC
Organism: Blastobasis lacticolella; assembly: GCA_905147135.1. Lineage (NCBI taxonomy): Eukaryota > Metazoa > Arthropoda > Insecta > Lepidoptera > Blastobasidae > Blastobasis > Blastobasis lacticolella. The sequence goes on from LR990056.1 coordinate 15,602,156, forward strand.
GTGTCAACGGGGTGTTGTACGCGTGCGACATGGCCGCCGCCGGGGCCCCGCCCCCCGCCCATGCCCCGGCCGGCGGGGCCGCCGCCGCCCCGCCCGAGCCCGCCGAGGGGGACGAGGCCGACGCCAGGGTGCTGGGGCTGAGGGAGATCGTGGCGAGGAGGGATCGGCATGTCACTAGGTGAGTGTTCGTTCAACTTTTATCGAAGGAGGGAAGCGTAGGCTCCGCGTGCCAGTGGCTCTTTGCCTCCGACACAAGAGGTCGGCGAATTCTGTGGTCATACTTGGTAGAGCTCGTCTAATCTAAAATGACGCGCCCCACTATCGCATTAACGCACACAAGCAAGTTTGAAATATGGACGCAATACATATACAAATGCCGTTGTAATTGGTCATTCAGTTGCCGGTGAGACACCAACGTAGGAGCTCGCGTCGTTCGATTGGAGCAGTCGACGCTCCCACACAGATGAAGTCTCGTTATTAATATTTGCACTCACATATCGAAATTAACTAACTAAGTAGTGGGGCGCGTCATTTTAGACTAGACGAGCTATACTGCTGTACGCGTATTATCACACTTGGTGATTGGCTCGTGGCCGCCCCGCCCGAGCCCGCCGAGAGGGACGAGGGTGATGCCAGGGTGGTGGGACTGAGGGAGATAGTGGGTAGGCGGGATCGGCATGTCACTAGGTGAGTGTCGAACTCATCGATCGCCATCTCCCGTTTGGCCAAGATTTTCGTTTCTTTCTACAATGCAATATTAGTGTCTAAAGAGCAGATGGCCCACCCTGTGGAAAGCGCCAAGTGAGTACCTACCTTCTACGATTCTACACCATACATACTTCTGCACACCACATACCGCAACAGCCCATAAAAGTACTTGGAATAGGGCACTCGTGTCAACGGCGTGCTGTACGGGTGTTATCACACTTGGTACTGCTGTACGCGTGTTATCACACTTAGTAATTGCCATTACACTTAGTAATTGTCTGACAAGTATCAGATATTCTTCATGACAATTATCAAAGAAACTTATTATCTTGATAATTTCGAACCCTGCTTACATGTAATAAACAGATTATTTATTTATCTCTCTTATTTTTACAGCCTCGAAGGCCTGGTGAAGTTCCCGTCAGTGGGCAGTTCCCGCTGCCGCTGCGGCGGGGGCCCCCCCGAAGCCGCCTGGGAGGGGTCCGCTCTGGTCCCCCACGGGGCCTTACTACACTTTGGCTGCCTGATGTACGTCTTCAGCATCACCGGAGCAGCCCCCCAGGAGGACAAGCTGGATGCTGTGCCACCGTTGTAGCTGGAAGTGCGTGATACTGATAGTGACAGTGTTGGTGGAACGTCCAGCTCTGATGAGTTATAAAGTGAATTAAACTTGTAAATTAGAACTTCGGACGCAATTGTTGCGTCGGTCGCAGCGAAAGTGTTAATGACATCTGAAAACGAACTCTTTTCTGAGTTATGTACATTAGTTGAATACTACGGTAAGCGAAAACATCGTGGTGAAACCTACTGAATGTGTAACTATGATCCAATCTTGTCCGGTTCCCCTGGCAGGGTCACGAAGGTCAGATGCCAGTCGCTCCATTGTAATTACCTCATCTGCCAAATCCTTGATAATGGTTAAGGCGGAACCCGGGCCCTCGTGCGCGAGAGCACAACCGGGACATTAACAGCAAGATGTTAATGTATGTCTTTTAATGGTTTCTTAGAAGCCTTGGATAAGCCAAAATTGCGGTTAGTAGGAAATGTATCTAGTAATAAATATTTTGGTTGGACTTACTCCATAGTGAGCTAAATGTCAAAGGTAGTGAGACCACGGAATGTCATTGAGTTGGACATTGATGATCGGTAGATGGTGTTGTGTATAAAGTCTATTATGCAATTTGCAATGCAACCAGTTTTAATGCAATTGTAGCTAAAATTATGTTAGTTTAGTTTTTAACTCTTTTAAGTGATGTAAATGATTGGCCTTGCTTCCCATGTAGCATGGTCCCCCAAAAGATCGAAGGATGATATCGTAAAGTTTGTAGGGAGCCTGTATTCTGTGACCATGATATGGGACCTACCTCTAACAACATTTATAACTAACGGTCAGTTTCTCGTTAATAATAATAGATTAATTTATTGTTAATCATCAATTCAAATTCGCCATCTTTATCTAAGGTAAGTTGTAGACTGAAACAGAAAGAATTTTAATTGATGATTAACATTGACAAGCGTTTCAGAAACTGGGGGTAAGTGTTATATTGGAGGTTAATGTATTAGGTATAGTAATCTGAATATACAACATAAAAGTATCTTTCCTATCTTAGTTTGTTATTTTCTTCAGAATATGTAAGTTTACCCATTATTATTAGTATAGTTAGGACTCATTAGATTCTATTATAACACAATTCTTATCCAATGGGTATTGGATCCTATTTTTGTTCATACTCATAGACTAGTCTAGTGTAAAATGCGGTTCAGTAATACTAATAATATAAATACTAAATAGTCTTAGTAGATAATAATGATGAGTTGAGTTTAGATGTGTTAGCATCATATACATGCATTATAAGATTCATAGTTTATTAACTATAATAAATATACAAATGTATTTTTACTAGGATTCAAGGTTTCATCTAAATATATTGTTTTAGGTTATAGTATCGATAACACGAATAATAATATGATGTCAAAAAGGCAATTCGCCTACGGGACAAGTCGCCGCGTCGCTGAAGTTCGCACACGCTGCGATGAGTCAACGGCGCGATTGACCAGTACCTGTACTGTATCGATTTATCGGAGTCCCGTATGAGTCTATATATAAGAATAGTCATATGTGCGAATTGCCTAATGCGCTTATTCTTAAATTCAGAAACAAAAAACGTGAGAGCAAACCAAAGTGGAATGTATCGCTCATAGAATTAGGTCCTTAGCTTAAAAGGGCTTGAATTTAGTCAAAGCGCATAACACATTGAAGGCTAAATCCTTGCACTTGTTTTGCTAAGCGTCTCTGGCATGGAACAGCGCGCTGATAATGCAGTGGTTCAGTTCTTCAGCACCATCTATTGCAGTATAATTTTATGTGGTGGCAGATATTATTATTCGTAGATTTAAGGATACACCTCACTCTGTGACTCTGTTAATCCAACAATCTAATAATTACTTTTGAAACCGCTCGCATCTAACAGAGCGCTCGCCATCTTATGCTTGCTTTTCTATCTTTAGCAACTTACCACGAGTGTGTAAGAGATAGGTGCACACGCCGGCTCTCGCGTGGATCTCCCGGTTTCAAAAATAGGCAGCACTTGGATGTGAAAATATTCTAGAGTTTGTGTGCGTATGATCTCTAAACTATAAAGGGATTATAAGATAGCAAAGCTTATGAATGTGTAGTATAGTTTCCTAGGCTTAACGGAAATAGCCTTTATGAACTGCCATTTATTTGTAGGATTACAATTAATGTGTTTGCTTTTTGGGCAGTTGTTATATTGTCTTTTGCATTTATTATTGGCAAAAGAAAATAATTGTATATGGTAGAGGTACTATTATTTTGTCTGTATTTTCTAATCTATATACAGATAGATTTAAATTTCGATTTTGAAATGAATTATTTAACCATTTTTTCACGCTTACACAAAAAGTAAAATGAATGATTGTTGGTATTCTGACGACAGGGTCGTGCATTACGACCCTGTCGTCATTTCAGTACTGTTAAAGTAACAGACGGGCCGTTTTGGCTGCAGTTGATCTAATCCTTACGTAGTCTATACTAATATTATAAAGAGGAAATGTTTGATTTTTTGTTTGTTTGTTTGTATTGAATAGGCTACGAAACTACTGGACCGATTTCAAAAATTCTTTCACCGTTGGGAAGCTACACTATCCCCGGGTGACATAGGCTATATTATATTTTCTAAAAAATTACGGATCATTAATAAAACTCCAATAATGTAACCCAAGGTGTAAAACAATACCCAAAAAATTCCTTACATCGCGTGTGCTGCGAAAACTATTGATGATAGAACAAAATAATGTACTACGACTTTGCAGAACACATCATTATCTACAAAAAGTGTCGCGACAGTATATGTCTAACTATTATAGTTATGTCACAATAAGTGTACTTTTATTTTCAAAATTTAATTGTAATGCCGCCGCTAAAAAACGCTCTTTATTTGTACCTTGGTATTAATCCTTATCAAAATCAATTACTTCATATTCACGACCGCTTCAACCTTCTACCTTTATATAACTTTTTGAATTATTCAATTCAGACATTCCATTCGAAAGATATCACGAGTTTAAAAATGTGAATATTAGAAAAAAGTCGCGTGTTCGCCGCTCAGTCCGCTCGGCTATCTAGGCAGCACGGGGTACGGGAGGGGAGTCAATGTCAAGAAATAAAGTGCCGCGCGGCTTACTCGCGCGGTCGGCTCCCTACGCAGCGGTCGTGTGTAACCCGTGTACCCGTAGTGGTACCCGTGCGAAGCCGGGGCGGGCCGCTAGTATAAAATAAAGTCGCTTTTGGGTGCGGGGGACGTGGTCGGACATCCGACTAAGTAGCCCGCGCATCCGAATTAATCGAAAAGCTACTTTATTTAGTACATCGTAAGGATTAGTATCAACTGCAACTGACGGCTGGTCGTCTCCAGCCAAATCGGAGCGTCATACTAGTATAACATCCCACACGGACAGGTTGTAAAGGGGGTGGCATAAAAATGATCTTGTACACTCAATCAAAGTTATACAAAAGGTAAACAAATGAGTCATCGTATTTGTCAAATTATTAAATACACACTGTAGTAGTGTACTTTACTTTGCACATGAACTTTCGCACGTATCTATAATTGATTGTAACGTCCTTTTTAAATTGATTTAACTCTGGAGCTACAGCACACAGGTCAATGCACTTGGTTTGTTTACTTTTTGTGTGACTTTACTTGAAATATAGTTAATTTTATGTTGATTATTTCTCGTTGACGGTAGCAAACTTATCGCGAACGGCTAGAACAGGATGGTCCCTTTCTGTTCTTATTAGGCATGTAAATATCAGCATCATGTTCAGAAGTAATAATGACTTTCGTTCGCGCTGTATGTGTATTGTAATTTGTTTACTGAATAAATGGTTTTCATGGATTTTTTGTCGTTTTCTTTACCTTAGGTTCTACAAGCTATGATTGCTTATTTTTATTGCTATCTAAATTAAATTTTCTGTCTTTAATTTGATTAAAGACAGTGCTTGCGTTTATTTCTATAAGAGGGAGAAAACGAGCATGCGGTAATTCTGTCAGGTCTGTTTGAGTGTTGGGTGCTAGATCAGTTCAATACAAACGCTATATTTCTGGATTTTGTATGAAAATCATTCGTAAATGGGCGCCAAACATAAAAAAGAAGCGCTAAATGTATGACAACTGTTTCGTTAATGCGCACCGAGTCTTCCACCAGATCCAGACCCTGCCCGACCACAGCCGCATCGGTGCGATCACGAAAGAGTGGCGCGAGCTGCGGGAGCTCTTCACTTATGATGACCATTACCACGTCACCTTCCCAGTAGACCTGGATGTGCGCTACAAGGCTGCTATGATCGCCGCTTGTATCCTCATTGTGAGATTTTTTTATTTAGCACTAAGGTGTCAGCGAAATTACAGGCATGAGCCATTTTCATCAGAGCCCTCTCAGTGACAACGCATCTGCGGTTCTGCATTTTTTATCTGCAACCTAAATGTATGAATTGTACAATTATAACTAAATTTTATTGCTGTAAAACTGTATGGAAATAAATAAATAAATGTTATGGGCGACAGTTACCATTTACCAGATTTACCATATCACTGAGTAGCATAACGCGTACAAACGCATAAAAACCCGCTAGATCTACCGCCGAATGCGCTCAAATGGCAGCACTGGCAAGCTGGCAGCTGGCCGTGACCGACAAGGACAATGTTTGAGCGAAAGATTCTCAACTCTTTTGCTTCTTTTCCAGACCCATCGTTACCTAAGTTTTTGGGGTTCTGTGACTGTATTACTATGTATGCCTGAGCTATCTCATTGGAACTTATCATAAGCGACGTTTGTAATCGTTAATTCCAGTAACTCCATGGTTGAGGCATGACCTGAGTGAGGTGCACTTTTGAGCAAAGCGACATTGCAAATTGATCGATTGCATGCTGCCGGAATCGCGATGTTTGAAAGACCACCTTTAAGACCTACTGATGAACTTTATTAACCCTTTCCCCGCCAAGAGTTTTCGTCAAAAACGTTCACCACACGCCACGACAATAAACGTGTCGTCAGGTACTATAACGATAAGAAAAAATAGAGTTAAATTGGTAAGATTTATTTGTCTGATAATATCGACATTGGCGGCGAGGGCACGAAACTTAAACGTCTGATATATCAGACTTTGGCGCTGAAAAGGTTAAAATGTTCTAAAATAAAACTAGTAATTGCAGTTTCTTAAACAATATTATATTACAACTATCATACATAAGCTTTAACACTGTTTCAGTCCTCTGGATCTTCTTCCTCGAAGTCGTTTATTTTGACATCAGCATCTTCTCCATACTGAATTATATTGTCTATAGTTATTAGTATGTTATCTATGCTCTCCTCTTTTTTGATATTTAGTGGATAGAACCTGACTAGGCTGAAGTTTTCTATAACTTCGCCGATCGCCTCTGTTAGTTTTGCATATTTCTCATGCCATTTGGATTTTGAATTGCGCATGTCTGCGAGGAGAATGTGAGGGTCTGGCTCTAAATAGCTGCAAAATTAATACACACACTGTCAATTTTAAATTTTGTAAAGATTGTCCTTAGTACAGTACAGGACTCAAGTATTTAACATACATTCCCTGGTATTGTATTGAAACACCAGTTTAAATTAAACTTGAGCTGGGCTATCCTCCTCATTAAGCCCGCCATACACATTCAGGTTTACCTGAAGGTAAGATACATGCTTAGTTTTCAAATAAATCACTTCCAACACCAGGCCAGGGATATTGGCGTTAAGGATTTAATTTAGATACTCCTAAAGTATAAAACATATTCGCGGTTGCACTCTCGTGCATCCAGCATTTAGTAGATCAGATCATTACAGTGGAGCAATTGCCAACTGTCTCCATGACCCTGCTACCAGGGGCACTTTACTGGTTTGGATCACGGTTCCATCACAATGTTTTCCCTCACCATAAATTCCAGTAACACTGTCATTTTTGTTTGAAATGTACTAAAATAAAAACTGAAGTATTTGTTTGTATGTGCATACTAACTTGTCTAGTTGTGACCTTGCTGATTTGCTGAGAAGGTCCATCTTGCTCAAGATATTTACGTGGGGCAGTTCCAAGTTCACCATCACGCTGAGCGCTGTCATTGTGCCTGGAAATGAATAATAATCCTTTATAAAATACCCAAAATACTTCCTATGTGGTGCAGATGTAGAACAAGTTTCCAGAAGAAGAAAGGTATTTTTGATATACATAATATGTTAATTATGAGATTGGTACAATATAGGAATTGGTTCTAACAGACTGCAGTGGTTGGTTTCAGACGGGTGGTTTCAGCCAACAACGTCAATCAATTCAAGAAGAGACGTGAGTCATCACTTGGTGAAGATTAATATAATCATCAGCTGGATACAGTCAAATCAGTTATTAAACTGCCTGTCTGATTAAAGACAGAAATAATAATAAGACAATAATTATAGTTATTTTATTGTGTATATAGAATTATGTTTATTGTATAGAATTATGTTTATCCATAGTTTAATAATAATATATTTATAGTATTCTCTTAATATATTTATTTATGATGACATGTGTAAGCACATCTTGTAGTTTTTTCCCCTTATTTGCTCTTGCACTACTATGAGATACTGTGATAACTTACCTCTTCCCAAAGGTTGTCTGGAAGAGATCGCTTAAAGCGATAAGGCCGCCTTTGCGCGCATATAAATTGTTTTTCTTATTTCTTGTTATGTATATTTTTTTTGTGTGTGCAATAAAGAGTTTTTACTTACTTACTTACTAAGACAATCATAAATTATTATCTGGAGTCTCTGGAGATCAGCAGATACTAACATTCTTAATTTCAGTTTACCTGATAAAAACTTGGCACCATCCACCATGAACTGTGAATCCACTATGAAGACAACACATATTCGGAAGTTCCAACGCTGCAGCAGGTCCACTAGTTTCCTCATGACGGGCAAGTGGGTGTAGAGTTCAATCTGGCCAGGGCAATCAAATAGAATGTAGTCATCGTCTACATCGCCTAATTGCTCTTCGAGCCAGTCTGAATTTTCTAATAGTGTTCTGAAATGTAACAAGAATGTTGGCCAATAATAGTATTAAAAACAAATAGAAAATTTAAATTGAATTATATATTTTTTTTAAATAATAAGCCCTTAAAATTGATGTGTTGTCCATAATGTCCACATGTTTTGACATATATAATCCATACAATAGCTAATAATAGGAAAAGCACAATCTATTCCTAAATTATGCTTTCTTAGAGAGGCACTTACTCAATACAAAACACAAGTCCGCCATTTGGTCCAAACTGCAGTTCTTCATCCTCCATAGCATCATCAAGGTGTATTAGTTCACGTATATCTGTTAGAGGTTCATAATCAAAGTGTTCTGCAGCTGGATCTAGATTTACTACTTCAATTATGCGTTTTGCGTCAGCCGCGTGCCTCACCATTGTGGAGCAATATGTAGACTGAAAAAATAGTTTTTTAGAGCAATTTCAGTACTAACTCCGAAAAACATTACTGACTGTAATTTAGTATATTTCTTGGCTAAACTACATGATCGATTATGAGTTTGATGAAATACAGTAGGGGGAGGCACGTTTGGAAAATACTATGCAAAAAACCTTGTGCAAAACTGGAAAGTCATGGCATAATTTTAGTCTGAGGGTATGTTACAAAGCAGCCAAATATAACAAGCAGTGATGAAGACTATCTTACCTTCCCGCTACCAGCAGGGCCTACTACTAACTGTGCGTACCGCATATTCACAAAGTTGAATTCATACAACTTTTATTCGTTTGAGGTTATTTCGTAATTATTTATAATCGCTAGAGTGAAAAAGAAACTAATAATTAAATAGTGGTAGTAAATAGTTAAATTGCTGAATATATTGCACTTTACTCTTAATATTTAATGTGAATTTAATCTTATCAACACACACTATACACATACCAAACAACAAAAACAAAAACCTAGACCAATAAACTTTTGACAGAACGAACAGACAGTGACAGATGAAAGTTGTACATTGCAGACCATTAATATATACCTACGGAATATCAAGTACGTTACTTTGTATCTGGCTGGTGGCAAAATAAAAGTGTCGAACGTGTTTTAAAGAGAGTTTAATTTGTTTGACATGTAGCTAAAAGTCGCATATTAGAATTTCTCGCAAAATCATAATAAAACTCGAAAAGTAAACAAAAATAAAAAATGCCAGCCATAGGAATTGATTTAGGAACAACTTATTCATGTGTTGGTGTTTGGCAACATGGTAACGTCGATATAATAGCCAACGACCAAGGTAACCGTACTACACCTTCATATGTTGCGTTCACAGACACCGAACGTTTGATAGGCGATGCCGCCAAGAATCAAGTGGCGCTCAATCCAAATAATACAATATTTGATGCAAAACGTCTTATTGGAAGAAAATTCGATGATCCTAAAATTCAGCAAGATCTAAAACATTGGCCATTTAAAGTGGTCGATGATGGCGGTAAACCTAAAATACAGGTAGAGCACAAAGGAAAAGCAAAACGTTTCTCTCCTGAAGAGATTAGTAGCATGGTCTTGTCTAAAATGAAAGATATAGCTGAAACATATCTTGGTAAGAGCGTGACAGATGCAGTTATCACTGTACCAGCATATTTCAATGACTCTCAGAGACAAGCAACGAAGGACGCTGGAGCTATCACTGGCCTAAACGTCCTTCGTATAATAAATGAACCTACAGCTGCGGCTCTAGCATACGGTTTAGACAAAAACTTAAAAGGAGAGAGAAACGTTCTAATTTTCGATCTGGGTGGGGGTACTTTTGATGTATCCATTTTAACAATAGACGAAGGATCGCTATTTGAAGTGAAAGCGACAGCAGGAGATACACATCTTGGAGGAGAAGACTTCGACAATAGGGTAGTTAATTATCTGGCTGACGAATTTAAAAGGAAACACAAGAAGGATCTGAAGATTAATCCTAAGTCACTACGCCGGCTTCGAACTGCTGCGGAAAGAGCTAAGAGGACATTGTCTTCTAGTACTGAAGCTAGCATTGAAATAGACGCTTTGTACGAAGGAATCGACTTCTTCGCACGCTTATCTAGAGCAAGATTTGAAGAAATGAACTCTGATTTGTTCCGTGTCACTTTGGAACCTGTTGAGAAAGCTTTACGTGACGCAAAAATGGATAAAAGCTCCATACAAGACATCGTTCTGGTCGGTGGTTCTACTCGTATTCCTAAGATTCAGAATTTGCTACAAGGCTTCTTTAATGGGAAAAAATTGAATTTATCCATAAATCCTGACGAGGCTGTGGCATACGGAGCTGCAGTCCAAGCGGCTATATTGAGTGGCGACCGCCATTCCAAGATAAAGGATGTGCTATTAGTTGACGTGGCTCCTCTGTCGCTCGGCATTGAGACAGTGGGCGGAGTCATGACTACAATCGTGGAACGCAATGCTAAAATCCCATGTGCACACACTCAAACATTTACCACATACAGCGACAATCAGCCAGCTGTTTCAATAAAGATATACGAAGGTGAAAGAGCCATGACTAGGGACAATAACATACTTGGCAACTTTGATCTTACCGGCATTCCTCCAGCTCCAAGAGCGGTTCCGCAGATAGACGTCTCGTTCGACATCGACGCTAACGGGATCCTGAATGTGGCAGCTAAGGAGAACAGCTCTGGTAAAAGCAAGAACATCGTTATAAAAAACGACAAAGGTAGACTTTCACAGGCCGATATAGATCGAATGTTATCCGAAGCTGAGAAATACAAAGAGGACGATGAGCTTCAGCGAGAGAGGGTAACTGCACGGAATAAGCTGGAGAGTTACGTATTTGGGGTGAAACAAGCTGTCGATGACTGCAAGGGCAAGCTGAACGAAGCTGAAGCTTCAAAGGCTCGCCGCAAGTGTGACGATGTTCTGCGTTGGTTGGAAAGCAATTCTTTGGCCGATAAAGGAGAGTATGAGCAAAAGTACAAAGAGGTATACGGAGTGTGCGGGCCGATGATTAAAAAGTTGCACGGTGGTGGCAGCGTCAAAGGCGGGAGCGGTGGCGGTAGCGGCGGCGGTAGCGATGGGCCCATTGTTGAAGAAGTTGAATAATTTTTTATTTTATTTCATGATGGTCACGTTTTACGATTAGGAGTTATAGTCTCTCTCTGCTTTGTTTGCTTTGTTGGTTTCGTTTAATTTTGTCTATGTCTTCTCTCTCTATATCTTCAATAAAGTTATGGTTTAAACATGGAACGTTTTTATCATTGAATCCAAAATAAAAAAAATAAAACCGAAAGTCACAAGAAAGGTAAAAATAGGCTTTTTATCACACAATACGAATCAGTTAGATATAATTATTTTTGGCACAGTATTTGCGGTGAAACAAGCTAATGTTCGTCAGGGGGGTAAAACCTTTTTGGGAGGGGGAGGGTTCCTGTGTGGCACCGACTTCAAAAATTATGATATATAACTTACTCGTATTGTATGATAACAAGCTTAGCTTTTTTTTTTTTTGTGATTTAAGTAAATTCAGCCGTGTAGTGTCCGGCAGAATCGAATGACATCACCCCTTACACTCGTGGGTGTCGTACAAGGCGACTAATGTTTTCGAGGCAAAATATCTAGAGTCTCTATAGACTGGAAAATAGGCAGCCGCGTTTTCCATTGTTATATTTAACACTGCGGTCTCCAACCCGTCCGCCGAGCGTGAAAGTTATGGCAATAACCTCCCCTTTCGTGGGAGAGGCCCTAAGTTCTGCAGTGGACTGATATGGGCTGTGATGATGATGTGATTTAAAGTCGGTATTTTTATTTTATTATAATTTTTTTTACAACATTTTCAGTGGCACTTGGGTAGTTATGATACCCTTTCAAGCATCATTTTACCCCTAGGTACAACTGAGTAGTTCCTGTGTACAAATTGCAATAGGTACCTCTAACGTCTAATCGCTTGTAGCGATAAGGCCGCCTTTGCTCATATGTGTTCCTTGTTACTGTGACTGATTGGTACTGTTATGTTTTATGAGTAATAAAGTGTTTATCTATCTATCTTATCGTTAAAGATTTCTGTGGCTTCATCATAAGCAGAGAATCATCATATGATGACACTGAAGCGAATAGGTACCTACTTGAGTAACATGTATGTTAACGTAACAAATAAACATACGTGCCTACAATTTTCGAGGGTTGCGCGCCATTTCTCCAGGACTCCATCTCAGATCCTGACCTGATGACCCCGCGTGAAGTAAACCCTTTCAAACAAAAAATAATTTTTCGAGTAATCAGGGAACATACCTACATAAAAAATAATAAAATCCGACGAATTGAGAACCTATTTTGAAGTCGATTAATTAAAGGTGTAGAAATACTTTTAGAAAGGATGTAGAAATACTTTTTTCTAGTTCTCGGCGCCATTACGTGTTGTCCTCGGCTTGCCGTATCCAGTCTCATGTTTGCAGACTTCCTAGAGTGCTGTTATTCTATGTCGAGTACCTACTTACAAGAAAATTCCATTTTGTAGCGATAGTAGAGGTTAAGGAGACCCACAAAATGATGGTCTGCCGGTACACAAACTGGCACAAAAACATTTTTATCTACACTCATAGCGTAATGTTCCAATTTCATATTCGAAAACAGTTGTTTAAGGGTACACTTTTATTCACGCCAGCCTAAAAAAAATTAAAAAATTACTTTTCGGTACAGCATTTCCCATACTAATTTCACTACAGCTGTAACGTAAAATAACTTTATCTACACTCATATCGTAATGTTCCAATTACATATTTGAAAACAGTCGTTTAAGGATACACTTTTTTCACGCCAGTCTATAAAATTTTAAAAAATTACTTTATGATACAGCATTTCCCATACTATTTTCATGACAGCTGTAACGTAAAATAACTTTTTAATCATTATGCAACACTTATATTTTTTAAATTCTTGTCGGGCGCCCGCACACGGTCAAATGTAGGCTGAATACCTAAATGTCTTTAACAAATTCAAAGTTCAAATTTTCCTCTCTATATTTGTGAGTAATTATTTTCCCGCTAAACAGAATATTCTTTTCTTATCGTTGTTAGTTGTGTTTGTGAATGTTTTTTTTTGTTTGAAGCAAATAAATAGATAAATGTGAAAGAAGTGACGTGAATTTCCCGCCGCTTAATATCCGTGACGCGTAGATACAACAGAACTGACTCGCAGCTTACATCCAGCAAAGTTGAAAAAATTATAGGTACGATATTTTAACATATAAATATGAGTGTAGATAAAGTAGTGTATGCAACTGCATATAATTAGGTATTAAAACACTCGTGTCAAACTATTATCATACTCGGCTACGCCTCGTATGATAAACAGCCACTCATGTTTTAATACCCCCTTTTATATGACAGTTGCATAAACTACTATTTTAATCATTATGCAACACTTTTATTTTTTAAATTTTTGTCGGGCGCCGAGACACGGCGAAATGTAGGCTGAATAACTAAATGTCTTTGACAAATTCAAAATTCAAATACAAGATTCAAATTTTCCTGTTTATATTTCTGCGTAATTATTTTCCCGCTAAACATAATAATTTTTTTCTAATTGTAGTAATTTGTGTTTGTGAATGTTTTTTCTTCTTTGAAGCAAATAAATAGATAAATGTGTAAGTAGTAAAGTGAATTTCCCGCCGCTTGATATCCTCGACGCGTAGATACAACAGAACCTGACTCGCAGCTTACTTCCAGCAAAGTTGAGAAAATTATAGGTACGATATTTTAACATAAAAATATTAGTGTAGATAAAGTAGCGTGTGCAACTGCATATAATTAGGTATTAAAACACTCGTGTCAAACTATTATCATACTCGGGTACCTACGCCTTCTATGATAAACATACACTCATGTTTTAATAACCCCTTTTATATGACAGTTGCATAAATTACTATTTAATATTCCTAAATTCCGTCTTTTCTTAGCGATAGTACTAGAGATATTATTAGCGATAGTACTTACCTTCTTATCCTCTTGTGTGAGTTCTAGAAGTAAAAAACCGTACAGCCAACATCTTTTTGGCAGTTTCGCCTTTCAGCCACATGTCACTTTACTTTAGAGTTGGCCGTGTGGTGTCCGCCAGAATAGAATAGCACCAATCCCTTACACTCGTGGGTGTCGTACCAGGCGACTAATGTTTTCAAGGCAAAAGATCTAGTACCCCTAGGCTGGAAAATAAGCAGCAGCGTTTTCCATTGTTATCTTTATTACACTGCGATCTCCAATCCGCCGGCCATGCATGGAGATTATGGCAATAACCTCCCCATTTGTGGGGGAGGCCTTTAGTCCTGCAGTGGACTTATATGCTGTGATGATGATGATTGTCACTTTTCTTCTAGTATGTAATTTGTAGTAGGTAAGTACTATAACTAAGTTACCTAAAAAGACGTTTTTTTTTGTGCCAGGTTGTGCACGGGCATACCATCGTATTGTGGGTCTCCTAAAGCTCTACTATTACTGCAAAGTGGAATTTTCCTTGTTATCAATGACGTAGGATAACCTACGGCGCCCTCACAGTCTATTCGCAAATAGTTAGGCCAAAAGTCGTGTCCTATGCAGAATCGCAGATTCCCCTAAATATGTTGTTTAACAACGTTGTATCAACTGCTCGTTCTTCATCGGATTAGCAGGTAATTTAGATATGTTAAGCACTGGTGAGCGTCGGTGGTTTAATGGCTAGCGGGTTAGTTTTGAAAGGTTTCTACCGTGTTCGTGCCTCGGCGCCGCCATGGCCATTATCTTTTTTTATTTTTTTTGTCATTTGATAGGCAAGCAGGCAAGCAGGCCACCCGATGGAAAGTGGTCACCACTGCCTATTGATATTAGCAACACCAAGAGTATCGCCAATGCGTTGCCCACCTCTATAACACGTTGCTCTCGCAGCAAAAAGGCAAATGCCACTCCACTGCCAAAGCCACGGTTCCCCAAATCTCCACCCCATGGAGCACTGGAAACCCAAATCTGAGTATGAAACCTGCATATTCAGGCGACTGAATGTGTACCTATGTTCCAATCTGGTAACTGTAGAAATAAGGCTGTTCGGTTGATTAATTAACTTTTATTCGACTTAAACAGCATTCATCTTGCCAAGAAGTTGATTAATCTAGATGCAGCTTTAAATCCTGACAATAGCTCGGATGATTATAAAAATCGATCTTAGTTTTACCCTTTTTATTATGATTTGTGAGGTGAAGGCCTGTGCAACGATATATAGGCTAAGGAAAACGTTGAAAATTTAGGTACGTCATCATCATCATCATCTTCGCGCCAATCCTGGTCGTGCTGTCCTGGACAAAGAAAATTAGGAAGAAGAGCCCGGGGTCCGCTTCCCTACTTCTTATTGTCAATTTTGTTTGTAGTTCGGCATCCTTGGTGGTGAGTTTGCTGGTACGCATATCATCGTTAACGATGGCGTCAAACTCTTTGGGCAGGTGAAACCTCCACCCCCTCCTTCCCTCCCTACTATATCCTCTGGACTGCGTAAAGAGGCGCGGCGTACGAATTGTTGATGACTCCATACTAACATGCAAGTGAGAACCACAAACTGACCGAGGGGACTGGCTCCCTTTATGTATTCCACGTTTTTTTATCTGATACCCACATCACAATTCCACCATCACACCACACGCCGCGGGTTGGGTACCTACTCATCCCCACTACGTAGACCCTCAGTTGGTATCCACGTGAAGGTGCGAAAGAACGGTTCTCGCTCGTACTATTCGGATGTGGAATGTGCTGCCAGCCACAGTATTTCCTACTATGACATGGTATCGTTCAAGATATATAAAAGAGGTCTCTTTAGAGTTGGGCAACGCATTGTTAGCGTCCCTGGTGTTACTGATGTCCATATAGCGGTGACCACTTTCTATCAGGTGACCCTGTTTGTCTGCCGTATAACATAAAACAGCCATTGCTTCCTGGGCCGGTCTTTTTTTCTGCTTACTGAGGTACCTAGTAAGTTTATTTCGTAATTTCGATAAGTATTTGGTATCGAAACGATACAGGCTGCACGAGTCTTGAGATGGGAGGACGTTTTTTATAATTCGGCGCCTGATAGAAGGTCGGCTTTTCCTAATTTTCCAGATATGGAGCAAGTCAGGTAATTAATCTCTAAATACTTATACTTCTGGAAACCTAAAGACTTGTCGCTGGACAGTTAATTTCAGCACATGATTAACATCAACAGCAGTAGGTACGTGGTGAAGTTTTATTAAAACAAGCATTTGATTAGCAATTTCTTTATTTTTAATTTAATAACTTTAGAAATTGTTCAGAAAGAAGACAATGTTTCAGCGTCGTTATTATATTAGGTATAATTATGATATGAACAGTAATAATTATCACTAGGTACATTATTAACGCTATAGTTATGTATGTAGGTATAACGGATATAATCGTCTATGTACTACTGTCCTTATGTACAACGATATTTCGCTAACATCAACATAACAAATAGAATATAAGATGGGGTAAATATAATAAATATATTTATATCTTGAATACTTTGTCTAATATGCCGATTTAGTCAGAAGATATAATTTTGCATGGGCCCCAATATCGATCCCTGGGGTAGCCTCTGAGTGATAGAGTAAATACTTACTTAGATCCTCCTTCACTCTATGGCAATATCCTCAGTATTGAGTTAGGCTATTAACTGATAGATATTTTATCATTAATTTATTTGCATTTTTATGCAAGCGCCCCACCCCGTACTAATAATCCGACTAAAGCATTTTAACATTCCGAGGGCTTTGCCTACGTACAAAATATTCAAGCTACCTTTGTTATGTAATAACAATATGATAATATATTAAATAGGCTTAATTGTTTCGAAAGCAATAGCTATAAATAAATTTGGATGTCTTTCGCGATGATTCATTATTTTTGTATCATTATTGAATTTGGGATTGAAAGTAAATTTTTGACCGAAGTTTCAAATTCAAATAAAACTGTTTAACAGCCTAAAATGTTTTATTTCGTATTGACTATTACATGCTATTCATACTTATGTTCTACCTTATCGCTTTTATTAATATTTATAACATCGATATGTATGAAGTTTGGTATTTCTAAATCTTGAATGTAGGTTTTAAAAAGTTTCGTCGTAGGTATTATTTTTTAAGAATCTTCAAAAATTTCCAAACTGCTTTTTAAATTTTTATATTGAATTTTCGAAAATTTTGGGGATCTAAATCTATTAAGACATTTTTCGTTACATCTTTTCCCATACACAAGTGACAATAATTTTGATTATTCAATGAATTTACCCATTTACGAAGTTTAATTTTCGGGTGTCCTATTTTACTATTTTAACTAATGTTTTTTTTCGTTATCTTTTTATTCTACCTAGGTGTGACAACGCACCTTATTTACAACATTATTATAACTGAATTTTAATTATTTACAGGATGCAAGGAGTACGGTTCCTTTTTTAAAATGTACACGTTTTACTTAATTATCTATGAAAAAAAAGGAAAACGGGATTTTTAAGAAAATAAAATAAAAGAAAATAAATAAGATTTAAAAGCAAATTTTATTGCTAAAATAAAATAAAAACTATAACCACAAGCAATACAGTATTTGCTTAATCGTATATTTGTATCTAGATTTGTACGTTTTCTAAAAAAATATGAAAGAAATGAAGTTTGAACTGTTATTTTACCATCTAGAATCTAGACTTCAAAAACACTACAGACTCAGCTACGGATACAAAAGAATCACAAACTTGAGCGGTCCCTCGTTGGCTGTATAAAACAATGCGTAGAAAACATACAATAAGTATAAAATAAACATTCATAATTTAATTGTAACTTATATAACCCAATTATAGAATATTTCAAACCTCACCGGTTCATATAAACATAATAATACTTTTCAACTGGGGTTCAGTAGACCATAGCTTAAATTTACATCTGATTGCACTTTTAAAATTTTTTAACAATTAAATGAACTCTCCTAACCCTATCCATCGCAACGAACTATCTTACACGACGCGGAGCGACCTAACCTACGTATGTACAGAGAACGTGGCTCACCGCCATTCGATACATATTTGGTATATTTATTTACATCAATCGAATCATTATAAGCCTTCAACTTAAACAATTAATCAGATACTCGTACCTAGACATGGTACTTTTCGTTCTAAGTCCATAAAAATTAAAGCGAAATGCATGTTTTTGTATCGTGAGTTTCGCCGGCGGACCGCCCGCCGGGCGCCTGGCGCTCCGCGGGCGCGCCGCGGGGGCTATGTACAGAGTCTTTGGCCTAGCAGGGAACTGCGACGATCGCCAGCCTAGTACTCCCACCGGTCGTCGTCGGGGTTCTCGGCCTTGATCTTGTCCTCGGAGAGCACGTCGGCGGGCGGCGAGGCGGGCGGGGCTGGCGCGCGCGGCGGGTGCGGCGTGTGCGGCGCGTGCGGCGCGTGCGGCGCGTGCGGTGTACGCGGCGGGTGCGGCGCGGGCGGCGCGGGCGAGGCGGCGGGCGAGCCGCGCGCGGGCGAGGGCTCCACGCGCACCGTCTCCTCGGGGTCGCGCCGGAAGTCGTCGCCGCGCATCACGCACACGCCGTTGATGATCACCTCGTCCGGGTTCCGCGGCTTCTCGTCCTGCCAGTCGGGGTTCACCCACTGCGGCGCGGCGGGCTTCCGCCGGCTGGAGCGGCCGCCGCAGCCCGCGGGCGCCGACGCCGCCTTGGGCTCCGCCTTGCCCTCCTCGTCGAGCGAGTCCTCGGAGCCGAGGTTGCTCTCCACGTCGTCGTCCTCGAAGTCGTCGCCGTCGGGCTCGCGCTTCAGCGGCATCGAGAGGTCGAGCCCGCTGGTCTGGTCCTTGGCGCGCCCGGGCGGCAGCAGCCCGCGCCCGATGAGCGCGGCCAGGTTGGAGTTGGCGAAGTAGGGCGGGTAGGGCAGCGGCACGCCGGCCACGCCCGCCACGCCGCCCACGCCGCCCACGCCGGCCAGCCCGAGCCGCTCCTTCTGCAGCTCGAGCAGGCGCTGGTTGAGCAGCAGGCGGAACTGTACGGGGTCGAAGGGCGCGGCGGCGGGCTCCCGCGCGGGCGGCTCCGCGGGCAGCCCGTGCGGCGCCTGCTGCTTCAGCCGCATCCGGTGGTTGTGGAACCAGTTGGTGATGGTCCGCGTCGACAGCCCCAGCTCGGCGGCCAGGAACTCGATGGTGGGCATGTTGGGGTAGGGGTCCAGCGCGAAGGCCAGCCGCAGCGCCTCCTTCTGCTCCTCGGAGAACAGCACGCGCTGCTTCTTGGCGGAGGGCGCGCCCGAGGCGGGCCCGGGTGAGCTGGAGTGGTAGAACTCGGAGGTGTCGTTGGAGGAGGTGTCGGAGGAGTTGTCCTGG
Organism: Blastobasis lacticolella; assembly: GCA_905147135.1. NCBI lineage: Eukaryota > Metazoa > Arthropoda > Insecta > Lepidoptera > Blastobasidae > Blastobasis > Blastobasis lacticolella. Next base: position 15,621,786 of record LR990056.1, read on the forward strand.
CCGGGCCCGCTGGAGCGCCGCCGCTTGTTGGCCTCGCGCCGCTCGTTCTTAAGCGCCTGCAGGCGGTCGATGTTGTGCGCGTCGCTGAGCCACAGCTGCATCCGGATGAAGGGCTCGCGGCCCTTGATGCTCAGCATGTGCCACGGCTTCGGCTTGGAGAGGAGCTCGCTCACCGATCCCTGGGACAAGCCTAGAACGGCTTCCCCGAAGATCTTTTGGCCTATGTTGTTGGCGAGCAGGGCTTCCTTGATCTTGGTGGTGATGGTCTGGGTGTCGAGGTCCTGGGTGAGGGCGGCCATCTCGTAGACGCTGGGGGAGATGTGCTGGTGCAGGCTCCTCATGATGGGGGGCTGGTGGTGGGGCTGGTGGTGCGGCTGCGGCGGGGGCGGGGGCTTGCGCTCCTTGTTGTTGTTGTCGTGGTGCTGCGGGGGGAGGGTGACGGCGTGGTGCGGGGGGTAGCCGGGGGGCGTGAGCAGCAGCGGCGGCGCGGGCCCGAGGTGGGCGAGGTGGCCGCCGCCCAGCAGCTGCTCCTGCTGCATCTTGGACAGCAGCGAGGTGGCGTCCGAGATCATCTTCTGCGTCGGCGGCATCGGCTTGTTCATGTTTGGCGGACAGGCTGCGGAAGAGGAGATGTTGTTGTAATTTACGTAGGTATTATAGGTGTAAGTAATGTATATGCGATACACAACTTTACGTATTTTTCAATAGGAGTAGGCAGACCACCTCAGGCAGGTACCTCTCGTTAATGTCCTAACAAACTTCTCTCGCTTCTTACACATTCATCATACTTTTCATACAGGCTTTTCGGTTCAGGGTATTCTTGGATTTGATCATGATACTGATAGAGTACTTCCAACGCTTTCCAGTCATGTATATCCGAGTTTATTTTTCGTTAAACTCCTTTCATTTACCCCATCTTATTTTGGTTTATATCTAACAAGAAAAGAGTTTTTGATAGATTAAGATATGGTTTAGGTTACTTACGAGGTCCTCCGCTGTAGTTGCCGGTTCTCATCAGTTTCTCCGGCGCGATCTTGTATTGGGACGCCACCAGTTTGTGTACCGCGTTGTCATCCTCCAAGAACATCTTCATTCTGATGAAGGGTTCCCGTCCTTTCTGCGTGAGCATGTGCCAAGGCTTCGGCCGCGCCAGCAGGTCGCTGACGGAGCCCTGTGACAGCCCCAGTACTGATTCCCCGAACAGCCTCTGACTGATGGAGTATTGGCTCAAGGCTTCCTTCACTCTCCGAACGATGTCTTCAGTATTGAGGTTGTTGAAGAGGTCGAACTGCTGCTGCGTGATGGGCGGCAAGACGGCCTTCATCGACCGCTGCTGGGGCGTGTGGTGGGTAGGGTTCGAAGGTTGCGAGATCAGGCTGTTGGTGATAGAAGCCATTCGCTGCAGCGGGCTGGCGGCCGCTGAGCTGCTAAAGTCGTCGTTGGGCGTTATCGCTGGCGGCAAGATGGCGTTCCCGAGCGGACTGGACGCCGAGGACCCCGTCGACTGCTGCCCCGGCTCCAGTTTGGGCCTCACTAACGAAAACGCACTCCCAGCGTGTCTTATAGCCTCTTCTGCATCCATTGGTCTATCCTTATCACTATCAGTCATTCCGTTTATTTTGGCGTTCTTATCTTTAGGCAGCGAGAGGTCCTGGACCGCGCCCGAGCCGTTGATGTGCTGGCCCTGATGGGCCTGATGCATGGCCTGCTGCTGCAGTGCCAACAGGTTCGGGAAGGGCGGCATTGCCGGCAGGTTGTGGAGGTTTGGCATATTACCTCCGGGCTGGATCTTCGCCAGCTCCCGGTGGTAAGCCTCTATCGCCATCCGGATGTCCTCCGGCGGTCGCTCCATGTGCGGGGGCATGCCGCCGCTGAAAAAAGGAGGAAACATGCTACACTTTAGTTTTAGACTTGCTGTCCTCGTTTATATTAAGTTTCTCGACAAAGTTAAAATAATAAAATAATATGTGCACCTCGTGTCAATCTTTATGGCAATGGCATCTCGAAAGTTAGCTGCGAGTGAAATTGTTTGCTGGATTATTCCAGGTGTGGTTATTTTTCGTGGTTAATAACTTCATACAAACAATAAAACATTAATGTACAGTGCAAATGCAAAATTATGCATATCGTGCAATCAATTAATGATTTAGGAATATATTTATACTTTTAGCTAACTTCCGAGACGCCATAACGATTGACGCGGGGTGTACAATGATAATTGTAACTAAAATAGAATAGATCGCTTTCTTGTGCTACTTCTGGGACTGCATCGTTTTCCGTTGTGAAATTTCAACAATGTCATCTCCGACCCGTCGGTCAAGTGTGGAGATTTTGCAAATTCTTTCAATCATAGGACTTCTGAGCCTGCAGAAGGGGACAGGCTCAGCAGTCAGCGGTCAGTACAGGGTAGATGATGGGCAACAGCATTTCCTGCCATGAATTTATCTCAAACCCACCTGTCGAGCGTGGAGGTTGTTGCGAACCCTGCCCGTAGGTGCAGAGGATTCAGGTGATCACTACATATGATTTTTTGGTTTTGGTGTTACGGGTATCTATGGGCGGTGCTGACCACTTTCCATCAGGTGACCAGCTCGTTTGTCTCCCTTTAGTATTAACAAAATCAATAAAGACACGTACCCAGGGAAGCCGTCGCGGTTCTGGCGCATATCCTCGACCCGCCTAGTCATGATTTTCGCCAGCTCCTCCTGGTAAATGCGGACCACCTTCTCTTGAGGAATGTCGTCGTTCTCATATTTCTTCAGTCTCCTGTTCTGACTCGAATCCTGGAATGGACAATTGAAGGTTTGAATTTAGTCTTTAATCGAAGAAAGATAAGGTCTACTACAGTACCTACAGAAGGGCCGAAGATGTGGCCTTGGGGAGGCCTATGTCCAGCAGTGGACTGACGACGATGAGTTACAATTTTGTGTAAAGAAATAAAGACATAACCAGTATATGAGATGCGTCAACGTTTCCTTCGATAAGAAAACGCTGTAGGTTCCTCGATTGACTTGATTTCCAATTCTTACCTTAGAGAAAGGTGAAGGACACTGCGTTCTGGGTGAACTGGAGTCCTCATTGCTCCTAGAGTCATCGTTGTGGGGCGGCGGTCCTGGAGTCTTCATCAGGTGGGAAGCCTCACTGAGGATGTGCTGGAGTCTGTCGTCCCCTTCACCGTCGGAGCGGCCGAACCCTGGTCCCATCGATCCATCCTTGGACCCAACTGTAAAGATGAGAGATGAGAATTAGTTATTGTGGTGATTTGACAAGTCATGTTTCATAATGTACCTAGTCATAATTTACTAAGTTGTGTTTGTGTTGTGCTGGAGTTGTAAGTGTCTAAACACATCTAAGTACGTATAGATAATATTGCAGACAATATGTAGATGCTATTCTATGAAGCAAGTGGCATATCGCATTTGAGTCATACATTTGATCTTCAACGCTTACAATTTTAATTGCATCTAAAGTGTGTTGCACACACACATAGTTGCGGTGACGATTCATATAATAGCTAAAACTCTTGCCAAGTAATAAATACGCGGGTTATATTTGGCACAATTGAAATTAGGCGGGTCATTTGAGCGCTGTAGATAGTCTGTGGTAGTGAATGGGGACGCCACTCATCCACTCATCGGACTCGGTAAATATCCTAAAATGGCGCGAACATAAAGTTTTAACTTTACGCGCGAAAACTGCCGCCATCTTGTGGTCATTCATCCTGTCAGCATATTGTCCGCGGCTCACAATGAGTTGATACTATTTAGGAGCTGAAGTATGGAAGGCATTAGTTTAATTAGACGCGTAATTAGTTTGAGCGGTTCGCTGAAATGCGTTAGGGATTAACGCGAGTGTTATTCTCGAATTCCTGTGTCTTTAACGCTTATTTAGGTCTGGTTACTTGCGTGGTGCTAAGTAAAGGCTATAAGTTTTAGGAATTTTTATTAATACCTACTCAGTTACTTACTTCCTTTGCGGAGCTAGTTAGTCAAAAAAAGGGGCCATAAAAATGAGCAATGTAACTAAACAAAACAGATAACGAGGAAAAACCGATGATCAAAGTCACATCGAGTACAAAAAGTGACGTGTCCTCTGTTGAATTTCAAGGAAGTTTGGCAACACACTGATGGGCCGGTGTCGTAAAACGATTTATCTCTGCATGCGCGATAACAAAGGCTTCGATGAAGGAGATAATTATGGCCCAATTGTGTCATTTTTAATACGCAACCCATTACCTAGAATTCGTAGGTAACACGCGTCATAAATTACACGCTGTCTTGTGTGTGCGTGCATACGAAAGTTGGTATAGATAACGGTAATTGAGGACTAGCTGCGACTGAATTGTACCTATAGTTTCATCGCACAATGAGAGGCATTCCTCAAATTCGAGCGACTGATCTTGAAACGGAAGCCCTCCCACTCAAAGTAAACTGCAATAAGCCAACAGAGAGGTACCTATCTACCTACTTAGCGGCGATTTTCAGAAAAAGGATATGTTATTTACTTTGCGGCGAGCCCGCCTCCCGGCGTCAACGGAACGAGTAACGTATTAATTTCCAACGATCACAAAAGACTTGATTGCGTTCTTAAATTTTATTTTAAAACCGACAATATGTTCACTAATTTCAGCGGAGCGGCCTTATTTTAGTAACGCCACCGGATCGGACGAGATTAAACCTTGATTAATAGGCAATAAAATCCATTATGCGATGCACTTTCGTGTTGTTTTTGCCCAAACTGCCGGACTTTATTGGCGCGTTAAAGTGGAGTTTATCGGGAAATGGAAACGGATCAAGTGTGTTCGGGAAACATTTTCTTGTCGTTAAAAGAGTTAGCGAATACGTTTGAGTACCAATAAGTAGCTCATTCCTATCAACTTAAATGTGATAGATTACGATAGTACCTAAGCCAGAAAGGTTAGATTGGTATTGACTACACGGCAATGATATCCCTGATATTGCAAACATCCATAACCTATGGTAACTGCTTACCATCAGACAGGCCGTAAGCTTATTTGCCAGCTTACTCGTAGTGGTATAAAAAAACTCTACATTGTATTGCATCAAAGCAAATCGACTGACTTTCGCCGTATTTCATATTCTTGCCGCAGACGCACCGCGCGCCTGTTTTCTCACGTCCCACATCGGGCGCAAACATGTCCTTCTATGGATTATATTATTATTTCTTTTCTCGCATATTTCGAAATCACGATCTAACGACTCCACCAGACATATGACTAAGCGAACGTGATCCAAATAGAATAATGTTAAAAATATTAAGAAAAAGGAAAACGACCGGCTGAGGCTCTCGGTTTTTTAGATTAATATCTGTATGACCGTAATGTTCTCAAGTTTCAACCCATAATGCGTTCAACAATAACCTCTGCTACGTGAGCAGCTTTTATAATTGCCCAGTTTGCTTTTTAATGTCCACCTAAATGTGTATTGTTTGTTTCGTTAACTGCCGCAAGATTGGCGGGATTTGCTCACTGGCCGCCATTGCAGTTGGATCAACTACTAGAACGAGTAGCGAATGTAAATCGAAAAAAAGGGTAGGTATTTCCTCAACTCGCTTAGTCTTGTACCTCAGTCCTGTCATCAAATCCTAAACAAAGGAAGTTCGCTTGCATCATTGAAGTGTCAATGACTTAAGATTTATGTGACATTGATTAAATATCAATTCAGTTTCGAGTGGAAAAGCGTCGCCGCTGGCTAATCAAGGGGCATTTGGATGTGTGTCGTGTGCGGCGCTAGCGCGGACCGGCAATAACCAATTATTTTATTGTGTTTATTACAAATTCAGCGTTCGACAGCACAGCGGCGCCGATAAATTTCTACACACGTCTATTGCCTTTGATCTTGTGCAGACATTTGTTATTCCGCGGGCGACACGCGCACAATTACGGCGACGTGCGCGGGAATACGCTTAAAAAGTGAGGTTATTTCCACTCGGCGCCGCGTGACGCAACCGCCGCCATTTTGGACGAAACGTCAAACTCGTCAACGAAGCGAATTTTAAAAATCGCCGGCTCTCACATTATACGACAGTGCTTGGTTTATTTATGTAGCCATAAAATGGGCGAAAGCCTTGTTTTGCGTGGGAACCGTCGAAACATTATTTACAAATACCAATTTCGTTGTTGTGCCTGTACTTACCTTGCAAAGTTTTCGTGTTTGTAATTTTTATAAGAGATGCTGAATTGGAATAGTCGAAGTCTTACTTAATAACGTCTAATCTAATCTTTAGCACTATAAAATAGTGATTAGGATCATTTTATAGCGGCTATTTGATGTGCATTTTTGAAGGCTGTGTTTAAACGCACCAGTTCCCAATTAATGCTGTACAGTCACGGAAGTTTTTAAATTTATCGGAGAGCGTTTGATTGCTGACCGAAGGGAGTTCACTAGAAATTCAGGCAATAATTTCGTAATAATAATAAAATAAAACTTGGAATTATTTGTTTATGCGACACCGTATCGCGTGCGTGCACGCGAAAACTATTTCTTTGTGGTCGTTATTGATTGCCATTGCCGTATGAATATTCAAAGGCTTTAGAAAGTAAGGGGTGGTGCCCTAAATTATCGTGTCACTGTGACATAGTTAAAAAATTACTACGCCAAGTAATTTACGCTATACCTATCGAATTCGACTATAAAAGGGGAACGCGGTGATTGTAAATCAGTGTCGGGTAGTTGCGAAAGAAAGGGGTGAGAAGTGGCCACAGTGACGTCACGCGCTAGATCGATGGTCATTTGCATTCTAGACGCCGCCCGCGGCGGACGTCAGGGCCGCTCGAAAGTGTTGCGGAGCGCGGAAAAAATGCCCGCATTTGAATTGTTAATTAGATGCAAAAGAAATAGTTGCATGAACTGGCAACTGGAAGTTAAAATTAGGTGCTAAAGTGTTGCAACTGAAATGTACAAATAACTCACTCCGGCACGTTATACATTTAAATACTTGAGGGCTGCGTTCGCATTGCGCTCCTAGATACGACTACGAACGAATGTGTAAACCAAGTATTTAAAAAAATTAAATAATTGACGGCCGATCACATTTGAGTTTGGAATTTCGATCGTAGAGGGCATAGTCACACTGGCCGAATTGCGCGCGTGTCTGGTGGGAAATTCTTTTGTTTGGCTCGAGTCGCGTGCGTGGCTCGCGTGCAGGAAACTATCCCGCGCCGCGATTGATTCACTCGAGAGGACCCCGTCCGCTGACATATCGTCCGTGGTGGTTGAGTTTACTACCGGATCTTTCTGGGATAAACACGGTGATGTGCTATAGCGATGTCTATGTTTGTATAAGTTTGGTGTGTAGCAATGAGCAGCTCGGTTGAAATCTAAAATTGCTTATATCGACTCTATCGTCATCAATCACATAAATGAGATATAAAGAACGTTTTTTAAACTACTGTTACGTTGAATAAGTTAATATTAAGTAGGTAAGTAAATTTTTTACCATCACGAAAAGACTTAAGGATAGGTAGAGTAGTCCATGAGGAGTTAGTTGCTGGTATGCATCTGAGCGAAGCGGGTCTACCAGCCGTTAGTATAAACCATGTTCATCCTAGCCTACATTAGTTTAAACGATGGAAAAACAAATTTCCTATGCCGATTCGTGATACCGAACATCTCGAAGCGAACTAAGCACATTTTGATTGTTGCTTTCACTTGTCAGATGGTATTAATGGACGTCAATTTTACATTGTGCCCGCGAGCCAGTTGCGTGTGTAAGCAGTTGTTTTTTTCTCTAATTCGGTCGTAGGCTTGAGAATTTATTGAACCCGTAATCTACCAAAATTATCGTGGAACTCTTGGGACTGTCTATAAATGATCTCAGAAATAGCAGCCTTCGAATCAAATTTCATAAGAACGGTAACTTTTTTTTGCCTTTTTACACCGCTGAATTCCACAGGCTTAGGTACCTCCAGTGTGACAAGGATTATAAAGAACATGAAGGAGGGCGCTAGGTCTTTATTCAAGACGGTGGTTCCGTTTTCACAAATAGCGGTTCATTAGTTCTTTTGCTCTTCACATTCATTATGATTCATGTCAACTATTGACTTAGTTATAATTTGTTTCAACATTTAGTACATATGAAAAGTGGCGCTATTATCTCTGCTGTTGCTTCTAGACTAATGTTTGTAGTTCCTCTTAAAACCATGGGTCTTTAAAGATGAAACGCTATCTATAACGCAGTGCTTTTGCCTTATCCATTCTCTACTTCATCCGTCGAAACATTGACGTTTTTACCTTTTTTTGGCAAGGAGGCAAAGGCTTCACTATAAAAGTCCCCAGAGCAGTGAAAAACGTCAAGAGCCACCACGGACGGTGGGAGGACGCCCGTAGTTTGTAACTAGATTCGATAATCAATTTTGCCAGCCGCGTCAGCAGCGGCTGCGTTCATATTCATAGGGAATGGGTTCTGTAAAGTCGTTCCTCAGTTCCCGTTAATCTTGTTGCATTTTATCGTTACTATTTTTGCAACAGATTACGATAACGAGTCTGGTCTGGTTTTAACAGAATTTAGTCATACATAAATTAAAATCGATGTCGATTGTAAAATTATATTGATGTGATGTTTGTTTTAGTAGCGATGAATGATGGAATTCCGTAAGTATGGTGTAATTATATTGAATCGATATAAAGTTTTCGTTATTCGAGTTAGGTAGCGAAGCGACCGACTTAAGTGTTAAGACTCGAAAGCCTACAACTTAATGTATTAGATTACCTATTTAAATAAATAGTCGTGGTATAGGTAGTTTTATATATGGATTTATGCAACTTCAATTGCTGTACCTATGTCTGCCCGTCACGCCACTATGAATGCTGCCCGCCCCCTCGGCATTGGCCCACGGGAGCTTATCCGTAACTTTTAACGATAGCAAAGTTTTTTAACGCAATAACCGAATTCGGTTTAACTACGACTCGTAATAGAGTTAGTCGCGTCGGTGGGGGGCTTTATTTTGGTATCGGAGACGAAATTTGAATGTATGAGTTGTTTTCTTTTTAAAAAGAAGCGGATTCAGCCAGTATTCGAACGTGAGCTGACGAACCTACTTTTTTTGTTGTGTGGCCAGGACTAAAGTTTAAAAAAAAGAATCAATGTTTAAAAAGGCATATCGATAATAGCGGGTTGTTACACTTTTGAACTATTTTTCGCTCGAAACACGACACCGGTTATTAATGCATTGATTTTGTGCACGGTAGTTGTATTGATTATAAGCGATTGATTGCTGTTTCACACGCGATAGTTTCGTAGTCGCGGTCACCTTAGTTGCAAAGTTGAGCAATGGAACACAAACACAAGAATAGGTTAGGTATTTTATAGTCGAGTAAAGTTTAGTAAAATTGGAACAATCTGATGGCAACGTTAATTCCTACTGGCTGGCGAAGCGCACTAAATTAGAATACAACAATTATAAATCCGAGCGCTCCGTTAAACATTTTACAAGAATTATCCTAATTTCGCCACAATAACGAGTCATTCATAGCTTCGCATTAATCCTAACTAATTATGCAAGGCAGGGAGCAAAGATGCAAGATGTCCGCTCACAAATCGCGTCGCGACTGACAGGTTAAACAACCTATCCCGAGTGACAGACCGGTGATATATACCGCGCTTTCGCTGAGGAAATGTCGGTAATTAATTCACTGGAATAATATGTCAGGATGCACTTAATTTCCTATAAAACTGTTTACATACGGACCGTGGCGATCCGTGCGATAACTTCGAAATTGTAATTATCTCGAATAGTAGACTAATAAATGTTATGAAATTATATTTCCTTAGCTTACGTACATTCACTCAATAAAGAAATTCATTTCTTACTGAGCTTTTCTTCGGTTATCCAAAAAAGTATACCTGCCAACTCCTATAAGTCCTGGCAGCTCAAAAAAAAAGAAGAAAAACTTTGTATTGCATTTCCACATTCGGTGATCGGTCGGCCGCTCGCAATCGAAGGGAGCGTTCCGCGTGGGCGGTGACGGACGGCGCGGGGCGACGTGTTTACGACGGTGTGGCCGCGGCTTTATTAAAATAATTACCCTCGCCACCGGCGGGTAATGAGGATACTCCTCTTTATCGTTTTTCCCTGTATTGTTAACGCATGCCGAATTCCTTTATTGTTTCGGACAAACGTATCCAGATTCGCGTCTTTTTAAATACAATTCGCCTTCAAATTTTATTACGAGCGACTTAAGTCAACTGTCCAGAGATGTGGAGCGCGAATTGTCACACACGCAGTATTTTGGAATGTGGAGCGCATATTTCACATCGCGGCGAACAGATGCAACTAATCACGGCGGCATTGTGTCCTTTGCGATCGTTCTGGCAACTTTTCACACATCCGCGTGTCGGTGAACGAATGCACGTCGCGGCAGTGTGGATAGTCCTTAACACAATTATCGTTTAATTGCTGGCCGAAAATAACCAAGGAGTTCGTATAGCGGCTGAATAAGCCGGGCCCTTGTTCTAACTGCTAAGATTTTCATTGCGCGCGTAAATTAGATGCGTTTACAACTATGCGGGTGGATTTACTCGGCCGGTATCAGCGGTTGACAATTTGATGGAGCGCGCCTTCTGCAGCGTAGGGCTGCCACTGCTCGTCACGACCATATAACGTAGTGATTATAGTCTCTTTGGTCACCATCATCACAATAACACAGCCGACAGGAAGTCAAGTAGCACACATTGTGTTTAATTCTATAATTGTCAATATAATGCGCTGTGTTCCTGTGATCAAATCAGTCAAACAATTTGGTAAATAGATAAACGATTTAAGTACGCAATAAATTATGATTTTAATTATCTATATAATATTTCTTTCTAGCTCCTCAACATTATTATGTTAAATAGTCTCTTTAGTTCCTAGTTTGCCAATTTCCGGCAACAAATAGGCGCCTAAACGCAAACTTCTAATAGACCAAGTTGGAAACATAAACAGGATATGTCGCCGTGTAAAAGGACTAAGACGTAGTGTTATCTAGGATTAGACCAGACTCCATGTAAGCCCTAACGTCTTCGGATGAGTAAAATAAAGCGACACATTCACTGTAGCAGTCGCAAATCCACACCTCGCGGCAACGAATTAAATAATTGTCCTATTTATAGTCTCCCAGTTGAAACTTGCTATAAACACTTTTGAATTAAGAATGATTATTATTTAAACGCTTCACGAAAATCACTCACATACCGCGTTATTCGACAAAAACTTAAGAATAACAAATTAATTGAACATATTAATTAGGCGACGCACTTAACTTGAGTACGGAAAAACTAAAAACAAACTGTCGGAGAGGGAGACAAGACTCGCTTCGCGCCGTTCGAGTGTCCAGCAATTACTTATTATTAGCCCTGCGTATGTAGTAATAAGGTAAATAATGAGACAGTGTATTATATCGTAAATATAACATTAAAAAGGCCTGATTGCTTCGTCGGAAGGCATCAAAGCGGCCGCCCGGCGGCGCGGATTCCTGAACGAATATTTCCTTGACCTCTACTAGAGCTTCGCGCTACCCGGCGGCAGATGGCGTCGCGGTCGCGCCTCGCGCATACCGAACTTTTTCACATTCCCCCTCTTTTCGAGTTATTCTCATCGTGAACGTTCTTAAATGGCTATTTAGTTTTTCAAAGCTGCTTTCTAAGTGGCCGTCCGAGTTTTTTCCCCCCACACCGAGAAATGTCCCAGTGTAATAATACCCGGTGATAATTGCATCGTAAATTAAATGTCCGTCTCTGTCATAGTCGTTTCATAAATGCTGGTGTATGTTTAAAGGTTCAATTATCGCCGTAATAGTTTCCTTTAATCTAGTGCGCGATGAGCGCCATAATCCGTGTGAAATTAATATTTTTATTTTTCCACTTCCCGACAGATGGCGCATGGGTCTAACTTTTATCTCGTTTGTAAGTAGCGACAAGTTTTCTTTTTCAGTTGCCAGTGACAATGTTACTGGCCATAAATTAGATAAGGTCCGCACAAGTAGGTGTTGCGTTCCAAAACTAATAAAAACTGTCATCAATAAAGTCGAAACAGACCCGTCCCAAAAGTTCGCACTCGGCGGGCCGCTTCGATCCGAGGTCTATCGGGTAATTATTATGTGATTACCCTTTGCCGTATATTCGTGTGCGTTTTAAAGTTTATGATTTATGGCGGATTGACCCGTTTGTTGGCCAGTTTCGACGTGTCGACGTCCCGGAGGCTTTCGCGGTTTGTTTTTAACGAGGGGCTCGATTAGCTCTGCGATAGGAGAGCAAAAAGGGGCGGTTGGTCGTTGGTCGGTGATTTTGTTTATCCTAGTTCGCCACTTCACGTGTTGCGCGTTTTTGTGGGCCACCCTGCCAAAATTATCCGCCTACACTCGATTTACTTGCAGCCGAAATGGAGCTTAGGTAATTAGGTGTTTGAGAGTTCTTTATTTCAGCTACTTATAACATATTGACACCCACTTTTGTGCTTAACGTAGTTAGGTAGGTTACTACTACTTAGCTACTAAGTAACTTGACTCGTTCTGGCTTTGCAGAGTTTTGAAGGTACAGCTTACCATCATCAACGCCAGACGCCCTCTACTGGACACGATTTATAAAGCAATCGATTAGAATCAACAATTTATTAGATTAGTTTCCAACACCGAACGATTGCACTCACCATAACAATGCTTAAATCAATTCCGAAACTGCCTAACCAGTCGCCAGTAGCACCGAATGCGCCCTTCGTCTTCTAGTTTCGAACCGGGTAACTTCCAACCATTTGCGTTCGATGTGTCCGCCCCGTAGTCCGAGTGTATTAGTGCACGTTAATACACTTCCCAACTCGGCGACTTGGGACGGTTTTAAACGCTCCTGACAGGGCCCCGCGCGGAGTTTCCGAACGTGACCCGCCATTGATAAGTTTGCCATTTGGCAGTACGCGCTAACGACCTTAGCCCATTCTTCGAGTGGACGGGACGACTGTTTTGGCTGTTAACAAGACTGTATAACCGTTTATTCTGCCCTAAAACTGTGGTATCTTCGCGTATTTGTCTGGCGCAGATATTTAGGTATTAGAATGGAATCTATTCGGTGCACATTTAATAGCTTAAGCACCGTTGCTTTGTTCCTTGGCTTAGACTGCTGACCGTTCCGAACAAAAGCGCAATTGAATATTAAAATTTGCTTAACTCCAACGGAGAGTATGCAAGGGGCTAAAGGCACATCGAGTGCGCTCAAACTTTGCGCATAAAGCCGCTGTGTCCCGGCGTCCGATAGAGGCCATTGAAAATAGATTTTCACGCTACGCCTCAACCGCTTTCGAGGGTACAACTTGGCGCAAATATTCGTTCAGGAATTTAGACTGGTGGTTAGTGTTGAGATAGTACATATGTGCGAGCTTAAAGCGCGAGCACTGTATTTGATTTTGTTTCCATAATTTTGAATTGGAACGGATTATAATATTGTGCAGGTTTTTTTGGTCGGGTTATACTGTGATCGTTATCAGCATAACTAACAAGGCAGTTAGGTATATTATGCAGTAACAAAGTATCGCCCACGAGTCTCTATCACTGAAGCGTGGAAAGAGTAATAAGACCAATAATTAAGTATTACTAACCCGGAACTAGGCTGGCTAAACCTAATTGGAACTAAGGATTAAGTGAATAAATAATAAGCTGTTAACCTACACCGGTGCACGGAATTTTTTGCCTCGGTAAGGTGTAAAATTATTGAGCGTTATTGGTTAGAAGAATCCATTGCGCAGTCTTGATGGACGCTCGTGGCCATCCGAATTACAAGCGAGCGTCGAATCGAGTGCAGTCACGAAATGTCAGTAAATTATAATTTTTAATTGAATTTTATGACGCCACGATAATACTGGCCGTATACTTTTCAATTAGGATGGACGTTGCAGTTTAAAAGTAAAACTTTATTGGCGCGTAACTAACGTCTGTGACAGGAACAATAGGATCTGTGGCTCGACACGAAGGTGCGTGTGTTTATGCAGCCTATATATTTTTTAACAGGTCGTCATAGGCTCTGTCATCTACAATGCCATGGACGCGTGCGGTTTAATGAAAAAAGTTAATTCATATTGATAGGAAATCCCGCCTTCTCTGTAATTAATAAGTGTTTTTACTTCTTTTTTGCGCTTAGACTGGCGATAACAAATTGCTAGGGCGGCGTAATTGACGTATGGAGTGGTAATTTTATAGGGTTCCGTGAACTGTGGGTGGCAACGAGTGAGATTCCTGTTTGTAAGACTTGTAATGTCTCGGTGTTGAGAAATTTGTGTTTTTTGTCTAGTATTAGGTACCTAGATATTCTTTTGTGTTATTCTTATTTTTATTTCGGTATAAGTTTGTCGGTTAGTTTTAGTACTTATTTCCATTAGTTGCTTTATTCCATTATTTCGTCGGATATCACAAGTTGGTTTTTAATTTTTTACTTAATAATATTTTGCTTAATGCATTAGGTAAGTACAGAATATATGTACATGAACCTTCAAGCTTTGCTACAAATGCACTTGGCCACTACTACACCGCAGTAAATCAGAAATTATGGTAGCGTATTAATTGATTTCATTCTTAGATCTTATCCAATAAGAACCAGTCTCGAGTGTCTAGTAAAAAGTTGCTAAGCACTCGTCGATAAAATTTAATCGACCTTTAATTTTATGCGGGCAATATTGCTACTTAATTAGCTTATCGATTCTGCGTCCGTTATAAATCTGCGTAGTCGTTAGACTGGCCAACTGAGCTGTATGTTACAGGACTTTCTTTTGGACGTTTCTGTATTTTATTAAGAAAAATTCAGGACCATACGTGGTTCTGTTTAATTGAATTGACCGCTCGATCGCTCGCTGTCCGTTGTCGCAATTAAATAATAGCAATTTTTTTATTGTTGGTTTTTTTAATGTCATGACAAACCCGCGGTGTTCCGATTTTCTCTTTAAATTCTGTAATTTTAGATCACATGTCCTGCAAATTGAACACACGGTTGGTCACTCAAGTCTTCCCTCTGTTACCTTTAGATACCCCGAGCACTTTATTATTATTGATGTTACAACTATATCCAGTTTCAGCCATGGGCAGTGATCACTTACCATCAGACCGGCTCCCTCGATTGCCCCCTCTAATAGAAAAAAATATATAAAAACAAAAAAAACCCTACAAATCTCAGAAACCTGGAGAGTACACGTTACGGCACTCGACTGTACCTAGAACCAATATGGCCGCCATCAATATGCATACGTGCCACAGACAATACCATGTCATTTTTCCCGCCGTCAATTTCCCGCGCATTTCCCACGCAGAGCACAATATCCTACCTGTCCGTTCGCCATTGCGAAACGTTACGGACGTACGGTTCACACGTGCCCAACAGTGGGCACAGTGGGCATAGCGTACGCAAATGACATGTGTAGTGTAACGGCAGCGATTGTTGCGAAAGTAAATTGGCCGGCCTGATTCTCAGGGGAAATGAGGATTACTGGCGTACATAGAAACATACGGATCTCCAATTATTGAAGCCCAGGTACTTGATAGGGTTTTCTATCTTTAGTGTCTTTGAGATAGGTAAGGGCTTTTAATGCAAGGATCTATCCTCCAATGTAAACTACTTCGATTAATCATACAAAGATTTTTCATAAACATGTGAACAGATGTACGACAGCCAGGTACTTGAATCAACATACATTGATGGGTTCTCAGAATTGAATATCAGTTTTTGAATATTAGCTCTTGTACCTAATAAAATAAACAATGCAAACCAAAATTTAAAGCCTAATAATTCACGTAACGTAACGTCAATCATAACACAAATGTCAAAATCAACATTAGCGATTGTCAAAAAGTACAGTCGCAAACCTGAAGTCCTGATTCCTGAGAAGAAAGTACAGTCGCGAACCACACATGACGCCCGCTCGTGCCCTCCTTGCTCCAAACAAGAGCATCACCTGCGAGAAACAGCCAGTACACACCGATTGTTCCCACGGCTGCTGATTATCGGAGGCTAGCGTGACCGCTCGCTCGTCACCGCTTATTACTGGTTACGACCGGATGTTGAGAGCGATCGCTGATGGCCGTTAGCACCGATATGTGATGTGAGGCTGTCATATTGTCTTGGCGGTACCTACCTAATCAAATCTTGAAGGTTTATTTGTCCTTGGTACCAAGGCTGTGCTGCTTGGACTTCTGTTCGCGAGCGATAGTTTTTTAAATATTATAAAGTTTATTAGAGGGAGGCAAATACATACGCTAGCTGATGGCAAGTTGACCTGAAACTTGGAAGGCAAGTACCTACTTTGGACACGAATGGAACAGATAACGCTGTCTAAATAAGTCGTGGTGACGAATTTTTCCATTGCATCAGATAACAACATATTGATATTAGGCTGACGATCAAGAACAACCTTATGTGTAACCTTCATGATTTTTTAAATATCATATCGATCCGAGAGGACCATCGATCAAAAGCAAGCCAATTTGAGTTTCGTACGCGTATTAATGACCCCATCTTTCGTATCAACCGTGGGTAAAACAAAAAAAGCTGCTACAAAATGCAACCATCGGAATCGTTTTCCATAACGCTGCGGATCTAATTCGAAAATTTCGCACAAAATAAGAAAAACCGCGACTCGCCGCGGAATTATCTGAAATTCAATCTATTTTAGCTCATCGCATCCGATGGGACAAAGGCTAATGCGCATACAGCCATTGTGTCCCCAGATTTATGTCTGCACTGCATTGTCGGTAATGTGTACACGGCCTTACAATGAGTTTAACTCTTTTTGATTCTTCTTCCTTGTCGAATTTGCCACTGTGTTTCGTGTGTGGCAGCCATTACGTGACTCATACTGCATTACACTTACTCATACTTTTGTGTTATTGGATTTCAGTCTTTTATTTGAGAAAAAATGTAATTTTACGGTATTCGATATTTCTACCGATTTATTACACTCATCCTCGTCGAATTCTAGAAACTAGATTGTTATTTTTATTTATATGTGATTAACCCATAACTAAATATAATAAAATCGCTTCTCATGTTTGTTTATTCGTTTAATTCTCCTACTAAATCTGGCAATGGATTTTATTGCGGTTTATCTACATCAGTGCATGCAGTAGATTCACGACGAAGGTTCTCTTTAGACCTTGTATGTTCGTATTTGAGTTGAACCCATACTGGTTTCTGGTACCTATATCTAATACATATAAATGTAAGCAAGAATTTTCCTCCTAATTTCAAGGGGACGATATGGTCGATGGTAAAGCATGCAGCCTTACCAGACAACGTCTATTCCCACATTCGAAAATAACACTGAAGTAGTTTCTGTAAATCGTATTATACTCTAAATCCGTAGGAAAGCAAGCGGTGTCGACAAAAATACCCGTTTCGGCCGAAACCTTGAAAAGTTTATCCAAGTTCAGTAGATTGGGGGTCGTGTACCTTTAGATTTGTATTTGGAACACCAGTTATAAATACTAGCTCGTCATTCTAAATACTAGATTTGTAAGCCTTAAAATAACGTAGCCTGGTTGGAGGAGTAAAAATAAAAAGTTTGTATTGTTATTTGTTATTGCCGTATAGAAGAAAATAAGCGTGCAGGCTAGTAATACGAGTTAATATCGATTAAAATATTCTAATTCGGTGAAGCTATTACGATGGCTTAGCATAAGCGTACTCTATCGCCATGGTGGCGCTATGGCTATCGTCATGGTGCTATGGTCTTCGTGTGCCGTCGCTAGACCCGTGTCCGCTTACGATTCCATTGTTTTCGACACAATTGTCCCGTTGTATGGAATGCCTTTTGAAATCACATTTTCCGCCTTGCATTTTCCAGCGTGAGACTATGGTTTTCAGAAGGAAATATCTATAAAGGCACAGGTTATGGGCTCTTGAAAGAAACTTCCTTTGTAATGTTTTCTCGATTTACTGTTTAGGAATTGATGGACAAATTGCTAAGAGATGTTTTGGGCATATAGTTATGTGAGTTTGTATCCAATTAACTCGATTATTTTTAAAACGTTCGCATCGCATATAAGCTAAATACAAAGTTTCTGACAAGAGCTATCTAAATCCTGTATATTGCTCGTTTTTATGCAGTAGGCACTTTTTCACAAACACAAACAAGGATACTAAAAGAAAAAAAACATTTCAAAGTAGAGTGCAGAGTCTGAAATTTACATGTAGTCGAGAGACATTCGCGCAAGACATAGTTTCACGCTAAAAGAGCAGAGCGCAGTCGAGAGTTTTGATAAATATCCAGAACGAAAACGGGCAACGGGGAAAGAATATTGCGGCCATACGGAGAGAGGGAACACGTATTTGAACTATAAATCGAAATCGTTACGACACTCGGGGAGGAGCGCGCTTGACCATATCCCCCCAGAACTGTCGCCACCCTCCCCCCTTTCTACCCCTTCCATGCGACAAGGACGGCGAATCTTTCCGCAGTTCAGTTTCCGCACGCGAAAGGAAGTTGGAAGGACAGGACAGGTAAAAGGGCAAGGGCACAAACAAAAAATAAAAACAGTCTTAACAAAAAAAACAAAAGAGTGCGGTCGCTAGATGACTACTGATTAAGCTGCAGTTGAATTTAGTTTCGAGATCAGACGCGTGTAATGGAGGTGATGTCTGAATTGGCTCGGTTCATCGCAAGGCATGCATTGTGCAGTCATCGTGGATAAGTTCGATAGTAAAATGATCGCACAACGCTCGTGAGAGCGAGTGAATCCTTTTAAGTGGTTATCGTGGGCACGTTCTGATTTTGATGTTTTTCAGAGATTCCGTGTTCGTTTCATAATATTATTGCAAAAATATTTAAAGATGGTGTTAGAAAACACGTAATTTCTTACGGTAATGATGCGTTTTTAACACCGAATCTCTGATAAAAACACAAGCCAATGATTGGCGTAGATTGAAAAGCAAATTGACCTAAATATCCGCGTTTGCCGCGCGGCATTGTACCATGATTGATGGGCCATTGTCAGCGCGGCCGGGACGTTGGGCGGCTACCGATGACTGTGCCGATCCCGGAGCAAGGTGAACGCGAGCTTTCGAAGTACGCAAAACGTCTTCAAGATAAAAAATCGAGAAAAACTGGCACGGGAGAAGATCGAGGCAAGCGACAACGGTAGAGACCCAAGTCGGAAGTAAAACGGTAAAGTACCTTTCTTAGGGATTAGCGACTTGAGCAGCATCACGGCGGCCTCGTCGCAGGCCCACGCGTGCATCTTGCGGTACGAGTCGCGGCCCTTCTCCGTCAGCTTGTCCCAGGGCTTCGGCTTGGAGAGCAGCTCGGAGACGGTGCCCTGCGACAGCCCCAGCACGTACTTCGCGAACAGTCTCTGTCCGATGTTGTGGACGGACAGCAGCTCCCGCACGCGCCGGCTTATGTGCAGCGTGTCGAGGTTCGTGTTCGCGTATTTGTCCATGTTGTAGCGCAGCATCTCCTGCAGGCGCGCCTCCATGGGGTCCCCTTTGGGGATGAGCGAGTCGCCGAGCCGGCCGACGAGCGCGCCCGGCGGCAGCGGGCCCATGTCGTCCGCGAACCGGTACTGGCGGTGCTCCTCGAAGCGGAACGGCGACGGCGGCGGCAGCGGCAGCGCCACCGGCCCGTTGTTGTTGTGGTGCGTCGTGTTGTTGTTCAGCGGCGGCGGCGTCGCCGGCCACTCCTCCACACCTGCGGACACCACAGCGTTACGCGGGAACACGAGGAGCGGGGCGGGGCGGGGGGCATCACGTACGTACGCAAGCGTCGCATAGCAAACACCGCGCGAATCCTTAAACCGGGCGGCCTCTTTGAACCTCGCGACAGTAAACCTATCAACGATTACGCGCGTTCGTGAGTGGACTGCGGCTGGGTGTGGGAACTGGGGTCCTCGGTATTCCGCGCGGTTTCGGACAGCAGAGTGGTGAAGCGAACACGGACTAGCTACGGACAAACACATGGGTTGAATATCGATGGCGCTCGCGGGCGGCGATCGATCTCCAATGGACTTGACGACAACTAGGTGCTGGTGATCGTATCCAGCCTGAGAGGGTACCAGAGCATCCAAGTCAGGCTGAATTGCTTTGTTTACGATTCTCCACGTACCTGTATCCCGCCTTTCGGTGCTGCGCTCTCTCTCCGCGGAACTCCTCTCTTCCCGAAGCGCGGGCACCACGCTGGGAGAGCGCAAGGGCTCGGGCTTTGGTATCGTCCTCTCGCTCGGCCCCAAATCTAGGGAGCGGAGCATGCTGCAACAAAAACAATTGTAATGTGAGATTTTGCTGTCGATTTATATCTGGTAGTAATTTTTACCGTCAAAATCAATCAGGCTTGGTGAAGAATATACAATATCGTACAGATTTTGCTATATATCCTTTTTACAAATAAAACGGCTACCTCTTCCGAGCGTGTCATGGAATATACCTCAACCTATACAATTATATATTTACAACTCTCTATTTATCCGTGCAGTCCACTAGCGAACCAACCGGGTGGTCCATTCGCATGTCCGTATGTCTTAAATCTATCTCGAGTGATAGCTTATTAGTTTGCCGATAGAGCGAGCTAAGCCGAATGGTTGGAGCGTCGCCCACGAACCGCCGGGGGCAGAATGCACCGATTCAAACTAGGCTTAGCTTCGAAATGGGATCTCGGATTAGAGAATTCTAATTTGAGGTTATAGAATTCGTTGTCAGCAACCAGTCTGATTTATTGAATACTTGATTGCTGTGTGTTTCTGTAAAGACGAGTGACGGGGGTGTTAGTTGTCTTTTCTTAAGTATATTTTTCGTTACGCCATTTTAGTTCCTTTTGCCACCACATTATTATCGTTTACAGAGAAGCGTACTTTAATGGGAGCCTTCTCAATGTCTCCCGCTAAGTGTTGTGTGTTTTTGCTATCTAATACTTTATTAATGAAACAGAGCGTGTGTTCATTCATTTACTTTATGCTCACAGTTTGAGCAATTAATCTAAAACTGGCTGAACTTAGGGGAGTGGCACACCGACCTGAGTTCGGTTCATCAAATATTCAGTGTGTTACGAGCCTTAAACTGAAGGCTTTTGCCCGAGACAAAGATGCTTTTAAGCTTCCTTTTGGAACAGCGGAAACTGTTGAGACAGTGTTAGGTCATGTTTTCGTTCTGTCTTCTTTTTAACGGTTTATGTTGACAACCCCTTTATTTTTTTACCATAAATTTACAGCGTTACAGTACTTACACATTTATGTTGATAACCGGAGTCTAACGTCCATATTCAGAAATTACTATGATCTTTCACAGTGCGTGCGAATGCACAGAGTTCCAACGGACACACACTACAACTGAGTGGCGATTGGCGTTATGCGGACCTCAAAATGAACAAAATTTATAATCTTTATTGTACCAACAGAAAAAATACATTTCACATAAATGTTACAGATGTAGGTATGATTGATGATGATTATTTCGCAGTGGGATTTAGGTAGAAGTATCGTAAGAGTTTTGCTCTATTCATATTGCTAAATTAAATTTTTTCTCAATTTACTATGCTCAAATATCGTTTCCAAACTTAAAAAATGCAATTTCAACTATTTCCTCCCAAAACAGGAAGACATCGGCCCACGACTCCACGAGGCCCGTATTCCCTTCGCGGGCTATTAAAACTCGTAGCTATCATGGCTTCACCTACTTTCTGGGCGAAACATAAAACATCTAACTATGTCACCGAGTCTCATGTAGTTTGGGTAATGCAGGCGTGATCGCCTTTGTGTTATGGCCGCCTGGTACCTCGGAGAGGATATTGGTGAAGTTATACGAAAAGTGGACGATATGATTTTTTCTTTAGTCCGTTTGGTAACATATAGTACATACACTCTATTATAGAGGTGTATAAGAGTTAATCTAGAACTATCAAAACCCTACATTGTATCTACTAAGCCTGATCAGTGATCGTCCCATCTTATAATAATCTATTTGCTGGACATAAGGCTTAGGAATAGCTTAAGAATCGCCCGAGTTCTGTGCAATTCGGCATTAGTACATATAGACAAAATATCCTGGTCGCGGCAAGTTGAATTGAAAAGTCCTCAAATAGATTTCTAGGCTAGGTTTTGGGTTCGAAGGTGCACGTTTTTTGTACAAGTCGTATAGCCCCACAATTTTTCCAAGCTTCAGTCGGTCGACACGCACAATCACTTGTCTATGCTTAGTTATAGGTAGATACCTAAGTACTTGAAACCTATGCTCTCCAATTACCTAAGTTACTCCTATATAGGTACCTACTGTGCAATCTGGGAACAAATTCCGAATCACTTAAGCATGCAATCTCGAAGACAACAAGCATACGAGACAATACAACGTTCACACCTGTACCAATCGTCTGGGGAGACTCCGGCACGTTTCCTACTAATTCACACAATATTGCCACCTTCAGCGTAACCCGGACAAATTGGGGAGCCAATATAACTGCTCCGAACTCGTACGAGCGAGCGACAACTATATTCGATCGGGTTGATGACCCGTGTTGCAACGCTACCGATTTCTGAAGCGCTTGTGTCTGCGTACAGAGGCTTTCGAAGGGGTATTCTTAAGTTGGCCGGGTTCCCGATCAAACGATTTAATTGGCGATATATTAAACTGTAATTAAGGTAAGGTGCAACCGTATTGTGGGAGGTGCGAAAATGACTCGCTTGGGGGCGAATCGATAAGGCGGTAGTGTTGCTTTGAAGATTTGTTGGTAGAGTTGTTCACTTTGTTTTCGTATTTGTATTGGGTATATTTAGTAACAATTATTATCGGAAAAATGAATATTAGGTAGGTACATTGTAATTTGGATGCTATGGTCTCGATTGTAAAAAGTAATTTGTAGATGTCAAAAGTTGACAATAGTTGTTGGAACACGGTGCAGTTTGAAGGCTGTTAGTGTTTTTAACTGCTTACGGCAGGATGTTGCCGATAGGTAAACTTACCCACCTACTTAGGGTTTTCTTCTTAAACTCATTTTACACTAACCTCGCGACTTATAATAAAGAGATGTTATTTACCAACAAAGTATCAATCGATCACTTTAGCATAACTATACATAGCGTTAATGTCTATACATCGGTATATGTTCAAAATATTTTTCTAGAACATATTCAAATTCCTACTTCATCAGGTCCATAGAAAACGACAAGATCCCTATCACCTCAAAAGAGTTACCACACTCCTTTCTCACAACGAGATTGGAGAAAAATATTTCATATTTCATACCTGAATAATTCATATCTTAACAGCTACCCTACTGGTACCACTGCAGCCCCACTGGAGGGTCAATCCGATAGCTGAGGCGTACCTCTATAAATTGAGCGAAAACCGAATTGATTAAAACCATTCCAGGTGAATTAATTAAGTATTTTAATTAATACGATGTGCCGTGCCCTTATTGGCAATATTCCTTTCATAAATTTATTGAGATTGAGCCCTTTGAAGGGACCAGGCGGCTGTTAGGAGATAAGGGACCCTACCTTCCGGTGATCATGTTGTTTTATGTCCTCCTGGTGTTTTATTTGATACCCTATCGGGATTATCGATTGCTGCGCCCTGATTACAACTAAATTTGGATAATATTTCGCCTGATTAGGTATTATGAAATGGCGAACACTTCGCTTGGTTAAGTACTTTGGGATCTTGGAATATTCCACCCGTTACATCACAGAAATATAAGGAATTTGCAACTTATTAATCAATATCGGAGCATCCTTTACAGCATCTGGGGGCGGGCGGGGGCTCCCAGAAATATGTCTTTGATTCACTCGGAGGGAGCCTCGCTAGGCGGGCCATTAATCAAAAATTTGTACCGGATCCGTCGATAATTTTAAAACTGATAATTTGCGAACGCGCCCAAGATGGCCCCGGACCGGAATTGGCGAATAACGACGCCCCGGTTATTCGGAAGTGATTTATGTCCAATTGGGCGCGAATAATTCACAATACCGAGAAATAAATCGCTTACTTTTTTGCGTATCGAACGCAACCCGTAATTAATGACGAATACATAAATGTAACAACCATTTCGTGACTAAAAATTATCAAGCAAGACAATCGCCTACCAGGAACTCATAATCTACAAGAGTTTTTTATCAACGTTGACTCATCGAACGGTGTCGCTGACGCGTATCGCCGTTATCAAACGAGCCATCGGCCGCCGATAGCCGAAGCTCCGCCCCCGTAGCCGCTGACCAATCGCCGCCGATCGATCGGTCAATACTACACGCCTATCGGCCCGGCACGTACGTGTCCAACTGAGAAATCAACCGGAAAATTGAGCCACGTTATTGTTTCGGAAACACATAACTGTCAATCAGCCAATGACGCGCCGCGCCGCCTCCGATAGTTCCAATTTCGAACCTGCCTTTTTATTTACCCATACCTATAATGATATTCAAATGAGACCGTATTTCAAACTAGTAAAGCGTTATTGGCCGTCGAACACATGAGAGAGAATACATTCCAATTTCGAAAGTTTAAGAAGCAAACACTGTCATCACTTGTGATTGGTTTGCAGACGGACGTTCAACATTTGAATTCCGAACCAAAGCAAAGACGTCCAGCGCTCGTCATTGGCCCATTAGCATTTGTTTTTTTAAGTACATGGCGTGGACTCGAAGTTTCCGTGGTACGTCCGCGACCATATCCAAATTTTTCGAAGACAAACGTTTGTTAACAAAAGCAACATTGTGTCAACACGCTGTAAAAAGCTTACGGCCGACGAGCATTCTTTTTATGGCATCAAAAAACGGTCGAGCCACGTAAATTAGTTGATAATTTGTGTGTGACAGTGTGGGCCTAAACTTTCGTTAAATGTAAGTCAAACAGCGCCTAAGCAAATGGAGACAGGTGTCCACGATAGGCCCTCCTATTGATATATAGGAGGCAAACACAACTCAGTACGCCATACAGCATATACCAGTATCCTCGTGTTTGTTCTCCCTGTAGAAATATGTAAATTATGTGTATGCTTAGCTTTTTAATTAAACAAGAGATAACCGATGCCTGATTCATTATTTGCTTTACTTACATTTTTTAAGTTGAAATGTCAACAGTACGAGCTAAATCTGTACTTAATTTGTTGACGACACTAAGGTTATAAAATTACAAAAGTTTAACTTTTATATCTGGCCGAAGGAAAGGTGTGACAATAAAAAAGAAAACACAAACACCAAATTAAGTCTCACAGATGAATTTTCGAATTTTGATTTCCGAATTTAATCACGACCCAAACACCGACCAATCCGGAGTTAAGTCGAGATTTGGCGCGGTATCGTTTAGAAATCAATCTATTCCAACCCCCTATTAAGCTTTAATCTTAGGGAGCTGGCTATAACTTAATCCTAACTTGAGGAGCGGAATAAATAAGCAATAAACCGGTACAGGTGCTCGGAACAGTTTATTGGGAATTTGTAACATCTTATGGGATTAGTTTCCCGCCCTTTTTGTTAGAGAATCATAACACGAGGGAAAATTCGCCCTGATCATGGGAAACTCGACAAATGTATCGCGTGTTCGAGGCAATAATTGAAATAGGACTGTATTTCGTTTATTTTTCTATCAGAGCTGTCTTCGTGTCGTGTAAGTCGATAATAATGGTGTTCTTACGATTTCTGAACGAGCTCATAGTTTTCTTTTTTCTATTAGGGCCGCGGGGTTTATTTCCTCTGTCTGATTGGTGTTTGTTGTCGTTTTACGAAATGTGTGATCGTGTTTGGAGAGGAATAAACGTCGGCGAGTGACTTTGATTCCGCGCTGGCTGACGGCTCAATCTCTCAAAAGGACATAAAACGCGCGCGAGTAAACAATCGCTGAGACCGTTAAAAGAGTCCTTAAGGATGTGGTGAACACACAAAACACTACGAGTAATTAACCTTTCTCGAGAAACTCGTGCAAGCTGTGAAAACAATGTTAAAACGCCGATTTAATTGAAGTACAATGACACAACTAAGTGCGGCTCTTCTGAGGAGACTTTTTTCGAAATTTCTTCGAAACCCTACCTTACACGATTTTCTTTCATCCAATTTATTTTTCAAATTATTAGAATCTTTTTCACAGGCCTTATTGGGCGGTTCTCGTTGACGAACATGGAAGCCGCTACTCTCTACATGCCAGCCTAGTATGTAAATATATTTGACAAACTATCGTTTCAAATCCATGTAGCCACAATTTAAAGCAAACAAAACTCTTTGAGAGGCTGCGCGGAGGAGGTCCCTTGCTTCGTTTTCACTTTTTTACTCTGTATTTTTTTCACCTGTATCGGGAACCACTCATGTCACAATCCCACAGATTATAGCGTCTACCCGCTAAACGGTTCGAGATACGGAATTTAGCAGCCTACCCCCGTGTTTGGTCTACGTATTGGTACAGAAATCGCTCCCTGAGAACTTTTAAACTTTTGGTCGTGATATTTTTTCTCGTGGTTTTTTTTTGTTTCCGCCGGTGCCGTCATCAGTGGGAAATCCAAATAGAATTATCGAAGTGTGTCTCATAAAATTGTGTGTTTGAGTTTTTCAACGAACGCTAATTATATCCGCTACGACGGAGTTTGAATTTCTTAATCTGTTCGATGCTTATTTGCACAGTTCGAAACTGATAACGAATTCTCTTTTTTTAATATTATCTGTCCCGATCAACCTATTATACTTTCCCACGTCCTTATAATTATAATCAGTCTAGGAAGTGATCCATCAACATCCTGCTCGCTGATAAAGCCTGTCAAACGTGCCAGTGTTCATCGATCAAACTATACCGCTGCATTGCCAAATGGGTAAACTTTGATTACCAAGAGCTCGCGAAGAAAATACGGTACTTAAACAATCAAATTATCATCCATGTACTTACGTACCTTTAATGATTATCGGCGAAGTTACGTAAGCTCTACGATCGATCTTTTTGGTTGTCATTACGCCAACTTTGACAGTTAAAATATATGCTAATTATCAAAATTAACGAAAACCGTTACTGAGACCTGAAACACCCTAAGGGCGGTTTGTATCAAATCCTTAAACACATTTAAGCTGATATTTAAACAAACAGCTTTAAACAAAAAACGTTGAACGTAATTCTTGAATGTGTTTAAGAATTTGGTGCCGGACTAAATAACAAAGATAATTTTATATAAAACACTTGCACCATAAACTCAGTATCCATAGACGCTACAAATTCCACAATGCATAAGTCTACACCAGCATTAACCCGTAAGAGTCCAATAACAAGCTTCCCTTTAATTACGCCTATTTATACGATTGTCATTAACATTAAACGCGTTGACGGTCTCCGAATGTTTTCCATGAGATTTAATGTGTTATTTTTACCAATATGGCGGGGATGGTCGGCCTCTTTGATCTATCAAAGGCGCGATCACACGGGCCGCTGCGACAGTGTACACGCACGTTGTAAACACCTTGTCGAAAATAAAGACGCGCGCGCACTTTATGGCCGTTTATCGATCGCTATTTCGATTGCAGGAAATAGTTTCGGGTCATTCCGCGCGCGGGGCTTGTATAGAGCTGTTTGTGGCGTCTTGGGTTGTTTGGGTGGAGTTGCTGCAGGTTTTGGTCTGAAAACGGTCGTGTATAGGTAGGTAGGTAGTAAGTGTCATCGAAAGAAACTGATCTGTCAGTTCTATTCTGTAGTAATATCGATACTTGCTAACTATTAAGGAAACTTGTGAAAATGTAGGTATTATAAAATGTGAATAACTGACTTTTTGTTAATTTTTCTGGGCTTAACCGGTTTAGACAGAATTCAATGTCTCCTAACACTAAAGTAGCCAGAACTCTCTTGAAGAACATTGTGCTTCTATCGATAGAAATACGCGAAGAATCAACACGTTGTTCTGCTCACTATCATCTCCACAGACCTTTCTAAAAGTGAGGTAACCAATCTCCAAGCCACACGATTAACCAAGTATGACTCTCAGATATGTATATATTGGCATTGAGGGCGCCTCCTACAGACGAAACACCTCGTCCGAATGAAACACGCTACCACTAAAATTAGTTCTATTTCTTACCACGCGACAAGTTACACTTTATAGAACATATAGCTTATCAAATAGAGAGAATGGGACGCGACGGCGCGCCATGAACCTCATTGCCACACCCGGCGCCTTGCCTTATCAGCCAAAGGTACAAGGCGTGTGTACAAACAGTCAGACAGTGTAACAACTCTAGATAAAGTTGTGATTTCTACTAGCGACTGTTGGTTTTTGTTTTATTGTGTCGCGGTGTGATTCAGATGCGCAGGAGTTGCGTCCGCGTTTATTGAGTTGTGTATTTGCTAAGGTGTTGCAGTCCGTCTGTCTATATTAGCTGTGGTAACGGTTGTGATGATTAATGTGTTGTTGTAGGTTGTGAAGCTATGTTTCAGATTTGCAGATGTGCGACAAGAATTGTGCGTATCTACCTATCCACAAGACGAGAAGAAAAGTAATCATCCAATCGTAGAAATATTTACTAAATTTTTGTCATATTTTTCTATCGCGCAAGATAACGTCCATGATATTTGGAACGGAAGCAGAAATGAGTCTACGTCATGTATGATCCAAGGTCTTCTACGTCATGAAGCTAACCTACTACATCACCTAACATCACATTATAGATTATATTATAAATACCTGCTACTTAATATTGTTTATTTAGTGTCAACTGATAGTGAAGGCGATTTGATGCTTTGAAAGACAAGAAGTGACATAGAGCCTATAATACCTAGTCGACTAAAACCATAGACCAACTATATGGCATAGTTGATCTAATACTAAAACAAACTAACATAACCTAATCCATCGAAAAACGTGCGATAAATCCCAACCATATATACATACACTTCAATATTACAAGAAACAAGCTAAGAATCATCACGGTTAAACTGGCTTTCCAACAAAGAAAACCGCATTGTGACTTCAGCTTTGAGTCATAAAAGGAGCCTTTCTATGCCTCTATGTCCAACATCTTTGGTTCAAGAATGGCACAGACAGACACATACCCAGACCCACAGATACACCCGTCTAAGTTCCATCACGTATATTCTCGTCGGAGGTTTAAATAAGCTATAGTAAAGTATAGACAGAGTCTCTTCGATACAAGGCTTACGCACTCCCGCGCATACGCGGCCCTGGCTCGCGTTCAAGGCTTGCAGGAGTGTAATCTCCGCCAAACAACCGGTCGACGACCCTTTATCAAGTTTGTTAACACGTGCCTTACGCTAGTGTTCGTCTATGTGGCTAGCACATAGTTTATGGTGCAGGTAGATGCGCCGCTTATATGATTTGATATGGACGATATGGTATGCACTCGGTAAGCAGGCGGTTGGAGCGTCGCG
Source organism: Blastobasis lacticolella (assembly GCA_905147135.1). Classification (NCBI taxonomy): domain Eukaryota; kingdom Metazoa; phylum Arthropoda; class Insecta; order Lepidoptera; family Blastobasidae; genus Blastobasis; species Blastobasis lacticolella. Next base: position 15,651,081 of record LR990056.1, read on the forward strand.
TCGAGATGGTTGAGTAATGCTTTGAAGTATCTTGCGGGTTTGTTGTGGGTTCCGATTGTTTGGAACGTTGAGATTTTTTCCCTGTCTCGTTTAAATTGTTGTACTACAATTATTTTTTCGTAGGTGTCAGTTTATGTCTGCTTACTTATTTCATGTATTTTAAAGATAGGTAGGATGTTGTTGGTTGTAATTTTTACCATATTATGACCTTGTACGATATTATAAATGACAACAACATCATCATCGTTGTCATTGACATTTATGAATTTACTGACATTATCACTAAATTTAATGTACTTGATTATTGATTATTTTGGTTTGATGCATTTGATTTAAACTAAACTAAAGTGTAATACAATCATAAAATTATTGAGTCTTTGTTACTTGAATAAATGAATTGAAGTTTAAATCATAGACTGCTAACACGGACATATTCAATGACACCTTCGACACTCTCCCACCATGCCCAAACTCTAAAAAGATAACTACACTAACCTGATCTCCCTCTTCATGTCATCGTAGTCCCGCTGCGTGTCAAGCCTCGCTTCCAATCTCGCTATATGCTGCTTCTTCTCGTCCAACCGTTCTTCGAGCCGCCTCAGCTGCTGCGCGTGCGCCTCCTGTAGCGCCGCCAACGACGCCTGTAGCCGTCTCACGTCGTCCACCAGTTGGGAGATCTGTGGGAGAGAGATGAATGGGTTTTAGATTGTACAGCTGCATTTTTCTAGTGTGGTTGGTGTTGGAGGGAAAGGTGTTCTTAGAGGTATTTTGAGAGGCTCTTTGTTTTTATGATCCTATAGTTCATATTCTTCGGAACCAACAACTCAAACACTGGTACTTTACCGCAAAAGGTGAGATTGTCATACTGGACTTTTACATATATGCGTCTATTTCAAAAGGACGTGATTTGTCTAAGTCGTCACATATTCTTTACTTACACATCGGTACTAGTTAGAACTCATTTTCAACTAATTAGAACTCATTCTATCTACAAGTGTCACAATAGATACATTGACAAATCCGAAGAAGATATAATCTTATAAGTTAGGATGTACTAAATCCTTTGTAGATCATATTAGATACGTGAACTCCGCATTAACTTCAGCGTAACATCTATTTTCGTTCGTGGATAAGTGTTAAACTCTATATCTTGATAACATGTGTAGATGTGTTAGGGAAGTCAACTGATGAACGCGGATGACGATAAACTAAAATCATCATTCGTAAAGTCAAAACAGGAAACCATAAATATGATTCCAAATGAGTCGAATCACACCTTATTTTTACGACACGCTACAGTTTTTATTCCATCTTTTATCTCTCCATTGCTTTTATCTGTGAGTAATTTCGAATTATTGTTAATCGCGGAAAATCCAAATAACACTGCGGTATAAACGGTATATTGTTTTACGACGATATCCAAATTAAAATATTTAGCATTATCTATGACCATAAAACTAATTATCAATTGTAAAACACTATATTATAGCAAAACACGGCAAGTTTTATCTGAAAAGCACTGCGGCGGAATGATTTGTGTTTGCTTTGGCATTATTTCATTAATATGACAAGTGGAGATACGAACTGCAAACATTATGAGGGTTTAAGTGATGTGATTGTTAAGAAAAATATGTCATGATTACCTGATGATAAGGAATTAAAATGTCTACTGTATAGAGGCGCCTACGATGCCGCGGGGCTGAGATTATACCGCAACAACATCATTTAAAATATCGTATTTCAGAATTGTACAATACTGCTTTCGTGTTAGATTCTATTGCTTCATGATTGCCTGGTTACGAAACCCCAATATGCGTCACAGATTCTTTATTTCCCTCCACTCGCGGACTACATTTCTTTTTTACCAATTAACATCTAATTTCGCTAGTATAAGCGTTCACTTTTCCCAACCTATGGGGCAAAGCTGAACATATTCATTTACCTTTGAAACACCCAAGATACCAAAGCCACTCAGATTGAATTTAACACTCATTGTTAATACCTGGTACTAAGTATCGCTACAAATTCTGTTATTTAAAAAAATGGCTCAAACGATTGAAGTCGATATCAGTACGGATCTTTCAAATTGCTTCTAGATATTTCGGTAGGTACAATGACTAGCCTCCAATGGTAAGCGTCATGAAGCCGATCCATCGCCGCATATGCCCTTCGCCTCAGCATGAGGCGTGGACGCAGCTCGCTCGAGCGAGACGCTACACTGACCCTGTACCATGAAACTTAGCATGCTGTAGTTGCCGATAAGTACCACTACCAATGCTGCGATGCCACTGTGAGTTAAGTAAATGATAAGTCTACTGCAACGATGAGTAACCACTTTTGTGAATTAATTTTTTGGTGATGCTATTTTTGGGGTTTCACCATATGTGACGCCGTTTGGCAAGTCACATGTGATGGATCAAAAATGTTTGTAAAACCTTAGACATTAAAGGCGCCTGTCACCAATTTCTAGCAGGTGAGGTGTTTGCTCGTTTCTTACTAAGGTTTGTTTGTAGGTTTGTCAGTAATGTTTGTTGCTTGTCCTTTCTTGACGTCCTCTGTCTAAACGATGGCTGTGACTGCGTTTGTTGGTCAGTAATGTTTTAGTGTCGTAACATATGTTACATTTTAAATGAAACTTGGATCGAATATAGCCTAATTTTTACCACAGCGTTTCCTGCTTTGGCCAGATCTGCAACGATGATCCAAAGAAAGACTGAGTTTTGACAGTCAGGTAGACCGAGAACAAGCTATTACAGTTTAAGAATCCGCAACAAATACTTAGAAATCAGACACATCATCCGGAATCACATTAAAGCCTTCCAGAAACGAGCCTCCTGAAAGGCCGGCAACACATTCATGACCCTTGGTGTTGCGGATGCGCATCGACGGTGATAAATTCCCATCAGGCTAGATTGCTCGTTCGCCTGCCTCTTACAAAAAACCACATGGTCACCTAAGCGAGTACCAAATCTTCGTAATCGAGTACCAATCGAGAATCGGCGGTACTGCAGCCGGTACCAGCGCGTGATTCCCGCATCTGTCTTGCGATACGCATCTTCACGGGCGGACGAGCGCGACACCTGCCCGCAACAATTGATATCTTCCGAAGGTCGACAAATAACATAGTGGGGGCTGGGAGCCGGCGGTTGTATGGCTGTGTTCAGTTCTCAGTATGTAGGTGCTGTGTTATAAACCACACGTATGAGACGTACAGTCAGCTGTAGAGAGAAGTGACCCGGCTACCTTTTCCATCCATCACTCTGCAGCTGACTGTACACAAATCGTACAGATATTTTGATGAAAGATCAGGTCCTTAGACCGAAAAGAGTTCCTTAAGCCGACCAGCATGTGGATGAATGTGGAAGAAGCGAGAGAGGTCTGTCAGGACCGTATACAAGTGGAATTATGTCTCTGCCTACCGCTATGGAAGATGGACATGACGTTATGTATGTATGTATGTACGTGTATGTATAATTCATAGAGCATGTACGTGACATCGCGACATAACCTAATTTTACGCGGACGAAGTCTCGAGAAAAAGTGAGAAGGAGATATCTGTCATTCATGTCCTTTACAGAGAGTCAGTAATCCAAAAAACCAATTCAATAGTAATAACTAAATAATATTTTTTTCAAAAAATAACCTATAACATATCACCGCCATTGTCGCCGATGAATTCCCGTCGGCGCAAAGGAAACGGTGCTAAATATCAAGCCATAAAAGTCTGCTAATTACAGAACGGAATGTATGGCGTTATGTATGTGTGTATTTGTATGAATAGATCGTCAATTGTCGAACGGAAACTGTTAAAACGAGCTGTGGTTTTTCAACGGTCACGGACCCAAGGTTTCAAGGCTTTGCTAATGATGATAGGCCAGTAAAAACAATAGATATTAGGAGATGGTTGAAGGTCAATACGGAACGACGAGACGTATCTATCGAATGAAACTTGGTTATAGTAAACAACTTTTTGCACTTTAATATGGATTTAAAAACTGCTTTTTTACGACTGGAGAAACAAAAAATTCTTTCATCCGATCACAGTTTAGGTAACTATGTACGTATATCACTGAAAGAAACTAACAAAATACTTAATACCTGCTGTGCCTGCTATTATCGAAGATATTCTTAATGTTCTCGTCTGTATAAAGGAACAAAAAAGTCGTCCAAACACAGCTTAGGTAACTATGTAAGTATATCTCTACAATAGTACCTGTCACTGAGAGACACTAACAAAATACTTGATACCTGCTATGTTCGCAATTATCAAAGATATTCTAAAAGTGTTCTCGACTGTACCAAAGTACCAACAAAGTCATTGTGGAGAAACAAATGATCCATTTTACAGCGTCGTCTGGTGTACTCATATTAGGTGGGTGACGTCATTGACATAATGACAGATGATCTTTGATTTGTCCACGCGACGGTGGCCTGTTTCGTACTAGTAATAGATATGTAGGTATCTATAATCTGTTTCAACATTTAGTACCTATAAAGAGAGGAGCTGTTGTCTGCAGAATAACTACATACTTAGCTAATGTTTGTAATTCCGCTGATAAACACTTTGGTACTTTTTCCCTCGCCGTAAGAAAATCGGTTAGTATTCAACTAATGTGCATAACTGAGAAAAGTGTCATTGATTGGCCGCAGCGAGATTCGAACCCGGTATCTTTCGATTACGAGTCGGATACCCCAACCACTACGGCCACCGACGCTTCTATGGGCTGTTGATTGGTATGAAAGAAAAATTATGAAAGAATCTTTGGGTTTGGAACTTTTTACTTGATAAAGCAATTTGCAACTACGTCATCCTGATATCGGAGTATATCTACGTATGCAATGTGCGTTGTAGCCTACAATTATCTCCGGATAATTACGTGAAAAAGCCATTAATCAATGGCGATAAGGTCGAGAGTCGCGTGATCAATCGCCTTGACATCGATATCTAACGCATACAAACTGATACAAATACATTCATCCCTCTCTAAATATTGTCGTTTTGACAAGTCCTTGGATATCTTGACATTGACGCACGCCACAGACCATAAATCTTTCTTTAATTAGTGTGGCCTCATAAAAGAATCTTACAAAATAGTTGCGATCAGAGAGTAAATATTGTTAACTGCTTTACTTGGAAAAATGTGTGATTAAATCCCGTGATAAAAGTTATGGCAATTATGGTTCATGTCTGTAAAATAATGACGACATACTGCATGACATTGTCTCGTATACAGTGCCATCAACTTATCTATTCATAAGACAAAATGGGAACTAAATTATTGCATTAAAATGACAGATTGAATCGCCCACTTCTTTACCACTAGCGACGCCATCAATTGAACACATATGTTGGTCGCACTGTACTGACACAAGTGACATTACCTACATCTGCTGCCTATGGATTTCTAAACAAAACCAAAATGACGGTTCGGGTGAGAAAACGAGTTAGAAAATTGGAATTTGGTGGCTCCAGGGAGGGTTGCAGCGTCCCATGTTATCACCATGTAAATACGCATTCATCCAATTCAAATAGTACGGTGGGCGACATAAAAAGTATTAGCCGAAACGAAATTTGCCAGGGACGGAACCGCGAGTAATTATTGTCTTAATTCGGCCCTGTCCTGACCGCTATTAACGGCTTGGACCATGTTATTAAAGATGGCGATTTTCGCTCCTGTTACTGAAAACCTAGTAATATTCGACATTTATATCGATAATTGTCAATTTCTTTGTCAAAAATAGCAGTCGAGGCGAAACGATATCGATTCAATTTTTAAAAATGATTTTTGCTATTGAGAAAAATCATAGTGTTTCTTATAAAATCGCTAGTTGCTTGGAGTCTGCACCACACCCCAGGGCTACTCCTCCGAAGGGTTAAAGGGCAGCCCCTGACAATTACCTACAATCGTTACTATGGACAATTATGTCCGTACCGTCACACTCGCAGGTTTTTATTGGGCCCGTCGCGTTTTTAGTTTAAATTACAGCCTTTTTGGCAACCCTGATCAGCAGCGTGACGGCGATTAAGTCGGAGGCATCCCTATTTGCGAACATCAATGGAAGCGGAGTTTTCTTTGCCGCAGCGAAGTTTGGGGTTGCCTTTAACAGGGGTGCGGGGCTCCAGTCTGTAAATTAGGCTCGGGAGTCCGAGTGGTCAAGTAATGTTTGTTTTTACAACGAATAATGCTGAATAGTAGACGAGTGGTGTGAAGTTGGCCGTGTGGTGTCTGGCAGAGCACCAACCTCTCACACTTGCGAGTACCGTATAAGGCGACTAATGTTTTAGAGGCAAAAGATCTAGTCCCCGCAGGCTGGAAAATGGGCTGATGGGTTTTCCATTGTTATATTTATAAAACTGCGATCTCCAATCCACTGGCTAAGCATTGAGATTAAGGCAATCATCTCCCTTTTCGTGGGAGAAGCCCTTAGTCCTGCAGTGGACTGTTATGGGCTGTGATGATGAGTAGATGAGTTACGAAACCTCGCAAAATTGAGCCAAATTGACAATGATCCGAACATAATACAACTTTCAGGTTAAATGTAAAGGCGTTTCAAAAATAAGCAATGACATCCAACTTCAACACGAACATTTCTCACGATAACCAGCTGAAATATTATAAGGAGATAAAGAAATAAATAATAAAAGTATAGCGGCGACGCGTCCTAACGAACGAAACTGTACTGAAAAAGTGGAAAATATATCTGCAACACCAACATTCTTTGCCGATGTAAAAGGCTTCAGGAAGGCACAAATGCAAATAGTTGGTGAAGTGTAGGCCATAAATTCAGTGGTAATGTCTCCGGTGTTTTATCAAGCTGTTGGTTCGATTGTACCCAACTGAGCCCTAACAGTATGAGAATACTAAAGTTGCCACTTCACTAATGCGGCGGTTGTGGCGCACTGTACCACGCAAACATTTGAAGAGTTATTGGCACCCGAAGCTTTGTCTACAACTTTTTTTGAACACGACAGATATTTAATATGCGAATAGATTAGCAACTTTGCAATGACTTGCGACTAACAGCAATTGCGCGAGAAACGATGATGACTAGTGATGATTGTTTGCGCACATATCACTTTTGGCCATTACGTCGGACTTGTTAACTCCCTCTCTTGTTAACCTTTTTGGTATTTACGTAATTTTAGTAGTGTAGTTTTATAAATTGTAAAAGTAATAAATTAATAAAAAACTGATCAATATTTGTAGATGATATAGATGTAGACGAAACCGATGTTTCTAAAAGCACTTCTTTACAACACTTCAAGACGTGCAAGAATTTGATAAGTCTTGAGAAAAGTATGTACACTTAACTATGCGTTGCCATGAAATTTGGAAACACAGCAAACTGGACTATCGAATGCCTATGATAAGACTGCATCTCCAAATTGCGAAATCTTCATGAGGCTTCAGATTAAACCCAGCCGCAATAACTTACCGGCACGCTAGCGTTGCTTGCTCTTTTTTCCTCGATTTATGTCTATTTTGTACGATATTCCTCCTCCCGAATAGCTTGGTTTGTGCTACACTGAGAGGCTATACTGTGGATTTTAATGGCTTTTCTAATAAAATAAAAAAATTATCTTGGCGTTATTCTCCCGGTTGTGGGGTCCGCATTGACCATGATCCAGGGTTTGGCAGATCAGGTAATTACAATGGAGCGATTGCCATCTGTTTTCCGTGACTCTGCTAGAAGGGGAACCTGACCAGATTGGATCATGGTTGCACACACATTCAGTCGCCTTAATGTGCAGGTTTCATCACGATGTTTTCCCTTGCCGTGGGAGCATCGGTTAGTATTCAACTAATGTACAGAAATCAGAAAAGAGTCATTGGTACGTGGCGGCAGTGGGATTCTAACCCGGTATCTACCTCTCACCTCCACCACAATAACTTAGATAATGGAGAAATTCTTTAACATTAGCACTTTCCACCGAGTCCGTCCGTCCGAGAGACCTTCTGACCCTGTACTTCACTAGGCAAAACATTTGAGTAATGTTCAATTGTCCATCATTCTACGAAAGGTTGATTTAATGCAAAATTACTTTTAGGATTAGCCAGACAAATTTTGTATAAAATCTTAAATTCCAAATCATATTATAGCTCTTCCAGTAGGTGGCTTTCTTTATTCTCTGTTTGCTGTTTATGCTCGTGTAGGGACCTTCATTAAAATATTCAGACGGTTTTGTTTGGCGATGCGTTCATTAAATGTATGAGTTTTCACGGAAACGACCACAACGTGAATGCATCAAACGTATTTGTAAAGATGTAGCGTCATCGTAACTTTTGTCAAAGGCCTCTCTCAAATCACAATAAAAATTTTAGCAAGCGGTAGATTAAAAATGCCAATAGGAACCGTTGGGGTCAGTACAAAGGCTGCAGAGACAAGGTTTGAATTAGAAAAGACAAAGGACGACAGCACACGTCAATGCAGAAAGACACATAAGTAATAGAGAAACAAAAGCGAATCAATTCGTGCTGACAATTCATCGCACAGGACTCAATCACAAAAGAAGTGATGAAAGACAAGTGAGCCAATAAAAAAGGCATAATACGCCATTTTGCCGTCAGAAAGTAGCGGCCATGTCGGCGATCTGTCAAACTGGTCAAACATGAGGTAGGCTGGACGGGAATTGGCGGGAAACCGTTATTAACCGACGGATTCCGAAAGGCTCTTTGCCCTGAGATATTTCCCAACTGGCGACTCGCCGCACGAGCCGGCCGGGGATCAGTAATGCCAACAGGACGAAGCAAAAAGACGTTTGGAACGCTTCTACGGCGCGCGTTTTCTTTTTTAAATCCACTGTCTAGTTTGACGTGGAGTTTCATTTCGGGAAAAATGATAAATGACGTGAATGATTGAACAGTTGGACACGAGTTCGGGGCAGTTCCCAAAAGAGATTCCGGCTACTATCCGCTTTACGTTCCGTTCGAATTACGGCGGCTTTTGACGCGACACACGCTGCCATTGGAATAATACGTCCTGTGCCATTTTAGCGAGTTTGCGCCGCCGCCGTTACCAGTGCAAATTCATAAATATTCAGAAGAATTTGCGGCAATGCTTTTACAAAACACGAGTTTGATTGACAATGAAATGTCATGACATCAATCAGCAAAAATGATCGATCCACCGCCACGCGAAAATTAATCGGCGAAAATACGTTTTATCCACAAACGGCATCAAATTTCAAGGTGAAAAGGTTCCGAATCCAATTTGTTTTTGACATTTGCAAATATGGCGTCAAAATTGACGTTGAAGCGCGGCAAAAACTGGCTGGAAACTTGTCTATGCACTTTTGATGGCATTGTCGGACAGATTTCGTGTTTCGAAACATTGGAATGAGCCAATCGTTTCGTTTCGATTATTACTTTTTGAAAGCAGTCTGTGTAAACAGCTTACGGTGCTGAACTTTTTTAATTTCTGTGCGGGATGTTTTGGCATTGATTGTTTCATTTTGGCCTGTTTTTGTCGATGCGAGTATGCAGACTGCATTTTTGATGTGATCGCAATAATAGTAATGTAATCTGCAAGGAATCATTTCTGGAATAGGAACAGACAGCGTACGGTACAGTACTTCCAATTTAGATTGGCTACGTAGAAAGCTGATAGCGCCGAAGCGATAGCAAGTCGAAACTAAATTAAAATAATTATCTAGATTGCAGTTTTCGGCGGAGCGGGGTGCAAGGCCGGTCTAAATCAGCTATTCTTTGCGCGCTACACCCACCTGCATACCGATGCCGGGTTAATTGGCTGGTGGGCGATAATATTTTACAGCGACTTGCTGCGCCTGTCTGGACACGCCGTACCTACCTATTTAACGTCAGTGCAAAGAATTTTCATATTATGTCCTTCACGCCAGCGAATATAAGCGATCGTACGTTTTGATTTGTTACGAGCAGAAATATTGCTGGCAACAAAGAAAATTCTTGATTAGAAAAAGAAAATAGTTACCTCGAATCGGACTAATAAATTCAAAACTACGGCCACTTCCCGCGTCGACTCGGCTGCACCACAGACAATGACTTTTAATTGCGCCAAAAACAATATTTTATAGTCTGCGGGGTTGCGCTTCTTTTTTTCTCTGTTGCCCCTGCTCCAGGGCCGTTACTCAAAATAATCTAGCGCTGATATCTTAGCAGGCCACCGCCTGGTGATGTATAGGCCTTAACTACGGACGAATGAAGTTCTACAAGGGATTTTTCCTTAAATTTCGGATGACGTAATTGTGGGGTTTGATGCAGGTTTTTGCACGCAGCTCGGAGTGGGGTTATACTGACAGATGGAGAGTCGTTTATTTTTGCGGAGCTTAGATGAGCTAATATAATAACAGCCTTTTACTCCAGATAACTTGACTACAAAGTTGTCTAATATAAAACTTAAACAGATTTAACTCGTGGGAACTAAAAGGGTAAATTATAACATTCTATCTAATCTCAATTTTTATGAGAGCGATAGTGTAACATGTTTTCAAGCGATATTAGTATATTTCATTAGTGATTAATTTGTCATTTTGGTTTGTATTATGGAGAAGGACGTAGGGTGGACCTTTTAAAGAATTCTGAAGCGAAGCGTAGACGAAATCATGAAAAACTATGATATACTTCTCTTAAAAAAAATGGTCAAACTAGAACTAAAACCTTCACAAGGGTTTTGGTAACTGACAACAATTTCTAACAAAGTCTCCTCTATAGCATAGTTAGTTTTCCGCTCCGTTTTACAGTTACAGAACAAACGATAGGCAATAAATGAGCTCGTGTAACTTATAATTGCTCCATTTCGCAGGGAACGCTGGGCTGTACGATACAGTTGTCTTTGCCATATTGGTAATTAGTTTTGAAAACTGAATCGAGCGAGCAAAATGATCATGCTGAATAAAAATATGTAAGTTGCTTAGATTTGTGTTGATTAGAAGCCTTTCTATGCCGCCTTATGGAGTGGTATGTTGACTCGGGGGAAGTTTACAGCATATGTTAGTAAAATATACATGTTCAATACAACACAGTAGATAAGTAGTGCGTCATGTTAAAAATCAAATCAAAATCTATTTTCAATCATATTACGATTCTCATAGATTATTTTATTACGATTTTATCTAGTCTTGTAGTTTTATTTAGTCTAGTTAAATTTTCCGATAATAGTACTTAGATAAGTTAGGTGAACTGAAAATCGAATAATCATTCAACGTGTATTTGGGATTGCTGACAATCTCCATTGGCAGAATTGAATGCTTCGTATCGCCAAGAAGCATGGTCGGCAGGAAATATGGCTGTCTGGTACTGAATTCAAATAACTTATTTTGAAGACTAGTAGGCGCGATGACGGTTATAAGGAAATTGGAGTTTCGAATCAGATTGTTTGACGGTAATGTAGAATTTGAAGGATAGAAAATTGATCTGCGCAGGTTGTTCTATGTTGGGATGGTCGAAGGTTTGAAGGGAAAGTTATTGATTTTAAGTATATAAGTAGTATATCAGTTATCTAGCACCCATAACACAAGCTTTGCTTACTTTGGGGCTAGATGGCGCTGTGTGAATTTGTCCACGATTATTTATTTTTTATTTATTATTATTGTTCCAATCCGATTGTTTTACGTAGATAAGGAACTGTAGGTAAATTAATGCAGTGTGAAAATTTAGATAATGGTGGGTTACAGTACCTTCTTGTAGTATAAAAAAAGCTAAATGGAGAACAGAATTAAGTACCAAAACGGTATCAGGACCTAAGAAACGGTATTAACCTATAAGGTACAGATATCCTTTACGAAACTAAAGTACTGGTATCAATTTACAAGCTAACGAGCCGGCAAACAATAGTCACAGACATACAGACGCAGAAAGAGACAGCCATCGTTATTAGTCATTAGTAGGAGCGGAGTTTTCTAATTAGAATAAGCACACAAACGAAATAAAGCATTAAGGAGTTGTGCAAATAAAATGGAAGGAGGGGAGTGTTGCGGCGATATAGAGTTGCTGGAATCGGGTTATATAAGGAAGGGTGAGGTTGACTTTGGCAAAAAATCAATATGATTTTAAGCGTTACATGCGTATATTGTGGCTTGGATGCACACCACTTAGACCAGAGATAAAACATCATCAACTTTGACTCTCGGAGGCCAAGACCTACTTCAGGTCGCCAGCCGTTCGCGTTCTGAGCCAGCGAAGTAAGTGACTTTGACTTTAGGTAACATTCTAACCGACTGTTTGATAGGCTATATTGTTAAATGTACACTCGTTTCTTTTTTGTGGTGTTTTGTCCTTTTTAAATTGAAGTAAGTACTTACTTAACTTAGTTGAAGTGTTTTAACCAGTGCTATGGTACCTACTATATAAAAAATTATTTAATTAATAATTTTTTTATAATTATTTTCTACTGTGCGTTAGCATTGTCCGCTATGTTTATAATCTATTCGCCTGTCTGTGCATTAAAGACATTTCAGAAAAAAAAAACTTTTTTAAAAACGACACGCGGACGAAGTCCCTGGCAAAAGCTAGTACGATGTAAAACTGTCCAATGTTACAGGCATAAAAACAACTGACTTACAAATCGGTTACCATTGCATCATCTCATATCTTGATTAATCAATAACACTGCAATGCAATAACACTTTCTCGCACGCCAAATAAGACACATAAAAATAAACATACATCAAGACACAGAACAACTGACAGTGTCTTTACGATTCCTTACAAGTCGTATCTAGTGCCTGTAACTCCCCGTCAAGACCCGTATGCAAGCCTCGTACGCAAATAATATGGCAAGATAAAGAGAATGGAAAACGATATATTATAGACAGCTACAAGTGGGAGTTTTATTTGTTCGATACGTATGTTATGGCGGTCTTTGACTGCGGTAGGTGACATATTATTAGCGCTCCAACGGGAAGTATGACAACTGAAATTTGCCGGTTAGCCGGTGGCACGTGTTGCTCAAATTTTGCCGGCTTTGAGACGCTGTATTGTCAGAATCGACGTAAATAAATAGGAATTACACGTCAAAATTCACAAAGAAACTGGCCACTAATAAATTATAAAAAAAACGAAAAAGAAAACAACGATGACGGTGGCTTTCCATCGGGTGGACCTTCCGTCCTTCCGTTCCGTATAAAAAAAAGAAACAAAAGTTTTCCCGCCGTTTCTAACGGAGTACTGATCAAGGAAGCGTCCACTTATCCTGCCTAGCGGGGTACACCCACCCACCATTGTGCACTGGGCGAATGCAGCCACAATACACTTGCGTTCATTACCAGTTGTATTGCCAGTAATTGTGGCGCTAAGTGCAGATTTATTCGCGAGCCTCCATGAGGTCGGTATTAGGTGACGTTACCTTGTCGAGTCAATTGGGGCAAATTGGTGTCGTTGATTTTCATAGGTGTTCTATTGGTTTGGTTACTCAATATGTGTCTAGAAATGTATGTACGTCGGCTTTGTATGAGATGTATGAAATGTATGAGAAGGTAAGGAGGTCAATTATATCTAATTACACATATTTGTTATAATTAGGGGCACAATCTGTAATGAACGACAAGTTTATCTTAATCTCAACAGCCTTGTCGTGTATCACATGTCAGCTACCCTAGATAAAGGTGTGTGACAAAAACCGATAAAAATTTGAGATTGGTAACGACTATTCTGCGATTTTATCTCGTTGTCAGAGCCGCAGAAGTGCAAGCGAATTCCAGGAACCATTCCACACATGGTACAGTTTTTATCCACAGCCACTGTGATACAGTCTTCCCGGTAATCAGAGCTAAGTGAATTCGTCTCTTTCCACAACTATTACCGCATCAAAGTTAATAGTGCCGTAAAAGCATAAAAGGAGCCGCATCCACAAAAACCTGTCTATAATGTCGCTTAATCTATGTCTAGAATTATTATAATTGCGCCGTTTAATATATGTCTCGTCTCGACTGTATTTACCTACGCATGCCCTTCTCTCGTACTAAATGAATTATTTCTAGAAAATTGTTAACCCACTTTGGAAATATGGAGTCCAGTAATTAGTGTCAATTTTGTTTTCATTGCTTGCGCTGGTATTTCGAGCAAAAAATGCTCCGGGCATGAGATATGGCGGTGGTTGGAATTGTTTTGGCGTATTACTAGATATTACTGGACAGAGGTGTGGTTAAATGGCCCTATGGTGATTATGAACGGGCACTATTACATTAAATATGTCGAGATTCCCTAGAAGCTAATGTTATTACGATACTAGCAGCAAAAACAAACAGTCTGAGTAAAAAAAAAAACAAGCATAAAACGTTACCCTTTCCGCCGCCAATCCCGAATAGCTCTCAGAACCTCAAAAGGCAGAACTGAAAAGCACTCGGCCTCAATCGATGATCATAAAAAAAAGTGAGCACGAAGGAAAATTGGCGGCGTATGATCTCAGGGGTTTTTGCTCAGATAACCAGCGGCACAAAGGCAGCTATCGGAAGGAGAAAGGGTAATGCGGGCATAAGATGCGCATCGCCACACACGGCCTAATCACGGGGTGGGGGGGCCCACCCCAACTTTTGCATATTGCCCAAATTACCCCAACATCCCCGATGTGGGTGTGCGCGCCGCGATTGTCTTTGGCACGAAAGTTGACGATAATTTGTCTGATTTTGTTTAACCTTTCACTGAGGTTGCCTGCATGAATGAACAATATGTTACGTTTGTAACGCACCAATGTTTTATTAAGTAAGTGTTCGGAGAGATTTTGGAACGAGTTGCACTCGCCCAGTTTGAGAAAACTCTGTTATGTTATGGCTAATTGTGGTATACAAATGTAGCTTTGTTCTGAAAGCAGTTCTGAACGGATGAGTTTAGATACTTCGTGAAATCATAAAGTTAGGTCCACTTAGTAGGTATTAAATATCAGCAAATGTCTCAGCCTAACAGCAGTAGACACAACTACAACAATTTATTTGTCTTTTACTACACACAAATGGCATTATTCCATTTGCATGTGTAGGTTTTTGCTTACGGTACAACTCTCGTACATTACCGTTGATTCTGGCTGCTCATACTATAATGAACCTTACTGCATTGTAATAAAGGCTACGTAAGGGAGACCGGGGTGAAATTGACATTGTCACGTATTTATATTTTGTCGTAAGGGTGCCTCGTGACGTTTGAGGGATGCGTCTTAATTGTAAGCGAGTGTCGTATCGATTTTTTAATACGCTCCTCGTTCCGTGTGTGCCTAATTGGCATTATTCATTTGGGAAAGGATTTCGTATAAGAATACATATGAATGTCGGCGGCGGCTTTGTTTTGCGCCGCAGAGTTTTGACTTAATTAGCGAGTGGAGTGAACGGAAAAATAGGTCCCCGAGATCGATGGGCACGTGTAAAAAATTTTGTAGGTTACTGAAAGAATTAGAGGACATCACTGGGTTTTGATATCAGTCACATTTGGACTCTCATATCAAAATGTGGACTTAGTGGAGCCTCACCTCCTACATTGGTTCCGTAAAAATATGCATTTTATCTTTTACTTACTTATGAATATCTAGGTAAGTTCATTATGTTGTATATTTTGGTTCATTTGTTCAGGCGTTTCACTTACGGCTGTCCAGACTGTTTGCAGTTCGCCTGTTGATAATATTCAATTCAACTGCGATTCCAAGTCATACAATGGTAATAGCCAGGGAGGTCGTTAACACACTTTCCCGACTCTCCTCTACCCCTCACACTCACCGGGACAAACTAATAAACGCGAATGTTTAATATTCCGCGGAATCTTCGCGAGTCGCGCGATAGTTGCGACGAGCAGATGTGCTTCTTGTGGATTATTTATCAATATGATAAAGTGACTCTGTCTGTTTGATACGTTTTATAGAACCGCTGAATAGGTTGGGATGAAATTTGACAAGCTTAATCAACATTGTGGTAGAAGAATATATAGCTTTCTGTTTAAGCAGTTTCTTTTACTTTTTTTACCATTTTAGGCAAAGGTCAATGCAACCTTTGATTTAGGTAGCTTTCAACAAAAACGTGCATATTCATGTAGGTACGTATATTAGCTCACCTTCTATTAGACAACTTGATAGAAGTCACTAATTTAGAACATCATATATTAAAAGAATTAAGTGTATCTATCATAAAAACTGTTGATCAAAACAAGCGACATCCCTCTGCGCGTTTCCACGACCGCCGCCAAATTTCAATACAAGCTTAAGTAATATCGAATTCTGGAATCACATTTTGTTGGCATCTTACGCCCTTCTTAGCCGGCTCGGCCGCGCAGAGTGATTTCCCCTGAAACCAATGTAGCATATAAATACCATTATTCTGAAACAATACGCGTTCCCGCCCCCGTCTTTCGCCGTTTTGCAAACTTCGATGCTTCATGAATATTCGAATGGCGCAGCAATTTTTCTGACGTAAGTTTTGATGCTTCCCCGCTTCTTTACGATGCGGAGTTATTGTTGTTTATCATTTGTACGTCTCGTCTCCATATAAAGTGGGGTTGGATGTGTGTTAGCTAGGTTTGCTGTGCCACTGTCTTGATTGGGTACTTCCCGGGACTCTTATCCAAAAACTGTTCCGTTTCTTGCCATGGAGAGATTTTCACGAATGTAAATGAGTGATCGTGTTACTTTTTTTTACATGACTTTTTAGTAACATATTAGCCGATAGCTCACCTGGTAGAAAGCGGCAACTGTCTCCTATAATATCTACGATCCATACATCCTGATTTCATACAACAAAACTTGCGTTCTCAGTGTGAAGACTAAGTTGACATGCTTCCCTCAAGCCCGTAACACGCTTTCTACCTCATCCTTGATTCGAATCCACCAAAAACTGTTCCTTCCACAAACAAGAGGTTTCCCCAACAGCGCCATCTATCACGTCACCCCTCTACACACACAAGCTCAGGGCCATAAACGAATCAGACATCCGACTCACTGTAGATTCAATTAGTATACACCAGTTACCATTCTTATCGGCGGAGACGATTTTACGAACGAATTAATCCGAAAACATACGATTCATATCTCCCCGCCCTCCCCCATACTGCCTATAGATATCGATTGAGGCATTGTGTTTGCTGAGAGTAATTAAGTACATGTGGATTGAGACGCCCGCTCCCGAATGACTGAGGACAATCTTTCCAAGTTTCCAGATTGTCAAATCTCGAGTTGGATGTGTGTTTAATTGGCTCCCGCGTCTCGCGAACACTTTGTTTCCTACTAAATCAGAACTAAGTGATCGTTTTGTGATTGAAACATTCACGCTGAATCGCAACCAAATCAGATTATAAAACCCTCCAACAATAAATTTCAATAACGCAGAGCGATCACATCCGAAACTGTAATAGATTAGGAGCGAAACAAATTAATAAAATAAATCCGTCGAAGGGATAAGTTCAATAGACAACTCTATTCCGTAAAACGGGTCGGTCAAAACATACGGCCCCGGAACCGATCGGGCGATACCGATAACCGAATTAATCGAGGGGTGAAAAAAAACCCCACTTCAATTTTTTATTATCGCTTATTGATCAATTGATCACGCCTCGGTATTGAGGATTATTGATAGATTGATATTAATGCGCACTACTGCCGTGGGGTGGCGGTTTTTTCAATGCTTGTTGACGTCACCACAATTGGATATTGTGCGTAATGCAGAATCGATTCTTTATTTTCCTTTTTACTCGTGCCATTGTGATTCTGTTTGCCGCTCTTCATTATTGGTACTTTTTTATTTACATGTTTGATTTGAATTGGTTTGTTTATTGAATGTTTCGCCGTTTTGATTTTGTTTGGGGTGCCCTTTTTTCTTTGGTACTTTTTTTTTGTGTGCTCGTTGCGCGCCTTTGTTTTGCCGCGACACGTTTGCGGCTATCCGTGCGGATTGATAGATTTGATTAAGGTCGATACGTTTTATCCCTATTTTTTATTTATAATATCGCTTTTCATCAGCGCTGTCTGTTGTCACTGAGTAGTCCTACGCCAGAGGCAGACCGTCATATTTTCACCTGGTGGTAAGTACTGATGCGGCTAAAGACAGTGCCAATTCCCCTCAATTCTATATTTGTTTGAAACGACCAATGATTGAAATAAACAATCCAAAAACATAATACTTTGTTCCAAACATCGCCGCCATTTTCTGCGTTTGCAACCGCGGGACGTGATGGCGCGGCGCGAGACGGAGAGCTCCGAAGTACACCGAAATACTCCGAATTAATCGACGATATAGATAGACGACAATGCCATATTCGCTCGCACTCCAATATGCAAAATTGACACCACAATATTACAAACAGAAATAAGATTGAGGGGGCTTGGGGGTGGCCCCCCCGAGCCTCTTTATTACAGAGGAGCGAGTCACGATTGAAACCAATTGTTAATTGAGCCATATCTATGAAAATTGCGTCTCGAAACGTCTTCGGTCGATTGTAATCGGCATTTGTCGTCGAATTTATTGCGACAAAGGCGTGGGTTTGGCCATGATCGGATTTAATATTTCGAACGCACCGGTGGAACACTCGTATTGTAGGCGCGGAGTGATTGTAAAATTTGTGGGGCGTTAATAAATTTAATAATTCCAGCCGCCGATCGGCCGGATCGGCGTGGTAATTTTATCCTTTCGGAGGCGGGAGCCGTGGAATATTGGAATCTATAAACAGTCCAATAGGTTTCCTCCTTCCAAAAAAGGGAAAATCCTTATTCTCCACTTAAGGTCATTACTTTCCCTAATCTCTCTTCTCATAGCCGCATTGGACCAGGGTGAAAGGTCTAGCCCTAATCCTTACTCCTGCCGGTTTTTATTTTGTCACAATCTCTACGGAGGAGATCGAAGAGTTGAAAATACAAAGGAAAACACCGGAATTTTCTTGGTTTACAGACTTCCTAACTAGTTAGCCTCCAAAACATTAGTCGTATACATGTCAGTCTGTCAGTCAGTCGAAGCGGGGAAGGGGAGAGGATCCTAGTCTACCAGACATAATAAAAAATATATGCTTGATTCGATTCGATGATATTTAAATGAGATAATGGGGGCTTCTCTTAGAGTATTACTAATATAAATATGCCACTAAATTACTTCCCCGTTTATTCACTTGCATCCTTGCGATCTCGTAAATTTTCCGTTCGGTCCTCATATTTCGTTACCTGGCCGTTTGTTGCGATTTTATTATGAAAATGAATGACGGCCGGGTACGGGCCCTAGTTGGGGCTGTTTCGAGGTGAGTTCTTACGGTTTTGGCCAATATTTCGCCATATTATTAACGTGTCGGGGGAAGTAGTGGAAACAAAGAAGTTCCTCTGAAGAAAACGGAAACAATTATAAACATACCAGATTAATAAAGTACCTATAAACATGAAATATCAAATTGATATGAAAGGAACACAAACGTAAACTCTTTTGTATCTTAGCAATAACTCTTTCATTCTAACTTTTACTACTTTCCTCCCTTTCGCCCGGTCTTCAGCATCAACATATTTCAATACAATATTTTATGTAGTAAAACTTAAATTAAACCTTGGACAACTAATCACAAACTATTGAATGAAACCCGGTTTCCTGATTTGTCGGTCTCAGCATCCCCTAATCCGTACACTACAGCAACTATGAGTTTTATGGTCCGAGTCTTTTATAGGATAATCTAATTTTGTAATATTAATGCCTTCAATTCCGGCTCCAGACTGAATTGATTGCGTTTTGTTCCCAGTTTCTGTGGTTTCAACCAATTTGAGGGAGTGTGGTCGCTTTGTTGTGCTTCTATTGGTTTAGTCGGTTAGTTTTTTGGTTGTACTTGAGAATTGTTGGTGGATACTTGAATAGTGTATGACTTAGACGTGTGGTGATCAGCTGAGATCTTTGTTTTCTGTTTTAGGATGACGATAAAATCATCTCCGGATTTTTTTTTATACCACTAAGGATGGTAAGCAGTCACCGCAGCCTATGGACGTTTGCAATACCTACGCGTTGCCGACCCGGTAAAAACCTTTTCACCCCATATTGTACTCTCCACAGTAAATTGCAAATGCGTTAGAACCTTGTCAAATTAAGCTATCGCTTCAAGCTAAGTCAAAGCGCTAAGCAAGTGGCGCCACCAAACGGAACTATTCTAATTAACGGCAAACAAAGCTGCATACTTTTTACGGATGACGTCACGTGGACGTAGGTTCGTTCGACGGTCACGTGACTTAGCAGTTTGCGGGGATAAATTCAGAAAAGCGACAACACATACATTGATACGAAAATAATAATAATAATATTAATAATAGCATCGAACACAAACCGAATTTGCTAATTAAACGTAGAGAGAAACAAATTTCGAAAACCACAGCGCGTGCGTTACGTACAAAACGATCTCTCGTAATTTTAATTTGATACGTTGTTTTCTTTGTTCCACTTATTTTATTACTGATACTCGACTTTCTAGGAAACAATTTGCGGTCTGCGAGTTTGTTTAGTAGATAAATAATAAAGTAGGTATAGATAGACCTGCTTAACGTTGTACCTAGCTAAAGGTACGAGTCTATAGGTCAATAGTAGTAACTGTAGGCGTAGTAGTTATTTGAGAAAGTTACGGGAAAATGGGCCTTAACGTGCTTAATAATGAAGAAACGTTAAGGTTCTCTAAGGTTTTTAAGATATTCTTGACTTCGTCGGTATTTGTTTGTAAATTATTTGACGCATATATTTACTTTAAAAATCAATATTGATGTATTAGATACTTAATTGTAGCCCCACCCTCTCTTCACGAGAGTGTAAGAGTGTGTACTCTAGCTTACCTACTTACACAAATAAATAATTTACCATACCGCGACTTCTGCTTTGTCGAGGGCCTAACATCGGTAAGAATTAATTGGAATTTTCGTTGTTCAACAATTCACGTGTAATTAGAAAATGCGTGTTCAAGAAAATTGTTTTATGTTCTTCGGAGAAAGGGACGCAATTAAAAATTGGAACGCGCGATGTGGCGGCCATGTTTGCTTAAAAAGTTGCCGCGGAAACAACCAAGGAGGTTGGTACACGACTTCGTGAAAAAAGAACAGAATTGTAAAACATTACCAGATCCAATTTTTTTATCGGATTAAATTTTTAACAGTGTTATTTGTACAGTACAGTGTACCTTAGTGTATCTTAGTATATTACTACCACAACAATCTCGAAAAAAATTGACAGCTCTATAATAAACCATTAACAGTATATTTTTCAGTTTACAAAGTATACTTTTATTATGAGACAATAGTTACATATAGAAGTATTTTATGTTGACTAGGTACGCAACGAAATGCAAATAATTATTCGTATTTCACAAAAGAATCGCCGAGTCTCGTTCGAAAACCGAATCCCCATTCCAGCCAGCCAACACACTGCACACGTATCTAACGTTAAATGTAATCGCGAGAAACCTGTGAAAATATGTAAATTGATCCTTGGAGATGCCGGACCGCCGGACTGAGTGAAATTTGAATATAAACTTTCCACCGGCACCGTATAAGCGCCATTTATTTCGCCCGCACATAAAATATAATGATTTTTGACGTCGCTCTCGGCTGTATTAATTTTGCCTTTGCCTGTGGAGGGATATATTGACTGGTGTACGCGGGTACGTGGGTTCTGCTTAATAGACTCTAAAATGGGCTACATTGTTACGTAGGGTAGGGTGGTAAACAGACTAGGTGATAAACGCAATCAGGACGATTTCGTCTACTTCCTTTTAGCAATTGTAAACTTTGTCTTCGTTAATATAAATGTAGTTAGCTGGACATTTCAAACCGTATAATACAATATTCCACACGTCCAAACGCTGGCGTCTACACGTCGAAAAAATAAATCCGCAAAATGGACGCCACCCGTCTGAATAAGAGATCGGGCATATTTACATAAAAAACAAATAATGCACGCCGAGACGGGATGCGCGCATAAAATTAAAATCGATGAGAATTTCTACCCTCCGAATTAAATATCATTGCCCCGTCTAGCGGCCACAACAAGATCTAGATTAATGCCGGGGGCGACGCGTGTTACGCGTTCCCGCGCTGACGTTTTCAAACGCGGAACGTTATGCGTTCGAAAATCAAACCCGATATTCGCTACAGGCACAAAAACAAATGAATTCTTCCAAACGATAAGGAGCAGATATTTAAAAAAAAGCACGACACCAATGGGGTGTAAGGGTGTAAGCTCCGAATATCGGCCCGTACTTATTTGCATACTAACTAAAATAATTTATTATTTTTTCTCGGAGGGGCGACCGTGTGGGGTGAGATATACAATGGGTATAACTAGAAACTGAGTGTTATTGGCCCCGATCGCAGTCGATGCTACATTTTTATGGTTCCGAATAACATTTATGCGTATTGCTCCGTTTGAAGTTTCGTTTTTAATATTCCCAGAATGACGTACGAGCGTCGGCTAGTATATACCGGCTCTAAACGTAAATCATATTAAACATACACGGAAATGCAATATTCGACGTCAAAATACTACTTAAAAGTTGGTATCAAAGCGGTTCGGAAATCAGTGTAGAGTCGGCAAAGGGGCGTGTGTGGAGCGGCGCGCCGCATCCTTACAAAATAGCGCGTGATTGCGCGAAACAAAGCGGCGAGCAGATAACTTTCCGAACGAACTCGGATGCGCGGAGAAAAAGTTTGCCGGCTGCCTCTACGTTTCGGCAGTGACATGTTGTTGACGATATTTCAATCCAGCGTCGATGCTTATTGCTTTTTGAACGCGTTCTCGTTCCTAATTTAAAACAGCTAATTTGTCACCTTCGCCGTTCGAACGATGCACAAAAACGACATGTTTATTTTTAAAGATGGCCGCGCCGAATGTTAAAATTGTTAGAGCGTCAATCGGAAAGTTGCGAAATTCGTGCCGTTTCTGTTTTGCAGACGGTGCAACTGTAGCTCTGCGAACGAAATTATCATCCGAATCAAAGGGAATATTTTAAATATCTATACATAAACATCGTCCAGACTGGCTCCCCCCGCCCCCGCCGCGCCAGTCCAAGATTTACACCCGTATCGTGCGATACTGTTTAAATGCTATGCTTTATACGAATCTATTTTTTTTGGGTGTCTGGTGCTGCCTTTTGTTTTGGGGAATATTGATGAGTAATGTGGGCTCCAAATAATATTGCTTTTCATCGGTCTGCTGCGTTTTCGAGTGCAGTCGGGCAATTTTGGGGGTCTACGCTTTTTTGCTCGGGATAACCCTTCCGTTTTGAATTAAGAGTTCAAGAGTTGGCATCATTGGCATTGTCACACAGTTGGATGTGAAACTATATCCGTCTAATGCCATCGATGTCTCGTCGAACCTTCGCCCGCCCGGTAATAAATTCGAGGTGCACGCAAATTCTAACGAAACTCATGCATATTTATAAACTTAATGTGTATATATTATTTAATATTTGTGTACGGGTGTGCGTCGGGGCCGCAGGGGGTGGGGTGCCCCCACGGTGGGTCTTAATAACAGATATTCAATCAAATTCAACCCCTTTCTGTCCGATATCTTTCGCGCGTGGATCTCCCCTTCTGGCGAGTGTGTTTTGTTTCTCGGTGCGGATTTAGGATAAAGTTGCCGATAGATTTTTTGAGGATTGATGATTGGTTGGGTTTCGGCAGTTCGTTTTTTAAATACTCAAGTGCTGGCCGAACAACCACATTCCTATATCATTTGTTTCTATCGGTTATTGGCGGATACGTGGTACCTACAGTCAAACATTTTCGAATATCTTTTCTACTATTATTTATATTTTATTTCATCATCATTTACAGCAGGTACAAAACTTAACTATTTATTGTAGATATTTCAACCCAAATGTAGCTATTTCGACAAATGACAGCCTATACCTCTGGGCATTAATTTTCCGAACCTAATAGTTCTCGTACAAAAGTTCTCCATTCAAATGCAGAAATTGTATTATTTGAAAGTCTTACACTTTGGCAAGTAACAGAGGGGTGGCCTTTCGAAATCATAGGTTGAGGTTGTCATTATAGTTTAGTATCGGTATTTCTTTTCAACAAATCAGAGAACAGTTTCGAATTACTGCTAAATAGGCTTTCAAACGTACAATATAACTTTGAATTTATTTACCTTACATATCTAAGGTATGTAAGTAAGTTCTGGGAGTTGAAGTTAGGCACCTACCAGAGCTAGTTCCCTTTGTATTTGATTTTTTAATCGTATAGATTGGATTCTTTTCTGTGAATTTTGTCTTGATTAATCCCTTTTCGAGATATCTTGATAAAGACCACCTTTTAGAAACAATCCTTTACTTTAATTTAAAATGCTTACTTTAAAGAATGATAACAATAGATATAATTATTATATCAAGTTCTATTATTATCATAATTATACATCGTATCTTATACAGTATCAAGTAATGGATGTAAGGCAATTAATAATCCTACACTTACTTCAAAAGATAAATTAATGAAATAGGGAGAATTATGAATAAGTAGGTAATTAGGTATGGACGATTGAAATTTAAAAAAAGGAATAATATATTTCTAACCTAATTTTGTTATCGTAAAAAGCTCGGAAAGGACCAGAAATATCTCAAGGAAAAATTATTGCCAAAGATAAAGAAAATAAAATACGCTGTGAAATTGAATTTAACCTACACAGATGCTAAAACAATATGGCACCACCACATTCCATTGGTTTTCGTTTCTGATGGCATAGACTAATTAATTCCTGCGATTCAAAGACGCGAGGTTTCCTTTCTGGAAATTTCCATTGTCTTCCGGAGACATCCAGAATTTTTTTTTGTTCACACAGAATTAATTTACTAGCGCTTACGAAGGCATCAAAAGCAGACGGCCTTTATGTAATAATGATTACTCCATTTTGTGTGTGTTTTTGCAAATTCGCGGTGAAATTAGAAAATGTAATTAGATATTTTATATTCGGCCTTTTTTGATTATCGGCCGTGGAGTAATTAATAATAATGAGAGCTGAGATTGTTATTGTGTAATGCTTATTTAAGTATATTATTTCTCTTTCTAAAATATATGTTATGTATTTGTACCTATTATTCTTTCGACTTTGCACTGTCTGTGTGTGGAGCGATATAGCTTTCATTAAAAAAATGCTTTAACTTTGGTAGGTATACGTACTTGCCTCTTTGTAATGTTATTAAAAAATGGTATACTCAGATTGTACCAGCAATCGTAAGTACGTCGACAAGCATTAACCAGCGATTAGCTTCACGTCGCCACAAATGAATTCAAACAGCCCGCCAGTGAAACGGAACGTCACGATTGTCAGCAGACAAAACAATCTATTTTCGAATTGAGTGACGCGACTCGCAATCGAATTGGCAACGCGCGTAGATGGCGCTCAAGACGACATGTCAGCTGTCATTAGTGTCAACGTCAGCTGTCAAATGTCCTCTGACAGGAGTCTGATTGACCCCGCGTCTTTTGGACGGCACGGCGGAATATGAGTTGTTGCCAAGTTGCCTGTTCACGTTTGAAGTTGGCGGTGAAGGCGTGGCTTTGGGGTAGTGTATGGAACATTCTCTTACTTATCCACTTCCTCAAATCTAGAGTAGAATCAACTTAGAAATCTTCTCTACTATATCAGTTCAATATAGTAGAGAGACTGGGACTTCATTAGATTAGGAAGAGGGTAGCAGTGTTTTTAATTCAAAACTGCGATTTTACTATGCTTTGGCAGTATGAAGTGGTACGACCAACAATAGACAGTTAAGTAGGTACAGGTTGTAAGTAGATGAAAAAGAAATAGATATTAATTCCATAAATTGTAAACGAATTTTAACGCCCAAGCGTTCGCCCACCAAAAACATTCGGCCAATTGATAAATACCCGATTTAATTACTTCGGAGCGTTGTCAAAACTAATAAAACTTCGCGTCGGACGTCGCTTTGGAACCTTTCCAGAATTTCTAAATGAACGGTTTTTAGCGAAAATGAAAAAAAAAAGAGTCTCCGATATGAATATTCGTTACCACGCGTCATGTCGCCCTGCGGATAATGCGGGCGTCGATGCGGCTAGCGGTAGCGTTTCCTTAATACATATTCGTCGCCATTACAGAGCTGGCCATTGTGGAGATCTCTAGGGGAGACCTACTACCAGAGTGGCTTTCGGCTGATATGATTGATGATGAGTATAGTAGACAAATTCAATGAGTACAAGGGAATGAGAAAGGTATCTGTTTTTAAAACTAGGTGGACTATAATTGAGCTCTCGTAATCTGTAATCTCGAAAATGTAGATAGGTACAAGTGTATTTTCAGTGCCATACAAATACAATAAACAGACCATTCAAGATGAAATAAAAAGTCATAACCCAAAAAGTCATCCTAGTAGAAGTCCAAAGTAAAAGTAGATAGTAGAGTGACTACTCTTTTCATTAGGTGGGCTGATTGCTCGTTCGTCGCAAGTGCATATGTCCTGGACATTGGTGGCCGCTTTCCATCAGGTGGACCGTCCGTTCGTGTGCCTCCCTAGGCAATAAAAAAAAATGAATAGAAATGTAACATTTGGCACCTCCGATCCGCTGCCCTCTCATCACTCAGCCCTCACGACAAGGAGGGCCCTTTTTAACAGGGTTGTTCACCTTGCTGTATCGAAGGGTTAATTCTCTACGAAAGGGTTATTACAGACGGACCGCGCGATTATGAATGTGTACATTTTCGATCCGTTTGAGGTATTGCGTGCCGCAAATGTTTTTGTTTTTATTCCGGGGCTGGGCGGGATCGTCTGCCCCGCGCTTTGTGGCGGAGCGCGTCGTTTGGGCCCCGATCTCAGAAATTTATGGGTAGCATAAAAATTTCCGACGGCGTTTTGAGGGTTAAATTATAAAAAAAAAAAAAAAAATTGTGGTAAATTTTTGTATTTAATTGTGAATTCGTACGGTGTTTGTATTTCATCTAGCGTGCGTCAATTTCGATTTTTCTCCCAAAATAGTTACATTAAAACTAATGGGGCGCATTTTATATAAGGTCAGATAAAATCGGCCCTCTTTGCAATATTTTAGATCTACCCCTTTGGTCTCCCCTTGGCGAGTTGGCTATCAATCGATGGGTTCTGTCCACCCCGTCATCCCCTATTATTTACCGATTGCCGTTATGTAAGGTTTCCTTTTGGATTTGTCGCGTCATGTCGTAAGGGTTAATAGAGGGATATGGATTAAAGAGAGAGAGAGAGAGAAAACAAATATTTTTCTCGATATTTTTTCAAAAGATTTATTTTAACTAGTTATGTTAACGTCAAAGGAAAATTCAAAAATGTCTTTCCAAAAATATTGATATTTATTTTATATTGGTTAAGTAGGTAATCTATGTTCGGACTTTGGATACTTATCCGACTGTAAATTTAATTTTAGTACATCTAAAACTGTTTTATGACGTCATTTTATTCGCATAGGTACCTAAAAATCGATCGATTTAAGCATAGGACGTTGTTAAACTGTCATAATTCAGATTGCCCGCCATGTTGTATTCGTTAAAAAAGCACCCTCATATTTGGAGGGCCTACCCAATCAATACCATTGATTACATACATACAGACACACTTATGTGTCTTAAAAATTGACCCTCTAATATGTCAACCCTCCCTCGCGTCTGTCTGTGTGCAACTTTCGATAGGGTTCAATCGCGACTTGATTTTTGAACACCCCTTTACACCCCATCTCGAATTCGGGTCCCTTGAGCATACACCCTATATAGCACTACAGGATAAATACATTATTACTGAATTATATATTAGATACAAAATGGTGCCCTTGGGTTGCCTCGAAGACCCAGAAGATAATTAAAAAACAGTGTTTTTGATACATAAAAGAGGTTCGTAGTGAATATTTTGTCATGCCATTTTTCATATACCCAACAATTTTTAAAGCAATACGAGGCAGTATAAACAGAACTCCTCAGCCGAGCAGAACCAACTTACACATTAAAAAAGAACGCATTCGAAAATGGAACTAGCGAATAAAAACATCAGTTAAAATTCAAATTAACATTCGAAAGTTTAACCCATTAATGCTAACGATAAGTAGATACCGAAGAGCCGGAGTGCGCAGGCCGATTTACAACCTCACTTGCTAAACAAAAACCTGGCCGCTTATAAACAACTAGATAATGCAGTTTTATTATCAAGCGACATGCGATACCTGTGATTATTTTGCGGCACCCAAATGGCAGGCGGTGATAACGTTTTGGGGTTTTTCTTACACACAATAGTAGCATAGCTGGTACCATTGATGATGTGTGTCTCTGTATTGGCTAAGGTTTCCCCCGCGGGGGTCTGTCGATAGCCGGTGAGAGGGGGGAGGGGAGGCTCGGATATGGTTTAGTTTTAACTAGTGTCCGACCGAAGTAACGGCCTCGGCCAAAAAATACCTTCAAGTCACTTTTCTACAGCGATAATATAGAGACAATCGAAAACAATATCCGGTGAGTTATTAGCGAAATACGGCCGCAATTGTTGCGAAAAGTGTATGAAAATAGGATATCCAGATTGGACCCTCTACGGGCCAGTGACGGCAGCAATATTGCAGAAATTAAATCAAACATAAATGCCATAAAATTATCTTTCTAATACAGCTAGTTTAACTGATACTAAATACTTTTTCTTTGTTTTATTGCAATTTAAAGTTCTCCGCCTCTAAAAAAATGTCCTTTACCTATATTATTGTGGTTTGTAGCCAATCTTGAACAACATTTCTTAGAGCTTTGAAACCTTTGGTTTCGGCTTCGACCAGAAATTGACCTTCGCGTCGGTCGGCCACCACTTTTAACCCTATGCGGGCCCAGGGCCCAAGTTGCCGGCGCAGAGAATAAATTCGGGCGAACTCGCGTGACTGCGCGTGTTGTTTTTGACACGGCACGGTTTGTAGTTTTCACACTCAAATTTTCGTGTTTAGCGTCCCGCTTTTTGGCGTGCAATTAGTGATTGTTATCTTGTTTTGTACTGTGCACCGTACCGGTATAAATACAGGGTAATTGGTATTAAACTATCGTGGTATGGATTGTTGGATGCGGCTAGAATGTAGGCCAGAAAGTCTTAAGCGTCGAAATTTTGACAGTTTTTTTTTTAATTTTTACAAGCCCGGATTCTATACATAGACATCCATATAGCACTCTAACCACCCTCATACTGAAGCAATAATGAAAAATGGCTGCCAAAATGGCCGAATAGACAAATATTCATCAGCAGCCCTTATTAAAATTGTAACATTCATTTCGCCGATCAATCCTCCGTCGGCGTCCGTATGCAAAATAAATATTAATGACACGCACACACACTCGCGCGCACTAAACCCTTTCTTCTACCTACCCCTATCCTTTATAGAATCGGAGCCGAAATTTCTCTAATAAATGTGTATAATTAATCATTCAAATGTGGGCACGGGCGGTCGCGAAATATTCGCGTAGAGTGCTAAAAAAGCCGTGTCGGAATTGTAAGGGTTAAGGAATGACCGTTGTTTTCTGACGTATTCATAAATAACTTGTAGATGTTAATGGCATATACTATATTGTACCTAATCCTAAAAAGCTATACGACTTGACGAATAGATAACACTAAGGAAATACCTACTGAGGAGTCTAATATCACATTATACGCAGCGATATCCACCCACACATGGACATGTTTTAAATTACAGCACACAAAGGCATGCAAATTTCCGTAGTCATCAAAAATCAATGAGCCGTCCTCGGAGATAGCTACGCATTTCAAAAGACGTACACATAAATCATCTCACACGATGTACTGACAATAGCCACCTCTATAAACACACCCCTACACGCGCCAGTAATTAATTAAAATTATTAATGACAGCACAAAATAATGGAAAATCAATAACGGTTATAATTATGACGCCTTAATAACGATCCGGGGCCCGTAAAAATACGCGAGCACTGAACGGGTTATTAAACTTACGCTAAATATTATTTGTTCTTTTTTTAACGGCGAAAATATGCAGATAGAAGTCGTTTTAGCGCCTTTTATTGACAGTTTATGGTTTGGAAACTGCGAATGACTTCCCCAAATTACGATTCGATCATTTAGACGCGACGTTGACGGAATCTTAGGAAAATAAAAATAAAAACAAAATCCTTCTCCCGATTGTATAGGACAATTGATTACTTTCTATTCTTTTTTCAAATCGATTACGTGTTGACAGCCGTTTAACCAGCCAGTTTGACAGTTGTAAAGGATTACTGAGTGTTGCCGCGTTATTCAACTGTTTTGTTTTTATCTGTGACACCCGATAAAGTGTTTTAAAAATGGGCGCTTTTTAATCGTCACGCAATTCGGTGTAATCGTTTGACGTCCCCGGATTATCGGCGTATTTAATGGTGGCAATATAAAACAATTCAGCCGTATTGACAAATTCGGACCATTAATATGTTGATTGTGATGGCGCTGAGGTGATTGCTTTCCGTACTGTCACAGATAGAAACGTCACATTTGACGTTAAAATATGGGGATCCTTTGACTGATGGAACCGAGTTCATACTTACGTAGTGTCTTCATAAAAGGTGAAAGTTGATCGTCTTTGGAGTCTTACCTGAAACAATTAGTCGATAATTAGCACAGAAATTATAAGAAATTTAATCACAATGGAGTTACTTCCAAGTACTGTCCTTTTTATTTATCTTTTTTGATAGTGAAACGAATCTTATGCACGTTCCATACATGTATACCAAGAATTCTTTACGTAGATAAAAAAATACGTAAATCAAAGTCTGAGATACAGTATGGATAGGTTTACCTTATGGGAAAACAGAACCACAAAGTCCACAGAAAGGAGTGTACATTTTTTCCTAAGGTGTCGTCAGTCAGATACTGGCCGATGATAAAACGCTCGCCCCCCGCCCCCCGCAGCCGTCGCGACTTTCCGGATGGTTTGCGCGGGAGAGCACCGCTGTTTCGCTCGCTACATTTAAATATGGCCGATCCTTAATAGCATCGGTTAGTTAGGGTTGCCGATTGCTGCATTGATGTCTTGAGCGTGTATCTTTGAAATATCATGAGGAAATAAACACTTTTACGTGGGGTTTTTGGGCATATTCTCGGTAACTGGGTACGATCGTTATTACCGGCTGGAACCTTTACTATTGTAAACGCTCATATAATATGGTGATTGCCATTGCTAATAGACCATTATGTGGGCAGCACACTCATTTGTCACCTCAGCCATATAATAAAAATGCAATTTTAGTTACATTTGATGATTAAAATATAAAATTGTAACATTTCCATCGCACTTCCATTGATTCTCTCATTCTTAAGTTATGTACTTCCAAATGAATTTCACCCTTTTTTCGGTTGGGAAAGTCGCGAAACTCGCGCCAACCGCGGCACCGGTGTTTCCCGTAACCATGTTTTTGTTGCTCAGAACAAAAGATACGCGCCCCGAATGTGGAAAGCAATTACTGGGTGTACGGTGACAACGCGCCGGTAGCGGAGACTGTACACTGGGCTGGGGATCGCTTGCGAAGGCTGTAGGTATATCTACAACACGGCAGGAAAGTTACCCATAAACAGTTGGTCTCTCAGTAGTTTGAGTGTACACTGGCCCGAGGACCTTGCGTCGACGACTGTATGTATCTATATCCACAACACGGTAGTAATGATGATAAGCAGTTGGACTCTAAGTAGTTTGAGCCTCTAAGCACAAGGGTACCAACATATCCCGGCTAAATTCTTGAGCGATGTTCTTGACTGAGCAATAGCAAATTTACAGGTAAAAGTGCCATACATTGACACACACAAGGTACGTAAAAAATGATCAAGAAGTTGCAGGCTCGCAAACTCGCCTTGTATGTATATAGCACACAGTTGAGTTGCAAAACAAATGAAAGTAAAGGTCGTCTCGATTTCGATAAAATAATATAGCCACTCGTAAGTATCAGTAAGTAAGAAATGTAAGCTGACAAATATAAAAACACATTAATGGCTACTTACATCAGCTAACTTTATGTCTTTTCAAATGCTTAAGAAAAAATACTGAGTCGCTGCGATCCGCAGCATCATGTGAAAGTGCCCTAACAAGGGTTGCGCCTAAGAAATGTATAAGCAGGCCGGGGCATAAGGGAATTAATTGTATTATTCTGCGCACTCCCGATGAGGGATCGGCAAGAATTATCAATTAGAGAAAGAAAATGTCGAATTGGGTAGGGTTGCGAAATGGCGAATTATTTGTGTTTTTTTTTTCTTTATTATTATGTACCTTGACAAATAATTATGGATTTCCAAAAATTAGTAGGAGTCGACAGAAACTAACTGGTATTGTTTGACCTATACGTACCTACGTTATTGCTTAGGTATTTAAAAAATACATTAAAGATTGTTTGTATCAGAAAGATCACGAAAACATTTTAAAAGAAATACTAATCATGATTAACCTACTCTACCACCCACCCTAATAAATTTAAAACGAAAACGAAGTACTGGCCGAAAACATTTAGTAGACACTGGCAGCGTTGCATTATTTAAAAAGTAAAAATTAAAAAACATAAACCCCATCCGGCTTGTATCGTAAATCAGGCGTCCCCGCGGGAGGAGGGTGGGGTGGCTTCGATTTTCCGCAACATTCGTCTTAGCATTAGTACTTACAAGTCTCCTTGTTTTCCTCTTTAATTGTGTATCGGTTTGCCCCGACCGCCTCCTCCGTATACTTTGTGTTGCCGCGTGTTGTTGTGTGTGCTGTGGTTTACGTTTCGTATGGTATACATACTTAACCTTACCGGTAGCGGTTATAGACATAACGATTTATTTTTAAGTAATGGGCCCGACGCGACTTCGTTCGCGTACACCTACTGTACCCCTAATTACGCTTTCTTCTTGCTTATAAACCTTTCTCTTGAATCACTCTATCTATTGTTGAAAACCGCATTACAATCCGTTGCGTAGTTTAAAAGATCTAAGCGTACATAGATACATAGGGACAGACGGTGGGAAGCGACTTTGTTTTATGCTAGTATAGAAGCTAAGAACCATGAATTGATAACTTCTATACCACAAAAGTGGCAAACAAGTAATCAGTTAACTTGTTTATGTTAGGTTTTACCCAACAAAGTAAGTAAATAATTGTCAAACGCAAACGAAAAGTAAGTACAGTTGTCTCAATTACTTCTCCACCCTCCGTTCCCGAACTCCAACCGGTTGAAAACCTCAAAAGTCATTCGCAAACCCAAAAATCAAAGCCGTAAAAGCACTAATTGAGGCAAAAGAAAATACCCGCCCGAAAGAAAGCTCGATGACTTTTTTCTCGAATTTCCATCCCTCGATTCCTGTTTTACACTTTCCCGTCTTTATTTTGGGAGTCGAATTTAAGTTTTGAAATTAAATTTGGGGCTTACAAATTTAAGTCGCTTGTTTTTTGCCGGTGGGGTTCAGGTGGCGAAAGTCTTAAATAAATAAGTCTTAAATAATCGATGGTTATTATAGGAGATTCCAGCTCAATTATCGGGGTGGGCCGATTTGCCCCAACTTACCTTTGTTTGGCAAATGTTTTGTCATTCTGATAGACAACATTTCCAGGTCACGGCACGGCGAATTGGGTAGTCTTAAACTTGATTTCTAGGTTAGGTTTTGGGTTGGAATGTGCACGTTTTAGGGTTCCGTAGTAAAAACAAGTAACCTTTATAGTTTCGCCATGTCTGTCGATCCGCGGCTTATTTTAAAAACTATAAGTACTAGAAAAAAATTTGAGGTAGCTACATTTGTTTGTTTATAGCATTAGAAGGCCTTCTTTTCCACTTTTACACGCATCTACGGAACTCTACACTGCAGCCGTTTTGTACAGGTCCTATAGTTGCACAGTAATTTGCAAACCTATTTTTTAACTCACACTTCAAGTAGTTAGTATAAAAATTGCGATTCGCTGTTGTCAATTCTGCATATACTCCATATTTTTTCAATACAATCCCCGCTTCGGTCGGTCGGCGCGCACAATGACTTGTCATGCTGCCGTGGATAATGGGTTCGATTCCAGTGGAAGCAATTTTCTTGTATTATGCGAATGATTTTTATGATCGGACAATCAAAAGCCGCCGTTTCTATGATGCATGCATGATGCGCGGGCGTCGACATTGTTGCGTTCATATTTTTTTTATAGCAACATCAATGCTGTCAGTTTGTGATGTTCGTTACAGATAGGTGGGTATAGCATATACCCAATTTATCACACTAGTAATATATGCAAATGTATTGTAATGTCATTAAGCCTTTTTTAAAGATTATTGGCTTAGGACGTGTCACCCCAAATTCAAAGTAACGAACCTTGTGAAAAATCGCGTCGTTGGTAAACCTGCATGCTCTAAAGGTGAAGGAAACAATCGTAAGGAAATCTACACATACAGGCGACTTAATGTGTAACCATGATTCAATTTGTTCAGGTTCCTTAACAGGGTCGCGGAGGTCAGATGGCAGTCGCTCCACTTAAACTACCTGATCTGCCAAATCCTGGACCATGGTCAAGGCGAACCCCGCGCACGAGAGCACAACCGGGACATTACCGCCAAGATGATAATTATTTTTAAGGTGACAAAAGTCCCCAAACACAACTATCAAAACCTCCTAATCCCAATAACCGCTCAAATAAACGTCAGAACAATGCAAATTGCCACCCAGTCCTGTATCCCCTCAAACGGACGTCTATCACAACTATTGTCTCGGAAGGCATCCATCAATAAAACTTAGGCCGGAGGTAGCGGCCGCGGGCTAATTCCTACTGTCATAAATACCGGCATTAATCTAACGACATAGCATTAGATGTCTTGGAGACGATACAGGGGACACGGTATAGGTAGTCCGTCCGGGAATTACGAGGCTGAAAATGTCAACCCCCCTTGGCAAGCCCTACCCTGGCTTGGCATGGTGGTTGGAAGGAGTGGTAGCATGCGCATGATATTTTTGAAACCTCTAGCATCCACATATATTTTTCACACTTGTGGTAAGTTGCTAGAGATAGAACAGACAAGCATTAGAAAGCGAGCGCTCGTCTGGATGCGAGCGGTTTCAAAAATAGGGGGCCTGAAGTACAAGCTAGGGTACAATTAGACATGTTGTATCTTATTCTTATAGTACATACTTTAGTGATCGTATATAGCTCTAGACATGGATTGGACCTTAGATTACTGGTGTTAATGGTAAAGTCAACTAAGTAAGTATAAGTAAATATTGTGACCCATTATGAATTTCACAAAATAGTTCAGAGGTTTTGGCCCAATGGGAAGAATAAAGTAAAATCTATGTAACCCTACCTAATTAGCTGAAGAACTTACAATGACTTACAAAAGTCAAATATTCAGATTTAAACTACTTTAGAGGTCGCTACTGTTTGCTTATACTATGCGAGAATCCTTCGGGAACTATTCCGATAGATTGGTTAGTGACACCCTCGTAATCAGCTGACGGCTTGCCAAGCCATTCGCTCCACCACAACGTAAGAATACCTCACCGATAAAGTTCAATTTCCCCTGTAGTGGACGTGTGCTTTCGCCCTTTGCAGTCTAAACCGGGACTCAAGGACGTGAATACCAATCAATCGATTTTGGAACTTATCGTCTACTATTTCAGTCCAGTTTCGATTGAGGCCTCCTATAGGGCATTAAAACGACTAATGTCTTCTAAACGGATGGCGTAAGTGCGTTTGTATTGTTTTGTAGCAAATGTATTTGTATGTATTTGTGTGTATGTATCGGATTGTTCCATTTGTGTTTATCGGAGGCGAGTGAATTGGATTTAAATACATTAATTGAATTCAATTGGTGCCATTGTTATTGGGAATGGATGTTTGGGTACTTAAGTCCCCTAAGATAAGGTAGGACATTTACATATGTAAAAGTCTAGTTTTGTTTGCAAGAAATAAATAGAGAATTTGCGATACTGATGCGGTTTTTTTGTACGGTTCAATGACGATTTGCTATATTGTCGTGGTAATTTTGCAAGAGGCATTTATTATCGCTAACAATACGTCTGGGTTCAGTGGTTAACATGCATCTGCCACGCAGACGTCCCGGGTCCGATTCCCGGCCGAGCAGAAATTTAAATGATGAATTTTAATTTCTATTACGGGTCTGGTTGTTATATGTAGGTATAATAAGTGAGATGATGATATTTAAAAGTATATAAGTAGTCATTATCAGTTGTCTAGCACCCATAACAAAAGCTTTGCTTGCGTAAAATGCCCAAGAAATGTATTTATATAATTTATTATCTATTTATTACGAAATATATTTACAACCAATTAAAACGTATCTGAGTTAAAAATAAAACACATAAACAAAGAGACTAACCTTCAACTGTCATTCGAACTGCGATTTAAAAATCAAACTTCAAAAATGGAATCACCAAATATACCGTATCACTCAATGCCGGATGCACCGTATCATGGCGAACGACAAATTAGATATGATCGAACTATACACGAATTTAATAACAATCGGTTTAGCGTAAATACATAAAAAAACAACTTATCTCATTATGAACCAACGTTCGTGTGGACCAGAAATATCTGGTAGGAAACGGTGCTCAAAGTTTGCGAATATCTTTTTTTGCAGTCTGCGTTGCTTTACTTGGACTTATGGTCTTATGAACTTAGAATATTAGTGTCCGGTAGAGTATAATAGAGCATCAGTGGCCTAATGTCTAATATGTCCGACTCATAAG
This sequence comes from Blastobasis lacticolella, assembly GCA_905147135.1. Classification (NCBI taxonomy): domain Eukaryota; kingdom Metazoa; phylum Arthropoda; class Insecta; order Lepidoptera; family Blastobasidae; genus Blastobasis; species Blastobasis lacticolella. Next base: position 15,687,677 of record LR990056.1, read on the forward strand.
CGATAGACACCGAGTTCGATTACCCAGTACCGCCATGTAACAATGACTCTTTTCTGAGTTATGTACATTAGTTGAACACTAACCGATGCTCCTACGGTGAGGGACAACATAGTGCGTGAGGAAACCTGCACATTCAGGCGACTGAATGTGTATCTATTAGGTATAAGGTAGGAGTGGCGCCACTAACAAGTGGCGAGCCGTAAGTACTAAGGTTCGACCAACCTCATCATGGTCACCCATCCAGTTCCCGAACTGTCTGTATTGCTTAACTTAGGGCCACATAGACGTTTCGTCTAGTCTCAAAATCACGGTCACCCACCCAGTTCCCGGACTGCCTGTGTCGCTTAACTTGGGGTCACATATTTTGGGATACACCTTTATGGAGGTTCATAATCAACATAATCATCATCAAAATTAGCACACATTGAGGACCGCTGCGCGATAACCGTCAGTACTAAAATCGGAGAAGGAAATGCCAAATATTGACCCCAGATCGATAGTGTGCCGTTGACACTGAATTTGCTCTAATCGATAACTTTAATTAAGAACTTATTTGTTATAATCTCGATTGACGTGTTGCATCATGTATTTGGTACGTGCTGGGTATTATACCTGACCTGACCTGTGGACGCTATTATCGTTTGTAGTTACATAGTAGTAATAATAATCTTGGTTTTATACGACAATTCTTGTTCAAGTTGCGGTTGAGGGTTGATTAGGAAAGAAACGGTTCTAAGGGAAAGTGTAACGGGACTGCGAAACGGTCAATTGCAATTTTCAATATTTAGGTACGTCAAGTGCAATTAATATATTAAGATATTTTAACGTTTCGCGGACTCATTAATGATTGCAAAACATAAGAAATAAATAAATTATCTACGTAAATCCAAAGTAAACCTAACCAGCATAAAAGCTCTAAGTTCGAATAGATGGGTCACAGATAAAATAAGGCTAGAAAGTTATTTTTAAGGCGACATTTCGGGCAAAGATACTGGCACCGTACAGCCACGGCATTACAATGACAAAGGCGCGAATTACGAATACCGAACCGCTGTTTTGTTGCCGTGTCAAAAAATTAATATTAACGATATCCCGGCACAATGAAGTGGAGAGAAAAAAAAGAATATAATTTATGCAAGACATTCCTTTTGACGCCTTTGTTTCAAACACCCCGCGATATTCAATTAAATTGAATATTTTCGGGCATCGCGAATTATGCCCAGTGAATGGGCTATTTTTCAATGTTGATGACGAATGGATCGGGGAAATTTGAATTTTCTCCCAATTGTTCGGGGGCCCGGGGAAAGAATCAGAAGTTGGCGAGAGGAAGAAATAATAATGAAACCGCCATATTTTTTTTTGATTACGTCTTCTGTAAAAATACGCCAAGCCACAAATAAACACGGTGAAACAACTAAAAACGCCGACTGCTGATATTTAAAATAAATATTTTAAGTAATTTGATACCCCGATTGGTTTTAAAGGATTCTGGAATTTCACAAAATGGCACCTAAAATCCGCCATTATGTATTTTTAAATTTTAATGTACTCGCGCGAATAAGATGAATCTAACATACTATAGCTAGTGTCAAATAAGAAGAGACTTGGCGGGTCACGTGGTGCGACTTGCGCTGCATGAGATTACGCGAGATCCCCTCCACTGCCATTTGACAAGTCTCTTCTTTCGTGACGCGGGTTATATTATATACGTAATACATTGAACCGTTACATGTAACCCGTGCCAAAGAAATAGTCTAAAACAAAACCCTTCACTGACGCAGTCGGGTAAATAGCTTTAATTTGAAAATTGACGGTACTTTAATCCGTAATCAGAACAGCTCACAAATTCCACCCTAATAACAAAAAAATAAATAACAAAAGACAACTAATAACGATGCGTCACGCGACACGTCTATGCCCCATCAAAGCGTGATTCGCCATTAAAAAATAAATAATAGAAGAAAAAAAACTGAATCCCGTATCAATAGAACTGGGTACTAAGGGCAGCTGGACATTGCGTAGATTTATATCGTCCATTCATTTGGCCCGCGACCGATTGTACAGTACGCCTCGAAAAAATCCGCCGAAATAATTGTCAACTCTATCGCCCTAAATACAAAGTTCAATTTTCGATGTAACTTGGAATAGGCCGTGTAAAAACTTGCGTGGACACATGTCCGAAATTCGATTGAATGGTGTTTTATTAAGAACCGGTTGAGAGTGGATTAAACTGGATCCCGTAGGCCACGTGGTCACGCAGTTTTGTCATTCATTCGTGTATTGAAATTATCGGACTTCTTTGTTCGATCCTATTGTGGCAGTATGTATATCGATAATATATTGCCGCCTGTCTGACTCTTTGTTGGTCGTTCTAGATTCAGTTCTCCTTTGCTATCATATCGATGATTTAGTATCAAGAGAATGCATAATCAAACACAACATTAAAATTGAATCACTTTAAATTCGATTGTCAAAGAAACTATAATAACTACTCTAACGGTGAGAGAAAATAGCAATAATCTAACAGTGAGAGAAAACATCGTGACGAAACTTGGACATTCAGGCGACTGATTGTGTAACCAAGATTAACAAAGGCATTGAGGTCAAATGGCAGTAGCTCCACCGTATTACCATATCTGCCAAATCCTGGATCATGATCAAGGCGGATACCGCACCATCGCGGTGCACAACCGGGATATTGACGCCAAGATAGTTGATCTATACTAAAACATAGCTAGCGGTAGCTAGTTAGACTGCCCTCGCCTCCCGCGTACCCCATGAATACCTAATGATCAAATTAACTGCACCTATTGTCTATCCGGGCTGTTTTTACATTAGAATATTAATAATCATTTTTCCATTGTCCCACCACCGAGGGGTGGCGAAGAAAAATGTTGCTCCATCAAGACTGGGGTTGGATTGATTGATTTTTGCATTAATTTTAATAAAAACAATAGTGCCTTCTGTTTCGGACGCGGTCTCTCCTGGCTCCTCTATTATTTGCAGCAGAGTTTCTTATTGGAAAATGTAATTGAGTTCTGAAGTGCAGTCGAGTATTGAGGCGCCGAGTTCAGGTTTAATAGGATTTAAATTAAAAGTGTGCTTGTTTTGCGGGTAGGCGAAGTGAAGTGGTGTAATGTAAGCGTAAATGTTATGGGCGATAGTTACCGCTTACTACCAGGTGGGTCGTGTGTCACTGAGTAATAGAAAAGAAGACCTCTTCAATGAGTGTGGGACAGTTATCGAAGTTGCGTCAGTCGTACTCAATTTACCGGTGATTATCTATTTCTGCCGCCAGGGAGAGTTTAATTATCGACCGAGAAGATTTTTATCGATAGATATCGGAAAGCATACTAGATTTATTTCAAACTAGCAGCCGCCCCGGCTTCGCACGGGTACCACTACGGGTACACGGGTATATAGCCTATGTCACCCGGGGATAGTGTAGCTTCCCAACGGTGAAAGAATTTTTGAAATCGGTCCAGTAGTTTCGAAGTCTATTCAATACAAACAAACAAACAAAAAATCAAACCTTTCCTCTTTATAATATTAGTATAGATTTCTGGACGTAGTCTAAGATGCACCATCTCGACTAAATTAGATTTTTACTAAACTATATTCACGGAGTCAGGTTCCATTTCCTTCTTTCAGGTCCTTTCTAGTTGCATCTACAGAATTTATCATTGGCATCAACGTAGAATTACCTCTACATTCAAAGACATACACGTATGTCTGTCGAGATGGCACCGAACGCGTCTAATAAGCTATCAATATTAATTTCCCATTAACACATGTCCCTAGTTAGAACTCGATCAATAACATTTCAAATCAACTTGACTTGTGTCCCATGGCTCAGTCTGTCTATCAGTCTGTCTAGTGGAAAAGTGACTACGATGCTAAAAGACATAGCTACAAATATATCTAGTGCTTAAAAAAAAGAAGAAATTGAACCAGAATGATGAAATGCGTAAATGTTGTTTTGTATCGGACTAAAGTATTATTTCTTCACCAGCCATAGACGGTAATAATTCACAAATTCTACAAAGTATTCTGTACTGGCTAGCTCTTCAAGCTACATAACAATCATCATTATCATCTTCATCAGCCCTTAGCAGTCTGACTTGATATAAAACAATAATTTTCATACAACCCTCTTTTTACTTAGTTATAGCAATATCATAGAACGTCGCCAGTGCAATCTTTAACTGGAATCCATAAATAAATGATATGTCAATTACCAACTCCATCATTGTATAGTAAAATCAATTCGTTGAAATCGGCAAAGTACAAACACAGGCCAATATAAAGGGCCTTTATACGAGCAACGATCGCTCAGAACAAATACTTTGTGTGACAAAAACTCTATTCATAGATAGCAGTAATAAAAATATGTTAATAAAATGTACAGGACGTGTAGTTTGATATTGGTAGCTTCAATTGAAGTGGATAATTTTAGGTTGATGTTTTTGAAGCGGATTAAGGGCAAGTGTAATCTATAAGTGTAATCTTTGTGGTACTAAAGTATTTTAGGAATATGAAATTGAAAAAATTGGTTGTAAAGAAAATAAAGAATGTAATGAAATACAGTTTTATATTATTAATTACTTTGATGACCACAACAGTTACCTCCAGTAACCTATTCCCACTAAATTTCCTTAAATTTCTATCACATTACAATCACGACGATCCTCCAAGCTGCCCTTCACGATCCATCGCCCGCTAACAAACAAACACCATGTACCACACAATTCACCAACGATAATTGTATAATGAACAATTAGTGTGAAACTAATCAAGGGGCCTATTATCCGGTTCGTGGTAGAAATTCGTCGCTCCCAATTCTGGTGATCGAACAATAAGGCTCAATTCTCGGGGCTGATAGCGAGCTGGTCTGATAATGCGTCACGTGTGGTTCCTTTTTTTATGTTATACGGCAGACAAACAGGCAAGCGGGCTACCTGATGGTGATGGAAAGTGGTCACCGCCGCCTATGGACATCTGCAACACCAGGGCGTTGTCCTTTTCTCGTTTTAGTCCAAGTCCCACTTATCACTTATATAATGCGAAAGTTCGAAGGGTGGATGTTTGAGCTTTCTTGCAATACGGTTTTTGATGTTTTGTAGGTTGCACCACAGACTAAAAATATATATTCAATGTGGTTCCTTCAGTGACTTCCCAAATTTGGCTGAGTCCTGTTATCGGGAAACCACCATCTGATTGTCAAATTTGTGGTGGTCAAATTTTGTAATGATTTTTCAACAGTGAATAATTTGTTTATTTTCTACAGTTTTCTATGCTTAGTCTAGGATTCGTTTTAGTTTTCGTATCGAGAACTTCAGTTATACGCAAATAGACACGACCGACATAGTTACAACCACCTTCCCTCACATGACAAAGTTTCTAATGAATTGACATATTCTGCACACGTGTTGCTCTGGCATACGGACTAATACATTAGAGGATTCCCAATCCCATCTAGTCATTGTTAAGATGCAAATTCGTTTGCGACCGTCGTGTATCAGAAATTAATCGCTATTGGTAGACATGTTTGCTTTCGAAGCGTAAATTATAATCTCCATGTTTAGTACATTTGTCCTGGATATATTTAGGGTTACTAAATTCTGTACCTGTATTTTTAGGGTTTGTAATTACAAAGTAAAATAAATAAAATCTTCTTGGCGTTAATGTCTCGGTTGTGCTCTCACGCACGAGGGTTTCATTATAATGTTTTCTCTCACCATAAGAGCATGAAGGTTTACCAACGGCCAGACAAAGTAAAATTAAAATCGTAATCATTATCTTCTTAAATTTAATTATCCTCACAATCAAAAACAAATACTGTGTTAGTAATTAGAATATAATTCATTTAACATATACTAGTGCGTCATGTGTTGAGTTTGAGTCAATATAGACATTGACTAACGTTGACTAAGAAGTGATGTCATTAGCCACTGAAAAACCTCAATCTAATGCAACGTATAAACTATCAGGACATTAATTTATCAACTAAGCAAACATAGGACTGAGTTGAAAGAATTACCTACCTATTGCATATTTCAAAGTTTTGTCACTTTACTCACGAATGTACTGAACGCATTGTAAAACATTGTCAATTGTGTTTCATATTTTAAAGCTTTAATTTCTACTAATAATAAAAATACTATGCTACTACATTCGAATTTAAAATATCTGGGCGTCTGTTATATGGTCCATGATTTAGCACATCCACAATTTACATACAAAAGCCAGTTTTTTTATCGCCATCTCACCTGTTGGTAAATGACGATGCGGCCGTCGATGGTGCATGCCTGTCTAAGAACAGCCTTTTCACTCTAACTTTGTCTCTTAGACGAAAATTTTCCAAAATTTTCAGTCCGTAGCAGCTAGCAGCAAACAATTCGCGTAATTCTGGACAATGGACCAGAAACCCTCGTATATTACGCAATGCGAAGAATGCGCCTGAGTTTACTTAATAATGCTTTGACGTAAGCGGCGTCGAGTTAACTGTTGAAGCAAGCAGCGCTTTGAAGATAAATAATTTATCGCCACAGTAAAAAGCTGCATAAGAAAGAATTGTTGATAAACACCGAGCATTAAATATTGTAACTGTTGTCTATCGTAAAAAGATGGACGCCAGACGTGTGCGTGTAAATATCAATTCTCGGGAAGTGCGCTTGTTCAAAGGGTGGGAACGGTATGATGTTGGAATTGGAAGGTAATACAGAATAGACAAGAATCCAGGGCCAAAGATGTGGAATGAGCTGCCTCCCGAAGTTTTTCCTTTGCTTCAGAACATGGGGTTCTTCAAAAGGCATGTACTTCAAAGGCCGGCACCGCAACTGTAAGTACCCCTGGATGACGGTGGCTGCTTTCCGTCCGTGTGCATAAAAGTCTTGGAAACAGACGTCCAGCACTGGATGGTTAAAATGTAGATGATGGTGACAATGGCTTACGCGTGGATGCTGAAGACTAGGTGATGTGAAGGAGTAAGAGTAGGAAAGCGGATCTTGGCGAAGGCCGGTATTCATTGACTGCTAGGGCGATGATAATTAATGATGATGACAGTAGGTACATACGAGCTTTTCTGATCTAAATGACAATTTTTTCCACTATTTTAAAGCAAGCAAAACCCACAACGAATACCCAACCACGCATCTTATCAATCACCAAGTAGAAACTTTATTAATCTATCAACTTCCCCCGCGACCGAGGGCAATTTAAAAACGAAAATTCCACACGCAATTACATTTCAAAGACATTCCGTTTGATCTGATACTAGCGAGGAGCATCGACGGAATGACTGCGTTGGATTTTTACGCATCGGCTAATTTGACAGACGGCCCATTGGCTCTTCAAAAAACCGCGCGGCGACTTCGATTTTATCTGCTTTCCGCGCACTAATGTCTCGACATGAAATCGCTTCGTTTCGGTTCTTGCCATAATAGCGTCCCCGTGTTTTGACGCGTCATAGATTCAGAGACACATGTCTAATGGCTGCTCAGATCTGCGGCAATCAAGATTGTTTCGAATATTTTAATGTTTCTCATCTATCTGTGTGTTGACATACAGACGCAGAGATTGGTGGCGTTCTCCATTTGGCAAACGCTACAAAACGAATACACGATGACGGTAATTCTAAACATTAGGTACTTATTTTATGGAAAAAAGAAGTGCTTTGATCACTAAGCTTCGAAAATGGTCATCAGCCAACGCTATTAGCGGCCTCGCGACCGACCACTAATAGACTCAACAGGTGTCCCGCAGGGTGGTCTGTTCGGACCGCTACTATTTACATTTTCACGAACTCGCACCACAGTTGACGTGTGTTTGATTCATTTGCTTACCCTGTCGCTTTTTAATACTGATTTACAATAAAAACACGGCGGAGCCACGGCGATTGATGTGAGTTATGATTAATGTTGCGTCTTTGATGTTCACGCTATGAATCTATCAAGTCGGCTTCTGAATATCGACGGTGTATAAATAAACCGGGTCGAATCCGACGGGAGCGTCTTCGTTTTAGTTAATTACGAGGTTATTAAAGATACATTGACTGCCGCTGACAAAGTCAGATCAATTTTGTATGCTACTGTTAGTTGCGGCGGACGATTCCAGTGATTACCGCGCAAGCATCACGCCACCGTTGTCACGGTACACTCGAATTATATATCGGTCGTTTTTTCTCCGACTCCAAAATTAGACTAATCACAATCGAGTACAAAGAAGCAGATCGCTTTCATCATCGACATGAGATGATGTTTACGTCGATCTTCCGAGAAACGTGCCCGCATTCAATACTTGGAAATAAATATGTGAGTTTGACATTTGCTTTCATGTGTTGCCTCGCGTGTTGTGTCTGTAATTACGGCCGGCCGGGGAGCGGCCGCCTTACACTTGTGTACTTAGAGCGCATTTCGTCCCTTTCTCTGCGCTAGAGTTTTTTTTGTTATTAAATTATCTTGCGTGCCGATTTCTGACAAGATGATAGGTTGTGTTTGATGGGCCGTCTGATTGCCTCTCTTGTCGACATTTCGGATTTGGTCGCTTTCTCTTTGATTGACGCAGTTTAGAAATCTGACCGTTTGATGCGTTGCAGGGGTCGCTATTGATGTCAATAATTCCATATCCAGTCTCCGCATCGAGTCCTGGGCTATGAGCCGTTTCATTTCCAGTTCGAAAAGTTTCCGTTCCTTCCCACGAGTGTGAATAAATAAACACCATGTCACTCTGTTGCTCCTACTAAGGCGTTTGAAGACTCAATGTGCCTATTATATCAGCATCGCACAGATATACATCTGTACCCACTTTTTACAGGTTATCTCCACGAAGGAGAGCCAAGTTTTTAATGGCCCCAACGAACGCTTCCCGCGTATAAATTTACACCGCTTGCAACACGCGACATTTCATCCGTATATCCCTCTTTAATCTTTCAATGCGCATAGGCAATAAATGTCAATATCGTCTAGAGCAGTTTATAATACTGCTCGATACCATTAGTCGCCGCTTCGGAGATAATTCACTGTCGAACCGATCCACATAGCGGTCCGGGGGCTAATAAGAGAAATGTGTGAGCCGAAAATAACAAAATTAAAATAAATCGAACGACAGACAGACGTCATAAACAAATTTCGAGTGTATTCCTTTTGGTTATACAAAAATAGAGTCACTCTTTCATGTCCCCTTGTGACATTAAGGAAGAATTTACTGGAGGTTTTACAGCAGCGCCATCTATGACATGAAAGTTCCTTTTATTGCCCAAAAGGAAAGGTGTTTATGATTTATGTTCGGCTATTATTGCTTTTGGTAAGTAAATAGGCGCTTCTGTTTCGATAGTGGGTGCGCTCGAGGCCGTTTTACGAGTAAAATTGACCTCGTGTTTACTTGTCTGCCGCCTGGTTTGAAGACACCTGGCTGCGCTCGCATTGTTATGATTGTTATTTTTAATTTGATTTCATAACGACAGGCTTCGTAAGCAATATACGGATTTACAACGGCACTTTTCCTTTATACTAATTATAGACGCAGTCGTTGGCGCTCTTTCTGGTATCTCGATTCGAAAGTAACGACGACAGTAATCACGATATAAAACGCGCTAAACGTCTCCAAAGAAACAAATTGACCCCGAAGGAGAAAGAAAAACTGTCGAGAAAAAGTTGGATGAAAAATCTCGACGCAAATCAAAACCAATTCGGAGAAACCCTAATCAGAAAAGTTACAGAATCGTTTATCGACTGTCATCAAAAAGGAATAACATTTCAAACTTGTACCCTTTTCGCAAACTTAATTAAAATCCAGTAACAAAAAAGAAAAAATCCTGTCAGAGAGAAAACTTTGTCCCCTCAATACGGTTAATAAGAGTAACAAACCGAAGTGGTTGGGCTCTATAGAAAAATCTCGTGTTCGGAATTTTCCGAAACCCGAAAACAAAACATGCATTGTATCAATGTTTTGGTTGTCAACTTTTTGGTATTGTAATCAGTCTTGGAGTTTCTTTGCTAATAAAGGGTCACGTTATTGAGAATCCCGAAAAATTTACGCAATCGATTGATTGAAAAAGTTTGCAGCAAACAGATTGTTGTTGAAGGTTCAGTGAACTGTTCGGATGTGGAACGTGCTCCCAGCCACAGTGTTCCCTTCATGGGATCGTTCAAGAGGTATATTAGAGGTTTCTTTAGAGGTAGGCAACGCAATGGTGATACCCCTGGTGTTGCTAATGTCCATAGGTGACGGTGACCACGTAATCAGCTGGCCCGCTTGCATGTTTGTCTGCCGTGTAACATAAAATAAATAGAGCACTTAACCAACGAGGAGTACACACGAAACATATCTAAATTGACTTTCCTGCTTCATCATCACTTCGTATCTGGAGTTGCCGCCTGTTATCCGTAATTGTCCGTATACGCAATATTGATTGATTGATCGATGGGCGGAAACAATTGGGTTTAATTTAAACGATTTGGAACATAGTAACGGAGTTTCAAGAACTACGAAAAAGAAAAAGTTGTTTACATTGAAATTGGGTATCGAAGACGCATTTCGTACAGAAGTCAGAAACATTCCGAAACGTCTGATTGACGAATTGCTTTTTTTTTTCGCCGCGCAAAGGCGAATGGCCATCAATTCCGAAGACAAACAAAGATAGATAACATAACAAACGGTAAGTAGCCGGTAAAATTTCCCGCCCACGGTATCCTGCCAATGGCCGGGATGACTCTGAATATTTATATGTCGACGACCTCCTTTTAGCGTCTATGACACTTGCCATTGTGTCCTCTATCGAGCGCAAGGTAAGCGAGCAGGAATTAAATTAAACACAAACAAAATAGAAAGAGATACTTGTAAAACCTAACCTAACAAACATAGAGCTTGCAACGCAGAAAGAGCTCTCGAAAACTCCAAACCATAATGGCTGGGAATAGACGGCTTTTCCGTCGGAATCGTCCAATCGTGACTGCAGTATGCTCAAATAATTCAAACATACTGGCATAAAAGAACTATTGCACAAAGCGGCTGAAGGAAAAACGAAAATGAATCACCCCATTTCGAGTACACTCCGCATCAAAAACGTATTGCTTGAAACGGGATACTCCCGAAATAATTTCAAAGAAAACGTGGCTCGTTGGTTACAAGTAGATCTCTGAATGCACCCATTCAGTATGCAGTCATTAAGCATTGAATCGCCGAATTTGAAGCTCGGAAAACCGGATTTTCGTACTTTGTTCTGTATTTTCATCTCAATAGCTTTTTGAATCATAACGAGAATGCTCTCTATTTTCCTTCTCGTAAAGGCAACCACATTGATATTGTTTCTAATTATGTTCGTTAAAATTTTTAAATAGATCAACCAAATGAATACTATCATAACGAAGCCTACACAAAATTGTGGTATTGAAAGGAACTTGTCTAAAGGGTATTCCTGTGTTCCTGTTGTACACAATAGCCCGAAGCTGGCGTGACCAATGCCTCTTCCACTAAACACTGCAATATTTCATCATAAGCAGGGCACTTAGAAACTAATCACGAGACCGCTAGAGGCTGGCTGCTCTTAAACTGTGATATTTATTTAGTGCAAGGATTACCGACCGTTCGGTGCCGATCAATCATTCCATTGAACGTATCCTGTTTCCCGGAGGTAGTGATGCCCCGCGCCGATCAGTTGCCGATAGTCGAGTATCGATTCAACCATTCGAGACTACATCGCAGCATTCTTACTATTTTGTAGGTAAGTGTACTTTATAACGGTGTGACATCACTTTAGAGAAATGCTGAGAGTCTGATTAGAAATTTGCAATACATCAATTTTGAGACTATCGTTTTAGACAGCACTAAAACGCATTCTGAAAGCGTTCTACCCGCAAACGGTGTGCAGAAAGCTGGCACGAGTCGTCATCACGATCTAGGTCGCCGAATATCGATGCTCGCACCACGTCCCTAGATCTAGCCAACTGTCAAATCCAATTCACCGTGCCCCCGCGCATGTAATTGATTTATTGATCGTACGTTACATTCGATACGAGATGACTTGCGCTGCGCACAAGGCTATTGCATCCTTTAACTGTAATCTCCTGACCAGTTAACCGGGTGACCTCGCGCGTATATCTCCAGCTTATTGCTAGGGGAAGTGGTGCATCGATTTATTTTATCGATTGCGTTAAATTGTAATTGATAATAAAATCGTTTAGCTATTTTGATGATGCTGGTGGACGGTGTAGTTCGTTTTGGTGATAAATGATTTTGTAATAATATACGGGGTGTCAATTGGTTCCTAAGACTGTTGTCTCAGGATCCCCAGTGGGAGACCTTGGTCAACTTCAAAAGATTGTGGTTGATAATATTTAAAGATTAATTAGAATCAGGGAACTCTGAAACTTCTAAGCCGATTTCGAAAATTCATTCACTAAAGGAAGCCACACTATTTCTGTCTGATTGACATAGGGCACTTTGATTCTAGAATTTACTGAAACGAGGTAAAGTACAGATGTGATATTTGTATGAAACATAAAAACTGGTACACGGCAACGAAAAGCGACTGAAGTACTGATAAATGTGATTAAAATTGAATTTTTCATTTCAGAACGACTATGCGTGTCATCTACGGCTCGGATGACATCTACGTCGTTCTTCTCACGTGTTCTTCGTTCTTCATCAGACGTTTGGCAACTGATGCTAATTTCAATTAGTGTACCGTCAGATCAGACTGTCGGCGCGTTGACAACGAGTGTTTTCCTTAACTTTTCGCTAAAGTGAATAGTCTTGTAAGACGAAGCTAGCTTCGACGTACAATTAAGTTTCTGTGTCGAGTTTTTTTGTGTAAATGAATCACGTATTGGAAGGAATGGAGTGTACGGTATATTTATTATCGCAATAGTTTAGTTTTGTATTTCTATTTAATTCGGATATTTTATTTGTTTATATAAGATCTGCAGCTCTATGGCATTATTTTCTATAGGTAATAAATATTTGTTCGTTGACTATCGATAAATTCTGAAACTGATACATTTTTTACTTATTCTTATGTAGTTTACAATTACCGCCCGATGACTTGATCGGCCTAAGTGACGAAGCCATTATGTGGCTCAAGTCTTGTAAAATGGATCTGTAGATTTAATTGTACCTAATATACTCTTTATTTTTATATTAATATGCCATATGAATAAATAAATAAATTACAAAAACTTACCTCTTTCTCTTTGGCAGCTAGTTCAGTCTCCAGCCCGGCACCCTGGTTGACGGCAGGACTGCTCCTCGAGGAGTTACTATTACTCCTCGCTGTCGCAGCCATCTCCATTTTCTCTACCTCCTCATCAATTTCAGGAGTTCTTCTCTTCTCCTCCTTTATATCTGGACTGTATCTGTCTATCCTAGTCTCTGTGGCTTGGTCCCTGGTGGGCTCTAAGTGGGATCCATTGGTCCTTGGGACGGTGGCCTGAAGAGGCGTAGGACTCGTCGTCGCTAGTTGCTCCTTGAGCGTTGTGACCTCCTTTTCGGCCAGTGTGGCTCTCTGTAACAATAAGAGTATTTGGGTTAGGTTTGTTGGTTTTATTTTAGTGGCAGTGTACTAGCGAGACCGATAATTAAAGTTAAGCAGCGGTTTCAGTATTCGGGAACTAGATGGGTGACCCGTTTTGACTTTAAGGATAGTCAAACTTCAGCACCGCAACGAGCTCGCCACTCGGTAGGTGTCCTAATAACGTTGGCGAAGCGAGGTTGACCAAAATTTTCCGCTGGGACTATCGAGTCAGCCCAACTCATGAAAAGCGCTACCAAGTCACCCATGACGAAGCCCTTTTTTGTACAATCAACGTCAATTAAAATAAAATAAAAATATCAGGGTACGCATTGAAATCTATTAAGCTTCTCTTGACGGTAATCCATCGTACGGTATTAACGAAAATCCACTAATTAGCCGCCATCCATTATGGATTCAGCCGCGTCCTTTGCCGCGGATGACCGTGACAAAACCAGATACCGATCGGAATCATTAAAGGCAGCAGGAAACATAGATTTGCCGGCTCACAATATTTCATTAAAAGGCTTTGTTTTTAATCTAATTACCTATCAGTTCCCATAGTTTCACCGGGCGGTGGTGTATAAAAAACACAATTGCGTGGTTTCCTGCGTGCTCGCATACATTACGCGGTTCATTCAGGGCGCAATCGGTGATCTCGGCGGATGTGCGAGCAGTCGATCGGGCAAAAATAGGCTTTTGTTGCGGAGTCGCACAGCGCGGGCGCAGCGCTCGTGAATGGGGCACACCTGTGCTTTTACTATGAATGGGTACTACTACTACTACTGGTTTATTCTACTCTAGACTGACGGCGAACGGCGTGGTGTCTGGCACGGTCACTATAGAATGTAGCACCAGACCCGACAGAGACCATGCCGAGATGTAACACTCGACACGGAGGGAACATTCCTGTGTTTCCTTTGGACTATCATATGACTTGGGATTGTTCTAGGGGTATATTAGAGGTGTCTGTTGAGGTGACGCATTGGTGATACCCCTGGTGTTGATAATGTCCATAGGCGGCGGTGACCAATTTCCATCAGCTGGCCCGCAATAAACAGGTAATTGTTTGTCGTATAACATAAAAATAGAGCTCTTGACCAACGAAGAGTACATACGAAAAATATCAAAATTAAATTTCTTGCTTAATGCTAAAATATCAAAATTGACATAGACAGATTCCTGTATTCGATTTCTCGTCACAAGATACGAGCACTGATTTCTTCTTATTTTTATTAAAGCAGTTTTTCTCAAAACCGGCCAGTGTCAACAAATTTACGTAGCAGCCGTCACGGCATCCGTCAAGCCATCGAATTATAACTGTCTCTCAACCCGACATGTGTGTATTACCTACACTTACATAATAGTTTTTTACGCCGCAGTTTATTTTTATTTTTAAGAACACCACGTTTCCGTTACAAATTTTCAAATGAGTCATTGAAATGGAGGGAAAAAAATAAAAAAATGAAAAGGCGAAGGAAAAAAACACGAACAGCCAACGCACGTCTGTAGGAGCGGGCACGCGTGACGCTGCGATAGCATCGTCTGAACGCAGATTATGCTGCTAGGGTGCCAATACACTATTTTACTTGCGGAGCAGTTTTGTAAGGAGACAACGCACGAAATAATTCCTGATAATAGTATAAATTTCCTTTGGACAGTCGAACTTGAAGCCACTGTAATGTTCAGCTAAGTTTGAAAAATTTTAATTTTGTTTTTATTTTATTTTAGTTACCTAAATAAATACGTATGTGTCGAAAATAGACAAATCTTTATCAACGATTATAACCCGTAGAATTAAATTTTCGATAAGGAAAAGGGCAGCAAAAAACGTTTAAAAACTTGAAGTAAATCCATGGGATGTTCTGAGAAATTTGGAGGACACATTTAAGAAACAAAAATTACTGTATATGTCTATGTCTAAATGTTTTTGCTCAAACAGCTTCCACAGATAAAATTACACAGCAATACAATCGCATAATTGCGTACACACGATTTTTACAGTCCGATTTCTCGATGAAAACCGCCGATGGCCGGATTATCATTACATCAATAATGGTAAATAATCGTACCATACAATGGACATTACCAAAGAATGCGATACCAAGTGGTAACAAATACGATTAGCTGGTGCAATATTCTTCTCAACAGACGCAAACATAATTGGCAATCAAAGTAATGGCGTATATGTATGTTTGATTGTTGTATGATATGATTAATTTGCACTGTGTTCTGTTGATGAGTGAAATAGCACTAAGACTAGACCACAGCTATCAAAAGCACTAAGCTAATACTAAGTACTAAATATATTTATTGCATTCCATAGGTTACAGAAAGATGTTATAATTAGGAAGGTAACATTCTTCTAGTCATATAGTTCTCTAAGGACCTTGTCAAGGCACAGCAACATAAGAGAGAGACGCTAGCCTTTGATAGTCAGCGTACAGTCACATATTAATTGTTTTGTCTGTTTACCGGTTAAGTAGACCCTGATCTGCTACTCTGACAATACACAGAATAAAAAATATATACGTACTCGTTTTAGGTTTACTTAAAACTACTACAGTGCGCGCAAGATAACTCTGCACTTAGATATGACGCTATCATTGTTGTTGATGGGAGCTGCTTCTTCCTTTTCAGTGTGACTCATACCTATTGAAATAATTCAGAAGTTTATATCGAATAATCTATTATTCGATATAAACTAGGATTAGAAAAGATCCTCCTAACTCCTAGAGTAGTCTTGCTAACCAATAACTATCAACGAAGTAGGTTGGAAAATGTCATCGGATACAGTTTGACTCATAGACAAGAGCGATCAATCACGCTCAATTGAGTCCGAGCTCAAATCACGGGTTACGCAATGCAAGATGACAAATCTTTACTCTAATTTCTGCTTGAGGACGTAGAGTATGGCCATGGAGGTAGGAGACAGCGTGTTGGAGTGTTTCAGACGCAGGCCTGTGGTCTGAGGGTTCAACAATTCTAGCGTGAAATAATTTTCGTATAAATACGCGAGAAAGCAGGAGAGAGTGACTGTAAAATATATATCTATTGAATTGTGCTACACTCCAAATCATGCGCCATCTTTTATGGTACCCTAAGTACCCTGGCGCCTGCACAATGAAATATTTCTGTGAAGTTACTGAAAACTCAGTTCGATTGTGTAGTAAAATATAATAATTTTTGCCATCGACTAGCTAAGAAGAAATTGTGGTGAAAATCGATCATCGTTTCACTTTATAAGTAATTTATATGCTACTTAAATGTAAATATAAACTGTAAATTGACTACGTTTCACGTAAAAAGACATTGATTATGGTTAAATCTCAAGTCACGTGCTCCGATTTTTAAAAATTTACATAATTGGGAAACCTCAGTATCTGATGTAACGAACAGTGTAGCATTCTAGAACTCGCTCATACCATGGTACAACCTTAAAGATGATCGTGTACCGTCAATGGGTTCACAATTAGCACATCCTCTCAACTCATCGTCGTAACCATCGAAATTGCTCGATTGGATTGGATGTCACCAAATTGGTGATGCCACCGGTGTTTGAGCCTATTATTGTTGATAGCAAATGTGGGTAGTTTCAAATTGTCAAGCAGATTGTGAATCAGATGCCACGTGCTTCCAGCTGGGAGCTAGGACCTTCGCAACCAGAAATGAACAGCAACGTTTTCTGTTGAGTATTACAAAAACAGCGATCTCAAAACCGCCTGCAATTATAATATGGCATATTTTATGAAGTACAGACTCAAGTCCAGCGGTCGACTGATATGGCCTAACAATGCTAATGACGAAGTCAAAGTATGTTTAGAACAGGTATTTGACAAGTCAACCTAATTTGTCCACTAGGATTACTGAATAGTTTAGCTCTTTGGTGTTCGGTTCTGAATTGATTGGGCAGATATTCAAATAAGTGGTTAAACCCTTGACTCGCATTAGCATATTTAAACAATACAAAGCCAAAGCGTTCATATTTATATTTGGCCAACGTTTTCGCCGAGCAAGCACTATTAAGGCGGCTTTATGACGCTTATGTTCATTACGATCGCGCCAAACCCACTTATCTAAAAAATATGGGTTTGCAAAATTTAAATATTACTTACATAAAAACAGCCCGTTATATTCCGACCGAATAATTTTATGTTTACAACTAGAAAGTAGCAATTAACGAAAAAATAGACGAAAGTCAGTCGGTGGTGGCAACGAAAATCATTAACGCGAGCGCATTCATTAAAAACAAAAATCACGAAAGTGGCCCATTCAATTAAACAGATGGAAATATACGGAACCATTGCAAGTTAAATTGTGTGAACTGAAGTGTGGTGGAGAAATAATTTTGGATCATTAAAAAATGTAACCGATTTTCTAAATATTAGAGGAGGAAATCTCTTTATAATTACAATGGTAATCGTGGCTGGGACATGGCGGCCTGCGCACGCATAATGTGAGAAAACCTCGCCACAATGGCTTATAGAAAGTCCAAATGTTGCCGATAAACATCTGCGAGACATTGATTCATGATGCCGGTGACACTGGGGCTATGGCACTTAAAATCACTAAGTACTTCGAAGAACATGCGAGGGTCAATAGAGATCTAAAGTCTAAACTAAAATTAATATTCAATGTTAATTTTTTTACATAGATTGACCATCTAATGAAAAGTGGAGACTGTCACCCATTCGTGTTTAAATATTATCTATCTACAATATTTGAAACAGAATCATCATCTGACCCTATTGGCATTCACTGCACCCTTAAACATTATCTGAGACTGCCCTCTGAAACTCTCTTGAAGTCATTGATTTCAAGACCAGGTAAACCGGAACCAAATTAAAGAGTTACCATGCCACCATAGCACTCAGCTCTACGCGAGCGCTTTCTAAACGAACATCTGAATCTGAGCGATCAAAACACAATTCAAGGAACCGTAGATAAGGCTAAGCAACTGCCCATTGTAAACAAAGCCTCCGAAAGCCACAAATCTTGTTGCTTTTAAATTATTCAGCAATTAAAAGACTATTGGATCCATCCAGTGGTTTCCGAAGTACGCTATCTATTGGAGCCATCTGGGTGTTTGTGCAATAGATTAAAAGTCGGAGTAATTTTGGTAAATGCTCTCACGGTGCTGGTAATTATAACATGTAACGGTGGTTGATTCAATGAGCGATTACCGCCGTTCACTCTGTATAACTAGCAGCTTTTGGGATCGAACGCTTAGAGTCCAATATGGAGCTTCAACGGATGTGTAAGTAAAATCAAGGTGAGCCATCTAAGGCAGCTATATAATATACTGACTGTGGGAGTTGTGGGCTCTAAGCTCAAGATTCGTGATTTCGGATCCAAAGAATTGTCAATTCCATATCGGATTGAAATTATGTATTCTTTTACATTATTTTCGACACCGTCACGTTGTTCTCAATTGTCCCATGAGCGAGAAGGACAGATGGGGTGCCAACTCTTACCTCTATGTTTATTCATTTGCAACCACCGATACCCTTCGCCAATCAACGGCCAACTATCGCTCCACCGCAAATGAAGGCTCCAAACTTCCGCTCCAGAATTTATTGGATAAAACAATTGATTGGTTTGCCAATTGGAGGATCCAGTTTAATCCTGTCTATTGTTTGCCGTTAATCGAATTCGATTTGTTTACGCTTTCTTTGACTGCGATTGTTTTGGAACTTTTGGGACATTGATTCGGTTTGAGTCCGAGCCGATGACGGGAAATTTAAGGGCAGTGACGGCCTTTGTTTTTAAGTGAAGATGTATAGACTTGAAGTAGCTTTATCCGAAGTCGGAGATATATATTATTACAATGCCAGGATTTTTGAAGAAGTGGATAATATTCGGATAGTAATAGTAATAATTAGTGTCGCCGATTGGGTACGTTAGGCATCACAATGGGCACAATTTGATAAAATGAATGAAAAACGAAAGAAGCTCATCATAACAATAATTGCGCTAATAAAAGATAATAAAGCTAACTGTATCCACGCATGGGGTACACCGAAATAAAGCCGAAAATCGTAAAAGCCGAACTGAATTACCATTTAATTAAGAACGATGTGAAATGACCAATTAATGAGATGTATGAACATAATCTGATAACTGGTAACATTGAGCCGGGCGTGGTGATGAGCATTGGTTGTGGCCAGAACCAAGCACAAAATAAAATACATATATTTTTAGGAGGATCCGGTAATAGGATAAACCTAGGTACCTAAGTTTCTCATACGTATGAAAGAAATAAGACAAATAATATGTTTCTAATAAAATTCTCGAGATACGAAAAGCTTCTGTAGGTACCAATGAACGAGGACATGGTCAAAGGGGGACAACGCAATTACATGAACATGTTAGAATGTACCTAGTTGCAAACTTCTAAAACCAGCATATCTTTTGATTGATATCAACATACACCTGGCATACATATATAAGTTGCAGCGGTGAGCATGAGTAGTGGGCGTCGCCCGCAATACAAAGCCACAACATATTGGCCGACATTAACAAAAAATAACCACCCAAAACCCGGTTCAAAAACCGCGGTTTCACCACACCGCACATCACTACAGAATCTCAATGAACATTAAAAATGAAACGTAACGCATCCGTTTCTAAATCATAATAAAAGTGTAACAATAATGAAGAAAAACACATAAATTTCGGGTGAGAGCCGCTCGGCGTTATCAATGGCAGTCCACGCGTGAACGCTATATGTTCTGTATTAACTGTGGTTTCTTCTACTGAGGTATTTATAACGTTGGATTCATCAAATATTTATTAATATTACTTGCGGGTTTTGATGGGAGTCCATGGGTTTAATGAATTGATGCAAAAGATACATGGATGTGACTGAATTTAAAATAACTAGCTACCGGCAGCTGCGGATTATTACTTGATGACTGATTACTAAGAGCTAGTTGTAGTAGTAGAAGCGAGGTTGACCAAGATCATCTGCTGGGATCCTGAGACTGGTTGAACACTCTCGGGAGCCGATTTGCACCCCGTGACGTGATAAAAAAATATATTTCTAAGCATGCGAGATGCAACCGATTATGGTAACAGGCACTTGCGAGTGTTTTCCGCGTGAAAAGTAGATATTTTATTCTAAATCTAAGCAAAATGCATGAACACGCGTTGTGATATTTTGAAGCGAATATTTTGGGTACATATTTTTATATAACATTTATAATTTACATTGAACCAATATTAATAAGCTAAAATTCTAATGTTCTGAAACGATGTGTACAATACACCACAAAAGTAACTCGCACTATTTCAATGTAGGTATTACCTAAAACGGTGTCTTAACTTTGTGGCGTACTGTACATCAGCTGTGTCATTTCGGTTGTGTTGCCAATTTCCACGAGACGTTACAAGCGGTTCTTTGACTGTTTTCATGTAGCTATTAAAAAGCAGCAGTTTTGATTGATCGTCTCTTTTTTCATACAATTTGTGTGACTTTAGAGATTATGAAATATTTTTGCTTTTTCAGATTTGGATGTGGAAGCAGAAATTGTGCCAAGCATGTTTTTAAATAGTTTTTATCAGAATACTTCATGGAATGGAATTAAATAATTTAATCATCATCATAATCAACCCGTAACCACCCACTGCATAACAGGAGTCACCACTAAGACAAACAAAAATTATTTCAAAATTTTTTTGTACCACACCTTGGCAAACAATCTTACGTCATGCCTGATGTATCTTAGAGCATGGAAAATGGAAGCCAGAATATTTATACACAATCATCAAGCTTAATAATGTAATTAAACCAAAAACATCGAAAGCAAATCTACACCTACGTCGATACGTAACCCTGCACGCGACCACGAAGAAAAATTAACCAACCTCCAGAAGGGAGGGTCCGGCGGACCCCACGTTACGGGAAACGGTCACTAATTAATGGAAAAGGATTAAATTCGGCCGGAATTGAAATAAAATAAATATGATAAAGGACAAGTCTCCTTGGGTGTGGAGGGTTTGGGCGGGATTTTTTGTTTTGCCCCGAAAGCCGAAGGGTTGAACTGTCAATAGCACGAAGGCATCATTACAGAATTATTTTTTTACATTCACAGTAAAAAAGCTTGTTTCATTGTAATATATTTAGATCACAAATAAAATATTCAGGTTGAACATGAATCATAAAATCTGAAATCACGACTCTTTTCATTTTGTTACAAAGTGATAAAAATATCCCATTTGAATTAATGATTTGAATTTCTCTTGGATAATACTCAGTACAAGACCAAGTTCAATCATTATTGTGTACTTACAACAAAATTGGAGGCTATATTTTTTGGTCGAACGCCAAATTAAAGGCATTAGCTGAAAATCGGTTTGCGGCTTAAGCGATTGTATTCTCAGTCTACTGAACACGTCTAGCTGCTTAATAACGTTTAGAGCTGGAAAATAAAATCCATAAAATTTAACTTTCTTTAATTGAATCATGTCTTTGCCCAGCAGTGGTATGATACAGGCTAGTAAAATAAATATTAATTTAATAATACCTACACAAACCTAACGTTAAGCGTAACGACCAATATAAATTTTTAAAGAAAAATTTTGAATCTTTCACGTCACGTCGACTCTACACGTTGCTTGGTCTACATATTTTTCCTAATATTTATTTATGTGTACGGGTGTCGCTCGTCTGGACCATCCCTCTTCTTACGGGTCGTCTGTCTGACCGTTGTCTGTCTGTATATCTGTAATTCTATCGATCTACGTCATTGTTATGTCGAGATTTTGCGGTCTTTATGACTCTGACAAAAGCAGCGTTTGAAGGGTTAACCTAAGGGATTTAAATGTTATTGTGTTATGTTTTATTGTATTATGTTATTTAAATTAGTTGGCTTTTCTCGAAGTAAACTTCTAAGTGCTTATTTTAAATGGAGTTTTAAATTGAAGCATTCGATACCCCAGTCCTCGAGCGGGCATAATGAAAGTACTCCAATGCCTAATCAGATTACAAATTCGACGTTATTAAAAAAAAATTACCTATCCTCCCTCTTTCCGATACCGAAGTACTCAAGGTGTGTTCTTAATCTCTCAATGTCAGTCCTAATTTACTTCGCGCATCGAATTACCTTCCAGCAGTTTTATTTTTGAAGCTCCTCGTAGACAAACGTGAAGGAAACGCGTTTCGACAGTATTGCCGTGGAAAAATATTAATCTCCCGCTAAAACATTTGAAAAATTGAACAGCGCTAACAGATAACCTAAACCGGTGTCGAATTTTTGAAATAGGAAGCGAACTTTCCGAATGTAAATAGATGGGATGGACTGTTGAATTTAGAACAGTTTTACTTTTAATCGCGAAAGGGTAATATTGACTTGTATTCAGCCAGTGTCAAAAGGGTCGGCTTATTGATAAAGGTTCGACCATACAAAACAAAACTGTCCGAGCATGAATTTGTCAAACCACACACAAATCAGGTAGACGGCGAACGAAACTCGAACGAGTATCCGAACAGAATCCAATCGGAAACTAAATAATTCAATTCGGAATAATTCCCCCAAACTCAAACTCGGATTGACAAATTCAAACAGGACGCGTTCGAATTCTGAAATTCTGGGAGTTGTCAATTACTTAACTGATCAATGTGGCCAGGTTGATGTTCGGAAATTCCAATCTCTCAAATTCCTCGAAATTCATAAAAGCGTAGAATTAAGATAGCATAAAGAAGTCTCAAAGTCCAAATGGAGAAAATAGACAGAGCGTAATTAAAAAAAATCGATAATTTAAAAAGTAAAAGTACCCTGCTACTGACTTACAAACAGAAGACAAACACAATTAATCCGTAAAATTTTGCACCCAGCCACATAGCTCTCAATATGAAACGAACAGGTACCGGGGAGTAGCTAATCATTATTAGATATTGAATTTTGTAACTTTGGACTCATCCGCTTTCTAATTTACTAATGAATCCGAGTGCTACTGCCATTAGGTGCTCCCGTCCCCCTGGGGGAGGTAAGGGGGGATGGGAGAAAAGGGGTAAGAACTCTCTTGCTGTCTTTTATACATGTACAGCGATAATCCGATTGGTGATTCCGCGTTCCACATTTGAATTTCCGTGTGTTTTAACGTACCCGGCGCGGTTTGACTTTGCAGTGACGTCCAATTTTGCGAATTGGTTTGTTTAATGTTCCGCTGCAGCCCTATCGCGGCCGGGCGCCTTTAATGTTTCACGGGGTTGATGTCGAATGCAATTTTGGAATTAAAATTTATGTAAACACATAAACATAGCTCATCAAGTTACTGACACGCAGTTCTCGCCGTTGTGTCAGCGATTGGCGCAGTTCAAAATTCAAATATATTGTACCTACCCTAGCAGAATAAGTTGGATTCTAGTTCTAAGTTATTTATGTGTGTGTGTTTGAGTGGAATTCGACAGATCATCCAGGTAGCGAGAGCAGGTACAGAGAACAGAAACGGAACCATATAAACACATCCGGCCCGCAATTCATTAAATCCCAATTTAAATTCCACCTACACTCGGTAAAATATGGTAATGCAGAGGGCGGTATATCCGAAAATCCGCTGGAAACTAAAAGGCATCCGTCCCATATGTCGTGGTGCATTAATAAGCAAATATTGAGTTAGCGAGAGGCCGACGCGAGTCAATAAACGGGAATCGGAGTTTCGCACCTGCACTCCAAACTTTGCCGGAAGTTTCTCAACGATAGCTGCCTAAACACAAGCGTCTCTCTGAGGCTTTGTCATAGAAACTCGAGAATCTGGTAGAGAAATAAGTAACCGCGTCTATAAAACTTTTTGTGGATCAATCTTATCGTCTTGTAAGATTCTAATTGGAGTCGTATTCGAATATGTAGATGTAAGCAACTCTTTATTCCATTCCAATATAACGACCTAATCTAATAAGAAACCTTCATTTAAAAAAATATATTTTATAAGTGAGTGTCTTTGTCCAGGTTAGACTGCTGATGAGATGTGTGTCAGACAGTAAGTGATGCTGTTCAGTGTACGCAAGCAAAACCTGATAATTTCAATGTTGTTCATGTTATAGTTGTTGTTGTGTTGTATTGTAAAGCTACCATCCGCCGCGTCTACCTCGCTATTCTGTGCCAATTCGTTTGTCAAAGTTCAGACATCGGCTATAGGTGTGGCTTCGATCGGCGGGAAACTTGCCCGCAGTCCCGGGACATTTATTCGCTTGTTACGCCGAAGTTCGCACAGAAATAAACCAGTATTGTGCAGTTTGTTTTATTGAACTCGCGGGTTTTGATTCGGCTTTATTGTTGTTTCGTTGAACGCGGCTGGGGGTTGTGCGTTTATTTTCTACAAGTTTCGAGTATTTCTGCGTGTCCTCCTTTGTGCCTACCAAATATGATTTAGTATCAATATTGTTGCGATTGTTTATTTCAGTAGTCGGTGTAAACAGTAGAAGGACCGAACGCAGAACCTTGAGGTACCCCCACGTGACATTGTGAATTAAGCTAAAATTAAACACTTCTAATCTGAGATCCGTTCCGTTTGACGGACAGACCGACTAACCGTTACTACTTACATATAACAATGGCCGCGAAACAGATAGCAATCTAAATGAGCCGCTTTAAATATTGTTTAAATGCAAGCTCAGAGGTAATCATAGGCTTGGCTAGCCAAGGCATAGGGAATGGTTTGGTGAAAATGTAAGAGTGAATGAATCGTCGGTAAAATTGATCGAGATCGGTGATAGTAGTCGTTACTTAAAATGCCCCTGTGAAATAACTAGGGTAATTACTGGTTAAGCTAACTTTTACAGGTTGTAAGAAACTGATTTGAACTTGTTTCAATATCGATATAGTTTGACGATATTGATAATAAAAATACTGCTATCAGAATGTACTATGCAGAATCAATATTCATCCGATGTTGTCTAGAAAATGTGCTAAAAGCATTGGCCCCAAACGCGCACCCTGCGACACCCCACATGTCAAAAACTGGCGACAAGTTCGAAGATCGTCGGCAATTTCCGTCAATTTCCATCGCTTCGGCTCAATAAAGCCTTTATTGGCGGGTTATTAGCAGGCTTTTATCTCCCTAAGTGTGCAGTGCGTGGAGCAGGAGTGACTAAATTAACCGCGCAATTACTAGCGGCTTTAAATTTGCAAGTGCCTTAGCTTATTCGATGGCACCCTTTGTTGTGGAAGGGCAACTTTTTTTATTGGAGCCTTGGAGAAATTTTAGTATTAAACAGTGTAAAAAGTGTTTTACAGAATCGTTGAGGAAAATTGATTTGTTTGATTATGAAAAAGGAAGGGTTTAGATGTAATCGTTATTGATTTATGATGAACTTTGAAGTTACAATATGGGGTATTTTATCCCATATTTTTACTTTTCTCTGCGTTTTCGGCATCTCTATCGGCCATGGTTCTATGGAATCTGTTTTGAATATCGAGATAAATTGAAGCTCATGTGCTTTTCTGGTATACCTATAAGCTATAACACTAAAGTTTTTACTAATTCTGTCAAAGACAAAAGAAATATCCATCTGTTTTACGTCACAAACGTTCGCGTTTTCAATATTAGAAGCCCCCAAAATACCTGACGTCAACGTGTCGATTACAGTTAACCTCGGCATTCGCTGTCGAACTTTATCAAAAACAGATGAACAAATCTGCGTCCACACACCGGAGCCGTCTGAAAAGTACAAAACGAAATTAGCCTCTGACATTAGGGGAGGTTATTGTCAACTACCGATGCTTTTATCTCAACGAGCGTGAACTCGGAACAGACAGACGTCACTCCGCACGTATTATTAGATATTTCGAACGCGACGTCTTTAATAAAATCTCCCGTAGCGCACTCGGTTTGGCACTGATTAATCGAGCATTCGGAATTGATTGGAAACGCTTCTGTTGTTCTATTCCTTGGAATTTCGAAAGCGAACATTGTTCAGTATATTTGTAAATTTAAAAATACTGGTTTTAGAGTATTTCGTTTTCATCCCGACGATTTGTTTGGCCGTCTCTATCGTTCAAGTGTGCCATGTTTATGTTCCAGTCAATCACAAGCGCTCTGTCTTGACAATACGCCAACAGACTACCTATTCACTAAGCAACTACAGATTTATACACTCGGATACCGACTAGATTGAGACACCAACTCGTAACTGATCACGGCTACAATCAATTAGAATACATCAAAAGACCAGTAAGAGCATGGACAAGATGGATCGATACCGAAACGCGAACAGATGCTCCTAATCAATACAGATCTAGTCGCTTGCGCAGACACTGACACATCTGATCGAGGCGTCGAAAGATCTACACCACCCCCCTCGATGGTAACATCACTGGAACCCCCAGGGGAAGGGAAATTAGTCACCAAAGTTGAGAATACATTTTGCGGTTGTCCTCTGACAGATTGCTGACCAAATGTGAATGGGTCGCGTCAACGCGAGACTCATTGATTCGTCGGAAAGCATCGCCATGTTGGAACGTTGCCATCTTTGTTTCGAATTCGAATTTTGAGTCCGCGTGATATTTTAAGTGCTGTGGTGGCTTGCGATGATGCGGCTCGAATTTCGAATATAACTGGCGAATTAAGTCAATGGATTTCAGGAAGACTTTGCTGGCTCAAGCAAAGTTATTTGAAAGAATTTTACCGCTTTTATTATACTGGCGATCTGAAAGAGGCAGCCAAATTAATCTTCCCAGTAGATAGAGCCATAAAAAGTTTCGGGAGCAAATCGAAACCTGCAAACGTAATTTGGAAGTTACGGCGGGGCCTATCAGTCAAAATTCCCGAACAAAATCAAAAGTAGAGGCTGGGATGGGCCGATCAAAGTCCCCACCTGAAGGGTTACGGAGAAATAATTAAAAGGCGCAACGAAACTTAATTCCGATGCCTATTTGTAGCTCATTGAGTTTTGCCGAAGTTTTGCGAAAGTTTGCCCAAGTTCCCCCGAACTTGTCTGTCGCTTCGAAATTTTGCAATACTCCCGACTTTCGGGTCCGTTGATTCGTTAATTTGTAATGGCTAATTGGTTATTATGTGTCCGTCTGGGTAGCCGAAAGTTTTCAGACGCGGTCGCTCTAACAAAATAATATTCGGCGAGCTGTTTATTTAAAACGAAGTGTGTACATATCTCGCAGCGTTGATAAACGGTAGGATCCGCCGCGACTGAACACGGAAACCGAACTCAATATTTCATCATCAAACCGTGACTGCCATTTGATCAGTATTTGTCGAAGCCGGGTAACTAATTTGGCGCACGGATATCATTTATAGAAGTCGAGCAGCTAATTTGGCGCTCGAGCGGCTAAGTTCAAAGGGTTGCAGCCGCGTCGTCGATTCGCACCTCATTTAGTTTGGTTCGATTCTAATTGGGAGACGAGTTGTGGGCCAGAATAGATGGGCCTGCTCGTTACGTTTGTTTCTCAATGTTTCTCGAACGATATATTCATCAGCTACCTCCACCCGTAGTGTGAGGCCCAGAATATCGCTAATAGGAGTTGTTCGCCGCCTGAAACGGCCTAGTTCCCCCCACACTCAACGATCAAACTCAGAACATTCCATTTACCTAATGCGATCTCATTTGAATCACCTAACAGAAATATCGCGCAGAAAATTAAGTACCCTACTTAGCAAACACAGTCGGGCGGGGCCCGCACAATGAATCAGTACAATGTGTGTGAATTAGATAATTAATTGATTAAAAAGGGATCGGAGAGGTTCGTTGAAGTTTTTCTTCGAGGGGGCCCCGGAGGGGACTGCCCCCCCCGCTCAGGGCGAGGACCAAATTGGTTTAACTCAGGGACGTGTGCTTAACTTCAACCCCCCATGATCACACGCTTTTAGATTTTTGCCCGAAGTTGAGCCGGTGGATGCGAATTTTTAATAATTAATTTTGATGGATTTTTCAAATTTTAACACTGGCGCGTCGGGGATGCTTGTAGCTATTTGGGAGTGAGTGGGTACTAGCTAGCTTCTGAAAGTGATAGATGGGTTAGTTGGGAATATAATTATATCATAAACGTATTTCAGAAGTTGGGCTATGGCTGTGGGCCCATGATGCGCTGTATGATTTAAGGTAGCAAAGTGAAAATGCATAGTAACACTTCTTCATTATCATAAACAGACAATGGACTAAATCTGTCTACTGCTGGTAAGCTTCTAATCTCCACGTAGGCAGATAAAACAGAACCTGCCTTCTGGTCTACGAACCTAGACGACCTGTTTCTTAGGCGCTGTCCGTTACAAAACCGTTGCAAATTAGGACAGCGTCTTAGACATTGATAAAACTCCATAGTCTATCTCTTGGTACATCTATCTATAGACGCTCGCACCCGCAA
The DNA here is from genome assembly GCA_905147135.1 of Blastobasis lacticolella. NCBI lineage: Eukaryota > Metazoa > Arthropoda > Insecta > Lepidoptera > Blastobasidae > Blastobasis > Blastobasis lacticolella. The sequence goes on from LR990056.1 coordinate 15,716,501, forward strand.
CCCGCTGCCAAGTGACTCCACCCAACTCCTAAACCACTTAACTCTCGAAAGTATTGACGCTCCTCGGGTATTTATCAAAATCCATTGTCAATTAATTCTATTATGGCGGAACTTCGCTAATCCGATCGATGGCAGCCCCTGCCCTCGAAAACAATATAACAATTTCATTATAAGTATATTGATCCAGTTAAAGGATTGGCTAAAATAATTAACGTCACCAAATTATCGGCTTTTAGCGTGCTAACGGTGTTTTGCGAGTGTCGAGTTTGAAGAAGCGATGTGATTCAATTAATAAGCGATTCGTTAACAAGTGGGTTACGAGCATAGTTCGTATCCTGCAGGATACCTAATGGCACAGAGTTCGTGTATCATGATATCGCACCCGCCTCTTTTCCTTCTTGCATGTCGTACAGTTTCTATGTGTGAATGTCGGTGTCCGAATTGGTTGAGGTGTCCGAATCGTATGCGGAGATGTCCCGGGTTCCGAGTACCGGAAATCACTCTTTTCTGAGTTATATAGGTACATTAGTTGAATACTAACCGATGCTCTTACGGTGAGGGAAAACATCATGTTAAAACCTGCACATTCAGGCGACTGAATGTGTAACCATGATCCAATCTGGTCAGGTACCCTGGTAGCAGTGTCACGGAGGTCAGATGGCAGTCGTTCCATTGTAATTATCTAATCTGCCAAATCCTGGATCATGGTCAAGGCGAACTCCGGCTACGTGCGCGAGAGCACAACCAGGACATTAACCTATTTTCCTCCTTGTATATCATACAGTTTGTCTAATATGCAGCTTACAGAATATTGGCTAGTTTCAGCTTATTATTGACGCGAAGGAAACGTCGCGTTCTCCTGCCCACCGTCCTAACTAAATGCACGCTCTTTACTAATTACTACTACATCTGAGATTGTAGACGAGCTCGAAGCGTGTGCTCCGAAAGGAACTGCTTTTATTGCTTGCAGCTCAAGTGCAGAACTTTGTATCTCAGCCTGGGCTCTCCGAAATTAGTACGCGAAAACTGCAAGGCGGAAAACACCTGGGCGCAAAATATCATTTCCTTCCAAGTTAATTAATAACTCATTTCGCCAGCCCTTTGAGAGGCGTCGAATTTTTTCGCCGACCCTGAATGGTATCGCTGCAGACATTGCCGGCTTTTTTTGCTCGCCGTACAAAAGCGTGGCGGCCGGCCCCGGAGAACCCCTACATAAAAACCCCTTTAACTTATGATGAATTAGCGATCCTACGTTTTATGTCTCCCGCGTTATCTGACCCCGCCCGCAGACCCCCCCGCGTCAATACCAAGGAATTCGTATAAGCGGAAAAATTAGGAAGTGCGAGGGCACATACGGATTGGATTCCGGTGGCACTCGCATTTACATTTCGGAATGAGTTCGTTACCCGTTTTGGTCGTGGTTTTTTTTTAATATATTTAGAGAAAGAAATACGTATGGATCCACATATTACGTAGGTACCTTTGTATCCTTGAATGGTAAATTGACCTCCTATAGTTTTCAGAAGCAGCATGTCTCTTTTACGTATCTCAACAACTTAAGCGACAAAAGATATCAGCGCATAATAGATACATGTTGGAAAGCAATAACTGGCAACCTCGATTCTACATTTCGGTTTCAGGTTTCGACATTCATATCGCAGAAAGACCGCAGCCATAGATTAGAAAATCTGCGGGGAATAACCGTTGTGCCTGTTGCGCTGGCTACCTTATCCTTCAAACCGGATGATAGGAACAAGCAGTTTCTTTGCGACAGAAATAGATAAGGAGTTGATATTCAAAACAAACCTTGAGACTTCAGAGATTTCACTTCATTTCTTTTACCTAATTTTAATCTATTTCTTGTAATCACAAGAGATTCTGAAGAATAATACTTAGGTAGTATTCGTAGAGACATAAATTTCTTGTATCGTAAGTATAGTACCACGAACTTACCTATGTGGTCACTAGATGGCGGCGGTAGTAAGGTTAGGGGAATGCCATTCACTAATTGGCGTCTATAGTTCTGATTTTGTCCACGACAAGATAAGTTGGTGGCTGTATAGTTTATCCACACATCCATGGAAGTCCAGTAGCGGTTAATCAGCACGCGTAGGATGAGTAACGTCAAGATTATTTTTAATTTTTATCGTCCAGCGCCTCACTAAGGAGCTGCCATAAACAAAACGGTCCACTTAGCACGGAGCCAATCAACCCTCGATCCGGCCTTACGAAAATTGTCACCCTCCGGACCGGTCTAAAAGGCCTCTATGTCATGTATTACTCGTAGCTAATCCTTTTTCCTAAAAACTTGGGGTCCGCCTGATAAGGGAGATGTTTTGATACCACCCATCATTCACTTATTCGTATACTTGGGGAGTGGGGGGGGGGGGGGGGGGTGCTATAGAAAAACATTGACGTAAAAAGTGGGTAGGGAGGGGAAGGTTGGCCGCTGTCGAAGTGACCGCGGCCTGAGGAGGGTCGGCATTATGTGGATAACGTCGTTATGTGTTGATCAATTTTAATGCGTGCCCGGCCCAGTTGTGAGTAGGTGTTTGTGTTTTTTTTTGGATTTTTTTTGTACCTACTTGTTTTAGATAAATTGGTGATAAGGCGGGTAGTTGTCAAATTTTGATTCTTGTGTTATAGACGCCCATGTTTTTACTAATATTTCGTAAAACTAAATTCATTGACAATTAAGTATCTATGCTTTAAACAATTGCATACCTACATGCAAACATAAACTTGAAAACCAAATTGTTTGAGTGCCACAGGTGTAGGCTGGGCACAAGACGCGACTCACTTGTATCTATTGCTTGTCTAAATAATATTTTTAAGTAGGTAGTACTGATGGCCGTGTGATGTCCGGCAGAGTAGAATAGCACCAACCCCTTACACTCGCGGGTGTCGTACGAGGCGACTAATGTTATCGAGGCAAAATATCAACAGTCCCCGTAGTCTGGAAAATGGGCAGCAGCGTTTTCCATTGTTATATTTACAACACTGCGATTTCCAACCCGCCCGCCGAATGTGGAGATTATGGCAACAACCTCCCCTTTCGTAGGAGATGCCCTAAGTCCTGCAGTGGACTGTTACGGGCTGTGATGATGTTGAGACTTATAAAAACAAATAATTTTAAATGAATTACTTAAACAATCACCTGAGAAAACAATCACCGGGTGACAAAAACGTATACAAATTTATTTTATTTTATTTTCCCCACTAATGAGCTAATGAAATACAAAAAAGTACGGTCAAAACATACGCGACGCCCGCATCGGTCGAGGGTCCCGCGCCTCGAAATGCACAAATTTAAAAGTCCTTTGAAGGAAAGAGTTGCTAATTTACTTTAATTACCTACGATGTACACAGTGGCGAGTGGTTTTTTTTGTTTTATCTGCTGCTTAGTCTGAATACCACTCTGGACTGTGCACTAAATTAGATTTTTGTCGACGTTTTTTGTAAATTGTTGCACTATTAATTTAATAAATCGTGGAAAAATAGAAAAAAAATAGGTATTTGTAAATGGTGCAAAACTCACCTCATGGTAGTAATTCCTGATTTTCATAATTTCTATTTTTAAGAAAATAATTTTGACCACTTAGTTGTCCATTTGTACACTTAAAATTTGTTTGTCATATTAATAGGAAAAACGCCACTGTATTGTTTGTTACACTCACTTGTTACCTAGAAATTAAAAAAAAAATTGAATCGGAAACAAAAGACTGTTTTTAAGTAAAACAATCTTTCATTTCCGAATTTAGACTTCAGAAACATCCACGCAATTGACTCTATAAAATTATTGTTCAGTATAGTGTAACACAAATCAATTAAAAACAAGCAAAAAATAATAAAAGCGCGTAGGAGTTTTCTGTTGTCCGTTATACAGTAGCGTTCGAAATTCGAAGCTCGTAGCGTAAACGCGCCTGACGTTGTCACATCAGAAGCGCGCGCACAACTGACTGCCGGCAGATAAACGCGCGCGAAGCATCTTACCTTATCTACGAATTTACATATCGCGTTCCCATACAAACTCCTTGAACAACATCCCGTAGAAAGAAAAAGGAAAAAATAATTTGCATCGCAAAGAGTTTATATGCAAATGCCCCATCTGACCCATTGTCGATTCGATATTTAAATATCGAATTCGACCTATCAATCGGTAAAACAGGTTTAATATGCGTCCATACACTACAAGGAGATAGGATTAGGGTCACACCGTCTTCACAGACTTAACCCCTGCACCAGATGTCAATGTTGCATTCGATTTGATATTATTCTTTGTCAAGGAATTCGGAAATGGGACTTTTATAATGCGATGTTACCATGCCCGCGCATTTAATACCCGAGTTTTGTATTGAATGTTTTCTCGAGCATTGTGCCTTGACATAATCGGCGATAAAAAGATTGATACGACAGGACGCATTCTATTTACGCAAATGAATTTTTATGGCGAACTTCTTGTACAGCGATATTGTGATGCGTTCGAAAGTATCGTAAAGTAGTTTACTTTTTATATTTTCGGTAAAAGGCACTTGTAAAACACACGAAACACTGAAATTGCGGAGCTGAATTACTAATTAGGCGGGTCGTTTCGATCAATCAACCCCCGTTCGTGAGAATCGGTTCGCCCCAAAGAATAAGAAAGCACTAATTATTATTCGCATATTAAGTACGGAGAACCAGTCGGAAATAATGTTAATAATTATTAAAAAAACATATTTACATATGCAGATCGATGTCGGGAGTATAAATCATAGAACAATCGAGGGGTTCGAAATTCAAAATTCAAATGCGATCGAATTGTAGGAACTGGTTTGTGTAATGCGCGTCCCATTTTTACTTTTTAATTTATTGACCTATTTCCAGGGCGGGCCGATAGTTTGATGGGTTTTAATTATTTGCATATTAAGGCTATGATCGACCGGTTCCACGTGAGAAAATCTCAAGGGATACATTCGGGGATTTAATATTTTTACGCGTGATAGAGTCTTATTCAGGGTGACCTTTCCTATCCCTAACGTTCGTTAATCGAATTTTGACACTTAACGACATTATTTTTCTTCCGATGCAATTATTGGATCAACAAATTAAAAAAAAAATAAAAAAATTAGCAAGTGAGTCAGCCAGTAGGCAAAAAAATATCACATTACATTTTTTATCTCTTTACATATTATTGTCTCGAGAAGTGACAAGTCTATTTACAACGACCTACCTTCACTTGAGACAATTAAAAGATAAAACTTTTGTTAGAAAATGTCTAACTGAATTAAGATCGACGTGTGGACGACAGTCTTTTGAAATAGTAGGTTCGTCTAATGTCGTCATGGTGTATTTGTCCGTGAAATAATAATATCTAATTTAATATTTAGAGGTTACTTATTTTCACCGCCGACGTCCATGTTTACTTAGACATAAGGTGCACAGTAGTTTGGATAGGTTTAATAAAAAAAAATCGATAAGAATTCGGTGCCATGTCAGCCATGACAACGTTCAAGGTTACATTAATAATCTTAACCTTCGGTACCTACACAAAAAAGACTAACTCTCCCAAAGATCATCACCGTCATCTTCCGAGCGGTTAGTCCCGGCATCTGCCAGGGTCTGCTTTCGGATTATTTTACTCGACTTCGCCCGGTCTTGGGCATCTTCGCGTCATAGCCCACGCACCTCTACCAAAAACATATGTTGTTGCAAATTTAACAACATAAAATTACCAAACAGAAAAGGTTGAGGTCTTAGAACTACTTCACGACAAAGATAAACTTCGCCCCCTTGCAAATTGTTTCGCTTTTTTGTCTTTCCACATAGGTGTGCACACCCAGTTTCGTCGAAAAAAACAAACAATTTCCGATAAAGATCTTGATAAGCACATCACTGATGGGTACCAGTTGATGCCGGAAGAGCATATTTAGCGATTTCCTGTGTCAGAGGCGCGAAAAAAATTCAATATGGCGACGAATTATCTGTATTATGATTCATGGAATTAACACCTCGAGGACGGGCCAATTACGACATTGTTTTAGTTTGTTTTGAAACACTGTTTTTGGATAATTGTCATCGTTTGTTTGAGCTACAGTAAACGTTATTATTGTTTGTAGTGTTTTTTATTACACTCATTATAGATATACCTACAATATTCAAGCACTTAAAATTTGAAGCACCAAATTTGTCGTAAATTGTTTCCTAATTAGTAACCTACCAACCAACATTTAGTAACTGTATCATTTATTTATTTATTTATTTATTTATAACTCTTTATTGTACATACAAAGACAGTAAAACATAGTAACAGTATCAATATTAGACATCTTTAGTTTCAAATATAGTGACTAAATATGTTTCTAAAAGTTAAGTCTCTGCCTACCCCTATGGCATACGGGTTGAGTGTATATGTATGTAAGTAGGTATGTTTTTTTTAGAAAAGTTTCCCTGTTTATAGCGGGCGACTTCAACGGATCGCATTGTGTATGCATGGTCTCTGAAGATACACAGACAGACGTCGCTATAAAGCCCAGATCAATAAAAAAGTATCGTAAAGAATAATTTCGAGATTGCCAGGCTGCAATAAAAAAAAACAATGGCTATTAAAAAATCAAGCTCGTCCACGATTCGTTGACTCCAAAGACCAAAGTTATTTGAAAATAACTGCTTCAAAAATATTATTTAATTAATTATCACTGTTATGCCCATCAATTAAGACGTTTGCCAAACGATTTTGGTATTAAACACAAAAAAATACGTTCCCAAACGGAAATTTCTCGGACTACCCACATTTGATGAGAAAAATTCCGTATCTCGACCATTGAGTGAGCTTAACGATCATTGTTCGAATTCTTTTTTAATAATTTAGAATTACTTATCCGAAACAATGGCGTAAACAATAATTCAAATTAATGCGTTCGAATTATCTTTAGGGTTCCGCGAGTTGTGGGAACATTTTATTGTGGAATTAGGTTAGAATACACCATAACAACCATGCAAAATACCTAAGCATTCGCTGATTGAGATTTTTGCTTTTAGGATGCTAGCGATGTTTTTGTTGAAATTATTCTATTAATAGCGAACACTTGCTACATTATACATAATATACCTAGAGTGTGACATTGGGACCAAAGGATGGGTTTGGACATCTAATTCCACGCTCTTGATGTCGTACCTCCTTCAGTTAGTAACCTCTTTCCTTTCTAACGTACCTAGTTATTTGGCAATTGTATGATACCTATTTAGCGCTACTCTCCATTACGTCTCCATAACTTTTAATGCTCATCACAAAGTAAAGCCTCTAGGGTAAAACTGTGATTGTGTAGAACATTACGTTATAAAAAGATTGAACATAAAACCAGTGTTCTAACTCTGCATAATAGTGAACCTACTCTTGTAAATTTCTCTCTACGCGACATACGGAACCATCAACCTTATCTACGGCTAACACTCCGCTGATCTTATTCCAAATCCAAATTTCGAAACCATTGGGCTTCTCGTATTGTCCGCTACGAAAATGTACAGTTCCCCACAAAGATTACAACGATGATAACTTTTGGGCAACATTAGAAATTTCGACTCTATGACTGTAGTTTTATGGACTGTTTCGCTACTCGTTAGATACTTTCTGAATCGGTAACTTGTAAAAATTTGGGCGACTTGTACCCGTCACGGTACACTTAGTGGCATGTTTAATTAATATAAATAAAAATTATGAATAAAGAGTTTTTATAACGCACTCATTATCAGATCGGGGATCTAGCGGTTTGGCTCTGGCTGGTTGGCCGGCTGAATATATATTTTTGTTTTATCTACCGTGTCCATTATATTTGAACACATAAATGTTATATTCTCAACGCTCCGTTTGGCGTACGTTAACATTGTGATAGGAACCTGTGAGAATTAGATTTTTTTTTACGACTAAGGTCGAGAAATTTTTGTGTAGAGCTGTGACTGGGCCCACCTATTAGTAGGTACCTACTTAGTTTTGTTTAGTTATGATAGTGATATGACTGAACTTCACTATACTCAGTTTTATTTTGTTATTTACGTGTGGAATTAGACGGTAACTCGATAGAAGTTAGAGTCGATATCCAATAAATTATTTACCGTTATCTACGAAGTTTAAAAAGGACACTTTGGAAAAGGAAGCGCATGCATCAAGTTTAACTGCCACATTTTATTTTTTACGATCGAACTTTCGAAATTATCTGCCGTTAGAGCCTACTTAAACAGGCAAAGGCAATAATTTAATCATCCCACATGATTGAGCCGAAGGAAGCGTTCAAGGGGAGAGAAAAACGCGGGAAAGTGCGCGTGTAACCGAACGCACCCTAACGACTCAATCTACGCACATTCAAATTGCCCTTTCCGAACGAAACCTCATTACTTCCCGAAATATAACCTCTATGGAGCCCATAAATAACCTAACGGCGTGCATATTTCAAAACAAGAAAAAAAAAAACATAAAATTTTCTTTGCCCTTCCCGTCTAATGTTTGAGGGTGCGTGTCCATTGCCAGGTATTGATAAGATAAAGTCGATAATGTAGCACTTATCTATGTTTCTATTGTTGATGGCAACGTCTTCAAACTCACGAGTTACTGTCCCCCTCATTCTGTAATACTAATTGCCAGTAATTGCTAAGTTAAGCTGGCTTAGTGATAATATTCTTATTATTGAATATTTTTTAAAAGAATTAGCTCTACCTTATTTTATATTTATACCCTCAGACCAAATAAGTTTTTACCATTTACTTCTAACTACACAATAATTTTAAAATTAATGACTTGTGTCTGATTGTGTAACTGATTCTAAAATTCATCTCTACATTTTTCATAAGAAGTTCTTTACGTATTTTTTTATTGATTTAGAATTTACTTTAACTAAGAAATTTTTTGTCGTACGTTACTCCAAATCGTAATCGGTGCTAAAACGGAAACAGTGAAAGGTACGTTCCGCGCATAGATTTTAACATTACTTTAGTATGCAAATGTTCTGATAGCGAGACACTGCAAGAGCGATTTAAATTATTTTTTATGGCGCTCCAGTGTATTGAGAGTTCGCGGGGCAACGGCATCGGGGACATTCAGCCTATAGACAGCGATGTATTGTCGCCATCCTACATACATTTTGAATGAACTTCCAAATTTAAAATTTAAAAGGAATAGGGTTTGATGTGTTCAAAATTGGAATCGCGCTGAAATATTGCTTTTTGGGTACGGAGGTGTTACATCTGTCTCTTTGCTGTCTCTTTATGTAATATTAAATTTTATACTTAATAATTATTTATGGACTGGCTGTTATCTCAAGGCTCGATGCTTTTAAGCAATTCCAATTAGAAATTTTGCATTGAATCTTATTAGATTTTTTTTAATTTGCGGTCGAGGGAATCTTCCCAATTTATCGCCCATAAAATAAAACAAAATCTGCACAACTACTAAATTATCCTTACGCCGCATCTACCCCTATTTAATCTCGGAAAACATTTTGCGAAATATACGAAGGAAAAATCTGATTAGCTTCGATGATATATCGCCAAGAATTCCACGCCTTAGTGCCTTAATTTGAATATTAGACGCGTTATTGAAAAGAAAACTTTGCGAACGACCGGCCCTCCGCAAGCTTTTAATGGTTATTGCTTCTTCCCTTGCTATCTTATTTCCGAACGAATGGAAAATGAATATTTTCCAGTGTTCAGGTGTTTCTGAACCGGGAATATTAAAAAAAATGCGCGTAATGGCACGAAGATAGCTGCGGCATACGAATAAGCTGTTGCGGTTTTTAGAAATCGAACAGTATTCGGACGAGGCACTTGTTTGATTGATAATAGTCGTTCTAGTTTATTCAGAGCGTGTTCTTAATTCGAACGCGCTCGAATATCGAACGGAAGCGGAAACGGTACTGATTCTAATTTCAAAACGAAATATCGCAACGTTTCTATTGATAAAATTTTGTGGCACAACGATTCTATTTACATTGAACGGAAAATGATAATGATTTATAATAGGCCGTCTATTATGTTTGCAATGTACTCAAGTGTAGTCGGTTCAGTTCGCTCCTTTATGTGACAGGTTATCCGCTATAACAGTCCACAGCTGGACGTGAACCTCATCCACATCAGTGGAGGGTTTCGCCATAATCTTCTTTTAATCTTAATATCTAGCTTTTAATATAGCCATAAATAGGCGGGTTGGAAATAGCAGTGTTTGAAACACACACCAGAATTGTTCTGGTCTAAGATATTAGTTGCCTTTTACGACACCCACTCGTCAAGGATTGTGCAATTTTACTCTCCCAGATACCACACGACCAAATACCTAGTTGATTGTAGTTATGCTCGATTGCTTGGTCATTTTGACACTCGTGCTACTTCACTCATTATACATTATGACATGTTGACAGTTTGTACCCTGTGTGCACCTAACGATGTTATCACAAAACATTAAATAAAAATAAATAAAACAGCCAGTGAATTTGTAACCGAATTGCTCCCAATATAACTTTCGGAACAAAAAAACTCAACACGCCACATTGGATTGGTGCTGGTGATAAAAAATCGTAACATTTATTACAAAACACGAACGCCAATAATACAACGAAGTATTTCGCGCGCAAATTTAACTTTTTACAGCGATACGTGTCAACCGATGGGGGCGGCCATATTGTGTGTCTATTTGGCGGGAAAACTCATAAAACATGATTACCGGTAATGTCGCGGATTCGTTCATTTTTGACGTTGCGCGCCTTTTATATCGGTCTGGGGTTCTGGGCGACGATGCTCGCATAAAAGCGATATTTGAGACCAATTTGTTGCCTTGTTGGGGAGATATTATTAGATACGAGACGAAGCAAATAATGCGTGCCATTTCGCAAATCCAATTTCAATTTTGCAATATTCAATGGATTAGAGGTTTTAAAACTAACGTTGCGCATTCGGGGAAGGTACCTATATGAGAGTTGTTCATTGAGTTCTAAGCAATAATTTTAGAAATTTCATTTATGTAGATCCTTAGTCTGTGAGTAGATATTACTTTACTAACTAAGATATTAAAACCAACGTTCCTTTATCGATTTATGGTAAGCAAGACCAACATCCGAGACAACCGCTACAAGCACCAATCTCGTCCGAAACAAATATGCAAATCGATAAACAAAAGACGTCACCGGTGACGAAGACAATCGAGGATCGTCGCCCGCATTCATAATCGATCGATTATGTCCGGAGACAAGGTGGCGCGGCGGGGAGGTCCGACGGACCGACGGAAGGATTACAAGTGACATTAGCATACGTAATTTGTGAGCGCATCTGTCCGGGCTCGACACGTGGGCGACTCTCGCTTTCTTATTGTTCAAATATATCATTTCGCTCCTTTGTACGCGCAAGTCGTGTATCGAGATAACCGGGAGTCGCTTGCGTGCAGTCGAGATTTGTTTTTAGATATTTTTGTCGACCAAATTGAGATACTAACGACGTTTCATTATTCGGAATTGATCGAGCTTTTTTGTACTTCCTGCCAGCTCAAGATACGAATTAAGTCATGAATCACTACGTGTTCACAGTTAGATTGTGTTGTAGGTGATTATTGTAATGTGTCGGATGGGAGCGGGTCTACGGGTTTCTTGTCCAGATCGAGGGTAGACAAATCGATTCTGTTCAATATGAAAATCAAAAATTCAAATCGATCCGAGACAAAGCGACGTGTCGCCTAATGAGCCAATAACTCGCGAGACAATGCCCCGGCGTGGGCGCACAGAATTCGAAATTATCAAAAGAATATTAATGTAACACTTATTCAAATACACCGCGATCCATATTCAAAAAATTGTCTTGTCGCTTAATTTGAATGGTGGCGGCGACAATGCGTTTTCTCTTGTTCTGTTTTTGAAATTGTCACCGGCATTGTTGATCGATTTATTTCTTTTTTAATCTACTGCCCTAAACGAACGAACACCTTTTAATCGTTGAATCGTACTCGTATTCAAAATTTTTAATGTTTTTTTTTTTAATTTATTAATTTTGTTTGTGATTGTCCCCTATGCAGTCACTTCCTGTGCTGTCACCACTAATGAATGTGACGCTGATGACGGACGACGCGTGCTTTGTGTCGCGCCTTAAGCGCGCTCCACATGTTCGCCGAAACTTCCGGCGAAACTTTTGCCGGGACTTTGGTCGACCCTCTACATTCTCGCCTATTAGGGATGTGGTGGTGTCAAAACGCGCGACATTTTATCGATTCATCTGTGTAATATCGGTAATCTACTGTAAACAAGGTCACAGAGGTGATGGCAGCTTCTCTACTGTAATTACTTGATCTACTAATATCCTGGATCATGGTCAAGTGTACCCCGAACCTGTTACGGGAAAAAACGCTAGAAATATAAATATAAAATCGATTGAATTGAGACGACAACAAACTATCTCTACTTAGTCTATGAAATAGGCGAGACATGCCAAACATGCACGGGACTACACGAATACTCCCTCTACATTCTTGTGTTCCCGCGGAACTGTCCACATGTGGAGCGCGCTTTACGTCATTGTTTTTGTCGGCGTAGACCCCTTCGTGCCTTCGCCATACAGCCATGCATTGTATCTACTTTTTTCTGTAATAAACAAATTCGTCCAAGTAGGCAATACACCAACACCGAGACATCAAATATCACAAGGATACCGTGAAATAAAATTCTTTGATGGCATTTAATAACACAAAAAAGGGAGCGGTAATCACGACTGAAATTCGTCTCGATCGAGAAACTCAAATTAGACGAATGGCGGTCGGACGATTTCTTTGTCTTCGGCCTAATGAGTTTTTAAGTCGATTATAGCCATTTTTCATAGAAAAACGCCTTTAGTGATGTATCGGTCGAATCAATCACTGTACAGCTTAAATTGCTCTTTGTGGCGGGACCGGCCTATCGGATCGTAGGCGAGGCCGAACAAATGAGCCGATACTGGCGCCCGTAAGAAATGCCCCGAGCTCCTTTGATATCGATTTTTTTACAATACAACGCCATTGATAAACATTTTGGCTGAACGCGGTTGTTTCTCACGCCGCGTGTCAATTAAAAAAAGGCAACTGACGCATCTTTGACAGAGGTTTCGAACCGTGCGCGAATTTCGAACGCACCCGAAATAAACTGTCAAAAACGTTCCCGCCGCGGAACTGTCCGTCACATTCCATATTCAAACGGGCCAATGGTTGAATGGCGGCATTGTTTTAAAATCCGAACGCATAATGAACGGGTTCGTTCCTTTTTCGAAATCGTTAATCGAGCTCTTTCACTTCATTTGCTTTTCGGGTTATTTTTTTTTTGTTATAGCATTGTTTCGTCGATTCTTACTAGGACTGAGTCGAGTCGATTGCGATTTAGTCCTATAGGACTATTGTATTGGAATTGTGTGGTTCAATGAGAATTAACGCTATGACATTTGAAAAGTCCGCCTTTGTTTTAAGAATAATGATTATTAGAGAGAATATTGTAATGCCTGACTTTACCCTTAACTGCACTACCTACCTACCTAAATTTCTACTTAATCTGGCACGAAATAAAATGTTTGTGATATAACAAAAAAAAGGATTACCTCAAACAGACACAACATTTTCAGCCTTGTCGTAACGTACCTGAAATAGAAAGATATAACAAGTTTTAAAAAATTTAGTCATTACGAGATAAAAAAAATTTAGAATAGTAATCAAATGACGCAGTAAAAGAAATATATTTAAAATGTGTAAAAAAAATTTATCTCATTGTAAGAAAGTACTCAAGACTTTTATGCTGATCAAACGAAGCACCTAATCCAGGGCATCAACAGATAAAACGAATGGCGCAGTAGTATACGTGGTCCATCTTTCAATCGCTGTGAAATTGACGTATCGAGCACAGATTTAGCACCGACACCCGACCAATGATAAAAATTCTTATCTCTCACGATATAACCGGTGAAGGAGTCACTCCTTATTTTTCCACATAAGTTACTGGGCGTGTCCACAAAGGGAACGCCTCGACCTCTCTCACTCATCGAATAGAGGCGAATTTCCAATAACAATTTATCGGTCTTCGATCGAGTCTTCAAGATATCGAATACGCCTTCTTGACTCACCCAAGAAAGCGACACTGAACCTTATTCCTTTACGCAAACAGCCTAGAATTCCTCAGAAAGGCGCGCCGTTAAACATATTGATGCGGTATCGGTTTTCCATTAGCCAACCCGGGCGATACTCGCCCCTATTCGCTGTGGAAAAAAGCACACACTCGCATGTAGACGGTGGAAGGAATGTATTGACGTGGTATCGGCTATCGTTTCGTCCCGTTCTTTCGCGTTACTTTCGTGTACGCGCGTCCCTTTCCATCGCGCAGGTCGTTCCGAGATGAGGACCCGCTCTGTGTATGTCTGCGCATTTCTTTCTTATCAAGTAATAAAGGCTAATAAAGCTAAGTCGTAGAATAAATAGCTGATATGTTTATGATCGTCTGATAATCGGTGCGAGTTATCGGTACTGGGTTGTTGTTTATTCGGACGCTCGTTCCGGATTATATTCAGCGAGGATTTGTTATGAAATTATTTGCGCCGTAATCAAGATAAGTTGTCTTGGGAGAGCCAAGGGTCTTGAACAAAGAAAAATAAATCGATGAACGAACACGGCACGAACCGGGATTTGTGTAGTCGCAAGCAGCAAGGATGGCTGTGTGCAGCAACGAGAATTGGGTCAATGCATATTGTGACTTGAATTGCAGAAATTGTGGAATCCGATTCCATTCCAAGAGAAAAGATAGTTCGTCTTCTGACCCCACAGGCGTGCCCGTGCAGTGCAACGTTACAACTCAAAAATAAATAAAATCAAAATAAGACATCAATTTGGAACCGTCAACTTCGTTCGAGCATATTTTATTATGTTATCTTAATTTAAAATTAATATTTGTGTTAGCGAGCGTGTTATTTGGACTCGACTAGAAATAACTTTACCAAACATAAATATGATACATGTGGCGACTCAATCGACGACTTGTTTGATATTTTTTCTCTACCGAGATTTATTTATGTTGTGTTTTATAATCCAAAATTATCCATTTTGGATGCGCCGACGCCGGTAATTAGTCCTAGTTTATTTATATGAAAAAATGTTATTGGATTTAGGACGTAGAGTCGCAGAAGGAAATGGTAACTTATTGTTTTTATTACAACATTTTATGTTGCTCATAAAATACAAATCGAAAGACGAATATGTAAATTAACTGCCGAACGTGTTCTATACTAAGTTTATGTTTATTTTTTATAAAAATATTGATACCTAGATACGTTTTATTTTCGCGTAGGTGGTGGACCAGTAATTGGATATCTACATCCTGTGATTAAAAAATCAAACACGAAAAATTGTACTACATCGCGTTTATCATAAAATAAACATACCGATGCAACAGAATACCACTTTAAAATACTGGCAAATTGACAATGCCCTTGGGAACGTCCCACTATTGACTTCACCTTGTCTCTGTAATAAAACTATTCGCTATTACAGGCAGAGCTCAATCATCTTTATTGGCAATAGTCTGATCCAGCCGTAACATTAATAAGCTATATCCGCTAACCTTTCATAAACCTATTGCACGTGGTTGTAATAGTCGTACGCACGAATTTCAACTCTAAAGCCTTCACCTAGGGTCAAAATTTATTATGACTGATCTAATTCATTTTTTCGTTTTGGAGTTACTACCGTTTCTCATTGACGTTTATACCAGCATTGTCGATGAAAGGTAGACCTTAATGTGGTGCTTGTAACGTCCATTTTAAAATTAGAACGGTTAGCACCTTTTGATATTATCGATTTTGTATTTCGATCGATGCGATCAATAGACGTGTTCGTCCAGATATCGATGCTCGCTAAATACGTGTCCCCTTCCCCGCGAGGTTCCTCTTTAGAATCGACAAAGGGGGGCAGGGAGAGTCTTCCTACAATTGATACTTTGCTGACATGGCCAGCATATTCTGATCTCTCCCTTTTCTTACAGATCCCCGTTTTAGTTCTGAATATTCACACAAGCAAGAGGAGGAGATGTGTCAACGTGAGCTGTTAACCACAAATGAAGGTAATCTAAAATGTATTGAAATTCGTCGTACGGATTAAGCTTTTGTACCAGTAGCCAAGGTTAAACCAATCAGTCTTCATTTAACTGTTGTTTTATTATCTGTCTGTCTATCATGAGTAAGCAGGTTCGATTCCAGGCAGGTGTACTTTGTTCGTTAATCAGACGTGGGGATCAAATTAACGTATTAGTAGGCATCTGCTACTGATTATAAAATGTAGCTGTTGCTTTTATTATTTGCTTAGGTGCGATAGAGTTGTCAGTGTATCGGTTACTGAGCAACTACTGGGCTCAAAGTTTCGTTAGGTTCGTGCCTTTTGTTGATTCACATTGTGTTTTTGTTTTATTTTATGATTTTGTTGGATTCACACTTATACACTGGCATGCCCGCATCCTTTAGAGATAAGTAGGAGAACATCAAATTATTGAATGAATTTGACGACTTGTTTCAATGGTCATCAGGTCGGTTTGCTACACAAGAGTCCAGGGTGTCGTAGGTAGAAATTAAAGTGACAAGTTAAATATTAAAGTGACGTGTTTATTAATTTGCTGTTATATTTGATATCTTGTCACCTGCCTGACGTAAATACAAATTATCTTGTGAGATTGTAAGCAAGATGTGATGACAAATGTGTTGTCAAGAACCACGAAAGCTATAAAGATGTTGCGAGATATTTTTTGTCATTTGCGGATTCAGGGGGTTTGTATGTTAAGTAATTAACTCATACTCACTTGGGAGAGGCCTATGGAGGCCTAGAGAGCGGACTGCGATTGGCTAATGATGATGATGGGGGATAACAAAAACACCATTAACGACCTCCCCAAGCAGTGACCCAAAAACAAGTCCAAACTACCCTCTATAATTCCCAATAACTTATTCCCAAGTCAAAGTCCATAACCTTGATTCGAGTTAGCGAAATCACCTCAACTATTTTAATACCTCATTAAACCTGACACCTTCGACAGGGTACTAAGACAATAAGCAAGTTGCACCAACACCCAGTTAACCCGGGGTTAGTGATCTGACAGCTTACAGAGTAAACTATTGACCCTCATTTAGCCGATGGGCCACGACGGGACGCAGTTGTAAGCCGGATTATCCCGGAAACACCTCTTGACCGGGTCCGGCTAGTTTCTTTGCCTTTACCGTTTTCCAGTATAAAATGACCTCTAATCTTAACTTTTGATTATATTAAAAAAAAATTGTAGGTGTGAGGAGTAGGTCGTTAAGTTGCGTAACAGATCTTTCTTGAAATTTACACATCATCACAAACTAAAATGTATAACAGTTACATCCAAAAACATATAGCGAATCAATATTTAGAACTTTCAGAGGTCAATTTAAATTGGTAAATGTTTTGGATCAAACTAGTTTGGGGTGGTTTTAACCGGACTTTTCTCGCTTACAAAGCCTTAGTCTATTACTTGTTTGAAGTGACCTTTTCTCGCCTTTAAGGGATCATAGTTCGATTTGCATGGGCTTTGCAAATAAATTGTTATTAGTACAAAGTGGTCAGTTAATTTTGATAACAATGAGAAGGGTCTCTTTATGGTTGCGGGTGGGTAAAGTAATCTATAAGTGAATATTTTACTAGCAGTCCGATATTTTGTTACTAAAACGTACTTGCATATTATGTAACTACTTACATAATATGCAAGCATGTTAAGCATATCAGAATTATACGAATGGTAGACACGATTTGAAACTCACTGATCTTTCACCCTGTAAATAAATTAACCCTGTCGTTAATTACGTTCTGTAATTTATTTCATTGTAACTACTATTTTATATTTAGTTCGGCACCCAAAATAACTGTTTCCCCCAATAAATACTGAATTCCGAACAAACCAACTATGAAACCAAATGTATTCAAATGATGTGAGCCCTCCCTGGGGCAAGAGATCGGAGGGCGGACGTCCGGTCAAGTCACCCTCAAGCTTGCACCCAGCCTGACCACTTTATCGTGACCTCTCCAATAAAACTTGTACCCTTAAAATATCACACTAATACTGGAATGGGAGACCGGAGGGAGGTCAACATAAACTTGTCGTCGCATGAAGTATTTATTGAGTTGCGGCTGACCAAAAGTATTTTATTGTTAAGTTACTCCCTTCATCCATTGTGCCCTTTGTGTCTTTTTCCTTATCCGTGTACGGATATTGACTGTGTTCTAATTTGCTAAGGTTCAATTTGCATTGTTAGTGCCGAAGGTCTGTTGTAGAAAGGTGTTATGTCAGAATTAATTGGAGTTCGAAATGTTTTCGTTAGTAAGCTGAATTGGATAATTTGCTACTTTCCGTACGGCTTTCGGCTACTTTCGCGTCTGTATTTTTAATTGTCTGACTTGACTAGTTTATATATCGAATTAAGTTTGTAATTAGTTCTACATTAAATCCAAGGACATAATTTATTTGTGTAATGATATTTAAATTTGTAATCGCCACTACCTTCATGAACAGATTTTAGCAGTCCTTCAAAATCTGTGTGTACATAAATCTAAAAGTCAATAACGAATATTGAACTAATGACCATTTATTTTCATTGTGGCGAATAAATATCTAGGGCAGTATTAAATATCGGGTAATGTGGCACTAATGGCCCGTAATCGAAGAATTCGAAAACAACAGGTGCCGGGAATCAAACCCGCGGCTGACAGTTACGCGGCGCATCTGTCGACACTGCGCTATCGGCTGCGTGCTATTTCCGACAAAAGCTTTTTTTTATTACGTAGTAACTTATTTCTATGTCTGCGAAGGACTTGTTGGGGATTTTCTTCGTTTTTACTAATAGTGTGGAAATGTTTCTTATTGTAAAATTAGATCGTGGTAGTAGTTTTTTACTTACATAGGTACCTTTTCATTTTATTATTCAAAAACTGAGAACAAGTATTAGTCAGTTACAATTACGCTTTTTTAATATAATACAGGACGGCAAACGAAAAAAAAACAATCACTTGTTCAATTTATGAGAAATAAAAATATTCAGATAAACCGAACCTACTTATTACCTATTTATTATTCCTAAAGACCACTCAGATGGCTAACTAAACGCTTTACAATCCACTAAACATAAACGATCGGTGATTTGAGTAAAGGGTTAACCAAACCGTTTGGCGTTATTTGCCCATCGACTGCCATCGGCCGATTTGCGGTCACGGATGTCCGATAGGAAACCACACTTGGGTCTAAACTGTAGGTACTAGTGCCACTCGAAAGTTAAGACAGGGTTGGTGCAATCAGACTTTCTTGGTGATAGAGGTTGGTTTTGGTCGGGGGAATTTAACTAGCGATTTTTATTAAGACCAAATACGTACTTATACTTGTGTCCCACATGGGACGTAGAGGTATAACAACAAGCAAATATGATTACCAGTAGTATTAAATCTCATTATACTTCACTAGAGGAAATGATAGTTTAAATCTTTTTTTAAGATTTTACACACATTCAAGTGAGGAGTTATCAAGTGCCAAGAGGACTTTCCGTCAAACACGTGCCGTACTAAACTTCAATTCTTTTAACATTAAAATAACATTTAAGTAAAAAAGTTACAAACAAACACAAGAGATAACATTTTACGACATCACCACGGTCTTAAAAAATTCATACGCCTCCATTCCCCGACAATAGCGCCGTGCGTTCGCAATAAAGAACGCGAAAAATAGAAAATATGACCACTTTACAAGGAATCAATGGGGCGAGGGCTGCGAATAGACGTATCTGTGTCGGCGGGGCCGATTTCCGAACGGCGGAAGCGGCCCGGTGCGCACCGGCCGGGAAAATAGGCGGAACTTCCGCGCCGGGGAGAAAAATCCGCGCTAAGAATCCCTCAGACAAATTTGCATGCGAAAAGGGCACTTTTGTGTGCTTTGCTCACCGATCGGTTGTAAATTTGTCAGATTGTCAATTCACCGCAAACGCTCTTCACTTCGCCACCTTTTGTTATGCTAATATTTGTTTCTTCAATCCGATTTTCGCTTTTTTCTGTTCGCACTTACGACGCTTTGCCAGTGCGGCGCGATTTTTTACTCCGACTTTTTGAATTCAGAAGGCGGTATATGGAATCGAATTCCGGATTCAAAATCGGGCCGAAGCGCGTAATTAGACAGGTGATTCGCTAATTCGAAAAAGGAATCCGTCTTAATTCCGCGGCCGGCCGCCTGATAGGCCGGGGGCAGTGTGGGAACGTCACGTAGAATAATCGGCATCCGAACAAAAAGAGGCCAGTGTGTCTGATTGCGGATGCTTTAAACCGACCTTTTAATATCGCCGATGTCTGTTGCGAAGGCTGTGATTGACATTTAATTTTCAACTCTTTAGCTCCCTTACAGAGTTTACTCTTAATACTTTTATCGATGATCGCCTCAGGATTTTATAAGTTATCGCAACCGCCTTTAAAGCTAGCTTGCTTTGACTCATTTCGAAATTGTTCCTCTTGCGCTTCTTTTTTGGAATTCCACAGAGGGCAATTTTTACTCTAAACGTAGTACATATTTCTGCGGTTGTACTCGCCGCTGGTAGCAATTACGCGACGGCAAATTAAAACTGGTTCTCGTATTATTTCGTCCCCTTTTTTGTACCAAGTAAAAATGCAACGAATGTACGAATACATAGTGTAACATGCATATGTAATTTCCAAGTCTATTGTAGCGATTATGTGATACGTTCTAGACAGCGATTGATCAACGCAGCCCCACTTCCTTTGCGCGCACGCGCAGTGGGGTCAGGGCCGACTGCGCTGCGCTCACGCTAGTCTGCATGCACGACAGAAAAAAGATTGCATATCTCGCGCTAAAAACTACTGCACATGTAACTGGCAGCCGAACTCGCGGTTAAAAATTAAAAAGAAATAATTAGGGAGTTCGATCGAAAATCGAATTGGGCGCTCGGAATTCGAACGCGTCGTCGCGGCGCGCGTCGGCGGCGACATCAAAGGCGATTGCGCGCGCAATTTTGACAATTAAAACGCCGCGCGTCGCACACATTGTCCCGGGACCGCGTGTCCTTGGCAGGAATTTCAAATACAGGACATTTCTTTTTTTCCACAATCGGAAACCTGTTTGATTTGTGCCCGCACCGAGATGTTACGTCCACGTTTATGTTGCGTTTAATTTTTAATTCCGTCGCAGTGCAGCGTCGAGCGCCGACTGTAAATTTTTACGAGCGTGTTTTCATCAAAATTTAAGAAAAAAAAAAACGACCGAACCCACCGCTCTGTTTAGAACTATCATAAAATTAGAACTATCGGTCGTAATATCGAATTTTAATGTTTAAATTTCAGTTCGATCCGTGCCAAGTGGGAACCGTCCGCGTATAAGTCACCATTTTATTGCTCATAAAATTTTAGGACCACATCGGTAGGTGACTCTATTTTGTTAAACGATCGATTTTAAGAACCTCATATCGGAGTTGATATGGGTTTACGACTCAAAAAGATTCTAATTAAAAGATTTAATCTTTGGAAATAGCTATCGGCATTATAAATCGGCGACAGAGTTGGTGCTATATCAAAATTCTAGACGCCCGTTTAGAGTTTATCGCCTAATTAAAAAGCTGAGTAGATGTGACAGCTGCTTCGTCTATAGCGGTGACTTTGACACTTATAAACATACAGCAATCCTGTCTTAGCCACTGTAACTGAGTTGCAAATGCAACATATCCCTATTTTTTTCATTATCATTAGGCTTGCATTTGACCTCAACTCATCTGATGGAAAGCGACGATGAGGTCAAAGATGTAGCATGCGTGCCTAGAAGATACCTATTCACTCTTGATTTGAAGACCCCAAGGTTATACTCGAGGAACATTGACTCAGGCAGAGTTCCAATCCTTTGCAGTGCGCGTAAGAAAAGTGGATGCAAAACGCTTATGTATCTTGTACCTACAATTTATACATCTTCAAAACTAAAATACTTACCTTCTCTTCTTTGAATAAAGTTATAGCAATTTGAACACTAAGCGCTACCCAAAACACACATAGTAACGTCGTTCCTAAAATAGAGCCGAGCGAATCTCTGTGTCGTATCCCGGCCGTCTCAATCGACTCAATTGACTAACGATTGATTATTCAATCAAAACAGATTGATCGGCCTTATCCGATAATAGGCGAACAATTGCGAGCTGCACCGAGCGGTCACGTGGCCCCCGCGTGGTAGGCCGCTGTGGCGCGAAAAACGACAGTTGAAAAACAATTTAAATGATTTTTTTTCTTTTTTGTAGAAATAGGTACTGGCAGGTAAGCATAGTAAAAAAGTTATGGGAATATTTAAATCGAATTTAGAAGAGTTAATGGTTTCGATCAGGTGGGCTACCTACTAGAAAAAATGTAGCACAATGTCTGAATTTGCATCTTTACCTGACAAATTGAATAATTTGGCGCAAAATTATTATTAATTTCTGAATTTTTCAATGATAAAAGAAGGAAATTGTACGTGTAAATCGCTTAGGGGGCGCAGGGACAAAGAATCTTCACTTAGAAGTGAGACATCGAACGTGATCTGTGTTCAAAAAAATACCTTAACCGATCCCACCAACTTATATTTACACTTTACGGTGGCGCCACCGATAGACGCTCTCTAGGAATTAACTGGGTGCAACGTTAGTTCCGATTTTCGTCACGTGAACGCACAAGTTTGCTGTTAGCTAAGTACATCTTTACCTGTGTCGACCCTCCGAGGGGTGAGTTCGGATATCGGGAGTTTTCTTTTGAACTTGTAAACATCGGTTAAAAGATGTTGTCAGGGAATCTTGCGGTTTCCCAACTTCGATCGCCCCCTTTTGTTTTCTTTTACTTTTGCCGCTGTTTGGTGATCGGTTGCGATCGCCTACAAATTGAGACAAATTTTTCCATGTTTCATAAGGTTTTACTTTCAGTGTGTTTCTTTGTTTTTTCGTAATTTTTTTTAACTTTTTTAAAAGTTTATCGAATATTTCTTTTTTGCCAAATTAAAGGTAGGGGAAGGAAGGGCAAGATGAATATAGCGGGCAACACGAATCATTCTCGTAGGATCTTACTACTCGTTCCGTACATGAAAGTACCAGCGTGGCGGGACGGGCAGGGAGGGCCGACTTCACAATACAATGCGAACTCGGCTGTCGTGGGGAGAGCGTGCGTTTTAGTGACGAGAAACAGAATTGACGCAAGAAAATAAAATATTTTGTCACGATAAGTTTTAGCATTTTCTGTTATATCATTCATATATATTGATGATAAAGGTTGCTTCTGTTGCCTTATCTTATGTAAATTAAGCTGTAATGAAGCATCTTTCATCACCGAAACAAATAAATTTTTAGGATATTTTTTTTATCTATCAAATGCCAAGCGGGCAAGACGAATATGACCATATTCACTAATTTATTTATTTATTTATTTATTTATATTTCATGCACAAACAGTACATTGGCGGACTTAAAGCTAAAATAGCATTATCTACCAGTCTACTAATAGAAACTAATAGAAAACAATCGGCTCTCGCTGGTTCTGAACTCGGCCGTGATTATTACTGCACACTTTGCAAAGAAAAATATATCTATCCCCCACCTGAGGATTGGATACAATGCTCCGAGTGCAAAGAGTGGACTCACGAAGCGTGCTCTTCGTATATTGGGTCTGGAACATACTTTTGTGACGATTGTCAAGACTAGTAATGATTAGTATATGCCCAAACCATCTTGCCCTATATGGAGGGGCAAGATGGCTCAAAACAATTATTTTACATGATGATCTCATGCCCAGGTTGTGATTTCTATTTTAAGCATTTATAAAATTATTTTGATAGTCTATAGTACTGTTAATTATTATAAAAATAAAAGTTGCTTTAATCTCTGTAACATGCGTGTTTTTCTTACGATTCTTGTTAGATGAACCAACTTGCCCTCCCCTCCCCTACATCCAGAACGAAAGTTCTCAACTGAAAGAAGAAATGAGATGATGGAAGAGTGGCTCAAATTAATGCTTTATTAATTACCGCTTAAAATTCAGTAAAGCAATTTGACACATAATTCCACATTAAAACGCTTCGTAATTCCATAATTTCACCACTTTCCAGGTTTGACAGGTTTTTGCGGACAAATTTAAAATGTAAACACTTATCGCCCGAATGCGTTCCGAAAAGTAATTTGACAATTTTAATTTACCTTTGCAGCTTTTCAAGTAGCCATTTTACAAGCTCAAATCTCACATATCCACCCTTCCTAATAAAAAAAGAAAAAAAAAATCACGCCGTGAAAAAAAAACTTCAAAGTCAAAGTGGCATTGTTTCTCCAAGGATAAAGTGCTAAAAAGCGAACATGTATCGGAACTTCTCAACTTTTTATTACCTTTTGGGCGGGGTGACTCCGTATATCGACGAGACTTGACGCGGCGTCTGTGTTAATAAATTTTACAATGCCATAGCCCTTTTGTCTACAGCGTGGTGTTATTTCCATTGGCCTAAGTGCAGATGCGTCTTTGCTTTGTGCCTTTACGTTCAAGTTGGTGTTTAGGTTTAAGAGAGACCCTAGTCGAAATAATACGAATAAATACTTCACAGCGTCACTCTTACTAGCAGATGAAATGACGGTCAAATGACTGCCTAATATCATCTTGTCGTTAAGGTCCCGGTCGTGCTCTCGCGCATGAGGGCTCGGGGTCCGCCTTGATCATGACCCAGGATATGAATAGATCAGATAATTACAGTGTCAAACAACTGCCTAATAATAAAAAGAAAATTCGTGGTAGGTAATACAAATCGTTGCTTAATATCTAATAAATAAATGTAAAACAAACGAAATTAAAAGCTTTTATATTGGTTATTTTATAAAGAAGTCTCGACTATATAGAACTGCAATACAATAATTATAAAAAAAAATATCCTGCACTAAAAAAAAAAATATTGTATTCAATGACCATGTGAAGCGGTATTACAATACAACTTGAAAATTTACATCGCAGTCACGAAAAAAAAACAGAAAAATCTCCTTCCGTAACTTGTGAAGATATGACAAAAAGCGAAATACGCGGAATCCGATCACACCCTGTTAAGTTAACATCACACGTTGACTCAATAAAAAGTGTCGGTTTCCCTCCCAAACTATTACCGAGTTCTTTTGATGTTTCATAGCACAACCGCGATGGGCCAAATTGAGTGAGTTCGAACGTTCAGAACGCACCCGAGTCCTGTGCCGCCGATTTTTATCCCCATCCCTAAAAAAAAAAAGCACGTACGCGAACTAGCGTTATCTCGTAAGGGGATTAGTTGGCAGAGTTACGGCTGGATGACGTTGCCAAGACGTTTAAAAAGAAAAAGAAATACTTTGAAATCGCACCAGTTTCTTGTTTTATAAGTAGTAGTCTACCTTAGAGCTCTTAAAATTAATATATTGAATTTCGCCCATACATCGGCCGGTAGCGAAAAATAAAATAAGAACAGACGGGAATATATCAAACGGAATTGATACAAATTGCCTCCGCCATCATTGAGGCGTTAAAAAAATAAATTGAAAAAATAAAAAAGGCATAGACAATACAGCACACGTCCCTCCCCGGGAGACGCGGGCAATGGAAACAAATTAATAATTAATTTCCACGCGGCGAGCGCAAGCCGAAGTTGGGGGCATTTGTTCGATCTCGTTTTGTTCTAAATTCAAAATTCATCCGGGGACTTCTAAAGTTGAAAAATTGTCTCTGTTCCACCATTGCTTCTTTTTTTTCGTACGTGCGTCGCTAGCCAGCTACTTGGCTCTATCAATTCTCGATCGTTTCCGTTCGGTAATTTAGCGTTTCGAGTAATAAATTTGGTACTCACGGGATTTACTCGCTTCTAGGCAGTTTAATTTACCTGCAAAAAAGATGTTGATTTAATTAATGATGTGATACTTTACGTTGCTAACTAGAAATATTCTGGTAACGAGCTTAAAGTTGTCAGATACCTAGTCTAGATTGATTTTGAATTATTAGGTAGTTACGAGTGTGTGAATCATTAGAAATGTAGATACTGCTAGATAAACAATAATTTACTATTACATAATTAACTACTTCATATTAATTTTTAAGTAAAATGAATCTTTCCTTTTCAGTCTTTATTTCTGACACCATATTAAGCCCTTTTCACTTTAGACCTCGTTCTGGATTTTAAATATGTAGCTACACGTGCAATTATGTACTTTATCTTTCATAAAAATGTGTAAAATGTAACTGCCAGTCACTTTTCTACATCATAACTGGCCAATAACAATAGTAGCTACACGTACAATTAGGTGCTTTATATTTCATAAAAATGTGTAAAATTGTAACTGCCAGTCTCATTTCTACATTACAACTGGCCAGTAACAATAACGCCCAATTGAATTTTAAGACGCATCCAAAGGATTACAATATGACAATTCCTGTAGTGGATGCGGGTTTCTCTATAAAATTACAAGATAATGTACCTACGTTACATTAATTTCAGTTTACGATCGTGGAATTAGATATATTTTTATACCGAAGCATAAAATTCCGATTCCATTGTACTTAGAAGCTAATACTGGAGGGGTTATTGATTAATGTAATTAATTTAAATGCTGTACTGTCTAGGAGCATATTGAAGAAAGCTTTGTAACTATTTGCGATTTTCATTTTTTAAGTACTCAGGTGTTTACTTAGAGCAAACAATATTAATGAGATGGCCTTTACTATTTCAAAGTAACAAACGCAATCATCAAAGTTGTTAAAAAACTTCATAAGTACACTAATTAAAATACGGTCACAGAACATTGATGACCAATAATTGGAGCGGATACGTGGCAATTAAGCGATAACAAGAGCCATTTAATATTTTCGAAAAAGACAAACGGACCCACCCGGGAGAGCCATAAGTAAGAACGATCTTTAACCAACCACAATAATCGCCTGACGTACCCGCCGCCTTACTAGGCGATGACATTAAATAAAAACTTTTTATTCCTCTATAAATAACAATAAAAACAACATAAAATAGTTTACTTGGCCGTGATCAATACCAACCTTTTTACTGCCATTTTACGACCCGGTGATGGGAAGCCGAAAATGCCTAATTTGACTTCATTAAGTGCTCGGAAAACAATAAAATTATATTTTATTGGTTTCCATTTAAAAATGCTTCAACCACGGTTAATCGATGTCATAGATGTTGAATCTATAGCTTCGTTTTGGATATACGTAATTAAAATCAAGTTTCCGAACGAAATATCAGGCGACGATGGAATAAATAAAGGAAAGTGAAGTGTTTTTTGTATTTGAACAACGCGGCAACATGTCAATAAACAGGAGCTGGCTGGATTTAAACCCCTTTTTAGATTTAAATTTCGAATCGATCCTTTCACACTTCGAACAAATGGCCGCGACGGTTGATTTCCGTTCTAAATTCAAATAGAAGTCTTTATATTTTTTCTCAATCAGAAATTTGAATGAGGACCACTAAAGTGCGGGGCTCCATCGGTAATTCAAGATTTGATGATATTGTATGGAGGTTTTTTCTCCGATTACCAGTTCTTTCGATAACTAACCTCATTATAGGGATATTGCTTATTTATCGATTGACTCATTCAATCCAGGAGTTTGCTTTAATGAGCCAATGCAGCGTCAGTGTTATCGGTAAGTGGTTTTGATATTTTAATTAGGCAGTTCGATCCCAATTATATCGAACACTTTGAACACATTCTTGGAACCAGCGCTCGCGTTATTCCTGTCTAGCGATAAAACTAAGAACACTAATCCTATATATAAAGTGTGTCCGATCGAAATCGTGGAGTGACATTCATTAGATTTAGAAAAATAAAATCTATACGAACTCATAAAGTGCTCATAAACACGAAAGGAGGTAATAAAAAACAGTCCAACGCCGACTCTCAGCTGTCGCGCGCTATTTCAGAACTCACAACATTCGAAAATCGAACTCCATCGAACCACGAGGGGGATATCGCTCGATTTTAAATTTAGAATCTTCTTTTTCCTCATTTATTTTGTGTCATCTTTGTCAGTGCCCAATCTCTTTGGTCGGGAACGATTAAATTCAGCTAGGATTTTTAAATTTGCTTTGTTCGTTTGCATTTGAAATGTATTACATACTTAGCTCACGGGAGTAAACGCATCGTTATAATTACCATGTTGTCGCTTGCCAAGTGGGTGAGTGTCAATGAAACAAAACAATGCGTTTATTTTAAAAAAAATTTTTCACCATCTGATTTATAATGCTCTTCATAGACTGGAAATGCAATTTTAAAACGATTTCGAATGAAAGCGTTATTATGAAACGTCTCGTAACTAAAGACTGGTTTATTTCAGTATAAAATATCTACTACAAAGAAATATTTATAGCGCGCCGGCCATCTTTAAAGTTTTCGACATGGCGACATTGTTTTTCGGTTGATTGTTATTAATGACATGAAATTTGCTACTTAAATATATGTTTTTTTTCGAATTCTCGGAATATCTTGGACGGTGCACATGAATCATCGATTTCGATGTTCGCACTTAATTGGGTCCGTCTAAAAATATAATACGTGTGGAAAGCGATAAAAGCAGAGTTATGTCTTTCCCTGGCTTGTAAACGTGAATTAATGAATCGGGAATAAATATAACGGTTAACTGAATTTTGAATAAATATTTCGAACATTAGCTCTACAGTGATCGTTTTTAATACTAGCGTTGAAGGGTTAAGATGAATCTACTGAGCTCAATTTTCCTACTGGTCTGGTTTTCTCTTAAGTAAGGCCAAGAATAGTAAGTCTAAATACAATAGAGGCGAGATGTATTCTTTGACAAACATTTAGAATATATCTGTTTCCTTTTCACGGCTTAACTATTGAGCCAATTTTGACCAAACTTGGGAGGGACATTCTCGGGAATCCTGAGATGGACGTAGGCTATGTGGCGTCATCTTAAGTTCAATATGGCGGCCGGGATATAAAGTACAGTCCACGCGGATGAAGTCGCGGCGGGCAGCTGGTTAGGTTAGCTATAAAAATGCTACTGTCGAAGAGGTGGCACTAAAAGCTAACATAATTAAAAAATAAATCAAAGCCACATAGCTAAAAACTGATACAATATTAGCTTAAACCTTTCAATTTCCTGCAAACAAACCTCTCGCAGTTACATCAGTTAATGTCAGTCAATCGGCTATTGTCAAATCCTTTGAGCTGAGGCGGTCAAAGACTCGGGCGGAACATGGGGTCTATAGTAACCCCATTCCCCCTTTGCCCCCACCGTCATCCCATTGTCCACTACGGATTTAATAAGACTCACGCCGATCGCAGAAATGTCACAGTTACAAATCCACAGATTTCTAAGATGTCAAAGTCATTGACAACCGGCATTAAAACGTCCAAGTAGAAAGGGATGTTTTAATGAGAATATTGCTTTTAAATAGTTAATCAGAATATGCATTTACTGGTTTTTGGGGTTAAATTATAATTAAATGATAGTAACTATTTTGGCCATAAATACAAAAAATTCTTAGAATTGTCTTTTGGACGGTTTGGATCTAATTCCATCTCATGTTCTTTCGCTTTCACACCTGTAAGGTTGGCTGGAAGATATCTCTTTAAGAGATAAGCTCACCTTTCTAAACTACCATAAGGTTTCATCTTTGTAACATTTTTGTGTGTACCTACAATAAAGAATACTATCTAATATAGGCAATATCGGTTGTGGCAGATTGTCCGTTCCTACAGTAATCTGAACATATGGTCGGTCTGTGTGTTGTTGATCAAACAGTCATGCGGGATGAAACATTTATGTAGGTAGGCATTTGAAAGACGACTACTATACCAATCATCAAAAGAAACGCTGAAGCTTCGTTTCACAATTCCACTACAGCTCGGAATAAGAACCCAAAGCGCAGCTATAAATTCATATTTTCCGATCCACTGTTTCGCAACTGAAATCATTAAATGACAAACATCGTAAAGTGGAGGCGAAATGGAACGCATTCTCCGGGTTTATTTATATAAAACTGAACTGGCGACATATTTTTAAAAGTTCGAAGGAAGACACTTGCAACTAATCGCTGTTTTCGATTCTAGAACGCATTTTGAAAGAGTTCGAACAGAGCGTTCTAAATCTGAAATGTTTTCGATTTTCGAACGGCTGCCGGCGCTTGTCAATTGCCGCTGAAAAGTGGCGGTGTTATGAAAAGAGTCCGTTGTTATTTGGTCTCTTTGAATGTTGCTAGATAGGTTAATATAAGAGCACTGAATTAATTGTTATCTTGCTGTGTTGTTTGGTTTCTAAATAAATAATCGAACGGGATGTATTGCGCATAATTTTCCGTCACGGAACTGGTCTCTATTATCTTCTTTTTGAACTGCATTAAAAGAATATTCACTGAATGAAATAATAAAATAATTCATAAGTACCTACGTATGGGATACTTCGATCAACTTCACCAGCGATCGAAGGTGGGATATTAAAATCAAGTTGAATTTTCAGCCAAGAAAAACAAAATCCAACAAAATTTTCGTAATCCAATAAAATCTCTGAGCTTCATTTCGACAAAGAACCCTACTATGATTACGGCACGCAATTTCGATGTCATTTTGATTCAAATCATCCAAAGAATTTGCTTTAGGATCTTTAAAATCGACCTAACTATCAATAGAAAAAAGTAACACATTTTTTCTTCCAGCCAGTGTTATGAAGTCGTCCAAAGAGTCCGCGACGCAAGTAGCCGAGGCAGGCGTGCGAGCAATTCCGAGCGCGATGCGTATCACGGCGAACAATGGCAGACTCCGCTCGCGCCTCCCACAGCACCGCTAGCAAAAACCTGGCTACAAACCAACCAACACGGGTTTTTGTAAGCATTAGCTATGTGTTAAACGCCGGATTATGAGCTACGGTGATCCAGTTTTTCTGTGTCTACATCGCGTTAGCACGAGTGCGAAGTTTTGTCTTATATTGTGCAGTTCTCGCAGCGCAGGCGTACTGCATGTCGTATCGTATCGGATAATTGTGATATGACCATGCTTATCTTCGAGGTTTTCTTTGTCTTTGTTTGACTGGTAGGTACTTTCTCGGGACTTAAAACACATAGATTTGCATGGCCTAGGTAAAACACACATGACTTTTAGATAAAAAGTCGTAACGACAGCACGACAGCTAGATAGCTGTCGTGCTGTCGTTACCCAAGCATTTCGCAGTTCGATAGTGATCAGTCAAACAACATGTTGAATGACGTTTTCGTTGTACAACCGCTGCCAACGCGGCACGCCCGCGGCTAACCTCTAAACCTAACACGAGCGCCATAAGGTCGATTTTTGACAGCTGTCAACTTTGACAGCCGCACTCGTTCCGGGCGTCCAACCAACAATGAAACCGGGATCGCTCTCTCCAACTCCGGAAACCTGTGTTTCTTCAAGAACTCAAAGTTTGCATACGAGCTCACGTCTCATTACAAAATTCAATATTCAGATTTCGTAAGGACAAAGTTCAATCTTTGCGCGCGGCGATATCGTTTGCTCCGCTTTTAAACTTTGTGCAAGTGCATGTCGTGTTTTCTCTCGAAATAACTAATAGCATATAAAATAGATTGTTATTGAACTTTAGGTTTTAATATACGTCATGTGACACAGTCGTTCCTTCGGTCTCTTTAAAGCCGACATCCTGTGATGCCTTGTTTACGAAGTACTGTGAAACCACTTTTCATAAAACTTTACGGTTGGCTATTTTCGGCTTAAAAGACGTTCCGATCGACCTTTTAGCTGAGAGCGCGCTTCGGGTCTCCCTCACCCCCCTCGGTAGAAACAATCCAGGGTCCCCGCGGGGGGACAAGATCGATTCGAGAGTTTATTTGGTTTTGGTCGAAGGAGTAGTAGGACACCGCATTAGTGTCGTTTACCGTAATGCGATCATAAATCTCACACGCGCGCAGCCGCCATTTATATCTGTTTGCC
This sequence comes from Blastobasis lacticolella, assembly GCA_905147135.1. NCBI lineage: Eukaryota > Metazoa > Arthropoda > Insecta > Lepidoptera > Blastobasidae > Blastobasis > Blastobasis lacticolella. The sequence continues at coordinate 15,748,454 of LR990056.1, forward strand.
GTAATCGCTATCGATCTGTAATGAATCGATCCTGTTGCACGGAATAAGGACGCGCGTTTGTCTCGAATTCCAAAATTGAAATTTAAAAAATTACGCCTGCCAATGCTTGCTCGCGGTCGAGATAGCGCGTGTTCGATTTTTAAATGGCAACAAGAACTGTTTTAAAAAGGCTAATTCTTATTGATTTCGAGTGTAGTAACAAATATAGGTAATGTTAACATTCTTGGACACGCAAATCACGTGTAAAATGTGTAAAAAAAGAGAGACAACACCCTTTTTGCTTGTCAAAGTGGCGTCAGGATCGTAGTCTGTGCCACTTTATAGTATCTGCCTACCCCTATAGGAAACAGTCGTAAGAGTAACGTATACCTACAAGATACCCGGCCTCAAAAGATACCCTCAAATTGTCAACAAAATATTTTAAATTTCTTTTTTACCGTCCACCAATAAGGGCAAACAGAATCCGCACTGTACAGCCAGTACACCGAAGTGGCAAATGGTCCAAGGCCACCGCCGTCATTACTGTGTTCAATGGGTTACGTTCATTAACTCAGCACTTAGGATTGACACCGTGACATATAGAGATACATAACGATCGCCTTTGTCATACCAATGTTATGTGCCAGTATGTGACCATTAATATTTACTGTGGAACGTGAAAAAATCGTTATTCTACTCGGTTATTATACTTATTATTCCCAACTAGTCATCTTCGTGACATATCGCGGTTGTGTTTACACGCACGAGGTCCTGGGGTCCGCCCTGACCATTATACAGGATTTGGTCCGGATATTGCAGTGGAGCGATCGCCGTCTGACGTCTGAGGCTGGATCGTGGTTACACATTCAGTCGCCTGAATGTGCAGGTTTCAGCACGTTTTCCCTCACCGTAAGATTATTGGCTAATATACGTAACTCAGAAAAGATTCATTGGTACATGCCCGCAGTGGGATTCAAACCCAGTACCTCTCGCTTACGATCCGAATACCTTAACCACTCAGCCACCGGCGCTCCACACTGAACTAGTATTACCCACAGTTCGACCTTAGCAATAATTCCACTGGAATTAACCCTCGGAATAGGAAGCCGAAGGAAAAACATTTCGATGCCGACACCGCATCAATCATTGCTACGATGTATCGATATATCGCGTGCGCCCAACACTATTCCGGTGAGTCGATAAACTGAGACAGTGTAACGTTTTCTTGGATTCTTGGTCCCGGTTAAGTTAGGCACAGAAATGAAACAAAAACAGAATCCATGTTACTTTAAAGAGATGTGGTGCTTGCAAGGTGTGACAATCTCCTTTGTTGTACATGACATACACTCATCGGGTCTTACAACGCGCCGCCATTTCGTAGCGATCGGACATATTTATCCTCGATGAAAAATATTTTAAAATGCCGTCATGTGTAGTGAAATCGTGTAAAAGTTACTGGAAAAAATGTAACAAGGCAGGAGGAATTACCTACAACGCATAAGTAATTATGATTCGGGCTACTTTTTTTTATTAATGTTTTATTTACTTTGGTGCAAATTTCTAACAAAAGTACAACGATGTGACTACCTGTTTTTCGGGAAAATTCCCATAAAGTGGGGAATTCTTTATTAAATTTTTGTGACTCAGATCAGCTTCCGAATTTTTATTACCTATCGTATCTGAAAAGAACTTGAATGATTGTAATTATAGTCTACCCTACGTACTGCTATGATGTAAGCATAGTAGTCCGATTTTATAATTAAATAATATAACACCGCTTTCTGCGGAGCCTTTATTATTTTCGATCCCGATTTTATTTTAACCGGGTTATATTATTTTAATAGGTTTCCTAGTAATAAAAACCGTAAAGACGATTGGATTCTAATTATACGAAACTGTAGAAGAGAAACCAATTGGAACCCATCATCTGCGAGTACCGTGTGCAGTGCACATTTTGATGACGTGGATTTATTAACAACCGCGAAGGGGCTACGATGCTTGGTTGGTAACTGAATAGCTATTTTGTTTTTTATAATTTGATGTATTTGTACCCGCCTCGAAAAGCAGAATAAGAAAATAGGGCAGGATAGGGGTACGGCAGGGGTACGACAAGGCTAAGGTAGGGGTACGGGTGGGAAACGGCAGGCGTACGGCAGGGCTATGGGAGAGCACGGCAGAATTACGGTAGACCTAGGGGAGAGTTGCGAGAGGGGTACGGCACGGATTATGGGAGCACGATAAGGTGGGGGTACGGGAGGGAAACGGCAGGGTTACGGGAGGGGTACAGCAGGCATACGGTAGGGATACGGAAGGGGTACGGGAAGGTGACGTGAGAGGTATGGCAGGGCTGCGGGAGGGATACGGCAGGGGTACGGGAGGGGTACGGCAGGCATACGGTAGGGATACGGGAGGGGTACGGGAAGGTGACAAGAGAGGTACGGGAAGGTGACGTGAGAGGTATGGCAGGGCTGCGGGAGGGATACGGCAGGGGTACGGGAGGGGTACGGCAGGCATACGGTAGGGATACGGGAGGGGTACGGGAAGGTGACAAGAGAGGTACGGGAAGGTGACAGGAGAGGTATGGGAGGGGTACGGGAAGGTTACGGGAGGCATACGGTACGGGAGGGTTACGAGAACAAATCGCACCGGACAGCTGTCTGTTATTTATTTTTAATAACACTGCCAGAAATGCGCAATATTGAAAATATGATCAAACTTTATTTGTATGGAGCGTACTCGGGGAGACTCCTCTTATCAAAATATTTCATTACTTAAGAATTTTTAAATAAATAATTTCAATCACAAATTAATAATTTTTATTTATTAATTATTGTAAAGTTGTATTGCTAACATAATACATAAAGAGGGCAAAATGGATAATGTATATGGCAACCCTAAAATTACGCAGACATATAAAATGGCGGCCATTTCTATGCTTCCCTCATGACTTAAGACACATGGATTCTGTTTTTGTTTCATTTCTGTGAAGTTAGGATTGCTTTGGTTCTGACACGAATAAAGTTATTCGGTCTGTGATGCCAAATGTTTCTATAAATTATAAAAGTGTCCTAAATTACACGTATTGTTTGAAGTATCTGTCTATCTGTGAGTACAATAGGTAAGTTTAAATAGAAAAAGACAAAAGTCCGCCCGTCCGTATGCGTCCTTAGACAATGAAAAAAGTAGAGCTAAGAACGATAACGATAATTATAATCCACAGAATAAGAATATTGATTCTTGTTTAGATTTCTATAAAGAATACGTTAAATAATTCTTTCTATACCTATGTTTATACTTCCGTGGATAATACCCATTGTGGTTGGGCTCTACTTTTCCCTTTTTCTATTAAAACGTACTTTAATGGACGTTTTATGGACGGACATTTCAAACTTTTTGAAAAAAAGTTGCGACAAGCGCATTAGCTCAATCCGGTGAACTTCCGAAAGAGGTCACTGACAAAATCTAGTTTAACTGACGCAGTTATGTCCCAAAGTGACCACCACCAGAAAAAAGAACACAACCCAACCAGACACTCCGAAACGCATCAACGCTGTTCGCAACAAAACGCAGTGTTTACAAAACACCCAGCCAATGCAGTAACTGAATGCAGCACGCAAACGAATAGAAAATTAGCTAGTGCCGTCTAAGATTATGCTAATGAACGCACCCTCCCTGCCGGGTAGTTTTCGAACGTACACTTCTGATATGCCATTTTGGTGCGCTTAGGTGGAATGGGAATGTGCTTCTAATGATTGTACTGGCTGGTTTGGTTTGATAGAAAAAGAACGATTTGATTTTTACTTGAGTTGAGAGAAGACTTGAGGTGACAACTGGTGAGGCTAAGTTTTAATTATGTATAGTTTGGTGTTAGAAATAAAAGGCTTTGTTGGATTAGTACTTATGAACTTGAGAATTATATCAGTGATTAGGAATACCAGGATAATAAGACTTAGTCCTTATGGATAGCGTAAGAAGTTTTGTTAAGTAGTTACTGGATTTACCTACATACTTATTTTCTTTGTTCCAAAGACACTTTCTTAAAACCATCGGGTTGTACGCCTCGGTTTCTTAGAAATAGGGAACCTCAAACTAAGTTGGTAAATTTAGTAAAGCACTCAATTACATTACTATTCATAAACATAGCTACATTTAGAATGGAGAGCTTCGAAGAAATTTTAAGTGCCTCTTTTCCACCCACATTAAGGTCTAAGGAGGCTGGTCTCCCGAGATCCCGCCTAATAGCCACAAATCGATGCTCCAGAACAGCTATTAAAATGTTCCACACAACCTTCGCAAGCCAAAGATTAAGGTAATAAGCTTGGATTATTCTTATATGTCTCGGGGAACTTGCCCATAACCCTCTCCTCTAAAAGCTATTCCTCCCCTCCCGCAATTAGTTCCTTAACAGACCCCTGCGGGGGAGCCGGCCCAGGCTCAGAGCTCAAGACATTCTGGCGGAATAGTACCTAATAACCATCAATGATCGGTACGATTGTGAAAAATATCATTAAAAAACCATCAGCGACGCTGATGATTCGACTGTTCCACGGATCGTGCGGCCCGCCATCAACCACAATCGATTCCGTTGCTTTTTTATTTATTTATTTTTATTATTAAATGATCGAGATACGACGTCGTGAGGTCCATTCGTTTAGTCGCGGTTTTTGATTATGCCGATTCGTAACGGCTACCGCGGTTCGCGCGTTTTTGTTCTTCTAATTTCAAATTTCTAGACGAAGCGGAAGGGGCCCCGTTTTTCGAATGACAATGGAACGGTGTTGGTTTAAATGGAAATGCAACTGCCGATCGGGCTCGACGATCGATAGTGCACGCCCACAATAGACGAAAGGGGAGGGGCGCAAATCGAATTAGTGCGGTCGATGCATCGATTATCTCCGAAAAGTATCGGCAAAAAACACGATTAGCCCCGAAAACCATCGACAGCCGAAAAAAGGCAAGCCGACGGTTAATGGAGCTTTTTGTTCCGAATACGAAGATTTGAATTCGTAATTTCAACCGCAAGGCGTTCGAATCATTTGTCAGTGACAATTTTTTGGTTGCAATCGATTTTTAAATACAGGTTAAGACTTTTTGCATCGCCGCGTTCAAATTCCAGATTTCGGTGGGACGTTAAGTGCTTTTTGCTCGCTAATAAGATAATTGCTGTCTAAAAAGCCTGAAAATACTTGCGCACTGGCGTCTGGGGGGCAAACGTGTAGTTTATTTTGGTCTGTCCATTCGTCCTTGCTGTCCCTCGACCCATTGACACGCGCATGGGAAAGCTCGCGGCTTTTTGCTGAACGGGACACATATTTGGGACGTCAAGGCTGTGGGAACCGATTGCATTCCTCCTTAGTAGGGAAATGCGATCTTTTTACGAACCCTCCAGCCGATACGATCGAATGGATGCAGTCGATTAATTACGAGCTTCGAAATTCGAATGTCTTCTGTCGCCGTGACGTTCCTGGCCGCTAATTAACGGAGTTCGAAATTTAATTTAAAAAGTTAACTCCAAGTTTATTCGTTTTAATTTTACCTTTGAGGATTATGGAGCACTATAATTTCGAGACGATCCGATGACAGGTTCTAGAGCCGTTCGTTATTTTATTCGCATAATTCTTTGCAATGGCCGAGAGTTGATTAAAAAGCGCATCTATCGGTGACTCCATTACCTCTGTCGTTATTCTATTACGTTGGATAATAAAACGCGAGGCTCGCCGTCCGATATATCGACTCGCCAGATTTTATAGTGGCTAATTGTTAGCTTTGTTTTGAGGCCGCCTTTGCGGGACGTAAGTATAGTTTTAAAGGTGGCCTTCGCTCGAGATGGGTGGCTTGGCTAATGGTGCGTTTATGACTGTTGGTTTTGATCGGCACCGATTATGTGGAAGTTGGGAGCGTCGAGGAGGTCGATCGCCTTACTGCGGGTACGGTGACGGCAATACTTCATCTATATCTATCTATATGTAGTATAAATAAAAGCACATGCCGCGTGTGTCTAGTCAGTATTTCCGCTAACTCAGCCTAAACCACGCAACGGATTTTGATCCGGTGTTCTCCATCACTTAGAGAATTTCTTCCGGAAACACATGCATATTATAGTAAAGAAATGCTGAGGAAACCCGTGCGAAGACGGGGCGGGTCGCTAGTAAATCATTTTATCTTATCCAACTCCTATTATTTGTATGACGCTGAACTTAAATTCGACAAAAACTGGCACTTTATTGTATTACCCTAGAAATATTCAAATTTAGATTCTCACAAATGAAATTAAAGTAGAAATATCGACCCCGAAACGCCGCATTCGTGCCACGGGACCAACGCTTTAAACTTGAAATTAAACGTAGGTACTCTAATCGATAAACTGCAATTCAAGGCACGGCATATGTAAATTTTGATGCAAATACGTTTAATCAATGTACCTTTGAGTTTGCTCGCAGAATTAAACAATACTATCGGGGTACATTCAAATGTTTGTATCTGTGGGACGAATCGCTAGCAGTTCCTTGAGCGGATGAATATTTATTTCGAATTGCGAATTGCGAACCTTAATACCTTCCATTGTTCATATTTTATCGCTTTCCTATCCAGCCAGATATATTTCTTTCTTGAATTTCGAACCTATTGAAATTTAAATGTTGACGCGTTTCACAAACATTCGGAATTGGAATGTTTTTCCTTTTTCTTTTTCAGCCTGCGAACCTGCCAGGATTACTTTATTAAATAACGGTTATGCGGATGGGAAAACAATAAAGCGACAATAAAGCAAACAGATGGGCGAGCTTAATGCCATGTGTCGTGTTCATTGCGCGGGAAGTACTAGCTTGGCTGCCACAAGAGCTATTCGCCACGAGCAATCAGCAATAGTAATTGACTTAGCATCCGCACGGTGACATGACTAAATCAATGTCACAGATCACAGATCATTACACACGTTAATACCAATGGAATAGTGACGCTGAGTGGCTAATTTCTAGCTGTCAGGGCTCGAGTTTGAAAATGCAGAGCGCATATCTAGTGTCTACCTACAATATATGGCTGCATAAATGACGTTAAATATTATCGTTCATGGTTGCGATGTCATTTTGTAATGTACAGTTATATTTCCTTGGAAAGTGGCCCTTGCGAGATCGATAACAAAAGCTAAGCAACGCAAGACTCCCGGTTGGGTGACCGTTCAACGCTTTGAAGCTAGTCGAATTTTGGCACTGAAACGAGCTGGATACTTCCACCGTTGGGGAAACGCTGATGATGATGAGGATGATCCATTGGGAGCATGATACTAGTCTCGGGAGCGGATTGGCGGATATATATTATTCTTTATTTATCATTTTCATGATTGCGCTTCCTGCATGGTTGTGAAGTTAATTCATGTTAAAATAATAACTAAAACAATCTTATTACTAGACAAGAAATCGTTAAAAAGGAAACAAAACATCGATTTCTCAGTACCGATTCAGTTTCCAAAGGAGATTGCCAATCGATACCGTAACTTCCTGCAACAGTTACAGATCACCTATGGGTGTTGCAAGCAGAACAATGAGATTTGGCGCGATTAGCTTGGTTCCATCGGATATTAACATATGAAACAATGGTGGCCATAATCGACGCTGATTGTGCAGGGTTGCCAGAGAATTGTTGAGCTGTATTGGTTGGAGAAATTAACGAAATGTTAGACAATCGTTTTTTGGACTATAAGGAGATAACAATGAGTTTATTGGACTATAAGGAGACTTGTTGAACAGTTTAGGGCCCTATGACGGTATTAAATATATCATAATCATCATTATATCAGCCGAAAGACGCCCATTGCTGGGCATCAGCCTGCCCCAGAGATCTCCACAAAGTCCGCTAATGTTGGCAAGAGAGGATGGGGAGGGGAAAAGGGTATATATACTCTCCTGGCCGTGTTCCCTGCTGAAAACTCGTGGAGGTAAGTGGTATTAAATAGAAGAGAAAGAGTAGAGTTGGAGAAAGACGTAGAGTAGGAAAAGAAGCATGGCTGAGCCAAGCAACGAATTAGAGTAGGAGCTGAATTCGTTGCAAACTTTTTAGAGGTTATACAACCACCTTTTCTTAAACCTACACAACATAATTATCGGAATATTAGTAACATTACGATATGTCGTGTTTGATAAGTAGGAGTTACACATTAAAGTGTATTTTTTCTTTACCTAAAATATCTCTGTTATTTTTGTTTTGTTGTGCCGCGCGTCTGAGTGCAATACATTTTACTTTACATTGATTTGTATAGCTTACGAAACCCATTTAAAATTACCCAATAGATTCCCTCCACAACGAAACAGTTGCACCGCTAGACAATTCCGCGACGCACCTGTGTTTAACCCTTTGAGCCGATCAGACATTAGCATCCGGAACAATAGTTAGTTAGACAATAGATATAATTGTTTCGGCGAGCCCGAGATCGGTTCTGACTCCGACCCCTGGGTTACATTATTACTCGCAGGTTAATAGCGGATATAATGTGGAACTATTAATTGATTTTGTTGCTGTATTGTGTTTTGATTATCTACAGGGCTGTTAGTGTTATCTCTGGCCGGCCGGGCCCGCCGCCGCAGGCAGTTGATTTAGACAGATTCGATTTGATGGCGTCTGAAATTAGTTTTCGGGCTGTGTTGGTTTTGGACGCATTTTTGGGGTTCCTGTAATTGGGTTTGGTTTCAGGTGTTTACTTGCTTCGAGTAAGTAAGGGTCTACGGCAGTGTGGCCACTACCGTGCTCACTGACTCTGATCTTCACTGACCCTGGTCTTCACTGACTGCAATATTAGTATTCACCGGGTTTCTTACTGCGAACTTAGTAGGTTTTCATCTTGGCCGTCGCCTCCTAAACCTCGTCGCCACGGACATGGCCTCAGTGTAACTGTGTCCAAATATCTAGTAAACCAAGGTACGCTGTAAGAAACCCGTGAATACTTTTAAAATGTTTAATAATGACTACGTTAGTGAGCGAACATATTCTGCAATGCCTTTGAGAATTTGAAATGTATAGAAATGAAACGCTTTATTGTGCACCGATACCATACCTGTTGCCAGAACTGCGCAAGTAGATATATCCTCTCCTTCTTGAAGAGCCAGTCCATCGAGTGCATAGCTTGCACCTCCGCCTCGGGTGCGGCGGGCAGGCTGGCCGCGCCCGTCGGGTGCATCCGGACTTCCGCCCTGCTACCACCCTCGGCGCATACTGGACCCCATCCCACACTTGAAAGCTTCCAGAACGGAACAGCACATTTTAAAATTCAAAATTTGCAACTAGAGATTTTCTTCTTTCTCTTGCCAGCCAGTATCTCGGATCGATTCGTTCGCGCCGATCGCGTGTCAATGGTAGCCTTTTGTTTTTTTCTGTGCAGCCAGCGTTCCTTATTGTGTTGTGTGCCCCTTCGACCTGCAACGGAGGAAAAGAAAGCGTATTGAAAGGGGAAGTTTTTCCATCGATTCCCATTGTGGAGCAGACAATCGGGCAGTGTTCGTGCCGAAACTAATTTGGTTACGGCGGCCGATGCTCAGCGCCGATAGCTCGGCCGGGAAAAAGAAAATTGACAGGTTCGTGGAAAAGAACAGCGGTGTGCCGTCGGATACGTGTGCCTAACGAATTACGGTTGCTAACAAAATGTTGCCTGTCGATTCGGGTCTGCTCCGACTCGGCTCTCCGGTCACGTGATACAGTTGTTAGCTGGCAGTTGGCTCGGGAGCTTCGGCCGCTTTTTCTGCTCTTTTCCTTCAGATATTGATCCGAGTATTCAAAGTCTATTAAGGTCTTAAAAGTGGCTTTTCCAAGACTTATTGATTAGGTCTTAGAACTTGAGTCAACACTTTGATCGGCAATCGTATCTATCTCACGCATTAATCGCACCCGCCACCCCCAGCACAACCCCAGCAACACCTAAAAAGTAACTTATCGCCACCCAAAACAAAGAGCTATAAACTGCGGCTTGTAAATTTTGAATTGTGGTCCAAGTGTTGAGGGGTCGGTTTCGAGTACGAGTAGTAACGAGCACTTCGTACCTTCGACCAACGAGGTTATTGTCTAACTCTGTTAGCAACTGAATTTGACAATAGATAATTCTACACTAGGTACGTCATGTACGTTGACCACTGGCTCTAGCGTCTACCAAAATATAGTGGTGTAAGATTATTTTATGTCAAATTCAGTTGTCCACTGAGATAGCCAATAGCATGAATAACTTATACTCCTAAAATCTACCAATCCTACATAAATAGCAATGACACATTGTAATAATTTGTCTATCATCTACTTATTCCAAATACCAATACCCAGCTATACCCAGCAAAAATCGCTTTAAGCGATGAGGCCGCCTGTTGCTTCTCCTGCTGTTAAGTACCTGTATTCTTTTAAATGTGCAATAAAGCGTTATTCATTCATTCAATACCCAATCCAATTCCCAGGAAACCTCACCCCTACCCTTAAAAGTCTATCTCTCATCCAATAACCTAGAAATCTCCACCAAAAACTCTCAGAATCCACATCCAATTTTGAATAGAAAGAACTTGGAATTCCCTTGGTTGGGATCAACGCAAAATCCATATCCAATTTTGAACTTAGAATGCCGTTGGGGTCAACGCAAACCCGCTGGCTCTCACCCCTCGCGGTCAAGAAGGCGGGGTCCTGCTGACTTAGTGGCGTGTCAATCAATAAACATGATAAGTGCGGTTCGTGCTGTGCGCGATATGCAAACGGATTACACTACACCGCACGGCAAGTCGCCGTTCGCTACGATCGTGGATGTCGCGGACGCGCTGACGGTAATTAGCTACGGTGTGAGTGGTGGCCGGTTTTGACAGTTGAGGGTATTACGAGATCCGCGGAATATTTTGTTTGGGACTAAAAACTACCTTCAATTTCTTTGGTACAGGTACGAGGAGGAGACAGATGTGGCGCCAGCTAAAGGTATCATTTTTCATACTAAAAGTTTGTAAGTACAGACAGAGAGCAAAGGAGTCTTCCACAATGACAAAAATAAACTTGGAACTCTAAATAACCAAGCAAATAAAAAACAAAGATGACACGAAGAATCGAACTCCACGCTTTGTACAACAGCGGGCGCATCCATTGCTATTCATGTGGCGTCCACATAATAAACTATCACGCATGTTAATGCTTTGTTTCAATAATAAAAAAGTCAAACAGTAAAGTATCAATGCGTTAATAAGCCTTGTGTGACCCGCCTCGGCTATCCTTATCTATCGCATCTCGCCTCCCCCTCTAATGAATATTAACTAATATCAAACTGTGTAAAGTGTAGGGAATTGTATGTTTGTATGTGTCCTTATGACTCATGCGCTATAACAGCTGGATTTTAATTACAATCGCGCTGGCTGGATGGCTGGATAGTTTTGTTGTTGGTGCGAAAAAAGAAGAAATCGGATTTCAACATCGAACTCTTTTGTTTATGAATAAAATTGAAATCGCTGATTCGATTATCGAATTCCATTTGAAAAATGACACCGGCTATGTTAGGTGTCTATTAGAGCTCTCTGCTAGACGATAAAAAATATAATCTTCATCGCTTTGGTGACAACTGACAGTATTATAAGGACAAGTTATTGAAAGTGGTGTACGATTGCCGATATGCAGTTTTTAATTCCGTTATCGATACTGATCTTCAGGAAGCCGTCGCGTGCCGGTCGCCCGTTGAGCCTAGCTATTAACCGACACGGGGCCTTAACAACTCTATTCATTCATCGACGTAACCGAAAAACGTCTCCGAATAAAATAAAAATCGTCACTGAAATTACCTGAGAATTAGAATTGTAAATTTGTCGTGTGGCTAAGTGGTTCGTGTGTAGTCTATTGCTTTGGTGGTACTTAATTGAAATTGTTATTGCTATTAATAAGAAAAAAGAACTGAAGCATTCCAGAATTGGTTGTGTTTTTGTGTAATGCAAGCGACATTGGGCCTTGCAAGACTAAATGGTTGAAAAGTCCATCATTATGGAGACTTGTGCCCGTATAATATCGTAAATAGTTTTACTACGATTTCGTGTTGTGACTGCTGACGCCGCGGTAGTGCGGTATGATTTATTTTAGTAGCTTCTTAATCTATAAAACACAGCCAATAAAATTTAAAAAATAAAAGACAGGTGCTCTACAATAACCGAAGTCGACACGGCCGCAAACATTTTTATCACAGCCATAAATATAACCGAACTGTAGGATTACCCTCACACGCGTAAAACTTTTTAAAAAACACACCAAAGAAATAACACTAAACAAACAAAAAATGGGACGTTCCAAAAAGTTTGGTGATCTGTAGCTGTGAAGGAATAAGGTTCGATTCGTGTTGACTTTGTTATTCGAAGGGCCATTAAGAAGTAGTCGCGAAACAAAGTCAATACCGGTCCGTAGTAAAAATCTATCGTGCATCGAAAAAGAGGTTTCGTGACGGCAAACTTTGCTAGTTTCCTTTCAATCGATGCCCTTTTAGGTCGCCGTTAGTTTTTACGACGTTCTGTAATTAATATTACTCGGCAAAAACAACAAACGTCAAGCGACAAACGTTTAGTCCGTCGAAAACCAAATTAAAAACGAAGCATTCCTAAAACACTGGCTGAATGCAACGATTGCCAATAATCCGCGGTTTATGAATAAAAAAGATTCCGAAATCAAAAATTTGAATTCATACTGCGAGCATTCGAATGCCGTACGCTCGGAGCGTTCCTTTTTTATTCCTTCCCCCAACTGTTTCTTTTTCTTCCTCCTTTTGCAGCCAGTAGATAGGTTATCGACACGGAACTTTGTGCTAGATATTAGTCGACTTTGCATCTCCTTTGCATTGTTCGATTTTCAAAAATCTGTTGTGGTTCTTTCCTCTTTGAGCTGCGCTCGACGTTCCGAAAATTCGATTATTTCATTGCAGTTCTTTGATTGATGGATTTTAGCTTGTTTCTACCGTTTCTTTGTTTGGGCGCGGGTTTTTGAGCTAAGTGCTTTTTTGCTGTCTATCGTTTTCGTTTGTCGACGTGGCATTTGAAATGTTTTGATTTTGTTTTTGCAAGTTCGCATCGATTTCTTTATTCCCATACTCTACCTCTATCCTCTAGCTAATATAAAACCTAGTGCACGTATCAAATTAATCAAGTTACCCATAAATAATGGTGGCATCAACATAGCGTCCTATATTTTTTCCTTCTGGCATTTATAGTTCAACGGAAGCCAAGCCACTAACTGTCAACTTAAATAAATTGACAATTTCAATAGAGACACTTTTAACGTCCACCTATCACGAATGACGGTGGCCCGATTAAACGCTTATATTATCGATACAATTGATTCTAGACATCGCGTGACCGTACTTGGGTTCCGTAGGTAGGTTAAAAAGAAGTTCAAACGAGCCAGCAGGTCAACTGATAGTAAGTGATAGTAAGGGCGTTGGACATTTGGACATTTTTTGGACATTCGTTACACCCCCTGGTGTAACCAAGTTTGGGGGAGTTGACCAAGTTCTCATGACTCTCTATAATAATATTCTTCTTAGCTAGTCGATGGCCAAAGAACGTTATATTATAATATTTTGAATACAATATACCACTAGGGTGGCAAACAAGTTTACGGAGAACCTGGTAAGCAATTACCGTGTAGGTAGATAGTGTTTACTTAAATTTTGTTATATTTTTTGGTGTTAGAATTTAATCATTTAAATTACCTATGGTAACATTTTTGGCTACACGTAGGTAAATGCTTGATAAGACATTGACATTCACACATTCTCAAATTTTGGAAAAATTGCTTTAGGCGTTTATGTCATCAATTCCTTGTTGTATCGATTCTATAGTATTTTTCTTTACTTTTACGCATAACATATAGCTTTTTTTTATGAATTCACGCACTTGTTCCGTACAATGTAGAACAGTAAGCTGTTCTACATTGTACGGAACCCAGAGGCCTGGTAATTTCTGACTTGGCTTCTTTTTCAAACAGCAGGTGCGTATTACTTTGACGACTTCATGTGTGCGTTGTATTGTGTCGTGTGTAGTGTCCAATATATCTGATGTTAGTGTATTAATGACGTCAGAGACACTAACTGCTAATGTAGGGGTTAAAGAGAGTATTATAGGGTTAGAATAGAGATTATAGAGATAGGACAATAGTGTAAGGAATATAATTATGCAATAATAAAATATGTTTGTGTACTGCCCTTCTGGGAACAGAGTTGACAGGCCTGATGGGCATCGATGAACAGTGTTAGCAACTTATTTGTGCAGTAAGCGGCGGCGCTAGTGAGACCAGTGGAATGAAATTTACAAAATGATATCTATAGTTCAGATTTTGTCCACTGGGCGTTGTACCGCTAATTGGTAGGTTTTCTTACAGACGATTAAAATAAAAAAATAGTTCAAATGATTAAAACAAATGTCGTTGATTACTTATGGAAATTCCGTGTCAAAATAAGCTATCAGTATATTTATTAATTAGTTTAATAGTCTTCTGGAGTAAATAAAATAATTAACCGTATCGTAAAGAACTTAAATAACAAATACATTAAAAGCTTTTGTAAAATAATTATTCCAGGCAATGAAAGTCAGCTCAGCTCTGAAATGCTTTTTTTAAAAAACGATAATTTTATCAATTTAATTTCTTGTACGATTTTTTTGCAACCATCACACTTTATACATTAGATATAGTGTTATAGACTCTACTACTACAAATCGGAACTTCAAAGCCGATATTACCATAGATTATCGTTTTTTTTTTCAATCGATCTAATTAGAAGTGTTCGTGCTTGCCGTCCATTGCGAACAAATAGCCAGCCATTGAATAATTATCATTAACAGCGCTAAGCGTAATTTTCAACTTGATCGATCATAGCAAACGATCGATAGCTGTCGGTATTGCGGTCAATGATCTAGCCTAGGCGATTAGCTTTAGATCTTAGCAGTGTTGCCAGCTCGGCGCTGGATCTAGCGCTTTTTTTGTGTATGGTATTTCTAAGGTCTAGTAGCCGGTAGCGCGATTTCGCTAGAAGAGTTGGCAGTACTAAGTACTCTGAAAAACTCTTTGGTCAAATTCTTTGGATATGTAATCCAAGTCGTTAAAATTGCTGAGAGCAATTCTTTCGTTCCGTTTTTCATGGATTGAAAGTAATGAAATGTGCTAAACTATTTTGTAATATATCGAGGAAATGTGTTTTATTCCGTTTATGTATAATATTATTCGTGATTTACTAATAATTCCCTAGTAAAAGCACTAACGATAATTTCGGAGACATTTTAAAGAAAGAACTATCCTAGCATGTATACATATAAGGTTGATGAATGCGAAAGAAGCAAGAGAGGTTTGCCTAGGATTGTAGCAAGTGGAATAATGTTGTCTCTGGCTAAAACAGTTGCGAAAATGTCTGGGAAAAAGGTGTGAAGCTATTTATCTATATCTGTAATTTGTATGTATGTCAAAATACTATTAATATTACGAAAATTTAGCTTGTTGTCTTATAGTTTACTCTACCGGACTTTACTAGCATTGAAATGGGTGTATTATTGTGATTGGAATTTTTAGTTCATTTTTTGTTCAAATCTACAGTCTGCCTCAGTTATTCCATCGTCACATCATTAAATAGGGCATGCCCTTTCCACGGAATATCTCCACAAAACTTTCTCAATAGAGAGACGAGTGTTATTTTTAAAACAAACATTTCTAGCTGAGTACGCTCAAGGGGATCATAATTAGAAAACACAAGTGACATATAATTCATTAAGGTTTTTAAATATAGTTGGGAGATGACATAATTATGTGGGGATATACGTTATGAGTGGGACGGAAGAAAGGGTGCCAGAAAGAGAGGCTAAATTATGTCGTGCACCTTGCCGTAAGTAGGATTAATGGGAAACAAGTATTTTACATTTTGTGGTCATTCAAAGCTGTAATTACTTATACTTTTTACTGTATAATTTAAAATTTATTACTTCGACGGAAATATCTATTAGAATTGTTTCAATCAGTCTTTATATTATGTTATGCTAAGTTTAATCAGGTAAAATATATATATAAAAAAAATATACCGGCACGGGACAGCAATCGGCTCCCGAGACTATTGAGCCAGCCTCGATCCCCATCGGAATTTCAGGTTCGTCACGAAAAAAAAAACAGTTGTCAATAAATCGTAATAAGGTGACGTTCACACTGCGGCGTTTCCTATCTGCATCGACGACATCCGAGCGAGGGGCGACAGAAAAAGACATCGGAAAACGAAATATGACATTTGAATGTTTCTTTATTCCCCTTGCTTTTGGGGTGGCCATGTTTGTGATGTCTTATGGATGTGGGGTAGTGATGCTGTTTTCGATGTTGTTAAGCACCGACAAGGTGCTTATCTAAGGTGTCAATTTGGTTGTACTTAAGTACCTATTATTTTATTTATGACAATTACAATTGTAATTAGGGCCTAACATTTGATTCACCATACCCAATTGCAAATTTTTTAGCCATAATTTTAATTAATTTATTAGGTAAGTAGCTAGCTATCTAATTTGGTATAATAATGGATTGCTGTCACAATAAAGGAGACTTGCTTTAAAAATAAAAATAAAGTCTGATTTTTTTTTACATCGCACCTCAGTGTTTCTATATGAACGATAGTAGCGCCATAATTTTTTATCTATAATGTTTAGACAAGCTGCAAGCATGGTCACAGTACAACGGCACTGCACCCCCGCGTGGGAGTGTTTCGGTGTACGTCGAATCCCAATGAGTTATTGATGCAAACGGGTTTTCATACAAAATTTATGAACCACATTCAAAAACAATATTGACACCCTCGCTTTACCTTTGTAAACTGCTTATTCAATAGGCACACGCCTTTATAATCGGAAATTCAGTATTTGCGCGCTTGAATTTAAAAAAAGGAATGCAAACGCTGGCCGGTTTAAGAAGAAATTAAAATCGAATTGACGTGAGCTTTATTTTGACGTGACACACCACTTGGCTGTACCGCCCGCTCCCTTTGCCATCAGAAGTCAATAAAAAGCGAACGATACATCGTTTATTTGCTCATGAAGCCCCAGTAACCAATTTTACAGCCATCAAAGCCGAAACATGTGGCGAAATCGGTGCCTTCGATGACTGAAAAAAGAAAGAAAAACGCATTAGCCTCTCTCTCTATTGTATGGCGGCATCCCTCTCTGTCGGCACATGTGGTTCCCGCCTGTGATCAATGGATATTGTTTTTTTTAATAGTTGTATCAACGGGTTAAGCTTACGTGGCCAGTGTTCCAAGAATCGAAGTGGCGCATGATTCGATCATATGCGTCCAATTTGCTCCATTTTTACGTTCATGCGAATTTCCGAACGGTATTCTAATACAAATAAACAGTAAGTGAGTAGCACGTTACAAAAATAAACAAGACAAGCGTAGGACCGAAAGAACTTCCTTGTGGTACTCCATTTGTAAAACAGCGAATGATGTGATAAACGAATTGTAATTAAGTTTTCACACTTAAAATTGGATAGCTATAGTAAACTAATTTCATTGGCAGACAAATTACCTATTAAAGTAGCATTAGAGTTAGCTATTTTTTTTTTGTGGTGTTAGTAAGCCTCAAAACAATTACGAATTTTAATTTATTTTAAAATTTATGATTGGGATTGAGTTTCCAGCCACAGTGTTTCCTTTGGACTATGACATGGGATCGTTCAAGTGGTATATTAGAGGTCTCATCAGAGGCGGGCTACGCATCTGTATCGCCCTTGGTGTTGCTGATGGCCATAGGCGGCAGTGACCACTGTCCATCAGGTGGCCCGCTTGGCTGTCTGTCTGCCGTATTACATAAAAAGAAATTCACTCTGCCCTTGGCACTTGGCACAGTTGGTACAGAATTCATAATATCAACCTACCAGTTTAAAAGAAGCTAATGTTGTTATGAGCGTCTATAGAGACGCTAGCTCAGCGTAAACTGGTTTTGAGAAGGTTGATATACTATTGACCAAGATATTTTCTTTCAATGATAGAACATTGATACGACACGCGTGATTGGACGCGTGTGTACGTAGACTACATCGGACATCGTACGTTTGATCCGGAACCACGGACCAACTACCCCACATTTCGAAACGCAAAGACCTATAATTACTTACCATTAACATACCCCGCCAGCTGCTAAGACCCCCGACACGAGACGACACGACAAAAAAACGGCACAGATCGTTATCGTACGCTGTAAGTGTGCCAATAGATCAGACCAGTATAAATATAGATTGTTTTGAATATATGGCGAGCGAAATATGCCGTTGATCATTAACCAGTCACCTGTTGGACCGTCCATCATGACAGACGGACAGACATCCGTCTATATTTATGACTGAGTGCCGTTTTCGAGGCGTTCGATGGCATGAGTATTGACTTAGCAACTGCGCTTACAATGTTTGATGATAAACGGGACGCTTGGTCGCGCAAGACAAACGTTGGAGCTTGCGTCCTGAGGTTGCTTCCGAAACCCTTAAGTTTACAGCACATCATACATCAGGTGATAACTGACAGGGAAGACTGCCATCTGACCTCCATAACTCTGTTACCAGGGAAACCTGATGGTTGGATCACGTTTATACATTCAATCGCCTGAATGTGCGGGTTTCCTTACGATGTTTTCCCTCACCGTAAATGTAGGTACAACTTAACACATAACTTAGAATACGGTACGTTACGGCACTGGGCATCGAACACGGTGCCTCTCTACTA
Source organism: Blastobasis lacticolella (assembly GCA_905147135.1). NCBI lineage: Eukaryota > Metazoa > Arthropoda > Insecta > Lepidoptera > Blastobasidae > Blastobasis > Blastobasis lacticolella. The sequence goes on from LR990056.1 coordinate 15,767,142, forward strand.
ATACCTCGGTACTAATACCAGTAATCGCTTAATATACTACCAGGCGAGAATCCAAACTGCCGATTGACTTTGAATGCCGGCCAATAAGTAAATGTCAAAGATTGCGAATAGGAATGGAAATATGGCTGCAGTGGACTTTAGTGCTTGTACATAAATCTCTTTGTACAACAGCTGATATTTGTAATATTTGTTAGCTACGAATGTTGGAGCTTACTACACTAGCGATAGTCATATCCTAAAAAAATATGTTTATTTCAATTTATACAAGCAGGCAAGCGGGCCACCTGATACAATGTGGTCACCGGTGCCTATGGACATCAGCAACACCAGGGGCGCCATCAATGCGTTGCCCACTTCTAAAGAGACCTCTAATATGTCACTTGTACGATCCCATGTCCAAGTCCAAAGGAAACACTGTGGCTTATTTCTCTATTGCTTTCGAATGATTCGCAATTGGTCCGTTCGGAGCTACGATGTCCCAGGCAGACACATAGATACATAAGACAAACCTATAACACCCTTCTTTTGCGTGGGGTCATATTTTTAAAGCGGACCTCCTGATTGAAAGTGGCCTACCTTCAGAAAATTGGGGTATCGCCAATGCGTTGTTATTTATATCAAAAAAATGGAAATTGGAAATAAAGGCAACATCTTTGGTTCCTACAATTCTTTTTTTTTTGCGATATAACAGGCGATAGGATGCGGCCGAAGATGATGCCTCTGTATAGTATCAGCCTATAGACTCTGGCCTTGAGTCTAGGTTGTAATGTTCGGGAAAAACATTAGTAGGCAAAGCGTTCCATTCCTCCATAATTATTGTATTAACACAAAAACAAGAAACATGTCACCGACTTACGATTCATCAATTAACAAAACCCATTCATCCTCAGTATCAATAGCGACACGCGACGTTTCTAGAAACTATAGCGCAAACAGTCTAGTTGTAGACAAAAAAACGGTCCAGTAGACAAAAAACGTCATTCTGCGTCGGTATCGGTTCAGATTTCGCCCGTTGTTCGAAGCTTATCGGCCGATTGGTGATCGGCATATTTTCTCACGGTGGGCGCAAGCGATTATGGGTCGTATTACGGCGGCATTGGGACGGGGATGCGTGGCCGTGTGGATGTGGGGTGCGGGTTTGGTGTGAGGAGCGGTGGCGGTGGCGGAAGCGGTTTTGGGATTAGGTAGATGGGATAAATTTAAGGTTAGGTTTATTTATTTATTTATTTATTTAACATTTTATTGCACACAGTAAAATACATAGAGAAACATCATACATATAGACGACACAACAGGCACTACTTATTTCTAAAAGAAATTTCTTCCAGCAGGCCTACAGAAGAGAGATTATTTATTGATAACCATTATTACAACTATTGTGACTATTGGTGGAGTTTATTTTGCTATTAGAACTTTTATATAGCTGATAGATAGTAAGTGTGCGGTAATAACTGTCATTCTAGAGGCATACTTAAGTATTTATAGATTTAAAATATAGTCAGATGGTTAGCATATAACAAAGTACACTAACTTTGAAAGAATTTAATTTAGCGACATCTTTGTATAATTTTTTGATTTTCTATTAATAACTGTGAGTTTCTACACACCATTACATATGTTTTTCTTTTAATCTTCTACAATAATAAGTTCTAACTCTCATTAAGGCTCAAGTCCAACGGTGATCTGTTACGTTGATGTATTATGTAGGTACATGGCAACACCATTAGACCATTCTTTAAACATTTTCAGTTTGAAATACACACACACCCCGAAGTGCATGAATCGTAGATGTTAAAGGGCGACTGTCACCGCTTTTCATCAGGTTTGTTGCTCTGTACGACTATCACAAGTGTATTCGCGACACAGCTCGTGCCGCGAGCAAGCGTTTGTTTCTCTCTCTCAATACTAAGATGAAAAAGATAGCACTATCTATGTCGCGCTTTTTCTCGCTTGTCGCGCGCGACTTTGTCACTGAGCCGCATAAAAAACCGCTCCCGCTCCGCTCATCACCAAGCCAGCACCCTCAGGCGTAGTATATCACAATATCGCCGCTCAAGCACCTTGGCGTATCAATTGTGATGGTGTCCGTTACCGTTCGTCAGACTGGAATGGTCAATGTGACTGATCACCGATGATCACGTGTTTCTCAATTTGTCCATGCGACCGTTTTGTTTTCATTTACCATCCGCCCGGTTTAGAATTACTAAGTGGAGTTAGTGTGTGCGATTGCGTAGTATTCTGCGCACAGAACGATTTGACTTTCAGCGATAACCAAGGTTAAGCAATGTTTGTAGGCTTGGAACTGGATGGGTGACCGTTTTGTACGTATCATACTTAGGAAACCTGCGCAGTCGTTCTACTGTAATTACCTGATCTGTCAAATCTTAAATCATGGTCAAAGCGATCCCCGGATCCGCGCGTCAGAGCACAACCAGGATATTGACGCCAAGATGATTATTTTTATATAATAGTGACACCTAATGGAGAGCGGCAACTGTAGCCCATAACATATACAATTAATAAATTTAGGTTTTATGAAATAAAATTCCTGATTACAGGTAGTCTGAGGACTAAAATGGCTTCATAACTATGTGCCCTGGCTCCTGCCCAACGAAAGTCCTCTACAAAATTTGGGAGTCTAAAATAAAATGTCGCTTGCCATCGACTCGCTCAGAAGTAGAAGATGTATCATCATCACAGCCCATAACAGTCCACTGCAGGACTCAGGGCCTCTCAGGAAAGTGGAGGTTGCTATAATCTCCACGCTTGGCAGGCGGGTTAGAGATCGTGTTATAAATATAACAATGGAAAACGCTGCTGCCCAATTTCCAGCCTACGAAGACTAGATTTTTTGCCTCGAAAACATTAATCGCCGTACGACACCCACGAGTGTAAGGGGTTGGTGCTATTCTACTCTGCCGGACACCACACGGCCAATCGTCTCAAGTCTATACAATATAAGCTATACTACATAATGCGTGTTTATCAGACTCAGTATACTCATTATGATCATAGTTATCGATCCAGCGTCCGGTATGATGCCAACGGTCTCCGGTGTTACGTTTCTTAGCAGATAAAGCTGAGCTTGGAGCTTTCAAAAGCTTACGTTAGGCACTAGACCTTGCAGCTTAATTAAGGCGGCTAGTGAAGTGCGTATTAAGATAAAGTCTAATGAGCTTATGACAAACTTTGTGACAAGTTTGATCAGAAATTATTTAATGGTGACAACTGTAGTTGATGAAAATTAATTATTGATTGTAGGTCTTAGCGAGGTCGTTTGTAAAGAACAAATAATATTTCTAGAAAAATACACAAACCAATGATATTACATACTATTTTCATGTTACTTGTGAACCCGGCGTGTATTCGTTCGCGTACACATACTTTACACCTATCTACCCTTTTTTCTTGCTTATAAACCTTCCTCTTGAATCACTCTATCTATTGTTGAAAACCGCATTAAAATCCGTTGCGTAGTTTAAAAGATCTAAGCGTACATAGATACATAGGGACAGACGGCGGGAAGCGACTTTGTTTTATACTATGTATAGAGATAGAAATAACTTCATTAAGGCAAACTAAAGACTTAGAAATACAGGTTTCCTTATGAATATTAACGCACATAATTTGACTAATGTAATCACGTGACCTAGAAACTTCTAGAATTATACATCAATTAGAAATATTAGCTTACAAAATATGTGACACGTACCATGTTTAAAATTGAATATTTTTTGTTTGCTTGTATGTCCATTATGCATCATACGTATTAGATCTGCCATCGTATGTTGTTGCTGCCAATATTATACGGCATCTTAACAGTAGATATCCAATTTAGTTCTCGAATACAACATAATATTTTCATTATTTGTTTTCAAGTTTTATACGCTTTCTATTTTAACTGTCAATCAGTTACTGTACTCGTCAGACAAATAACGAGCCCAAACTCGATCGTTTTGTCATGCCTATGACCTGACCATCTTCCATGATCATCATCAGATCTGAAATACCACGCATCAGGAACATTCCAAAGATTAACGCATTCTCTTGTATCCTGTGACTCAACACTACCTGCTGCAATATTCCTGTCTCAATTCCTGTAAAGGTTGCCTGGAAGAGATCGCTTGTAGCGATAAGGCCGCCTTTGCTCATATGTGTTCCTTGTTACTGTAACTGATTGGTACTGTTATGTTTTGTAAGTGTTAATCTATCTATCTATCTAAACCACGATGGGATTATCTGTTTCGTTAATTAGTTCCTATGACCATCACCTTCCGACTCCATTATTAGACCATCTCCATGGTTCTATATTAAAGCATTGTCATCCAAGTGATATAGGTATACCTAGGTCACCTAAATCCAGAAGTAAGTAATTTAAACTCTATTGAACGCCGGGGAGTTATTAGGCTTGCATTATTTGACCTGAACATGTTACATACATACAATCATTCCAAGTTAAAGAAAAGCTTGTAAGAGTGTATAGATATTTGGGAGATTTTTTTCAACAAAACTAATATCTACTACTCATACAAAATGGTGATACCATACCATATACTAAAAGCATATGAACTATAATATTATATAATCTTGGCGGTTGTGCTCTCTCGTGCACGAGGGCCCATGGTCCAACTTGACTATGGTCCAAGATTTGGCGGATCAGATAATTACAGTGGAGCGACTGTCGTCTGACCTCCATGACCCACTATGACCTACCAGGGGAACCTGTCCGGATCGGATCATAGTTACAATTCAGTGGCCTGAACATCCAAGTTTCATCACGAAGTTTTCCCTCACCGTAAGAGCATCGGTTAGCATTCAACTAATGCACATAACTCAGGAAAGAGTCATTGATACACGGCCACAGTGGGATTCGAACCCGGTACCTCTCGCTTCCGAGTCGGCTGCCTTGAATACCTCTTACACCAACAACAAACACTAAAACACAAAACAGTATCCACCACATACCTTCATACTAAACATACTAGACACAAGTACATGCACATAAAACCATAGCAAATGCTAAAACAGCGATAGTAAATAAACCGATGATCTAGCCGTGATCTCAGAGCGGAAGTTTATTGTCATGAGAAGTACTGTCTGATCCATTTAGCGTCATGTGCTATGCGAGTTACCATAGCGCTGGATCATTATAGTATAGTTTGCTTAGTCGATGAGTTTGATTTATGGCTAGTGATGATGATAGCAGTTTATGGTTTAGTCTGTAAGTAATTGTAATATTAATTAGATTAGTGTTGCAAGATGTTGAGTGTGGTTTTAAATATTTCTAACGCGTTTCAAGTGGAGATGACTGGTGTGGAGGAGGTTCAAGTCCAGCAAAGTCGACAAAATTTAAATATAGAATTCTATTTTGTAACTCTATTATGATTTTTTGTTTAATAAGAAACCTGAGAGTAAAAAGTAAACGTTTTCCTTCTGATAGTTTCTCGTTAGATAAATAAGAAATTATAAATTATATATTTCTTTTTATAATAGGGTACGGGTGCATAATATGGCCACCAAAAGACAATTTCTATTGCCTTTTGATGGCACCTTACTTACACCATTTTAATTATTCAATAATGTTAAAATTACTTCCTTATATTTAGTAAATACACAGATCCGACAGAGTTACGATTAAAGCAACATTTTAAATTTTTAAGTTTACCTACACGAACTAAAATTAATAATTAACAAAAAATAACTGAGAGTAATTATAATTACTATTTAACTAAAAAAATATTCTTCTCTCTCTCTACACTTTATAAAACGGTAACTTTATAAAGCTAAAACGGTATGATTAAAAACAAGCGTATATATGTTATTATGTTATACGCTTTTTAATTATAACATTTATTATTAAAACTCAAATTATGACCTATTAAAACATTTAAGTATTTATTTTATCGCAATTCGCGAATAATAATTCCAAATTCATTATTGTTTTACGATTATTAGACTAATGTTTTAATTTAAACTACTCGTTAGCCAAGGTACGCGGAAAAACATATATTGTAAAATATCCAAAATAGAATTGAACTCAAAATAAGATACTCAGTATCATTATACCTATTTCTTGTGTTCAAACGTGCATGCATAGCTATCAATTACGATAAACTACGAGTCGATATAACCCTCTAAATGCTTAGATTCCATTGATGTTTTGTTCGATTGTAACTGAGGTAGCTGTAAATGATTACACATTGGTATGTGGGGTAAATGCTCCTGTTTATGACACGACCAACAAGTCTACAATTTCGATTATTGAAACATTGTCATCATTATTGCGAAAAAACGCATTTTGGAACATAAAATTATTATGCCAATATATGATGGCGAGCTTATCCCTTAGAAGGGATATCTTCCAGCTAACCTTATATTTTATGGTAATCCATAGAACGGGTTGTAATGAGTTGGAATTGAACTATAATGTTAAAATTATTGAATTTCATAAGAGTTGGGTTTGAAATGATTAGGAATATCGCAAATATTTAACTAAAGTTTTAAAAATACTAAATCTAATTATGTCCCAGAATTCTTTCCCTACAGCACATCATTTAAAATAGTTCCGATTGTAGATTTAATTATTACAGAAGTAAATCCGTATTTATAAGTACTAGTTTAGTAATTTGGCGGTCTAAACATAATTTTAGTTACTTGTGTCTGCTAAAATACATAATTTTTAAGTATTATCCGGAAATAGCCTACGTACGTACTACAGTAATTTAGACAGTTGTAAAAGTAATCAGAGGTCAAGAACCTAACAGCGCCCTCTGACGGACATTGTATGAACTGTTTAGTAATTTAGGACCCGGAAGTTAGGTACTACAGAAAGTTATAAAATAATTGATAATATTATGTGACAATGTTTGCATTTTTTGCTTGGATAATTATGTTTTAAATTAAAATAGTTTATTTTGCAATTCAGAATTTATTAATAATAATAATAAAAGCAAAAAAAATTGTATTATAATCAGCAAATTTATTTTGATACAACTTCTCAAATTTCAGCTTTTTACAAGTACAATGTTACTTATTATTTCAAAGGACGTTTAATTAAACACAAATATTTTGTTTTGTACGAGCTCCTTACATTTACGTAAAATAATTTCATAAATAATTTATTTTTCGTAAAAATCAAAAGTTTACTGCTCGAATATTATGTACAAGTCGAATATTGCGACTTCTAAAATTAAAAATTTTATTGCCCTCTCTTCAAAAATGCAATACTACAATTTCCACAATATTACTCCTGATCGATCTAACTAAATGATTGAGGAAAAGAATGGGGTAACGACGCCTGTAATTGTCACTGATCAATCACGAATCGGCTCATTTAATTCTTCGCAGCGCATCACCGCCGGAAGATTCCGACGCGCGACTGCAATCGTAAATCGCAGTGTCTTATGTCCAATTAATATCTTTCTTTTTCTACATAGCAACTTATCACTGATTTATCGATTGTCTTAGATTTCTAGCCGATGCCATTCCGATTTTAATTGGAAATATTCGCGATATTACCGAGAATAGAGTGCGGTTTGCTCGAGTGTTACGATTCACAGGTGAAATTAAATTTTCTTTCAACTATTCTATCACAGTTAATAATTTTCTTTTCTTGTTTATTTTTATGATAAGTTGTGTACTTTGTATACTTGTGTACTTCGTAGTTCAAATATTTTATTTCCGAAAGATACACAAATTTTTCACTGTTGTGTGCAATCAAAGGAAATATTTAAATATTTTCAACTATTAGTAGAACTATAAGTTCTTGTAATCTTATTAGTGTAAGGACTTTGATTACGACTAAGGTATACTTTGGTTACAACCAAGGGTCCGAGGATAGATTATTGCATTATTAATTTGAAGAAAAAAAAAGAAAAGGAGTTATATTTTCACTTTGACCGTAAAATTATTTATCAGCGCTGATACACATAAAATAAAGAAAGCACTTACGTTTGTTTTTCAGAAGCGCGTTGTACAATCACAGTAATTTTCAAAATATGTCCACATGTCACATACGAGTCAGAGAACGGCACAAAAACTGAATAAAGTCCCAAAAACCGCCGGTGTGCACTCACGGACGTCTCTTAAACGTTACAGTATCAAAAGGAAAACACAGTCAGCTACGCCCAAAAATAATCTCAGAATCCGTGCGAAAACAAAACAAAAACATGTCACAAAGTACACAAACTCGGTCCGGCGGCGATTTCCGAAATTGCAAAAAAAAATCGGGTCACAACTATTAAATGTCACTGTCCACAATCGATTATCGGATGAGCGATTTGGATCCGATTAGTTATTATTACGTAAGGCGACGGGAGCGCGTGGCGCGGCGTGTGCGGGCCCGCGTGGCGGCGTCACCACACTGCAGTGCGATCCTCGGACCGAGCGCGGCCCCACCAGTACTGCGCGCATCTGAGGCTCGCTCCTTGGCGCGGCCCCGCCCAGTGGGACGCCACTCGCCGGCTAAGATGACCGTCTCCCTCCTTGTCGCTCGCAGCCCGTCGCGCGCGCTCCGTCCCGCTCGCGCGCGGCGACAGTGGGGCGCGCCAATAGGATCGGTTCGGATCGAGTCGAGACGATGAATCGAGATGTGTACTTAGGTATCACTGCACAAGTCCTTTTGTTGTAGTCGATAATAGGATGCGCTTTTTTGCGGCGCGATCGACTGCCCGCTACTTGGGCCTGCGGCGTTGCATTGTTGGGTTTGTTTACATTCGGCCGCTACTTGAGGACGTCTTTGGAGCACGCGTCGAGCACCCTGTTGATAACTTTTGCAATTAACACTTCATTAACCTCAAATCGTTGAACTCCTTGTCTTACTAAATTTTCTTTTTCTTTTTTTGTCTTCCTATCTACACAAATGAATAAGTAACAATATTGAAAAAGAAAATAGGATTAAAATTACTGCGATATCCCCTAAAAAAAATGCTTGCACATTTTCTCCCCAAACTAGTGAAATGGAACTTTGTCACTTTGGGGCAGTCAGTACAGTAGTGCACTTTGAAACAGAGGGCTCGCGAAGACGCGTAGGGCGATCGTCTCGGCGGGGTGGGTGAACTCGGGGCGCGATGTAGGTCAGTTTTTGTTTCGCGCCACCGGCGAAATTCGGTTACTGGGTTCACGGTGCGTTCGGAAATGGAATTCCGCGATAGGGCCCCTATTGGGGCGATTTACCTTACTTTTCGGCTGTTCGGAGGAAACTCACGTTGCGTCGAGTGTTGAGGTAGAGTTAATGAACCGTCCTTCGCTGAAAGGGTTGAGTCTAGGTAATTATGTAAAATGTGGGCTTTTAAACGAAATCGAAAATATACATGAAAATATGATTTTTACAAATTACATTAGGAAAAAGCTAAAATTATTTTATACTGCGTCCATAAAAAACACACAAAAACGTAAAAAAAACAAATCATAATTCTATTCCTGCCTTAAAATCTACAATACACAAAATAAGTACTACAATAAAAACAATAACCACTACTCAACGAAACTCCACCAAAACACCGACTTTACACGAACACTTCCATTTCCACGCGCCTCGCGCTACGCACGCAGTTGCCAGCCGCTCGCCGCTAGATGGCGACACCGGTAACTTTCCCCGTTTTCCGCGTACATTTTCCTAAGAAAATGAGAGAAAATACGGTTTATTTTATTGTGAATTAGTTTTTATTTATTTATTGTAATTTTTGAGTGCGTTTTATCAAGTTTGCAGACGACATGATTGAAAATAGTGATTGACTCGTTGAATCGAGTTTAAAAAATGTAGTGGCATGAATATGCTTTCTTCGGTACTTAGCCCGGCTAGCATTAAATTCTGAAACACAATAAAGAATCACGTTTGACTTTTTTGTAAAAAGATTTTTGTTAAATTTATTTAAGAATTTGGTGCAAGCCGCCCTTAGTGCGCTTACCCTACACAAAATTTACAAGAATAATTGTACAATTTAATAAACAAAATGTTTGTTAAGATTGATAAAATAATACTTTTAAAGGATCTTTTGAAAAATATTATGTGGTGTATTTTATCGATAATGACTTTCATCATCAATATCGCCTATTACGGCTTATTATGGTTAATAGGTTTTGTTGTCACTAACAGAACGAAACTTCGATATATTTCCGGATGATTTTTTTATACTACAAAGGTGGCAAACAAGCTTACTGTCTACCTTAAGGGTTTCAATGACAGTAGCCTATTGACACGTCTATTTAAAAATTTCAGCATTGGTGAGCCAGTGAGAAGTACCGGGTTGGAATCCCACTGCGTCCATATATTCTTTTCGGAGTTATCTATAGTAGTTGAATACTTACCGACGTTCTTACGGTAAGGGGAAAACTTTGTGATGACCAGCACATTTAGGCGGCTAAATGTTTAACCATGATCCAATCGGACAGGTTCCCCTGGGTCTTGGAGGTCAGATGGCAGTCACTATACTGTAAATATATTATGATCTAGAGCTGGATCATGGTCAGCAAAACTGAAAAATTAACGCCAAGATGATTGTTTTTTTACCTGTAGACCTCGAATACACCTCATTATTTATTGGGCTGGTAGAACTCTACAAATAGATTAGAACGTTGAATATTTAGTTTTCCTTCGTGTAAAATTCGTTTATGCTATTTTCTATTTCCTTTTTTATTTTCGTTTTTGCTTTTCGTTTATTCTATTTGAATATCGGGATTTATTTAAACCTATGTCGTGTTGGGGGAAATTAGCTAATATACTGTATGTTTCATGATTATCAGTTCAGCGTGAATGACTAACAAACATCTTTGGAACTTATTTTTGTTAAATAAATAGTAATTTATATTTTTGGATACTCTGACCTAATCTAGTACCTATTCACATAACCTAACCTAACCTTTGGATTATGTGCCCAAGTTCCAGCAAATAATAACTTGTAAACCTTTTTTTTTTTAATAAAATTATGTCTTTATCTATGTCACCCATCCACAAATACTTTATTTATGCATACCGCTACGAGGTTACAAGTTTTCATTCATAACTATTTAATTATATGTTAAAATAACTGCTTAATAATGGATTTGTCTATTAAAATAATATTACTACCTATTTTTATTTATTATAATGATAAATAATTTTGATTATATACATGATCAATAATAACGTTTGACAAAAGTTTCTTAGAGCTTTAGCATCATTTTGAACGTACTAAACTTTGGGATCTGGTTATCCGATTTCCGGTCATTTAATTCCATTTTCTATTGTTCCATTTTACATTTTGGATATGTTCCATTTTATACGATACTGTGTCAAAGTTTCATACTGGTGTTCATCCGACACTGGACTTAGGAAAATAACGGGCACAAATTTTGGAGACAACCGGACATTTAAACTACGAAATTTTCATGATTACTATAGATTTTGTTTTCACGTTCCAAGGTTTACAGTTAGACCTCATTGGAAACCAAAGGTTTAAAAAAATACCTTTTAATTACTTTTTCTTAAAAAATGGGTACCTAAATACCCGGGTACCGGGGATATTAAAAATTATAATACCCGATGCCCGGGTATCAAAAAACGTCGGGTACTCTAAAACCCTAGTGTGTAGTATATTTAATAAGTATGTATGTTTATCAGTTATCTAACACCCATAACACAAGCTGTGCTTACTTTGAGGCTAGACGGCGCTGTGTGGATTTGTCCAAGCATATTTAGCTATTTTTTTTTTTTTTTTTGTGGTATAAAAAAATATGAATAGCATCAACCCTTTACACTGGTGGGAGTCGTACAAGGCGACTAATACATTCGAGGCAAAAGATCTAGAGTCTCCTTAGGCTGGAAAATGGGCAGCAGCTTTTTCCATTGTTATATTTATAACACTGCGATGAAGACCCGCCTGCCAAGTGTAGTGGAGATTATGGAAATAACCTGCCCTTTTGTGGGGGCGGCTATAGTGATGATATATTACTTTGAAATACACTATATCGATAGACAAGTCAGCTACCATGAACAGGTGTCCAACAGTTGAGATTATGGCACATAAATAGATATTGATAGAACCACAAGCAAGAAGAATTGCCCATGGATCTACCAGTAGAATTTGGTGATCGGATCTTGGGCAATAGATAAGTGAACAAACAACACTATCGTGTATGGTTAAAACGCAAATCAAAGGACAATTTTAGATCAGCGAACCGACCTGTGATGATAATCTGTATAGGGATGGAACCTCTATGATGACGGTTGATCTAAGTACTTGGACAAGGTTCTATACTGTAGAGATCTCTAAGATCTAATATCCCGGCTGTGCATGCGCGCGAAGGAGGGCCCGTCTTGACCATAACCCAGGATTTGGCAGATGAGATAATTACAGTGTAGTGTCATCTGACCTCTGTGGCCCTGTTAACAACGGGACCTGACCAGATTGGATGACTCACTATTATATATTAATGGATACAATTCTGCGGTAGGTACTAATAGTGGTGAACGAACAAACTAATCTGCTATTATATTTGTTATCTAACCCAAAAATCGCTCCATTCACTCGATTACGCGATTAATTACGATTTCTGAAACAAAACCCGTGTCGAATCGACTTTTGTGAGAGCAAAAAGAAAATGAATCGCATTAATCTAGCATTACCAAATGACAGTTGTAATTGGAGTTCAAAATATTAAAATTTACCAACAGACGGGCTCCAATTATACGGAGGTTAAGGCATAAGCGGAGCGGGCGAGGTTTGATTGACGTACCATTAATTTTTTTTTTATAAGCGTTTATATAGCTAGCCAGGCATTTCACTTTCACTATACATATTATGACGGGTTTGTTACCACAGTTTGTATTGTTTTTACCTCGATATTTCGACGCAGGTGCCTCGGCAAGAGTCAAGTCGCCAGTCAACTTGTCAACCTTGCTTCTGCGGCGGTATTAGAAGGAACACCTAACGAATGGCTCGTGAAGTTGGATTAGTCTCAAAGTACGAAACGGTCACCCATCCAGTTCCCCGCCTCTACGAACGCTGCTTAACCTAGATTATCGGTCTTGCAAATACGCTGCCACTAGACCAGTGCCTCTCTAGGCTGCAGTGACAGCTTATCATCAGGCAGGCCGTGGCTTTTTGCCATAATAGTGGTATAAAAAAATAATTGACGACCTGTGTGGTTCAGTTGGTTTGCATACCGGTCTGCCACGTAGAGGTCCCGGGTTCGATTCCCGGCCGAGCAGAAATTGAAATGATGACTTTTAATTTTTGTTACGGATCTGGGTGTACTACTAAGTGTGAATTTAAAAAATGTATGTATGTATTTTATCAGTTATCTAACACCCATAACTCAAGCTTTGCTTACTTTGGGGCTAGATGGCGCTGTGTGAATTTGTCCAAGCTTCATTTATTTTATTTTATTTTTTTGTGGTAAAAAAACAGTCCGCCGGTCTCCCATGCCTTGTCACGCTCCCCGTGTCGTCACGCCTGCGCGGGAGTTGCGCGCCCAAGATTGCTCTCTCACGAGCGCGGACGCAATCACCGCGGACTTTCGCTACCATCGCGGCGCTTTGGGGTAGCTTTGTTTGCTGGTCTGGTGGAGTATGGGTCTTTTTACCCTGATGAAAAAGGGGTGTTATGAGTTTAACGTGTGTATCTGTGTGTCTGTGTTTAGTATCGTATGGATGGACCAATTTCGAAACGGTTGTCTTTTTAGAAAGGCAGTTTAGTCGAGGTGATTATTAGGTTTGTTTAATCAAAGGGATGGACCGACAACGATGCGGTTTCCTTTATTTTTAATCAAGATGGTGCCCAGCTTGTTTCTTTAAAATCGGTTAATTAGTTTAGTTAATATTTGAGTACCTATATGTAAACCTGGTCAGGGACTTAGCTGATTCTGGGTAGGCTCTGCTCATCTCAGACGGACACCACCCGTCATGGCCATTCTATTATTATCTCTTACTTGGTGGCAAATAATGTGAATAAAAGATGTGATATGATTGTCTAAAGATAGCAAATCCTTAAAAAAATACGGATTACAAGGTACAAGGTAGTCCTTGGTTTCATCTAAGCTAATATGAGATATATTACGACGGTAAAAGACAATAAAGTCGAAGATGAAGCACTCAGATTCCATATTTTTATTTTAGGTAAACTCAAGAAAAATCCTTTTTAAGACAAGAAACAAACGTATTATGTAAATAGACACAAGCAAGCTGTAAATTCCGAATCGATAGTAATAAATAAAAAACACCTCGGATATCTTTCAAAGAATTCCAAACGCACGATTCCTTTCCACAGACAAAGCAAACAGGCGACTTTCTAAGACACTGGCACAAAAGTGTTCGAAAAAAACAATGCACACAACGCAAACATTGGCAGAACACGGGGGCGCCTTTGCTTGATATTAAAAACATCTGTTCTTCAACCCTTCGATCGCTACTGTCTCCCACACGGGAAGGGTTGAATTAGGTTAATGTGGACAAGCCGATGCTTCGGAGATATTTCCTTTTAATTGTACGTTGTAATGTAGGTTTGGGTTTTACAGGCATTTGAATCGTTTTTATCATTCACTTTAAGAGAACTTCGATACCGCTACTTTCTACGAATTTGGTTATTTTTCTGTTGTTTGAAAAACGAAAAATCCAAAACACCAGTACCAGACTCCATTCTGGCGACAGATCTATTATTTTATAATGTAATCCTGAAACAATAATTACATTATTTGAGTGTGGAGATTATGGCAATAACCTCCCCTTTCGTGGCAGGGGCCTTAAGTCCTGCAGTGGACTGTATGTATGGGCTATGATGAGTATATGTAGATTTTAATTACGTACAAAGTATCAATCTAGAATTCAAGTGCGGAAAAAGAGAGCCTATAAATCATCGCTTTCAAAACCTTGATTATTATAATTATAGGCAAGCGCTTTGATATTGTTTGGTGAATCAGTGTTTTTATTTATTACCTACTATATTTAGAAAATTGAATATGAATAGATATTATTTGGCTTCTTAATTGTAATCATTAATAACTTTCACATCCACACAATGATTGCCAAACAATCGAAGAGTGAACGTACAAAAATTAAAGAAAAAAGGGCACTTCAAAAAATCCCCTTCTTATGCAAATTCCGCCTTCGAATATTTACGTTTGATTTCAACGGCCCGTCGCCTCGCAGTGTTGCCATATTAATTATTAATTTCCAAATGATTTATTAGCTTTTTTCTTCGCCTTTCCCGTTTTTTGCACGAAAAGAGTTATGAAAAATTCTATAAAAGTTAATTAGAAATAAAAACTCGTGATTCATTGAGAGGGTTCGGACGAATGATTTTTTTTTCGCTTTCTGATTCAATAGAATTAATTAGAGGTACGGGGGGACGTTGTCAAGAAAATGGTTGGGGAATTTTTATATGTTGCTAAGTAGCCTTTCCGAATTCTCTATTCGAGTCGCTGCTGGACTTGAGTCTCAGACACTTTTGTATAGTGCATTGCCATAAACTTCTTTTTTCCGAGTTATGTACATTAGTTCAATACTAACCGATGCTCTGAAGGGCCGGTAAGGGAAAAATATCGTAAGGAAACCTGCACATTTTAGGGAACCTATAACCATAATCCAATTTGGTTACAGATTCCTCTGTTAACAGGGTCATTGACAGACAGTAGTCGCGCCGCTGTAATTACCTGACAAATCCTGGGTCATGTTAAGGCGGACATCGGGATATTGACGCCAAGATGATTCTATTTCCATGGTCTTCATACTTGCCAGGCATGTTGGAGATCGCTAATCAATGGAATATACTTGTGCCTATTTTCTGTACGTAGGTGGTGGTGGTGTAGGGTCATATGATCTTCTTTTACGATATTACTCGCCTGTTATAATTCCCGTCAATGGATGGTGTTGATCTGGTATGACTCTAATTATAAAAATATAACCTCTAAACAGACTATCAGACAGCGCACCTGATAATTAAAAAAACTGTCTAATTATAAAAACTGAAACCCATATAATTCAATGTTCAGTACAATTTTTGGAATTGCGGGTGCCTTGGCTCAACTTTAGATATTTCTTTAGACATTCAATTTTTAAAGACAATTGATAATATGGCTGAGATGCCAGCCATACTGTATGATACTGTTAAGGGGAGGCGTTGTCCAAACTACGCCGATAGGATGCCATCTCTCCTCACTAATGCCGTGACACGATGACTCAGCGAAAACTTGAATAAGAAGAAGAACTAAATAATAAAAATGCATTAATAACCTCCCACGCTAGTTAATTCATCGATACAGCGCTACCATTAGAATTGTATGTGTCATTACCATACTAAGGTGATAAAGTCTTCAAGTTTCATACATTCATTTCATACATTATTAATAGCAAATTCAATTCTTAGACCGGGAGCCGGCCGCGGCGCTTTGATCTAGAAGCTGTGGGCCAAGTTTGGGGAGATCGCGGTTTTTTATACAACTCAGTGACAAGCAGACTACCCACTTGATGGTAAATGGTAACAGGCGCCTATAACACCTACGATTCATGCACTTGGGTTTCATATAACAAAAATGCTGAACCGTAAGTGCGGGACAAGCCTGATTTTGTACATTGTATCATACGACTGCATGTTTCATTGTGTTTTGTGAAATAAAGAGTATAATCATAAAAAGGTAGACATGACGCCGAGATGATGACGATGAGATATCAACGCCTCCTTCGTTCTGAAAATCTGCAGCATTTTCATTGCAAGGCTACCAAATGCCTTACACGAAAAAGGGGCGCTAGACGGCGAATTACGGAAAATGTCCGGGTACATCTTATCTAATCTACTAGGGTAGCATTTTCATCGTAAGCTATTCCTAGACTGGCATGCCGTATTCAGATGGGATGGCGGTCGCATGCCTAGCTAGTTCGTTTAAAAAAACGTCTTACTACTGTCCTCTATTAAAACTCAAAACGCTCTATCCCTTCTCCGCTTGTCGCCCCGCTGCCCGCTCCTCCTCTGCCCATGCCCTCACCCCACTCAGTAGTGGGTGCGCATTGTCACCGCGACACCCGTCTGTCTGTCTGTCGCACGTGGATAGTGCCCATTGTGCGGTTTTTTCTCCACGTCCACATCATACACAACAGGGGTGACGATCGCAGCGATTGTGTAACCGGTCTGGTTACGAAAGGAGTTGACGAGGATGAAAGAGGTCGAGGTAGCAAAGGATGGGTCAAAAGAGTTTCTTTGTGACTTTCAAATGTGACGATGTGTTGTGTTCGGTTTTTGAATGGGTTGAGGCGAATTTGAGGTTACAGGTCTAATAAGTAAGCGACTAAGAAGTAATACCATTCAGATATGTCAGCTCTCGCAATCCTCAGTATCAACGCACCTATTTTCTGCACTATGTTTAAAACTATCGCGGTTATTATTACACATTTTAAGGGTATGTTCCGGGTTTCCTACCGCGTACCTTTGTTGACGAGTCGTCCCGTGACCATGATGCATGCAAGTGTGTCGAAATATCGGGCTACTCGTCAACAAAGGTACGTGGTAGGAAACCCGGAACATACCCTTAAAAAGTTAAAATGTTTTTCTGTATTTTTAAATAAGGTATATCACAATCATCATCCTATACCCTTACCAGTCCCGTGCCTAACCCATAAACCAAGGTATTGTCCTAATTGGTAAACAAAGGTTTCGCAATCTTTTTTTTTTTTTTTTTTTTTTTTTATTAATAATAGTCTTGCATTTGACCTCAACTCACCTGATGGAAAGCGACGATGAGGTCGCTTACGGAAAATAAAATAAAATAAAACAATGAAATTAAATGCAAAGAAAAAATATAAAATGAAATAAAATAATATATTATTAAATATGAATAGACTGAATACTAAAGGTGAGTACGGTCCCCAGTGCTCCATATGGATCCGAAGCTTTTGCATTGGAGGAAGTTATCATTTGCCTAGCAGAAGCCGGGGCAACGTGATCCAGGGTTGGGATTGAGATATCCCTGGTCTTTCTGAGATCCATAGGCAGCCTATGGTATAAAATGACTTATAGCAGTTTATTCAACGAAATATTATTAAACTGAATATTATCTACATTGGTTATCTTGGCGCGAGGGCCCGAGATCTGCATTGACCATGATCCAGGATTTGGCAGGTTATTACAGTGGAGCGACTGCCATCTGACCTCCGTGACCTTGTCAGCAGGGAAACCTGACCAGATTTGATTGTAGTTACACTTTCAGTCGACAGAATTTGCAGGTTTCATCACGATGTTTTCCCTCACCATAAGAGCATCGGTTAGTGTTCAATAAATGGACATAACTCAGAAATGACTCCTTACTACATAGCGGCACTAGGGTTCGAACCCGGTACCTCGGAGTACGAGTTAGACGCCTTAATCATTAGGCCACCGATATTACCCATATTAAATACTCAAAAACTGTCACAATGACAATAAAATAGAAAAAAAAAATGGCACTAAATCTCAGCGTAATTTGTAAAAGACTAAAAAGCATCCAAACCTGTATAAGGGCGCGCTCACACCTCGCCCACTACGCACAGACAGACTAACCGATCTCGTTACTAACAATGCGCCATATATTATGCCATTTCCGGTGGGCAATCACAAATCTTGCGTCTCTTTCTGGCACGTAGCTAAAGCATATCACCATCTCGCTCAACAATCATACCTCCACATCGAGATCATTACCAGGCGATACTGATTTGTATTGTATATTTTTTATGGGACTGTTTGTTGAGGAAAGAGTGATAATTGTATGGGACGGGATTGGTGGCAGATGTTTGTGTTTTAAGATGTATGAGCTCGTAGCTGTGGACTTATGTCCTAGTGTATTGCTAGTATTAGTACAGTCAGCTGTAGAGTGACTGGAGGCCCCTAGCATATATTAAATGTATGGTAGAGGGGGTCAGTTCTCTCTGCAGCCGACTGTACATGAATACAACTTACTAAAATATTTTTACCATAGTGGTAGGTTGAGACATGGCTCCACCTTCGATGGTCCTGATAAACCCTTTGCTTATCCAAATTTATAAATCTTACCATACCATTGTTTTTCTTATCCATAAACTACTTAATTACTTATTAATTAGCTTCCCAAAACCTAATCAAATCAAATTTAAATTCTATATACTGATCACTCTGATAGGTTATATAACTTAGGTATGTAGAGACTACCTCAAATGTCTACCAGACTGTCAAAATATTATTCTTGATTTTCTTGAATCATTTTAATATACTACTGGCTACCCAATAACATGTATTCAGTGCCTCAGATAGTGCCATCCGCGGTGCTCGGTTTTGGTCTGGGAAAATATAAGTATCTACCTAATAATAAACAAATAATATTATACTTAACCTATTGATTATTGAAACGATAAGAAAAAGAAGCTACTGGACCCGGCGCGATTTCACGCGTACACCTACATACCCTTTTTTCTTGCTTATAAACCTTCCTCTTGAATCACTCTCTCTTATGTTGAAAACCGCATTAAAATCCGTTGCGAAGTTAAAATACCTGAGCATACATACATACAAGCATACGTACACAGGGACAAACGGCGGGAAACGACTTTGTTTTAGACTGTATAGATCACAGATGAATGCCATAAGAGTTCGAACCAGCACAGATTAAACAAACACTGCGTCAAATATCGAAGCGTAAAACATCGGACGACATTTACCCCACAACTCAAAACCTCAGCCCGACCCATAAAGAACAACTGCCCTACCAAACCAAACATCCGAACAATATACCCCGTTCATATGCAAAATAGAACCCAAAATTTTTGACACAACCATAAAAGATGGATCACATTTTGTCGAAAAAAGAACGCGCTCCATTCAAACATTTAAACAATACGTTCGATCTAAATATTCGATTTTCGAATTCGGAGCTAATAAAGAAGAAAAAATTGTTTTTTTTTTCACTGAAGGGACAGGCAAAGGAGTGCGATGGTTCGGCCAACCCTTTGACAAAAGCATGAGTCATTAGCAGATTTGAATAATAAAAAAACTGTAACGATAGGGGAGATCCGCTGTTCAGTGTTGCATAAGTAATTATAACAATTATTTTTTGATAGATAATAAATTATTTTTGACGGGGTGTGTTCGTGTTTGGCAGATTTTATCTTGGAGGATGAATGGCGAGGCCGATGATGAGAACTATGATTTGAAATATAGTCCTGTTTAATTCAAAATTATCTCCAGGTTCTTATTAGTACTGGCTCAGTTTAAAAACATATGGCAACTAGACACTTGCGTACGCTACATTTGCTACATAAGTGCAGCATTCGCTGACTTTTGTCAAATATGGACGCGGTATACCTACCTCTACCCATCAATACATTTTAAAATAATGTGTATCTAAGACTTTTGACTCATCCTAAGTAAATCGGAAATCAAAAACGGAAGTCACAAAAAAGATATCACTTTTATTGATTTCCTGTTAACTATTTGACATTCCACTTTCGAATCAGTGAGATTGAAACCTGCCAGTATTTTTTACGTACGTATGCAGTCCAGAATAGAATGCAGAGGGGTTTACCCCTTACGTTTGTCGGTGTCGAACAAAATTACGAACGTCATCCATACAGTTATAACTTCCTCAGACTAGGAAATGGGCTGTAGCAGTTTCAGATGTGCGATTCTCGAGCTCTCCTCAAGAGATCGTAGTACTGATGTACTTCCTCAGCACTGAAGTTCAAGTTCAAGTTCAAGTTTATTTATTGGTAACCATTGTTACATGTCAAAATTGATTGATACACAATTGATTACACTATTGTCATACCTATAAAATACACAATTGCTATAAAAACATGTCAGAATTTACACAAAAATTCATAATTAATGTCATTCGTTATATAAGTGTCAATACATGCCATTATAATTTTGCTTATGTCAAAAGAGTACTTGTACTGCGACAGGAGCGACAGCGGCCTCAGACTAGCAAGTGAGAGGTGCCGGGTTCGAATCCCACTGCCACCATGTACCCTGGATCACCGTCAACCTGGACCCCGGGCCCTAGTGCGCGAGAGCACACCGGGACATTATCGCTTAGATGATTTTTTGTACTGATGCACTGCCTTATATTTTTGTACCTAAATTCTTTGTACCGCACCGTAAGTCGTGTCGTTTTGATCAGCACTAAGTATTACTTGCTGCGATATGGGTTTTATTATTTTTAGCGTTTGTTTATACTACGCAGTGACAAACATGCAGACGGGCTGTCCTGATGGAAAGCGGTATTTAATGGTCGCCCATAACATCTAGGCTTCATGCATTTCGATTTTACTATTTTTTAAATTATTTATACTTCATGCACAAACAGTACATTGGCGGACTTAAAGCTAAAATAGCATTATCTACCAGCCTACCAGGAGAGATAACAGTTGACAAAAGGTATGCGGTGCAGGAAGATTACTTACAAGTAAAGATTACACATAAGCTTATTCAACCACAATCGAATTTATAAAAATAAATAAGTAATAATAATAAATACACTAAAAGTTAAAAGTAGCAATAGATATTTTACACTAATAAATAAATTAATTAACTGCATGAGTTACCCAAAATTAGTCAGGTACTTGAGGCTTCAATTTGTATCATCTCTTATATTTTCACTACACATGTTATCCGGTTTGTTACTACTTACGTTTTAAAGTTTAGGGTTCATCATCAACTTTGCGTCAATATCCTGGTTGCTCCACCTTCCTGTTTTTCCTTGTCCACTTCGGTTTTCGGCATACTTGGTGGTGAGTTTGTTGGGTTTACTTCAGGAACCAGCCTATTCTTCTAGGCCGACGTAACTTCAAACGAACGTCCGATAAACAGATAAGTACATACCATACAAAATTAAATCTGACACCCTCATCGGGTTTTTTCAAGTCACTTCCTCGAGACAGATGTCACAGCTTTCTCATTCAAATTGAGAGTTATTATATTTAGATCACGACCAAAAAAACAGTCGCTACCGGTTTTAACAGCTGATTTGTGGTGACAATGTTTTTCTTTTTCTGTTTTTTTTTGTGATGGTGTCGTATGGTGGCCGGCGAAAGTGAAGTTCTGATGGGTTTTGGTTGGTGTTAGATGAATTATAAGTTGCCTACCTGTATACGTCATCGTTTACGCCGTAGATAGGTGCCTAACGTAGGACATTCTTGTCCTACAACTTACGCAATCGTAATGGTTAGAACATAGAGAAAATATTTACTATAGTAATAGAGGAGACACCGCAAGTATTTTCTCTGAACCACGCTTTGCGGTCCATGGACAACAGTGGCCGCAGTCAGTTCTGAGACATTGCGCGACGCGGACCAATCTGACAGTGGCTTGGATATTCAAAAAAGCGCCATCTTGTGCATTAAAAAACTGTACGAACCATTCGAGGGCCAAAAATAAAGAAAATGATAACATTTCATCGGTCATTGTATGACTTAGCAGCCTCCCCCCGCACCTCCCGCACGTGACAGGTTGGTACAATATTTTTGTCTGTGATGGCTGCTCTATTACGTTAGTAAATATTTTATCTATGGGTTAGAACAAGAATGTTATATCAACAGAACCAGTAAAGAAAAACGTAAAGGCTCTATTTTAATTATAGATCCTCTAAATATTTACCTATATGGCGACAACGCAGTATTTCAATACCAAATCTTACCTTTCCGTAGGAGTAGGCAAAGACCATATCGTTCCACTTGCAACGGTCCTGAACCTTTTTCCCTTCAACACTCACCAATCGTCACTGCAACAAATGCAGTTCTCCAGCAACTCTCGTATTAGAGCTCTCGAGTTCCCATTGTTTAGTGTCCATTGCGCGGCGCCTGCGCATCGGAAATGCAGCGGGAACAGTGCGCCCGCATCATCACGATTTAATTGTCGCGGCCGGCACTGGGGTTATGGAGAGCTAGTGATGGACAGACACGGCATTCGGTGTTAAGTGTGTACTGATGGTATGTCCCAGTAGACATAGACATAGACATTATTCATTTTGACATCACAATACTCATAATACAAAACTCATTGAGCAAGTTACATTTCAGTATACGGAGCAGTAGAAGCTGATCAAAGAAAATAAACTTAGTGAATGGCGATATGCATGTGAAAGGGCTGAATGCCAAGATGATAAGCTTAAATAACCCTATCAATTATCACCTCGGCATTTAACAGTTAAATGAAAGAAATACACTTGTGTCGATCCCACCTAGACGGATAATGGCAGGGCTATGATGACGATGATGTCGAGTATTCTTAAGCCGTATAGTGTCCGGCAGATAAAATCAATGCCTTCTACTTTGGCAGCATCAACTAATGCCTGGTAGAATCTCCGTAGACCAGAATGTGAGCAGTTGTCTTTTCTGTTGTTTCTTTTTTTTAATATTTTAAAAACAAAGTTTTATAAAACCAGGAATATATGAAGTGTGAAGAATATATTGCGCAATTTTTTAGAACTTATTTCTTACATTGGCAACAACAAGTAACAGCAACAATAGCTCCCTCTTAGCACTCTTGACACACCTCATTTATTATACGACTCAGGTGGCAAACAACCTGACGGCCTTTTTTTTTTTTATGTTATACGGCTGACAAACAGGCAAGCGGGCCACCTGATGGAAAGTGGTCACCGCCGCCTATGGACATCAGCAACACCAGGGGAGTCACTAATGCGTTGCCCGCCTCTGAAGAGACCTCTAATATACCTCTTGAACGATCCCATGTCATAGTCCAAAGGAAACACTGTGGCTTGGAGGTCATTCCACATCCGAATCGTACGAGCGAGAAACGTTCTTTCGAACCTTCGCGTCGTGACCAACAGAGGGTCTACGTAGTGAGGATGAGTACCAAGCCCACAAGCCTGATGGTAAGCAGTTACCGCAGCCTATAAACGTTTGCAATACCGGAGGCATCATGCGTTGTCATATTTTCCTTGTCAGGCTATACCCTATCTATAGGTTTGGAGCTCTATGGCGGAACTCATTTCACATTGTTGCCATCAATTCGGCTCCATTATTTTCGGGGAACATAATATAATGTTGATTAATTAATGATGACGATTGAGTGAAACAATGACTGTATGGTAAAATACTCTAATGGGGGCCCTTCTGTGATACAGTTCTTTTCGTTACGCACAGAACAGATATTTGTATAGTTGCAGTGTAAAGAGACTTAGATGACGGGGTTCCATCGAACTAGATCGAAGCTCAATTCGTTTAATTTGTTCTATGTCTATTTTGTCTCTGGTTCTGTATTTTTGTATCCTGCAATATGAATCGCACTGTCAACTGATAAACTACTTATATATTCTAAATACACACTTATTATACGTATAACACCTGTAACGTAACAGAAAATAAAACTCATCATTTCAAGCTCTGCCCGGCTGGGAATCGAACCTCGGACCTCTGCGTGGCAGACCGGCCAACCAACAAAACAACTCAGATCGTAAAAAAACTTGTCTAGTCTGTGGTCCAATCTGCAAACCAGCCAGTATCTATTCCTAAAGCTCGACAAATGATATGCGTGCACGCATCGCGTACGCGTGGCGTCGATCATTTGTCATTCTCTAACGACGAAGGGTTAGCCAGCCGGGTTATCGGCAGTTACAGGGTTAAGATTTGGGAATGGCAGTGTGGGCAGTGCAGTAGAAAGATATTATATGCTGTGGTATTTATTTTCTAAACAAAGTAGACAACGACAGACAAAGTCGGATAATAAGGTGATCAAGTTTACATAAATTCGAATATTTACTAAACTACTGAACCGATTTTAATGAAACAAAGTTAAGAATCATATTGATTAAACTGGCTTTCAAATAGAGAAAACCGCATCAAAATCGGTTTACCCGTTCGGGAGCTACGATGCCCCAGACAGACAAACAAAGCCACAGATTCACAGATACAGATGTCAAACTTAGAACACTCCTCTGTCTTCGTCGGGGCTTAAAAAGCAGAACATGACATCTCCAACTCTACTAATGTGATGTAGAGAAATATAGAGTCCTATAGTAGACTTCAAAAGGACTCTTGAAGATTATAGGTCAAACTATTGTATCCCATAGGTATCTTATCTGCAACCTCTATAATTTCAATAATATTCCTTAAAACGGATCAATGACCCACGCACAAAGCACAAAACCCAAACACGGATGCCAGCTGTAAAAAACTTCCATATTCAAATTTCACATTTCGAAAGCCGATTCAAAAAACGAACACCCATCAATTAGAGTAACTCAATACTGTGTCACATTAAAATGACGAGTCGCACTAATGGATTCCAAAATTTGAATTTCAAATGCGCGGAAGCATCGGACGTGTTCGGCTTCGGTCGGAAGTCGCTGAGTGATCTATTGATCTGATCTGGGCCGCTCACCATTCATCACGATCAATGCTGGACGTGTGACAATCGATAATGAGGGTTATTATTAGGTTTGGATGTTGATTTTCGGGGCTAATGACATAGACATAGACAGTATTTTATTCGGATCTTCATTACATCCTTAACCTAAGGTAAGTACAGTAAATTATAATTATTGAAAATTACATAATGCAAAAAGAAAGGTAAGATAGAGGCGTATAATTTTAGTCTTTACAGTGAAGTAGTGTTTCAGTGTTGGTCAATTGTGTATCTGGCTATGTGCGTGTTTGGCCGTTTGAGTATCGGACCAATTGTGCTTTTGCGTTATCATTAATGTGTGTCGAACTCTCGGACGTTACGTGAAATCTAATGGTCTTATTCTTAACGTTTTGTAATTTTCTTTCAAATTCAGTCATTTCATTGACAGATAAAGATAAAATACTTTAGCTAATAATGGTTTAATAAACGACAAATATCTTTAATGAATAAGTCACCTTACGAGCGATACGGTCGAAGGCCTTCTGTAGGTCTAGAAAACGCGTCTTCCATGATCTTCCATGGTTTATCACAAAACCCGGTAACAAAAACTAAGCAATTCACGCCTTGCGCGCAACTCGATGGGTGACCATTTCGTACTTGGCAAATTGAACTTCGGCGCCAAAACGAGCGTAGAAAACATCATACCCACTGTAATATTTCACATGTCGCTACCACCAAAGGGTTTCTTCAAAATACAATATTAATGACGACCTCACTTGGGAATCGAATCGATTAGATACCGATCGATTTGGCGAAATCATCAATACGAATTATCCGGTCCGATTACCTAATCGTTATGCTCCGTATTTTTTTTACTAATGATGTTTTGTCAATGACAGATGTCGAAAAGCCGTGCATTCGTTGTAGGGTTGAAGGTAAATCAAGACAACGTCTATAAGCGGGTGTGCTCCAGCCCTGGGCCCGGCCAACGTGTCACTGTGTTTCCTTCCTACTTTCCTACCCCCTTCCATTTTGATGATTGAAAGAGATATTTAATGTCCTAATCTATAAAGAAATTTGAGTTTGAGTTTGAAAAAAATAATCTTGTCGTTTATTGTCCCGGTTGTGCTCTCGCGCACGAGGGCTCGGGGTCCGCGTTGACCATCCAGGATTTGGCAGATCGGCTAATTACAGTGGAGCGACTGCCGTCTAGGCCGCGTGGTGTCCGGCAGAGTAGAATAGCACCAACCCCTTACACTCATGGGTGTCGTACAAGGCGACTAATGTTTTCGAGGCAAAAGATCAAGAGTCTCCGTAGTCTGGAAAATGGGCAGCAGCATTTTCCATTGTTATATTTAAACACTGCGATCTCCAACCCGCCTGCCAAGCGTGGAGATTGTGGCAATAACCTCCCTTTTCGTGGGAGAGGCCCTAAGTTCTGCAGTGGACTGTGACGGGCTGTGATGATGACTGCCGTCTGACCTCCGTGACGCTACCAGGGGAACCTGACCAGATACCCTAATGTGTAAAAAAAGATCCTAATGTTGTAAAAAAAGTAATATAAAAACTGTCCCTGGGTTGCAATCGGCTCCCAAGACTGTTCAACGAATCTCAGGGTCTCTAGCGGAAGACCTTGGTCAACCACGCTTCGCCAACGGTATTAAGACAAAATCGAGGCAGGCAGGGGACCTCGTTGCGGTGCTAAAGTTAGACTAGCCTCAAAGTATGAAACGGTCACCTATCCAGTTTCTGGACTCGGTGCATGTTCGGCTTAATTTTGGTTACCGGTCTCGCAAGCTCGCACTAGACTAGTGAAGAAAAAAATATTATAGGTATACGAACATCAATTTAATTGGTAGACGATAATTGGTGATGCCCTTCAATAATTCCTCAATAGAACATGGCGGAAGGAAAACAAAAATAAAAATTTAAAAAAACTTAAGACGCCATTCACTTTTGTAACGCAACGGAAGTGCAATGGAACACGATAATGAAAAGATGACACACAAATACATCTGTTTGGTATCGGACACCCGAGCGTTGTGGACATCGAAAAATAATTTCTAGTAAATGTAGTGCTCGGAGCTTTATATGTTTTTATTAAGACGTAGGTACTTTATTTATTAAGATATAATAATCATAACTGTAAACTGTAAGCTAAAATAAGTTATTATATTGCGCAGCTCGATACTTTATAAAAATCTTCATTAGAGTAATAACCTAACTCGTCAAAAGAGATAAAATTCATCTATCTCAAGCAAAATATTGTTGCAAAAGTTGTAGTTTAGTGGCTAGCGGTAAACGTGCCAGCCAGGGTACCTCTTCAACTAGGATTGCACCTTCTCATTTAGAGGGTTTTGGCTTTTCACGTGTGGGTAGTGTGCACTCCTGGATCGTGGTCAAGGTGGAGCACGCCTTTCCTTTTGGACACGTTATATGTAAGTAGCATTAACAAATAAAAGAAGTAAACAGATTGTGACTTCAGCTCTGAGTAGGGTTCTCTATACTTCTATGTCCAATTTGATAGATTCTAAGTCCAAGTGATAATACTGTCGTGCTATTGGATAGAAACAAAGCACAACCGGGATACTAATAAACACTTGTGTAAACTGCAGGATAACAAAGAAGTCCAAACAACTCGAGTGTGAGCGTCCGCGACCACCCATCGCAGGCGCGGGAAACCGATAATCATGTCGCTTTCAATTCAAACGTAGAATCGAACGCTAATACCGTATTTGAATAATGGCCGTTGCCGGTGTTCTTTATTTGAATTGTATTTACTTTTTATTCTCATTTTTTATTACTCTTTAGCTACGGCCACTCATGTGGCCAGCTTTGCATAATTTAATGTTTATTATAGATACCTATGTGGTTGTTTAGTGTGGCTTTAGTAGTGAAGACATTTTGTCAAGGTACTGTACTCTACACAACAATGTCGCCGTTTAACCGTCAACATTAATGTGGATAGAATCATGTCGCTGACAAGTGCCCACGTGTGCTATCCGCTGACATGTCGGCTGTCGGCTCCTGGCAAATTGTACTGTTACAATTGTCTATGGTCATCATATCATCCAGAAGACTCCCACTGCTGGGCATAGGCCTCCCCCAGAGATCTCCACAAAGACCGGTCCCGTGCTTTCCGCATCCAGCTGGTACCTGCGATCCTTACCAGGTCGTCGGTCCACCTTGTAGGAGGCCTACCCACGCTGCGTCTACCGGTACGTGGTCGCCACTCGAGAACTTTACTGCCCCATCGGCCATCTGTCTATGGTCGAAATGATGATATAAATTATACTTTAGTACATAATTGCAAGCAAAGAACCCACTCGGTAGAGTTTGCCTCATATCATCTGCCATCAGCTCATCTAAAGGGCCTGCTACAGGGTGCTAACCTTGATTGAACGAACCACTCAACGACCAAGGTCAAATAAAATTGGTTGCAAACCGTTCCCTACATGGTGGCTGAATAAAAACAATGCTTGGACAATTCACACAGCACTACCTAGGTCCCAAGTAAGCAAAGCTTGTGTTATGTATGCCAGAAAACCGATAAATTGCTTAAATATTTTAAAATACATACCTACTTATTATACGTACAGTACCAAACCGAAATTATAATTAATAATTTAAATTTCTGCCCGGCCGGAAATCGGACCCAGGAGCTCTGCGTGGCAGAAGCATGTTAATCAACTGAATCAGGTCATCAATGGAATCAAGGTTACTCTGTTAGCAACCTGGTTGGCAACTGTGTAGCACGCCCTATGTAGAATTGAGAGAGTTACCGTCAACTTTGGACTAAGTAACAAGCTGAAATGCCTCAATTTCACTATTTATCCTTCAAACCAAACGTAACGAAACCGTATCAAGAACATTTATTAAAAGCATATCAACCTGCGATATCGACATTGATTTTACGCAGATTTATTCTAATCACCGTCCCGTGCTATAATTTATATCAAGGTAGTTACGAATATTCAAATTCAGACCTTGATTCGAGCCCTCGAAACGAGTATGGGAAAAATCGGCGACATAATCAACAATTCGTCTCGGCCCATACAAATAAAATGGAGCAAGTAATACGATACTGCGCAGGCGCAGTCTCTGCATCTGTCATCGCCATATTGATGGTCACCCTTCGAACGGAGCGCATCCACGATCTTTGCTCTTTCAACGACGTATCCGAATTTGCATACGCCATTTTAGGGTTAAAAATTATCATATGATCGGTTTTACTTTCATTGGCAGACGAATGTGTGTTTTACTACGTTGGGTTAGGGTTGAGATTTGTGTAGACTGTGCTGGTTGGAATAGTGTCGCGTGGAATCTGCTTCGATCTTTTTAATGATTCCTTCGATTATAGTTAAGCTATTTTAAGCTTTGTTGTGTTTGCATACGGTAAATTTTTGTAGGTAAGGTGGTTGTGTGTGAATGGCACTTAACCCTCAGGATGGCTTATGATAATTTCTCCGGGAAGCGAATTATTTTTGCTATCATTTTTCAATAGCTTATTAAAGGTCGCTAAAGCCAACTCGGGCGTAAGTGCCGTAGGTTTAGCCGCGTATTGTTATGCCAAACATTTTAGGTATTGTGCCAAGACCGATTTTATGGTGTTCATTTGAATTTGGATGGCGTTTGAGGGGTTGATTTGCATGATTGTGATTTACAGTTTATTTTTGGACGCGATATGTTATGGATTTATGGTTTCCGAATAAATGCACTTTAGCGATGAATCGTGTCATTATGGGTTGCATAAATATCGCACTCGACGTGTTCGAGGCGGATTTTGGTTGTTACGCTTATCGGGGAACAGAGGAATGGAAATAAGTAGAAACGCTTTACGATTCGTGAAATTGAATAATAGGATTTAGTTTATTTTAGTTTAGACAATACTCAAGACCTGTTAAATTGTCTTTCTTGTAATTTTGTGTGCAATAAAGAGTGTATAAATAAAATAAATAAATAAATATTCGTGGATAAATTCACACAGCGCCATCTAGCCCCAAACTAAGCAAAGCTTGTGCTATGGTTGCTAGATAACTGATAAATTACTTAAATACTTTTAAATACATACTTATTATACATAGAACACCCAGACCCGTAACAGAAATTAAAATTCATCATTTCAATTTCGGCCCGGCCGGGAATCGAACCCGGGACCTCTTGCGTGGCAGACCGGCGGCATGTTGACCACTGAACCACGATCTACCTATATTAAAGTATGTCGTCGTTTGATCAATTATTGTTTAATACATATTTTTGGATGAACTAACTTTAAATGACCTGATAGTATACTGTAAGTAGGTAAAGCCTGACAAGGAATATGTGAAGTTTGACAAGACTCAAGAGTGTCAAGAGGGAGCTACTGTTGTTGTTACTTGCTGTTGCCAGTGCAAGAAATTAGTCCCAAAAAATTCCGCATTATGGCAGCGCCTCAATATTCCTGATGATTCCTAAGATTAAGACGTTTTATCGCACTAACCAACTTAAAAAAGAAGGAGGTCTGTGTTCGACTGTGTTGTACTTACTTAGTTGTAACGTGATTGTTGAAATACCTATTTCTGAGGAGATCTCACTTTCACCAGGTCAAGATGTTATCACGAAATTTCAGAGACATCGAGGGAAACCCTCAAAGCATATACCTATGCACGAATAGTTTGTTACCATCACGCGATGGGTCGAGTTCGCCAAATTGTAATTGAATTACAATAGCAACTCAACGACAGTTTAATTATAGCAGAATACTTAAAACTGCGATTGCCATTCTTTACACTCCATCTTTTACACAAAAAAATCTAGTTCCACTAGAGACAAGACTCCACTAGACAGTATGAATGGGCACCATTCGTCGTCCAAGCGACTGCGCCTGCGCACGTTAAAGCCGAGCAGTTAAATAAATTGACCGAGATACCATTTATCAAACCGCCTGCATTTTTAATTAGTAAAAAAAACATATTCGGCCATACGCACTGGTCCGTGCCAATCGGCTTCCGATCTTCGCTCCTTACCTCTCTTTCCAACTTACACGATGACGTGTGCTGCCATCTCCCTCTGCGGTTAGTAATTAGTTTCTCATGTAGGAGCTTTTGTTTAGAATGACATGTGGTCTGCGGGAACGATAATTATTATAGGTCCGTGTTTTTCGATGCGATGGTATCGATTGATCGGTGTAACGTACTTTCTTCGCTGGCCGGCTAATTAGGAGCCCTTGGAATGGTTTCCATTG
Source organism: Blastobasis lacticolella (assembly GCA_905147135.1). Lineage (NCBI taxonomy): Eukaryota > Metazoa > Arthropoda > Insecta > Lepidoptera > Blastobasidae > Blastobasis > Blastobasis lacticolella. Next base: position 15,798,645 of record LR990056.1, read on the forward strand.
CTTGAGGGGTTGAAGGTAGGTCAAGTAGTAAGTGTTGAGTGTGTTTACAGCGATTGGTGATTAGAAGCTAGCTATTTAGTCGTTAGTGTAAGGCTAATTTTGATGAGGACTGTGGGAGCTTTGTTTATAGATATTTATTTATTATTATTATTATTTATTTATTTATTATTTGACGACCTGGGGCTCTATTTTTGAATCGCACGCCTCGGTTTACAATTTTGATTTTCTGCATGAAAAGTTAAAATAGGGCCCTTAGTGGTTCTGTGGTCAACATGGCCGGTCTGCCACGCAAGATTTCCCGCTTTCGATTCTCGGCTGGACAGAAATTGAAACGATGAATTTTAATTTCTGTTACTTGTCTGGGTGTATTTTAAAGTAGATATTAAAATAGTATATCAGTTACCTTTGCTTAGTTTGGGAAATTGTCCACGGTTTACCTTATAAGTAAAATCATAACGTTAATTCTAAGGGATCATAGTAAAATTCTTATTGGAATAGGAAATCAATTTATTTCGTATCGGATTGTATCAAAATTATTTTAAGGCTTCAAAGAATCAAAAGAATTACAGCAGTATCAATTGACATGAAAATGTTTAACAGAAAATAATTGATATTTCGATTTAAAAACCTTTGTTTGGATAGGTAAAGAATTTGCATGAAACGTCTGGTAGTTGTATAATTAAATTAAAAACGCAATTAATGAAATTAAGAAATGAAACTATTAATTTAGATTAATTTTAATGAAGAGAACTAATAACAACTGGCCTCAAGATGGAGCCTTGCGTAACACCCTAACATGGTTCTAGGTGGTCAGTGGTTCATAATAATATTATATATAGTTTTATAATTTACATATACATTGTAATCATTGCATATCGATTAATTTTATTAATGACACTACTAAAGATGACTTGCGGAAACGGTAAGACCACTTTTGCACTCAAGATTGAGCGGGTGAAGTCGTATATGATTTTAGTCAATGTCACTATCTCTTTTGAAGATAACCTCTCCTTGTATCTTAATCTGGCACACGAGGTTACCGGTATGTGCAAGTGACGTCCACTGGGATCTGGACCCCGGATAGCGAGGCTCCATCGACCAGTCATACTGGATAACGCTGGATTGTCTGCCGATTCCTTTCTCTCTCGGCCTGATCCTCGGCCATTTTGGTCTCATCCCTTAAATGGGAACGGAAAATAATTTAATAAATTCTCCATAATAATTAATAAATCGTTTGTGGGTCACGGAACCCCACCACCTTCTGAGGAGCCCAAGTTTGGTCCCAGCCCCTGTTACATTCAGTTCAGAATCAATAACATTATATATTATTTATTGTATTTATTTAATAAATAGATACCAGGATATTATTCCACAACGACGCACAATGGACGACGGCCGAAGCCAATGCGTCCAAACATAACAAACTTAATGAGCGAAGATAATTAATTGACAAATAAAGTAATAAAAGACGACAATAAAAACAAACGGCCACAATCCCTCGTCACTAGACCATTAAGAATATAACTAAGAAACTATAAAACTTTTTGCCCAAACAATCAAATTCGAATTACTAAAGTAACTGAAGGAAGAGTCCAAAACTAAAAACCAGTAATTAACCAAACCGAATTCGCTGCTATTGACCTTTCTTGAAACCATTGTCATTGGAACAAAAAGCTGGGAAAGCACGCAAATGTGAACCCTATTCCTTTCCAATAGGTTCGATATGGTGATCGGTCATTGGGTGATATCATCGGAATTTTATCAGACGATTTACTGCTCTATTCGTTAGACTTTGGGATAGGTTTTGGATGTCTCAAATTGGTTCCAAGTGAATGACTCCTGTTCACGGTTGGTGGTACACCTGCCGGCCACCAATATGTAGGTAATAAGAGCTCGTGTGTGGAAGCAAGACTGCGGTGTAGGAAGTCCTTTGGGGTCACGCTTGAATTGGTATCGAATGTTGTGGCGGTGAAGAAATTGCACCTATTCGTTTTTTTCTTACCATTTAAATCTAATGGTCTTGGCCTCTAGGGTATAGAGTTCCGTTGTATTATACAACAGGGCAATATACTAGATATGCTACAATATGCTACATACTACGTAGGTAGTACTTATTTAGCGGTCGCCGTATGAAATTATTTTTTAAATAGGTTTGTAATTTTTTGTATTGGTTGTAAACGGACCAAGACCCATCTTCAATTCTTCGACTTCGGCTATGTCAGGGTATACAGCGGTGACCAAAAGAGACTTTACTTCGGACTTTATAATGCGCACGGCTAAGGAATGGTACACGTTGCCTGCGAGTGCGTTCCCTGATCATTATAAGCTGGACGCGTTCAACGCTAGACTGAATAGGCTGTTCCTATTCAGACATGCTCCATTTTCGGCCACATCGTCGCTTGCCAATAGGTAAGATGGCGATCAAATCCCTGTCTAGTCTAATATAAATAAAAATCTTCTCCGGGACTCGGTTAAACCTGAAAAGCCCTACCGGCTACAGGTGCTCCCAGGGGGTGTTTAGCACGTATGCGCCTAGGCCCCTTTTTGGCGAGTCGTGCATAAGGGAACGTACCCATACTACGTGACCTGTTTTTTAAGATTTTTTGACCCCCCCCCTCCCCTCGGTGACCACTCGTAGTATATGCCAAGACCCCCCCCCCCTTAAAGTTTTTCGTAGCATTGACAAGTATTATTTTTAATTATTTCGCAGGCAGAAAGTGTAACAAATGAAAATAATTTGACTCATATTTGCAATTTCTTGCGGCGAAATCGACTACGTAACAAAAATTTAAGCCACCCCCCCGCTCCTGTGACTGAGCGTAGTATTTTGAAGATCTCCCTCCCCCCCCTAAACGGGTCACGTAGTATGGGTACGTTCCCTAACCAGTCCGGCCGGCCGGCTGGTACTCATGAGAGTTCACCTCCTCCCTCCCAACCGCTATACCGGAGGGTGCCCATTTCCTTTGTGTTGGGCGCTAAAAAAAAAGTTGGAGTTATAATTTAAAGCCAAGATAATTTTTATTCATTCATGTTCCAGTTGCACTTAATATAATTAGAAAGTATGTAAACAAATTGTTTTAATTACTAACAATTATAATTAAAAAAATAATTGGATAGATACATTTTTATTGTTTACAAAATAATACATATAATGAACAAAAGGGAAAATCTTGACTGCAGTCGCACACTCGCAGGCAATGTGTTCCATTTCTTAGCCATTCTTTGTCTGGCACATAAATACCATTTACACACCAAGAATTCTAATTGGCATGTAAAGTATATTTATTGCAAACTAATAATTATAATAAATAAATAATAATAATAATAAATATTCGTGGACAAATTCACACAGCGCCATCTAGCCCCAAACTAAGCAAGGCTTGTACTATGGGTGCTAGATAACTGATATACAACTTCAATACTTTTTTTTTTTAAATACTAAATTTATTTATACTAATTTTAAAATTAATTAACCTACATTATTAGCTAATCCACATTACCTACTTAACCATAAACTATAGAATGAAAGGTAAGGGTATAACATTGGTTACCACGTATGTCCCGGTATGACATAAAAAGGCAAATAATATATTCATGATTTGAATTAAATTGAAGTTTTATTACTGACGTATTAAGTAATACAAATGTAACACTCGATGGGAGCGTAATAAAGGTGTAGGTTTAACCACAGACAGACCGATGGACGTTAAAAGAAATTATGTATATTAAATTCTCAACTGACTTTCTTATCGTCATCGAAATGTATTGATACTGCGCCCGCGGTTGTTTGATACTCGAATCCTTTTGCCTGTTGTGTCGTTTATACTGTTATATTTATCTGTATATCATTATTGTGGACAATAAATAGTTAAATAAATAAATATTAGAATATTAATGAGGATGAATGCATACTGATGAGGATGTGGAATGAGCTCCCAGCCACAGTGTTTCCTTTGGACTATGACATGGGATCGTTCAAGAGGTATATTAGAGGTCTCTTCAGAGGCCGGCAACGCATTGGTGACTCCCCTGGTGTTGCTGATGTCCATAGGCGGCGGTGACCACTTTCCATCAGGTAGCCCGCATGCCTGATACCATAAAAAAAAAGAACCTGTGGTTGCATGTTCATGGATGGGTTCTGTGTTCATTTCTGGACACGCGTTCAGGAATAGCGCTGTGAAGGTACCTATACCGTATTGAAGATAGTCCGAGATGGTAAGTACGAGGTACGAGGTGGTTTACTTACGATAATCATGGTCATTTTGGCATCAATATCTCTGTTATGCTCACTCGCGTGTGTTCTCCGGGTCAAACCATGTTCCAGGATTTGGTAGATCAGGTAATTACAGTGGAGCTCCAGCCATGTGACCTCCATGACCTCCGTGACCTCCGTCAACATAAATTACGCAACATTTATTTTAAACGTTTATTTCTAAGGCCGGCACCGCATCCCCTCGCCTTAGGTTGCAGATGTCCTGCACGACGGTGACCACTATGAATCAGGTGGATTATCCGCCCGTGTGTCTCACCAGACAGTAAAAAAATATTAAGAAAGAAAGAAAATATTTATTACAAATTACGCCACAACTTTCCTGACCAAGCCGAGAAAAACAGTTACAAACATCAGCATCGACCTGGATTAGATTAGGAATTATTTAGATCAAAAACTCCACAACAACTATACATCAACAACTAATTCACACTAAACCCTCAAAACCGTTTCAACCGCATACATGACACATTGGTATCGCATGCGACTAACAATCTAATTACTACCCTCGGGAATCGAACCTGCGATCGAGCGGGCGATACGGGCCGATTACACCCCGGCCAGCGGTCGGAGGTTAAGGGTCCAAAGTGAGTTGGCCGAATTTAAAGTACCTATGTTGGTATTCATGGGTAGGAATAGTGGAGCTGACGTTGGTGGGCGTAGGAGTTGCTAATTTTACCTGTTACTTACTTTTTTATTTTACGGCATACTTATGGTATACAGCGTGGGTAGGCCTCCCACAAGGTGGACCGACGACCTGGTAAAAATCGCAGGTACCAGCTGGATGCGGAAGGCACAGGACACACACGGCCGCCGTGGAGATCTCAGGGGGGAGGCCTATGCCCAGCAGTGAACGTCCGCTGATATGATGATGATACTTACGGTAGGCATACAGGTAGAGCTTGTCTAGTCTAAAATGACGCGCCCCACTACTTAGTTAGTTGATTTCGATGTGTGAGTGCAAATATTGATAACGACACTTCATCTGTGTGGGAGCCAATGAACGACGCGTGCTTCGACGTTTGAATCTCACCGGCAACTGAATGACCAATTACAACGGCATTTGTATATGTATTGCGTCCATATTTTAAACTTGCTTGTGTGCGTTAATGCGATAGTGGGGCGCGTCATTTTAGATTAGACGAGCTCTACCTGATGGGAAGCGGTCGCCGTCGCCTAGGACATTAGCAATACCAGCGTTACCTGTCCGTTATGTACGTCATACATGACACGCCTGTGTTCAAAAGATGGGGTAGGCAGAGACTATGGACAACCACTTTGCACAGATTTTTTAAATTTTGTTTTATTCATTTCTAATATACCTCTACTGATTATATGCAAGTGCTGTCCGATATTTTTTATATTTTTTAAACGAGCAGACTAACCGTCTGTTGGTAAACGGTAACTGTCGCCCTTAACATCTACGATTCGACTAAGTCAGATTGCGGTTGCTCCACTGTAATTAGCTGATCTGCCAAATCCTGGATCATGGTCGAGGCTGACCCCGGGCCCTCGTTCGGGAGAGCACAACCGGGACATTAACACAAGATGATTTTTTTATTCTAATGACAAGAAAAATATCTACACCAATCTCAAACTCAAGAGCAATTTTGTTTATTTATTTTAACTTCATGCACTGTTACGTACAATGGCGGACTTAAAGCTTCATAGCTTTCTCTGCCAGTCAACCGGAGAGTTGATAGTGTGAAAAATTACAGGGCGGTGCAAGATTATTGACACAATATTATTATTGAATATAATATATTATTATTAATATTGATTATTGAATTATTTTAGTGAGTACTGCAAAGTTTCTTTCTCTTTCAATGTCAATGTAGTACATTTAATGTAGTATATTTAATTTATTAATAGGTATATATTTTATTAAACTTCGTAATTATAAAATATGTATTTTTGGACTAATCAATAAAGAATAGCATATTTGTTTAAATAATTTTGATATTTAAATAATATTTATAACCGTTCGCGTAATGCATGGGCTTTTCTGAAAACCAGCGCTGTGACAGGCATTAGCCCTCACAGCATTATGCTGAGACTGGTCCATTTCGGTTTCCGTTGCATCACTGGCTGGTCTTATGTAATTTTCAATAATTATAATTTACTGTACTTACCTTAGGTTAAGGATGTAATGAGGATCCGAATAAAATACTGTCTATGTCTATGTCTTCAAATATCGGTAATTTTCGCTTGCCATAGTTCTCATCCAAGATCAAACAGTTTATTGGTACCCAGTGTTTACAAAATTCTGCCCAGGATTCGGGAGATGAAGCTCAGAGTCTAGCCATGGCTGGTCCCGTCCAGCCCCTCCAGTGCACTTGGAAAATTTACGGTCCCCGTGCTATTTTCAATTAAAAGCCTAATGGCTCACAGTCCACCGATGCGCCGATTGTCTAATTGTGAGCGAGGGAAGAGTTGCTGCGGTGTGTTTTTGGTTGCTTTGGTGTGTCAGTGTGGAATGGTCAGTGACATGTGGTGGTGAGATGGGAACGGCATTTTGGTAAATGCATTTTTTCGGTTTACAAATCAATTGAAAACCTAAGTATTGTATAAGATTTAAGTGGCATGGAAATTAATTTGTTTCTTTTGAAATTATTTGAGTAAAACCGGAGGAGCAGTTATGTGGTTACAAAGCTCGTACCTTATGCCATTTTTGATACTTTAAATCAGAAAGAGAATATCAACAACAACAAAAAACAGAAGCGTTTACATACATACACTCAAAATAGTTTAAAAGTATCAACTAGATGTTTTGGATGGACCTCGCAAGCGACCGAAATACCCATGGAAAAAATATTATCGATAAGAAACACGATAAAATGAACTTACATGAATCGCAGATGCTGTGGAGGAATGCTATCGCATTACAAACATCAAATGAGTGGACTACGTGCTCAATGAGCACTGCCAACAGGGTTATATTCAATTTAATATTTCAGTTTTACTATAAGAAAGTGTTTGAGAATAACAGACTCATACATACCTGTTTTCCGTAGGGGTAGGCAGGGACCACATCATTCCTCGCTAACAGACTCACTTATACAAAAATTCCACCAAAAGAAACCCCGAAGCGGCCTTACCAGCTCCATACCCACCGCCACCGCGACACGAGCTACCCCTTCGGAAAAACTTTCCTTTTAATCGTTTTACATTACGATCGTGTAATGTGCCAAGTTGAACCCTTATTGTTATCGAAAATGCTCCAATATGCTGTACCGACTTGGGAACTTGGCTGTTACGTTTTCCGTGGCCTCGACTGTAATTGCTTTCCGAAAGGTTTGTGGGAAACCACCAGTGAAATGTATGTGGCAATGATGTAAGTTGATGGCAATTTGTATGGAAGGAGATCGGAGTGCGATTTGTTGAGGGATCCGTCAACTCGGCTCTGTGATGAATTGGTTTGGAATGTATCATAAACTTATAGACTGTTAGAGCGCCATAAGTTATCTCACTTTGTAGCGATTTGTGGGTAATGTAAAAAAACTGTTCGCAATTTGAATTTTGTACGACTTAGATTACGTACACACAAACGCAATGTAGAGCGTCCCCTCACGATGTGAATGGACCTTAAGGGATCCTTAGTTAGGAGGATATTGATGTGGGAGGCACTAAGTCTTCAGGTGGTGTGGCTGTAGGCCTATGTCTAGCAGTCGGCGTCCTTCGGGTAAAAACCCGAATCAAAAAATAATGATGAGTTTGATAGTTCTAACAGTGTTTGGATTTATAGTAGTGTCCGACCGAAAGTCAATTTCTTGCTAAAGCCGAAACTGATTAATCGGCTATGGCCACAACCTTCGGCCGAAGCTGAAGACAAACATTGAAAAGCTCTAAGAAATATTGTTCAAGATTGGCTACTATGCTACAATTAATAATTAAATTATTTTAAAACTTTAATATTTTGATCTAGAAATTGATATAAAGATGAAAATAAATTATCTTGCAAAATTTGTATTTGTCAAAAATAATAAAAACCACCTTTGGAGAAAGTGGTTTGTTTGGCCGCTTATACATACATATACTTAACCTATTTATCATTGACACGAAAAGAAGAAGAAGAGTTTGAAAATATTCAAAAACTAGGCTATCGAAAAATTCTTTCATTACATATATTATCAGGTTTGTTACCACGGTTAGTTGTGTTTACCTCTATAATTACTATCGCATCATTGGTCGAACAAATACGAATTTCATCTATCAATAACAAAAAAAAACACCCTAATCAACCCAATCAGAAAACACGACAAATCACACCCAACACAGTTCATTACCGACGCCTCTAAAACAGAAGTAGGCGCTTTAAAACAATAGTTCATCCTAGCTCGCACGCTTTTTATCACAACAAAACACTAGGTAGGACGCGCGTCTGACAAACCTGAAGCGTGCTCAAAGCGTGCAAAAGTAGAGCCCCCTTTATCTAAGAGGCGACGGGGGAGGGGGGAGTAAAGGGGGGGGGGGAGGTGAGGACAAGTGCATCTCAAAGAAATGCAGATTTTACACGTCGCTACTCTTTGGGTGTTGGATGTATCGCGTTGTCTTGGTACCGTCGGAACGAGGTGTTTGTGCTAGGTGGATATGGAGTGCTGGTGTTTTTTTGTTTGGGAATTGTAAGCTGATATCTGTTGTAAATATTTGAGAGCGTAGCTGGTGCGAGTCGTGAGCTAGAGGTACCGGTGCTCGCCATGTACTAGTGACTTTTTCTGAGTTGTATGTTCTTTAGTTAAAACCGCGATGCTGTTACGGTGAGGAAAAAACATCGTGAGGAAACCTGCACGTTCCGGCGACTGAATGTATCACCGTGGTCAGATGGCAGTCGCTTCACTGTAATTACCTGATCTGCGTAATCCTGGATCATAGTCAAGGCGGAGGGCCCTCGTGCGCGAGAGAACAACCGAGGTATTGACACCAAGATGATTATTATGTGTTGTAAATATATAAGTTTCTCTTAGTGACTTTTTTACAAGACCGTTTCCATGGTTGGTAAGAAAGGAAGAAACGTAATTTTTTTACCAATTTACCATCGCTTTGGTACAAGAATCAAATCTGCTTTGGTTAAGAAAAATATCTTGTTTTAACTGCGTTGCGTTGTTGTTGTTGCTAAGAAGGTCAAATAAAAAAATCGAGAAACACGTAAATGACTAGTTTTATTAGTAGAGAAAGGATAATGGCTGGAGCCGACCAACCGTCAGTTGCAATTGATACTAATCCTTATGAATTATAAAATAAAGTCGCTTTTGGGGTTCAGAGTACCTGGTCGGACGTCCGACCAAGATCGGCTCGGCTCGAATCAATCCAAAAGCGCCTTTATTATACATCGCCAAAAATATGTCCTCAAGCATTACTTTTCCGTCTGTCCGTACCAAATATGAGTCTCATTACTGGGCGTGAGTAGGATTTCTCTAAAATATGTCAAAAGTGAGTGGGAGGTGCCTGATGCACCCTTTACACGGCTGCAAATATTTCTTCGCGAACTAAACGCTCCACTCTATACACTGAGCTATGTTGTCACCCTCATTTCTTAACGTTCAAACTCCGGAAGTAGACGTAGACAATACTTTATTAGGTTCCACATTACTTTCTTAAACTAAAGCGAATTCAACAAACATACAATATATATGTCGCAGCCGGATGGTTAAATTAGCCGGTTAACTAAACGGCTAGCTATTTGAGCAATTATTTAGTTGAAAATTTGCCAGTTTCATAAGATTTTAAAGTGATGTTGAAAGAACGATATTGCCTCGAGTTTACGCAGCTCTTTCACACATTGTTCCAATGCTAACCTACCCACAATAACTTCAAAGTATAATAATAGTTTGCATTAGGTTTCTATTCGGTTAGTTTAGGTTAGCATTATGACAATGAATGAAAGAGCTCCGTAAACTCGAGGCAATATCGTTCATTTGACTTTACTTTCAAAGTTCATGAATTTGGGCAATTTTCAATTAAATAACTGCTTAAATAGCTAGCCGTTTAATTAACCGGCTAATTTAACAATTTGGCTGCGACATATACATAACGTTACGCCCTTGTCTCGTAGGGGTAGATATAACCATTAGCGTCTCTAGGATTATTTTACAGGGGGCCCCTTAAAAATTATGTAAGTATAAAGTTTTTATATACATATAGTACATTCTGGGGTGGGCACTAGACCATTCTGGGGTGGGCACGGCCCACCTAATATGACCCCATTGCTTTATTACAGGAGCGTCGGTGGCCGTGTGATTAAGGTATCTGACGCACTGCGTCACACGCAGCAAAGAAGCTAATGTAAGTAGCGAAGACTTCTACATACTAGCGTATAAATCGAATGGTAGGTAGTGACAATTTTATTCAATATATATTGGCCCCACTGAGGCGCGCTGCATAGAAATTGAAACTACGGAAAATAAAGAACAATTCCCTGGTATGATAACGTCCCCATAGATTCCCAATAACCTACCTTAAACTGATGGTGGAGGTGAATTACGCATGGCCTACTGGTTGACTGGTAGACAAAGCCTTGATGGCTTTAAGTCCGCCAATTGTATTATATTTATTTATTAATTTCCAAACAGTTTTACAACAATGAAATGTAGATATAAAAGTACAATTAAAAGTTGCAATGCCAATAACAAAACTGCGGTTTAAAATTTCGAGTATCAAACCATTTAGCAGTATGATAACCTAGTGACTAAAGAGAAAAAAAACCTTTCATATAGGTACATAGGTAGATACATGCGTCCATATATTTGTCTTTCTCCCACTGACTCTGTATGTCTGTGCTTGTGCATATGTCTGTGTGTGTGTATTTGTGTATGCATGTGTGTGTGTGTGAGATTATATGTGTAAGATCCTTCACTGCGACTGGAAAAACTGAAATACACCATTTGAAAATTGCATACGACTGAGGTGGAAAATATCGAGAGTATTGGAGACGTTTAGTGCAATAGCTTTACAAAAAAGAATTATCTCCGGCAGCTAGGCGGTGCGTCCTTTGCTTGACACCACGAACGGATCTATGCGAGTGGTCTCCCATAGTACTTACGTCACTATTCCAGGTTAGATCAAGGGTACGTCTTGAGCTGGTCTGCTGCCGTGATATAAAAATCAAGGCACTGGAGATTGAAGATCTTGATATTTTGCTTACCATTTCAAGTCCCGATGAATAAATCGTTATTGTTTTAACGTTTTTTGAATAAATAAGTGTGTTTTTGAAAACCATGAAAATGGGAGATTTTGTGGTGGAAAGGGCAATTTTAACAACCTGTGTGGGTAAGAGTTCTGATCGGGTGTCAACACTCCAGTGTCCATGGGCGGCGGTGATCACTTGCCATCAGGTGACCTGCTTTCTTCTATCATAAAAAAATCATTGTCTTGTATCTTGAAAGATAACTATCTTCCTATCACAATCCTATACACACCTTATTACAAGTTTCTCTGTTCAACTGCTAAACCGATACCGAAGCTTTGTCACATTCTGTAGTTAAGAAGTTAAAAATATTTGCAATACCTTCCAACCAGTAGCGATTTACGTAACGCACACCTATCTGCGACCCGACAAAAGATACAAATCAATTTCGAAACGGATAATTTTTATATCGCGAAACAAACCATTGTGATGTTGTTGCACAACAATTAATTCTGCTATTGTTTGTGGAGCATTGTATGTCCGTCTGTCTGTACGCGACAGTGTCTGTAAGTACGGCCATTCGCTTTGCGACTGTTTGATTTTACTTTGCGTTGCGCAATCGTATTTCATGGCGTTGTCGCAAGTTGTAGCGAATATGTCTTTTTTTATGTTACACGGCAGATAAACAGGCAAGTGAGCCTACCTTATTGCAAGAAAGAATAATAATCATCTTGGCGTTAATGTCCCGGTTGTGCGCTCGCGCACGAGGGCCCGGTTTCTGCCTTGACCTTGATCAGGTAATTACAGTGGAGCGACTGCCATCTGATCTCCGAGATTCTGCTACCAGGGGAACCTGACCAGATTGGATTATGGTTACACATTCAGTCGCCTGAATGTGTAGGTTTCATCACGATGTTTTCTCTCACCGTAAGAATGTACCTTATTGCAAAAGGCAATAAGGTAGTAATAAAACTATATCGTCACGGGGTGCTAACTGCCAATCTGCCATCACACTGTTCAATTCAACCAGCCTGGGGCTCATCTATATCTTATTTTTTATACCACCAAGGTGGCAAACAAGCTTACGGCCTGCCTGATGGTAAACAGTCACCGCAGCCTATGGACGTTTGCAATACCAGGGGCATCACCTACACGTTGCCGACCCCGTAAAAACCTTTTACCCCTTTCTTGAAGAACTTTATTTTATACATAGTATAAAATTAAGTCTGTCTGTCTGTCTGTCTGATGCACATATCTGCACAAAAACTAAAGGTTTAAGCAGGTAAAGTGATTGTTCTGTAAACTAATCTACAATTAGGATAGCGTAAATTGACTGGACTGCACTACATTGTTACATGAAACCTGTAACAATGTAGATGTAAATAGTAACACCATGTGACTTAACACACAATACATACGTCTGTATGTCTATACACACTGACGCCTATATCCCAGGCTTAGGTAAAGAAGGCACAATCAATAAAATAGATAATTTGCGAGAATACAGTAGTTGATAATACAGTTTTCAACATTAATACAGTATGTATGTATGTTTTTAATCTCTTTATTGCATCAATTGACGACCTGAGTGGTTCAGTGGTCAACATGCCGGTCTGTCACGCAAGAGGTCCCGGGTTCAATTCCCGGCCGAGCAGAAATTGAAATGATGAATTTTAATTTCTGTTACGGGTCTGGGTGTTCTATGTACAATACGTATGTATTTAAAAGTATATAAGTAGTTTATCAGTTATCTAGCACCCATAATACAAGCTTTGCTTACTTTGGGGCTAGATGGTGCTGTGTGAATTTGTCCACGATTATTTATTTATTTAATTTATAACATTACAGGAAATAAAAATAGAGTTTATAATGCAAAGGCGAGCTTATCCCACAACGGGATAAGCCAAGAAGCAATATGTTTCTTCCAGCTAACCTTTGATAAGCCGAGAAGACCTTTGATGAGCGGTGAAGGCAATTAAGAGTATAAACAATTAACTATAAAGAATATAACCCCATATATATGTCGCAGCCAAATGGTTAAATTAGCGGGTTAATGAAACGGCTAGCTATTTAAGCAGTTATTTGATTGAAAACTGGCCAAATTCATGAACTTTGAAAGTAAAGTCAAATGAACGATATTGCCACGAGTTTACGGAGCTCTTCCATTCATTGTCATAATGCTAACCTAAACTAACCCAATAGAAACCTAATGGAAACTATGATTATACTTTGAAGTTATTGTGGGTAGGTTAGCATTGGAACAATGTGTGGAAGAGCTGCGTAAACTCGAGGCAATATCGTTCTTTCAACATCACTTTAAAATCTTATGAAACTGGCAAATTTTCAACTAAATAATTGCTCAAAATGCTAGCCGTTTAGTTAACCGGCTGATTTAACCATATGGCTGCGACATATACATATGAGGATGTAAATATAGGCAGACTATATACTAATCAAATACTAATATCAGAACATAAATTAACAATTACTAAAATATTGATAATATAATAAATAAACCTATACAATATGACAACAGATATATAAACAAATAAAGCTCATTCATCAAGTTTTAAGAAAAAAATTCTTCACAAGATCCTTGAAGGTGGTAGCTGTCATGTATTCAACTTGCTTGCAAGTGTTCAAACAGTGTAAATCTAAATCGAGTGCTACACCACTCTACCTCACTGCATTCTAAACTCTACAATTCTTACCATTCTTCACGACTCTACATTCCTAGACGCCAGTGCTGACACACGGCGCCCGGCGCGAGTGGCAGCCAGCTCAATGGCCCTTCAGATTCACAGCAAGATGGCATCTGTAGAACTCTACGTGTTGTATGTAGAGGGTAGAGCCTACGGGTTTGGTATACGTAGGTTTGTGTTATGATAGAGTGGGTATGATAAAGGTGTTTTGTAATGTTGAATTATTCTGATAATTAATAATAAATAAAATTCATCTATTTCAGTCATAGTAGTCCATATTTTACAATATAATAATCTAAGATGTCAAGTAATACAAAGTCGTTTCAATTGAAGTACCTGAACGCATTCTGTTTATCCTGTGGCTCAATACTACCTGCTGAAAAATTCTTGTCTGTATTTCTGTAAAAGTTACCTGGAAGAGATCGCTTATAGCGATAAGGCCTCCTTTGATCATATGTGTTCCTTGTTGTTGTAAGTGATTGATATTATAATATTTTATGAGCAATAAAGTGTTTATATATCTATCTATCTAAGTAAATGAAATATAAAATTTTGAAAGTTTACAAACCGTATGTTTCTAAAAACGAATTTTGTATGAAAACTGGCACATAGATCGTCTTTTTTTATGACATACGGTAGGCAAACAGGCAAGCGGGCTACCTGATGGGAAGTAATCACCACTGCCTATAGACATTAGCAACACCAAGAGTATCGCCAGTGCGTTGCCCACCTCTAAAACACGTTGATCTGGCATCTGGCATTTATAACATGGAATACAATAAATAACTGTGTGATCATATTTATTCGAAAATTCAATGTAAGTAATTTCCGCGAAACTATGATTTCGCAGAAAATACCGAATTTAACACCTTGCCGCCACTTATAAATAATGATCTTGGTGTCAATATTCCGGTTGTGCTCTCGCTCGCTCGGCCCGGGGCCGCCTTGACCATGATCCAGGATTTGGCAGATCAGGTAATTACAGTAGAGCGATTGCTATCTGACCTCGGCGACCCTGACTAGATTGGATCATAGTAACATATGCAGTCGCCTGAATGTGCAGGTTCCCTTACAATGTTTTTTCCTTACCGTAGAAGTATCGGTTAGTGTTCAACAAATTTTCATAACTCAAAAAGTCATTGGTACATGGCAGTACTGGGGATCGAACTTGATAATTCGACCCATGTCTAAAGTCCCTTCTCGGTACCACTTGCTTACGACTCGGACCTGCTAGCTATTGGGCCACAGACGCTTCTATCGCCACTTAATATACTGGAATTATTTTCCTCTCTCTAAAGTTTTATATAAGATAAGCAACAAACCTAAAATTCCTGTCGAAAACTAAAATAAGAACTTATTTTCTTCACATTGTTCCTCCCATCTTTACAGCTGTAGGTGTAAAAATATTATTATTAATATAGTATTTTCCTCTCTCTAAACTTTTATTTTAGGTTAGCAACAAACCTAAATTTCATATCGAAAAATAAAAAAATAACTCATTACTTTCTCACAATTTCCTCACACATAGTTCCTGCCATCTATACAGCTGTAGGTGTAAAAACGGAAGGAATTTCTCAATTATCACGTCCCTTGAACGGAGGACGGGATCGAGATGTATGACGTGACCCCCACACCCCCACCACAAGGGGGGTGCGGGTGACCCACTTATCCCCGTAATAAAGCGGCCCTGGCTATACGCGGTGTTTAATAAAAATATTGTGTTCGATTTGCTACTGCATGTATTCGTGGAGTTTTCCAGTTTGCGTTGGGTACTAGCTCGGGCGGTTGTTACGTTTTGATGTTGAGGGCTGCCGTTGTGGAAATATTTGCGACAATTGGTCACATTTTTGTGTCAGTTATCATCACAGCCCATAACGGTCCACTGCACTTTTCCACGTAAGGGGAGGTTATTGCCCTAATCTCCAAGCTTGGCAGGCGGGTTGGAGATTGATTTTTGACATTGGAGAAACGCTGCTGCCATTTTTCCAGCCTACGGAGACTCTTGATCTTTTGCCTCGAAAATATTAATCGCCTTGTACGACACCCACGAGTACAGCATAAGGGGTTAGTGCTATTTTGCTCTGGCGGACACCACACGGCTGATATACAAGTGCATAAGTAGGCCTGTGATGCGACCTCCACGCCAACGAAATGAAAATGCTGCGGTGGATGTGTGGCGTTACGCGACTTGATCGAGTGCGTAACGAGTACATCCGTGGCAGCCTTGGCACGAGAGATATCGCGTATAACATCGAAGAGTTTGGTTTGGTTTTCGGTTTGTCGCTGGTTTGGTTATGTATTGCGTATCCCTAGGGGGTACGTAGGACGTAGGTGCCTAAACCGGCTTGTATCAGGAAAGAGGTCCCGCGAAACGATGGATTGACATCGCCGAGCCGGATGCGAGAGCCACGCTTACGACGTGAACATGCCGCCAAAGATCGGGGAAAGTGGAGAACACAAAGTAGGAAAGCGGACCATGGCAGAAGTCGAGATTGACCGCTCGGGTGATGATGACGAATTCTTTATAACATAAGTTGAAAAGATGTGGCGCAGATTGAATCAAGCGTCGGCGATGCGATTGATACAAATTCATACAAATTTTGAGATGACTGCATACTGGAAACTGCGTCGCCGACACTTGATATAATTAGCACCTAAGCGGGCCACCTGATGGACTTTTCTTGATATTACTAAGGTGGCAGAAAAGCTTACGGCCTGCCTGCTACCAGCAGTTTGCAATACCAGTACTACCGTAAAAACCTTTTCATCCTTTTCTTGAAGAACTCCATGCTGTACACTCCAGGGAAAACGTCTCAAGGGAGCGCATTTACAAGAGGGGTCAATAACACCTATTACTAATCTATGTGGTAACTACTATAGCAGTTTTGGATCGCCGCTAAACACGAGTTGGAGAAAACCACTTCCTAACCAATAAATGAAAGTCTATCTATTTATTTGTGTCTTTACTTCACGTGAAATCATGAATGAATGAATGAACGAACTCTTTATTGCATAGATACAGGATACAGTCGGTACATATCGGTAGCAACGGAGAAAACAACAGACGGTCTTATCGCTTAAAGCGATTTCTTCCAGGCAACCTTTAAGTAGCGAATTTTAGAATAAGATCATGTTTATACATAAACTGATTTTACTATACATATTTGATATATGTTCTTTCCAGGAAAAAATCTAGCCTAGACCCATCACTCATAATTTGATGAATCAACCCTGATTTATCTTTCGAAAAAATCTTCAACAAACAATTATTTTTCCACTTCCCTTATCAAACCTATTACATCAACAGTCACGAGGCGTACATCGTAATCGCTGTACCATTCGACTGCTTTAATTATAACAAACATCAATAAAAAACAATTAGTTCTCATACATATTGGAATACAAACTTTGTTGTGCCGTTTCCTACGACTCTATCCTGCCAAACATAAGGTAGGATTTCCCTTGTGGGGCGCGTACGTCGAGCAACCGTTTGTATGTAAATGTATTGTCATCATCTAGAAAACATGAATATTAATAGTGTCACGGGCCATTCATCGTTTGTTATTGTCACAATGAAATTGAGCAAAAGAAAAAAGGTGGGCTATACATCTTTCGGTCCCTGGCCTCTGACGCAAAGGGAAAGAAATCTACTACACTTACGTCGCAACGACGTACGGATACGTCACGGAAATGTGACGTAAATACCTTACGTTGTTTTGCTTGACGTTGTGAAAACGACGCGGATACACGCATGTGGTGGGCTTGAAGTTCATGGGAAACTGTGTCCGTTCTCAGACTTGCGCGCTGAATCTGAGCATACAGTAGGCAAACATGTTTCTCTGTTGCTAATAATGATCTGATTTCAATGATTGAAAGTGTTACTTTAGCGATTGTCTATTACTGATTTCAAGAGTTCAGTTGCAAACAAAGTTCCATTGCAACAAACTGAAACGATTAAATCGATCATTTGTAATAGCAAAAGTAACGATTTCAATAACTGAAATCAGAGAATGTTGGCAACAGCCTATTACTATTAGCCCTGTAGGCTAGCTGGACTTGAGGAAGTCCGCTAATTTACTGGCTCGATTGAATTGTAATTGGATCGTTATGTCAGTTTTACTTGTAGCAGAATACCAAGAATGCGTCAAACTGCCATTAGTAAATTACCGGAGGCCTAGGGTAGATGGCGATCAAATGCCAGGCTAGTCCAATAAAAATAAATATATTGTTCGTGAAGTTTAAGTTAGCGTTCATGCACCTACTCATGAAATCATCTTGGAGCCAACATCCGGGTCTTTATTGACCATGATCCAGTATTTGACAGATCATGTAATTACAGTAGAGCGACTGCCGTCTGACCTACGAGACAGGGTCACAGTCAGGTCAGTGGTCTAAAAGCTGGCACCTACTCGTAAGCGAGAGGTACCCGGTTAGTTCGATTCCCAGTGCCGCTATGTACCAATGGTCTTTTTCTTAGTTATATATATATTAGTTGAATACTAACCGATGCTTTGCGGTGAGGGAAAACGTGGTGTTAAAACCTGCACATGCAGGTCACTAAATTTGTAAACATGATTCACTCTGGTCAGGATCCTCTGTTAACAGAGGCACAGAGGTCAGGTGGTAGTCACTCTAGTGTAATTATCTGATATGACAAATCCTGGATCATGGTCAAGGCGGGCCCCGCGGACTCGCGCGCCAGAGCATAACCGTAATATTGACGACAAAATGATTAAAACAGAGTGAATTTTTACTTTAACACTATGACATTTAATTGTAACTCATTTGCGGAATTTTACCACACATATATAGACTAACATTATCATTTTAATAACTCAATTTATTATCATATTTACGTTAGTGACATTTAAATTCTTTTAACATAATTATGTGAATATTTACATATCACAGAAGGTTTAGTAAATCGGCTGGGCAAGACGCAGTGACTACAATTAATATATTTGAGGATTAGATTAACATTGAACGATTGCTGCTTCATGTAACAGCCCACTGCTGGACTCTACTCAGAATATACAAATATAGTAAATAATACATTTACAGTCACAGGATGGGCGGAAGGCTTCCCGATCGGAAGACCTTGGTGAACCTCGCTTTGTTAACAGTCAGTGTTACCAGTAGTAATTTCCCCAAAAAGTACGCCCGGGCTCCTGAAATAGTACGAAAATGGCTAAAAAGGTACGGTTTGTCGTTTCTTCAATTTTGTCAGCGTTTGCGGGAGGGGGGGGGACTAACTAGACGATATACATCGTACTATAACGTAAAGTACGGTTGAAATCAAACGGTGGTATTTTAGACAATAAAAACCTTACTTGGCAGTGGTGCTGGTGAGCAAAAATACGTCAAAGTTACCCAAAATCAATCTTTCCTTTCATTACTTACATTAGTTAAAGTGACCGCCCCACAGCTAAATCAGGCATTTCGGGATTTAACGGCAAAAAGGTAAGAAATAGTACGAAAACTGGCAACGCTGTTAACAGTATTCACACATGACGAGAGGCGAGCTCGTTGCCGAAGTTCGGTTAGCGTCAACGTACTAAACGGTCACCCATATAGTTCCCGGACTCTACGAGCGTTGCTTAACCTTGGTTTTTTTTTAAATTTTAGGCTATCCAGGCATTTCACCGCTATCTCACCAGGTGGTACGTGACGATGCGGTCGAGGATGGAGCATGCATGGTTATTAGTCTCGAAAGCACGCTGCTACTAGCCTGCCAGTATTGCAATGAAATAAACAAAAATTTTGTTAAAAGGTTTCTCGATGATTCGTCATATCGGTTAATTAAAACTTCGACGAAATGAGATATCGATTAATAGTTTTCGTTCTTCGGAATTCGGAATTCGGAATTCCTTTGTTGCTGTCGGAATTATGTGGGTAACCCCATGGGGCAAAGTGACCGAGCGAATGGCAGCGACTCCGGAGATCGAACCCAAACCACGCAGCAGCCGTACCCGCAGCAGTAAACCTATAAACCCACCCATAACAGCATAAACTGCAGAACTCCCGTAGGATTTGTTGCGCGCCTGCCCCGTTTTATTTTTATTTCGCCCTACCCGCACTATCTCTTATACTTTTATTCTATCCTTTTAGACGGTAGTTACTATTGGTTTTATGTACCCGGAAGCAAAGTTGGCCGGATTTGTTGCTTTGCTACCCTCAAAGGATTTGTGGCGCGAATTCTTTATTTTAATTAAGTGGGTAGGTGGAGTTTGTTGAGTTGAAATGGTTTATGATGTTTGTAATTTTGTAGCGGACTAGGTTGCTACCCGCGTGGACTGTTGTACCAATCTCTTATAAAATTATATAGGGAATCAAATAATATATAATATGGGGCTTATATACAAGAGTATAATTAGACCAGTGATGCTCTATGGCTGCGAGACTTGGCCAGCGCTGACGAAACACGTTCGCGAACTCCACGCCAACGAAATGAAAATGCTGCGGTGGATGTGCGGAGTTACGAGACTCGATCGAGTACGTAACGAGTACATCCGAGGCAGCCTTGAGGGATATAGCAGATAAGATCGAGGAGGCTAGTCTGCGCTGGTTTGGTCACGTGTTGCGTAAGCCTCAGGGATATGTGGGAAAAAGGTGTCTGAATCTGCCGGTTTCAAGAGAAGCCCAGAGGTGGGCGACCCAAGAAGCGATGGATTGACACACCTGTCGGAGTTAACATCCGCGAACGAACGATCTACCAACAGATTTCCATGGAATGAAAATTGTAACAAATACTATAACGAAAATTGAAAGGTAATGGGCCTTTGTTAGCTTTCTATCAGTTTGTTCACTCGATGGCCAGTAACATTGCAAAGAAAAACTGCAAAACCTGATATATCTACGTGGCCCTTATTTAAAAATAATAATAAACAGTCATGAAGTGCCAAAATCGGCTCCCAAGACTGTTTAACGAGCCCCAGGATCCCCAGCGGAAGACCTTGGCCAACCTCGCTTCGCCAACGGCACTATGTAGCGTATTTAACGTGTGGCGAGCTCGTTGCAGCGCTAAACTTCTACTAGTCTCACCGCAAACGGTCACCCATCCAGTTCCCGGACTCTGCCACTTGCTTAACCTTGCTTATCGGTGTCGCAAGTACGCTGCCAATAGACCAGTGCCGCTTCGCCTAAACTGTCCTAAAATCATTACGCGGAGAGCTTCGTTTAAAATTTAATGCAACCAGCGTAATATCCAATCCGGCTATGTCCAGAAAATTCAGCCCTGAAACTACACACGTGTGCTATACGCGTGTGTGCTGATTCTTATTATGCAAATGAAAGCACGAACCGACCGACTAGATAGCTTTTTTAGATATAGCGAAATAGTTTGCACTTCTGGAGGTATGGAGGGAGGTTTTCCTGAGCTTTGCTTTTAATACTTGCGGATCGGTCTTACTAGGTATAACATTAAATAAAAATAATAATTAGCCAAAATGTCCCGGATGTGCTGACATGAGGGCCCGGGGTCCGCCTTGACCATGATCCAGGATTTGGGCGATCAGGTAATTACAGTGGAGCGACTCCCATCTGACCTCCGTGACCTTGCTACTAGAGGAATCTGACCAGATTGGATCATGGTTACACATTCAGTCGCTCGAATGTGCAGGTTTCATAACGATATTTTCCCTCACCGTAAGTATTCAACTCGATATATCATTACTAGTGAAAAAGTTTGTGGGGCAAAGGCTCGTGGGTAGCTTTGTAAGGAGTGCCCTACGAGTATATTGGACTTCCATTTTATTGATGATGCTAATTTACTAATGCTACGATTTCATTTCAATTTGATCACAGTCGAAGCTCAGTGGCAGCTTGACACGTTTTTGGTATTTTGCTACTATTACTAATAGCTCGATTGAATTGTGATTGGAGCTCTATCTCTCAATGGCAGTTTTACGCGATATTCGTATTCTGCTACAATTAAAATTGCCATTGAGCTGTCATGTATCTAATCATCTCAATATTACCCCCACTTGACTGAACGGTAGGTACCACGGAAATATCACTAACCAGGTATCCAGGTATGTGGGTACACAGAAGCATACATACTGAATGTTAAACTGTACGTTTCAATAGAAAATTACATATAGAGATATGAGAACGTTTTCGATAGAAAATTACATATAGAGAAATAAGCATTATTCACAGACATTTAAATAAATTGACTTATTTCTATAAATGTAGATTCTTTTTCTGATTTCTGTGGATAACACATTGAATACTTACTTCCTTTTTTATTATTATACGGCAGACAAACAGGCAACCGGCCACCTGGTGGAAAGTGGTCACCGCCGCCTATGGACATCAGCAACACCAGGGGCGATACCAACGCTTAGCCCGCCACTAAAGAGACCTCTAATATACCTCTTGAACAATCCCATACTTACAACGTTGCCACGGACACTAAGATGCAGGATATTGAATGAGTCAATTTATTTAGATTACTATACTGTGGATAATATTTATCGATATCGTTCTCTATTTTGGTTATTTATATCGAATCTTTCTTTACGTTAAATTATGGCTCGGTTCCTCTCTACACCGTTGCACCAACAATCACTGGAAGCACAAAACTATCTCTCTCTCAAACCCCCAGAACGCAAAGTAACATAGAACCCAGCACTTCATTATCGGAAAACGCATCCCATCGCACTGCAGAGGCATTGCAGAGCAAACCTAGCATCCTTTCAGAGCGAAATCTATTCGGGCCGGATCCTTTACAATCTCCAGCGAACAGCTACCACCTACCACATCCTAGCGTAACCCGAACGCCATTTGAAACGAATTAATTACAGCCATTCAGTATTCCGCGAACATCGAACGCCGCACACAAACAACCTTCGCCCCATACATATAAATACATACAAAACATCTAAATCGAGCACATAAAATTCATGTATAAAAATGTCAATAAAACCCACACAGCGGACGCGAAAAATACAAAACACAGCCGCTGAATACACACACTGGAAGCGAAACGCTCACAAGCGAAAAACCATTCGCTTCTGGAATATGTATTGCGTCTACACAGAGTAATCTTTCAACGGAGGAGCGCACACAGGGACGGCTCGAGTGTCGATCACGGTGGTGGGGTTTTTTCTGGTGGGTGTGTGGGTGTGGGGGGTGGGGGCAGCATACATTTTCAGGAAGGCCCCAGCGTCACAGGGCGTCTTTCAGCGTTCCGAAGCCGCACACATCGCCGGCTATCGGCGAGACGAAGAAGCAAAGAGTGGATGCAGAGTAGGTTAGGGACAGAGGCGTTCGAAAGTAGGTTGTGGTTTGGAATGAGGTAAGTCTCTCTTTTTGTAGGCCTGCTGGAAGAGATTTCTTTTTAGAGATAAGTAGTGCCTGTTGTCTAATATCTAATTTGTACTATATCTTTAATTTTCTTGTGTACAAGAAATTGTTAAATAAAAATAAAAAAATAAGTCTAGGTGGATTTTGATCAAACGTTTTGGAGGATGTGTGTTTGATTTTGGCGTTGTAGTTATAGATTTGAAGGTAGGTATGATAAAGTACAAGTGGTTGGAATTTAGATCTTGCTATTCTATTTAATACCTATGTGTCGCGGGATCGATGGTTCATTAATAAGACCTTGGCGTGTTCAATGTCTTGTCTACTATGTAGTTTTACTTTTATACTAAGTAATTTTGAATAGTAACAGATTTCTCGATTTTTCATTTTATAGTTGTGGCGGATGTTTTATACTATTAAGATGGCAAACAATCGTACGTCCCGCCTGATAGTACGCAGTCACCGAAGCCTATCATGGTGTTTGGTTTATAACGGGAACCAAGTTAATCCCTCAAAACAAAAATTCAAAAGTGAAGTGTACAATGTAAGGAGGATGACAATTAAATATGTTTCTTATTTATCAGCAGGCATGGAATTTCTACAAAATTTGTGTCAATTCCTTAACCATAAAATCCTTATCCCTATTTCAGTTATTTATCGTGGAATTTCACATAAAAATATTCACCGCCACCTCTGTCTCGAACCCCCCTACCCTACTCTGCGGATCGGACGCCCAGATCACGGCGGGTGGGGGTTCACCCCCTCTACGTGTGTGTTCGGAAAAATGCCTTATGATCCCGCCAGCGTCAGCTGCCCGGGTCGCTACTGGCCTCAAGTTTTTTGCCACATCACTTACATTGTTTCGGCTAGTTCCGCCGTTCCGTTGGCCTGTAATTAATGTATCGGTGTAACGGGGGGTCTTTGAGCGTTATTGGGGGCCTAATTACGACCCCTTCCCAGATTATTATGGTTGAGTCTTATTTTCAATAAGCCTTGGTTTTTAAGGTTATATGTGTTACTAGGAATAAGAATTGTGTTTAATCTACATGTTATACAGAGTAAAGTAAATAAGAGCTGGTTGATATGGAGAAAGTGCGGTATTTAATAGTGTTCTGATTAAATTGAATATTTTATACGGACCTTTGATGCAAAGAACAAAATTGCATTTGCAATGTTTAAAATACCTGCAGCGTTGTAATTTTAAATTATACAGTATACACCATTGTAGATATTTAACACCAACCAGCTCTTAATACCCTTAATGTAAATGCGAAAGAGCACAACTTCGACGGTAAATTCGCAACTACAATTCCAGTATCGCCAGAATTCAGAACTATAATTCTGCAACCAGAACCTCCCAGCGTTTCCTTTAACATAAAATATATTTAAAAAATCGCTTCACACGTTACGTTTGTCCCTCCCATACCCCCTCCTAGTTGGGTAGGGGAGGCAGGCGGGGGTGGCAGAGCCCCGGGTGACAAGAACCCACTTGCACTAGCCAGGTGCAGTGTATTGGCGCAATCTATTCTCCGTTGCATTTATTAGTTTAGTTAGATTGGTGCTGGAGCGTTACAAGTTTGGTGCCGTGACCAGGATAACGGGATATTGTTCGCTAAGTTCACGGGAATCTTTCTGGCTTAGTTTTTAGTCTAAGGGGTTGGTACTGAGCGTTGAGCTGATGTTATGGGTATTTGATTAACATGTTGATTGCTTGTTGTAGAAACTTCATTAATATATGTTGTTTTATACACGGACACTAGATGTCACTGATGTACTTTTAGATCGCGGCAATAACGTGGCTGCTATGTATGTATATAGGGAAATTGTAAACAGCATGAACTAACCCAATATCTCTCGAAAGAGCCAACAGGTCAGGAAATAAACCAACATTGTCCTCAGTTTGATTTTTTTTGCTTTTGGCCAAGTCATACTTGTGTTCAAACTAATTTATTTATTTGATGGTTGCGGTAGTTATTCCATGTTAGATTCCAAGCGTATGTACCCAGTTACCTATATATTTGACTGTGATCTAAAGTACCTTCATAACGTTCCCAGCAAGTTCATGCCATTCTGAATCACATTTCCGCAGCAACATTCCGAAAAGGAACTATAATAAAATTCCAGAACTCCGCTCGAAACTCACATCTGTTCGAATATCAAAAATTCAAAATTTGAAAACGGAACATTTAAGTTCCGTACGTCCGTTATAAATTCCGTGAGCGTGTTCTATATTCAAATTGGCCGACGCTATTGGCTGCCGCCTGGCGGTATTTTACATCAGATGAAATTTCGCTTCTACCAAAGAGACGGTAACATATGGCCTTTGGAGAAAACATTGGTACGTTATTTGACGGCGTTTTTTAAGAGGACCTGTACAAAATACTCATGTAATAGTATGGTAACGTAATTAATCTTGCTTTCTAGTCACTTATGTTAAATCATAATCTGAACAATATTATTAACGACACAGAATTTCACATACGATTTTGACGAAACTTCCTGTCTCAAATGACAACGCTATGGAACGAGTTTCCTGGAGTGGTGTTTCCAGACCATTACGACATCGAACGCTTCAAGAAATGTGCCTGTTCCTATCTCAAGGGCCGGCGACGTATTTGCGCCTCCCGAGGGTGTTGGGTATTGCAGCTAATTACTTTGGTACCTAGGTTTTTATTGCCAAGTGAGGCACACGCACGGACGGTCCACCAGATGGAAAGCGGCCATCGTCGTCCAGGACCTCTGCAATTTAAGATGAGCGGATGTGGTGCCGGCCTTTGAGGTACCTGTAGACATACCTTTAAAGAACCCCATACAAAGTAAAGACTTTGGGATTCAATTCAATTCAATTCATTTATTTTGATAAACATAAATTTACACGTCAAATGTCATCAAATTCTTGAGTAGTCATTATTCTTAAAATAATGTTACAACAGATAAATCCACATGGATGGGTGCTCATTCCACAACTTGCGTGCGCGCAGTAAAAAGGCTTGCTATGCTAGTAGCGCACTTGGATGTATGTTAGGTGACCCACTGGCTCATTTGCCTCCTTCTGTTATAAAAAAGGACCAGTAGATACTGATTAGGTCTTTAAGAAAAAAAAATCATGAAAGAATGAAAATTTACATCTTTAAAGTTGCATATGACGAAATTCGTAATCCTGCAACCGGCAGAATGTCCTCAAAAATATACAAGGACCGATGATTCCAGCGCACCGATCTTATCCCGTCTCCAGGTACAGAAAGTACAGAAAGCTACTCGTAGTCTATGCATAAAGTATTTTAAACTTGTTAAAATGCAACGTATTCAGTACGGTGCAGGCGCCTCGAGCCGCGTTATCAAAAGAGGTTATTTAGCGGGTTTTCTTGCCCTTCGCTAGGTGTTAACTCTGCCGCAGTCAATACTGGAGAAAGGTTAGGGGTTAAGCTTTGGGAATGAGGTGTGGGTATGTGGTTCTCGCGTATATTTGTAGAAGAAGATCTGATTCAGAGAAAGATCCTTGGATGTGGATGACCGCATAGACTTTAGTAAACAATAGACAGTTCCATGTCACTACACAAAAATCTTCTGAAAATGTGGTGTGTGGTGCCGCCACCTCAAACAATAGCACCACCCCATCTCTTCCCGTGGGTGTCGTAAGAGGCGACTAAGGGACAAATCCGAAAGGTGGGCAGCAGCATCTTTCTGATTAGATTTACATCAACTGCACTGCGATCTCCAACCCGCCTGCCAAGCGTGGAGATTATGGCAATGACGTCCCCTTTCGTGGGAGAGGCCCGAAGTCCTGCAGTGGATTGTTATGGGCTGTGATGATGATGATGACACAAAAATCACGTCGTTCCGTTGGAATTTCAATGATGAATAAATCAACACTAAGTAACGAAGCTTTCGTGGGAGAAGCCCTAAGTCCTGTAGTGGACGTGGTGATGATGAAGTAAGCAAGTATGATTAGAAGACCTTCATAGTGTGGTAGAAGCACGTTAGTTGTAGACACAGGGAATAAAAGACGGTTTAAATTTTCTGAGAAAAATTTTCTTGTGCTGTTATATATGTAGTGCTGGTAGATATGATAGGTCTATCCATAGGGTCCATACTCCACATTGTTAGCTAGAGACTATCGAGCGCCGAAATTTACGTCACGAAACCTAATGTTCCTACGCTCTCTGAAAAACATTTAGTAAACCGACCTCCTAAACTAACCAACCCACGCTCTCTGAAAAAAACACTAACTAAACCCCGAGCTCCTAAACAGCCTTGCACATACAAAGCAACTTCGGTGCACTCTCATACATTGCGTTCTCGGTTGCATAATATAAATTTTTCAATAACCCACCGCGTTGCCGTAACTGCGAGTTATTCGCACCTTGTTTTTAAATAAAATCAAAGTGCTAGCCGGTGCAAGTTTCCTCCGGTTCTTTATAAGGTAGGGGGGATAAAAATAGCGGTATTTATGTGTTTGGGGGTGGGGAGGTTGCCTACTATGTTGCCCGCTGAGCCTTCGAGCTGGGATAGGATTCCTGGCTCGGACTTTAAAGGTCAATTTCACATAATTAAAGAGTGTTCGACCGAGTCTTCAGTCTGAGATGAATTATTGTCTAAATTCTGCAGCAGATAAAGTTGCATTTTGCGGCGATGATTTTGGAATTTTGTATGATAATGAGGTCTTGAAACTGTAAGTCAAATTACGGGTCAACTTCGACGTTGTTAATAAAAATCTTGGTCCTGTCGACGCTTCTGAATTATTGGAAAAAATTCAGACAAAAAATTTCATCAACAGTTCTCAACAGCACCCAAAAAAGAATTTGGTTTTCAATTCTACCTCGTCTGTCCTTGTGTAGTCCACGAGGCCCTAAACATTCCTACTACACCTATCTAGGAACTATGGACAACGTATTATTTCTGATGAGCGTCTAGAATTACGCCCACCTTAGGAAGCCTATTATGTTAACCTAAAAAAGTTCAATTAGACTCTAGTCTTCTTTCTGCCAATACATATGTGTTTGATCTTTGAAAGGCTAGTTTCGGCTTCATATTGATCCGTATACACAGAGACGATATGCTCTCTAAAGCCGAACTTGCTGATGAGTAATATTTCCTCGTTAATATCTGTAGGCAGGTACCTTAGCTACTCTTAGCAAGTACCTCGCAGCTCGCGATGAAACTAAATTCGCTAGCACATTACGAGCCGAGGGCCATCTGCATGCGATTTTTACTCAGTGCATCACTATTAAACGTGAAATATTATATTGGAAGCGAGTCTCTAGTGCTGTTACCCTTACATATCGATAAAAGAGCTTACACAGTTACTTTGAAATATGTTTACTAGTGTACACTGTGTCTTTTTTAATTAGTGTAAACGTTTACGTAATACCCATTTGACGTAAGATACTTCTAAAACATCAACCTCAAATGGGTGTATTTTTAATTGACTTTAGGTACCTACCTAAATACATAAGTTAGGCCATCACTAAACGCACCGTGCATGTCTAAACATATCCACCGTTCGTATAGAGTCGATAAAATATATCGATAGTCGATATTTCCCTCCCTAAAGCAGCAATGTTTCACAGGGATCGAGTGGGGCCGACGTGCCGTATATCGACCATATTCCGACTGCGCCCGAACGTCATATATGGGAACTCGAAATATGTACTGTCTCAGGACACACTGGGTGCGAATATCAATTTTAGCCTTTAATTTGTGACGGGTAGTATATTGGTGAAATCATCATCCGAGCATATCCTGTTTCAGGTCTAAACCTTCTGCCAGAGCCCGCTTTCTTACTTTTTCTTATCCACTTTTCCCGAATTTCGCCTTCCTTAAGCCACATAAACCGTTTCTCACGTATCCCCTGGGGCTTACGCAAAAGTGACCAAACCAGTGCAGGCGTGCCTTTTCTATCTTCTCCACGATGTTTCACGGAAATTCAGCAACAGTAGGTCCTACACAAAACTCCTCAAAACAATCCACGTGATCGGTCATCTTGGCGTTAATGTCCCGACTATGCTCTCACGCGCGAGGGCTCGGGGTACGGGATTCCAAGCTGGTACCTCGTGGTACAAAGACAATTCCCGTGTTATGAACGTTAAGTATCCTATATTTTACCCTTTACATCACAGGCCAGCATAAGTCAAGCCGGAAGCCAGAAAGCATTATTTATAATAACAATTGCCAAAAGTGGACTCCGTGGACTCTGCCGCACTGAAGGAGCCCACTCCTTTTTTCTAAACGCCTGATCGATATTTCTAAAGACTAGAAGGCTGGCCTTTATTTGGGTCAACGTATTAGCTTCGCCATCCTACGAGGCAATGCGGTCAGCCTTCTGGGCACTTTTTCTAGGACTGGGGGGGACTTCGGGTTAATTTTTGTATAAATTACTTTAGTTTTATTTAGTTAAGATCTGTTTATGGTATATTTTGTTAACTTGAAATAAATATTAAATTTTAAAGTCTATGTAGTATTCTCTCCCGGTGTGCCCCCAAATCCAGTGGCGGAGCGAATACGACGCGATGGCTCCAGCGGCCGAATGCGAATATCTGGCGCTCCAGGACGCCGCAGCCGCAAACGAACGCTAGTGGGTTCACGATCGTACTGTCTTACATACATACATACATAAAACTCACGCCTGTGTCCAATTCAATTCAATTCAATTCAATTCATTTATTTATTCGTAGTACACAGGTGTCCCAGGTGAGGTAGGCAGAGACTATGGACTCGTACTGTCTTGTCATATAAAAATAATCATTTTAGCTTCAATATCCCGGAGGATGCTTAAGACCGGGCGAAATGGAAGAAAATGAGCCAGAAAGCGGACCCTGGCAGAAGCCGGGACTGGACGCTCGGATGATGATGATGAGCTCGGTTGTGTTGTAGAAATAAGTACAATCTGGGCTCCTTCAAGGCCATGGTGAATAGACAAGCATGTTCCATACACGACATCGTCATTTGCTAACAGGTGAGATGGCGGTCAAATGCTTGCTTAGCTTAATTTAATAAATAAGTTAATTTAGTTAATAGACAGTTAATAAATGTATTAAATAGAGATGAAACGGATAGTTGTTTGGCCGGATACCGGATACCGGATATCCGGCCAGCCTCCTAGCCGGATAGCCGGATATCCGGCTGCCGGATATTTGCAGGTCATAGTCTCTAAACAAGTTTGTACAAGCTGTAATCGCGTCGTGGGACTTTATACGACTGCACGTGTTTATGTAATTTAAAGTTTTCGTTTCATGTGAATAATTTGAACGTTGAACTGAACAATTCTTCCGCCCTCATACGGATTGATAGTTTCAAAATACGGGCTTACACAATAGCCCACAGCATCGTAGAGGATAAACGACATCGTATACTACCTCTAAATATAGAGAAATTCATATCCAGGATAATATTTTTTTATATCTATAATATCAATATATATCTTGATTGACTTTAAATTATTACACTAAGTACATTATAATACTAAACAGCACTTGTCTAAACTACACACGACAAATGCGTATTTATGCTCACCAGCGGGTGTCACCCTGTTGGGCAAAGTACGTTATATCCACACTCGTGGAAGTTACAAAGTCACACCTATGCCCGAGAAAATTTAAGAACGCTCAATGCGATGGTGTGAGCATGTGCTACGCGGCCCCAAAGATCACCTTAGTGCAAGTAGCCCTAAATTTGGCGACGACGACTCGGTGACACGGAAGACACCCACACGCCACCTGGCTGACGGCGGACCAACGGGACCTGAAGGACAATATTATTGACGCTGCTACTGCTCTAAATAGAAAGAAATTGAGGAAGCAGACAAGGAGAGCTTACTTCAGCTAATGCAAAAGGCATAGTGCAAAAAGAAGAGACTAGAAAACTATTATTTTTTTTTGCTAATCTATCAAATGAATGATACGAGTAGAATAGGTGCCGATGCCGACATAATCAATACTTCTTTGATTAATATTTATGGTTTTTAAACGTTTTGATACGGTATCCGGCCGGATATTAACGCATTATCCGGTATCCGGCCGGATAGTAAATTACGGCCGGATAGGCCGGATACCGGATAGTGGCCGGATATCCGTTACATCTCTAGTATTAAAGGGTAGGAAATTATTAAAAAAAAAAAAAATAGGTATATTAAAAATATGATCTGCGATAAAAAAAAATAGACATTTTAACACTTTATTGATCATACAGTAACGGTATACAATCAATAAGCGACAATTGATGAAAGACCGGTACTGCATCCACGCCCTTAATGTTGCAGATATGCGAGACGACGGTGTTCGACAGTTTTCCATGTAGTAGATCGAATGACTGTGTACTTAGGTAGCTAATAGAAATAAGGATTTGTTATTAGGCTTGTAACAATACCGGCTCACAGTAACTGATTACCATCAGCCGGGATTGTTCGTCATTAAAGGAGTTAAACAGTTTATAAACACTAAACTTTGGTGATGGGGACAGTTTATTTATTTTATTTTATTTAACTATTTTATTGTACACAGTAAAACATACAGGTAAAAACACAATTATAAATGACACAACAGGCACAACTTATTTCTAAAAAGAAATTTCTTCCAGCAGTTTCTTCTTCTTCCAGTTTAGCTGTGTTATAGTAATCTTCAGATACTAAGCTACTATAAAAAAATTGTGGTTAAGCACACCATACGCACACAAGGATTTAAGGAAGGCACAGATGGAGAATCGTCATTAGGTAAAAAAATTACTTTCCATCGTTGAAATCACGACGCTCAATGCGCTGGTAGTGCATACTAATGGCTTAGCTACTGAATAACGTAAGCCCCAACGAGACATCCACTAATCCAGCGAACAAGAGCGCTAAACAGAAAGTGATCGCAACATAACCAACTAGCAATTACGTGTAGACGTGTTCCGTTCCAACTTAAAATTTAATAAAAACAAAATGCATTTACTCCAATCTGCGCCGGTGCCGTGGACTCGACTAGGAAAAATATTTTTCCATTTTAAATAAGTACACGGAAAAGCGCATATATTTGCGTTATCTAGAGTTCGTTAAATATTAGTCGCTGAACGAACAGTGGGATGGCACTTTTTTTTTTATTAATAGCCAGCCCGTTGATGAGAATGTTCGCTTGAATCAGACGGAGTTTTTTTGTTCAACAACTTTTTTAGTTAGCAATGAAACGGAACGTGGTGCATTGGGTTTAATTACTTATTCCTCGAAAACTGGACCCCTGTTTTCATTTGTTGCCGTTTTAATTAAAAGCGTACTTTCGGACTCAACTCATTGGCCATTCGAGCATTTAGTTTTTATGACTTCTAGTTACGCATACTCTTAATCATTGTCTTTAATACTATGAATCAAAATCAATCAATCCCAACCCACGACTATAAATAGGAAGTCGAACGCATCAAACCCAATAGCGTTCCAAATTAAACGTTAATGCTTTATGATTGACCGGCCGCTGGGCGGCGCGTCGAACCGTCAATACCTACGCCGCCAATAAATCCCAATCGTCGACGATAAAATACCTATCGATACGAAGGCGGTTTCAGCACACACGCACACATTGACCAGTTCAAACGTCGAACGCAGCGAGTACGTGTATCGGTTCGAGTGTGCGCGGTGAGATCCAATCGCGCGGAACCGATCAACCAATAGCCGGGCAGCATTCGCACTCGATACCGCATTCCAATTTTAAGTTGACCTCTTGCTGTCGTACAACGCACTCTCTCTGTTACCGAGTTTGTTCTTTAGCGTAGGACGTGAGAGGTCAACTTAGAGCGGGCGGCCGCACGCCGAAGGTTCGATCAGCCATTGGCTATTGCCTTTTAGTTACGTCACGTAGATTTTTCCGGGCTTTTTTCCCGCGTAAATGGGAGTGAGCGTTTACGTAGGAGCTATGTGGGAGCGTATTGGCTTTTGTACATGGCGTTGGATGCGTTTTGTCGATGTTGGGATACATACGTGGTTTCGTACGATTTGCAATGAACATTGATCTTGATAAATACTGAATAGTACTACAATGTAGTAGTAAAAATGTTGTCTAATTTAACCTAAAGGTCAATCTACTTACACTAATCAGTACCATTACGTACCTACCCATTTGACTTCTTTTACATAAGACAACGTAATAAATCCAAATAATTTTTTTTTTAAACACGCACCTAAAGCGTCCTTGAGGGACTCCTTTGACAATTACGTCACGATTTCATGACGATGTACTGTATTTTACAAGTTCCTGAAGTCTTCAAAAGGCCTTACTTACAAACAATCTCAACTTAAAAGCAACTAGGTACCTAAATCCCACTGCAAACCTGAATCCTTTCAAATCATAGACTGCAACGCAAACATCAATATTCATAGCTGGAAAAATCCTCACCAACACCTAGACTTATTGAGTTCCAAAGGGGGGCGCTCCCCCCCTCATCCCTATACATAATACACACCACGTTATAACTAGCTGAAAAACGTCTCACAAGATGTAGCGAATAGATCGGTAGGGGGGTTGCCACCCCCCACCCGCCTGTCGCCTTCGTATAGATTTTTCTTTTTGCCCCAGGGGGTGCTATGTACCGATATTAAAGACTAGTAGTTGCACGTTACGGCGCCTGAATAATGATGTTCGCTTCGAGTTTTCTTAGTTTCAGCGTTGGGTTGCGGTTTGATGGAATACGAAGTTTGTATCGTATGAGTAAATGAAAAAGGCTTACCTACCTTTATCGGATATGGGCGTTTGTATGTATGCATGAGTAAATTACAATAAGGATATTGGCGTCAATATCTCGGTTGTGTTTCATGTTATTAAACGAATTAAGTATGTGGCTATGAGTAAGCATAGTAAAATAAGCATCTAGCCGTCAATATCCCGGTTCTGCTCTTGCGCGCAAGGGCCCGGGGTCCGCCTTGACCATGATCCAGAATTTAGCAGTTCAGGGAATTACAGTAGAGCGACTCCCATCTGACCTCTGTGATCCTATTAACAGGGCAACCTGCCCAAATTGGGTCAAGGTCACACACCCAGTTTATTCGCAACCGTATTTATAGGTGTTATTAGAGGACAGAAAAGATGCAGTGCTTTTTTTACAATAATGTTGTCGTCATGATCAGTATCGTGGAAATATCTGTTGTTGAACTGAGCCTTTTCCAAATTAGTGGAAGGCTGGTTAGGATAGCATTATTGTTCAGACAGTTTCGGGCGGTTCCATAAACAACTCTGCCGTAAGGTTGTTGTAACTAGGCAACTAGATGAACAAATTACTCTTACATTTGGTAGAGTCAGTCAGGTTGGGCTCAGTCATTTGGTACGGTCTCATCCCCTATAATCTATAATGTCTCTCTTCTATAGGCCTGCTGGAAGAGATTTCTTATTAGAAATAAGTAGTGCCTGTTGTGTCGTCTTTAATTTTGTAATTTCTGTATACTTTATATTGTGTGCAATAAATTGTTAAATAAATAAATAAATAAATAAAAATAGCAAATGAGTATTTTTTTAGGACACACAGATATACATTCCCTCCACAGTGGTCCGTAGTGCCTTGCCAGATATTGCATCCTTAGTCGGATTCCCTAGTAAACTCCTCCTAGTGAAAATTGAAATTCCATTATCTAGATTGCTTTTTAACGTCTAGGTCTAGGTACTCTATGGCGGGGCGAGGTAGGGACGCTGTAGGTTTTAAAATGGTGTTTCAAATAGTCTACCTAGATACTGATGTTGTTTATTGATAATTTGGTACGTTTTGTTTGTTGGAATGGTCAAAGTTAATAAACTCAATATACTCAATACTCAAATATTTATTGCCTTATAAATGTACACCTTTAAAGATAGTTTTACAAATTATGTACCCTGACGGAAGTTAAGTTCGTGCTTCAAACACATAATTCGTTAACAATTAGGCATTTACCGAGGTTTATGTAATTTCTTTACTCGGAGCGTCGGTGGCCGAGCGGTTGGGGTATTCAACTCGTAAGCGAGAGCTGCCAGGTTTGAATCCCGCTGCGGCCGTGTACCTATTACTATTTACTGAGTAAATAGAGAACTCGGTACCTCTAGTTTACACGTCGGCCACTGAAGTCCTAACTCTGTACAAAGTAGCAAAACTCAAGTACCTACGAGTAGTACAGTTTTTGTCGACCTAAGTTCCGGGTATTAAATAAATAAATATATTCGTGGACAAATTCACACAGCGCCATCTAAGCCCCAAACTAAGCAAAGCTTGTACTATGGGTGCTAGATAACTGATATATTACTTAAATAATTTTTAAACACATACTTATTATAGGTACATAGAACACCCAGACCCGTAACAGAAATTAAAATTAATCATTTCAATTTCTGCCCGGCCGGGAATCGAACCCGAGACCTCTTGCGTGGCAGACCGGCGTGTTGACCATTGAACCACTCAGGTCGTCAAATTTCCATTTCCATATTCGATTCCAAGGCGGGTAGAATTTAAAGTTCTGTTCCTATGGGTGTCATGATCAAAGCCTGTATTAGTCCACTGCAGGACTTAGGGCCTCTCCCACGAAACGGGGAGGTTATTGCCATAATCTCCACGCTCGTTATAAATGATCGGTGATCGCAGTGTTATAAATATAACAATAGAAAAGGCCACTGCCTATTTTCTAGCCTATGGAGACCTTAGATTTTTTATCTCGAAAACATTAGTCCCCTTGTACGACACCCGTGCTTGTAAAGGGTTGGTGCTATTCTACTCTGCCGGTCACCACACGGCTGTGAGTTATGGTACGGGCTATAGGTGTAACTATGTATAATACTAGCTACCCGCCCCAGCTTCGCACGGGTATTACCAGTCAGTCCGTTCCGGAAGAAATTTTCTAAATGATATGGGAAACCTCATCAAAATCCGTTGCATGGTTTTGGTGTTCGTGGATATACAGACAACAGCCAGATACACGAGAAGCAACTTTATTGTATACTATGTAGGATAAGAAAGTATATATCTAGGTATTTCAATACCTATCAGTTATCTTAACACCTCCGCTTTTCTTTAGATTTTTGATGGCTCTGTGAATTTCATCATACAGCCCGTAACAGCCCGTAACAGTCCACTGCAGGACTTAGGGCCTCTCCCACGAAAGGGGAGGTCATTGCCGTAATCTCCACGCTTAGCAGGCGGGTTGGAGATAGCAGTGTTGTAAATATAACAATGGAAAACGCTGCTGCCCTTTTTTCAGCCTACGGAGACTCTTGAT
This sequence comes from Blastobasis lacticolella, assembly GCA_905147135.1. NCBI lineage: Eukaryota > Metazoa > Arthropoda > Insecta > Lepidoptera > Blastobasidae > Blastobasis > Blastobasis lacticolella. The sequence goes on from LR990056.1 coordinate 15,835,235, forward strand.
CTTTTGCCTCGAAAACATTAGTCGCGTTGTACGACATCCACGAGAGTAAGGGGTTAGTGCTATTCTGCTCTGCCAGACACCACACGGCTACCACTGTAAATTTAGCCGAGGCTTATATAAATATTTTGAAATAATAACAATTAACATTTAAACTGACCTAGCTCCGAACCCTTTCCTCCTAATTTGCATTAAGCACATAAATAAAACCTAGAAACTGCTCCACAAAATCTAAAATAGCCGATCCAATGTGAGAGCGCCCAATAAATCTAGATCCAATCATTTGATCTGCCTAATTACTCCCATTGGGAAGGCAACGAGCATCGAGACCAATCAACATTGTAACCTTACAGATTAATTCGTCTTACATTGACGCGTTTCTAGGAACGTTCGCGCGTAAATATAGACGCGGAGCCGACTCCGACTTCGAAGCAATCCGGATGGTTAGTTATGGGCGCAGGGGTGGATTTGGGAGAGATTTATTTTGTGCGATCCTTGCTTTTATAAAAAAGAAGAAGTTAAATAGCAATTAGCTCACTTGATGGTAAGTAAATACCGCTGTCCAAGGAATTAATTGGATATTATCCACATGTAAATTTTGAGCATTTGATTCTGACTAATAAAATGACGTATTTGACAACTGAACTTCACGATACAATGGCCGTCATCGAGTGGAACTTTAATTCGCTTTAACATACTTTGCACTTGGACAGAAGGTGAACCCAAGGCTCGCTAATTAGGCGGTCCTCAGTCGCTCTATAGACTGTGAGGGCACCATAGGTTATGAGGTAGGAAAAAGTCGCTTTGTAGTCGCGCGATGGTAGGCCCACAAAACGATGTTGTGGTTCACAGAGCTTCGAAGTCTATGTTTATCGCCCTGGGTACCGATTCTGGTGTGCAATGCAGTTGTTATTATGTTGCAATGTAACTGTGATGTTACCATAACTACGTCGAGGTATCGAGTCAGTCCCAGCATCATCCCAGTTAAATTGCAGTTAAATCATTGTTCAACCTTTGACACGAATTCGTTGACAAAATTAAAGGCAGTTTGACAACTAAAAAAGATACAACTTAGTAATTTATTTATTTATTGGAGTACCAACAGCCGTATAAAACCATAATACAACTAAAGTACCAGAAAACTAATTGTGGAAAAGTTCGAACTCATGAAAGTTGCAATTCAACATATGTCATTTGAATAACAATCACACGTTTGACATGCGATGCAATTGTAATGTTACTGCAACTCAGACGATTTCCGTACCAGAATCGAAGCCCTGGGGGTGATTTGTTCTGTGGTATAGTTGGTGGGCGACACCTCAAGTATAGTGCAACCGGGCATAATACATTTGTCGCCTTTTTACCAGCCTAATATCGTCAATAATGTTTTACGTTTTTCTATTGTTCGACGACCTGAGTGGTTCAATGGTCAACATGCCGGTCTGCCACGCAAGGGGTCCCGGTTACGATTCCCGGCCGGGCAGAAATTTAAATGATGAATTTTAATTTCTGTTACGGGTCTGGGTATGTATAATAAGTATGTATTTAAAAAGTATTTTCATATTATATTTTATATTATATTCATATTATATATTTCCATAGTACAAGCTTTGCTTAGTTTGGGGATAGATGGCGCTGTATGAATTTGTCCACGAATATTTATTTATTTATTGTTTCACAAATAAGTTATAACCTAACCTAACCGACCGACCTTACATATACTCAAATATTTTTTAAACTACTTAACAGATTTTGATGAAACAACGCTTAAAACCATCTCGATTAAACTTGCTTTCAAATAGAGATAACCACATCCAAATCGGTCTATCCGTACGGAAGCTACGATGACACAGACAGACACACAGAGCCACATATAAACAGAAACAAACGCCAAACTTATAACACCTCACTTTTTTAGCTGGAGGTTAACCCTCGTATCGAGTTTGTTGTCTATTTGGATTGAGTTTTAAAAACCACCTTCGTTTTTCTATTTGGATGAAGTTTTTAAAACTCAATCCAAACAGACAACGAACTCGATCCGTCCCTGGCCCGGTCAACTCATGAAAGCATTCCTGCGACATTAAAGTGGCTTGCATTTCCATAGATTTATTGACGGAGCCAACTTATAGGCTGTGCGGCTCAAACTTTACAAATCACCATACGGAATTTCCGAACGATTTATCACGAGATTGTTGCATTAGTGCGCGATTGCTAATTAATTTGCTATTAATGTTCTATAATGTTCAAATGTTTTATTAATGTATTATAATAGTTGCATTCGATTCGAGCGAGACACGTAAGTTTGGGTAGTTGAGTCTGGGTTTATTTGGCTTGTAAAATTTGCAAACTATATTTCTACTAGTAAAATATGACGACCTAAGGTTCGGTTGGTTTTGGTAGGTCTGCCCACGCAGAGGTCCCGTGTACCCAGCCGAGGATAAACTAAAAATGATGGATGTTAATTTCTGTTACGGGTCTGGGTGTAGTATTTATTTCATCATATCAGCCAGAAGACGCCCACTGCTGGGCATAGGCCTCCCCCAGAGATCTCCACAAAGACCGGTCCTGTGCTTTCCGCATCCAGCTGGTACCTGCGATCCTTACCAGGTCGTCGGTCCACCTTGTAGGAGGCCTACCCACGCTGCGTCTACCGGTACGTGGTCGCCACTCGAGAACTTTACTGCCCCATCGGCCATCTGTTCTTCGAGCTATGTGCCCTGCCCACTGCCACTTCAGTCTGGCAATCCTTAGAGCTATGTCGGTGACCTTGGTTCGCTTGCGGATCTCCTCATTTCTGACTCGATCGCGCAAAGAAACTCCGAGCATAGCTCTTTCCATTGCCCTTTGGGCAACAGTGAGCTTTCTTATAAGGCCCATAGTGAGTGGCCACGTTTCAGATCCGTAAGTCATCACTGGCAACACACATTGGTCAAAGACCTTCGTCTTGAGACACTGCGGTAATTGGGACGAAAATATGTGGCGTAGCTTCCCGAACGCTGCCCAACCGAGTTGGATTCGTCGATTGACCTCTTTCTCGAAATTGGACCTACCTAGCCGGACTATTTGTCCTAGGTATGTATAGTCGTCAACAACTTCAAGTGGAGTGCCTCCAACTGTCACTGGAGTAGGCACAACATGGACATTCGACATAATTTTCGTCTTGTCCATGTTCATTTTAAGACCTACTTGTTGAGAGGCACTACAGAGGTCATCGAGCATTTTGCCCAAGTCTTCCAGGGTTTCAGCCATGACTACGATATCGTCAGCAAATCTGAGGTGCGTGAGGTACTCGCCGTTAATATTGATGCCAAGTCCGTCCCAGTCCAGAAGCCTAAAGATATCCTCCAGTGCAGCGGTGAACAACTTCGGTGATATGACATCACCTTGTCTAACACCTCGCTGCAGCTGAATAGGTTCTGTGGTCTTGTCCTGGAGACGAACTGACATAGTGGCGTTTTCGTACAAACACTTCAGTGCTTCGATATATCGATAGTCAATTTGGCACCGCTGTAGAGACTGGAGCACCGCCCAAGTTTCGATCGAATCGAAGGCTTTCTCATAGTCCACAAACGCCAAGCATAATGGCCGGTTATACTCTTCGGTCTTCTGTACAACCTGCCGCAGCGTATGTATGTGGTCTATGGTACTAAAACCTTTTCGGAATCCGGCTTGTTCGGGAGGCTGGAAGTCATCAAACCTGCGTGCGAGACGATTCGTAATGACTCTCGAAAACAGCTTATAGACATGGGTCAGCAACGATATTGGTCTGAAGTTCTTCAAGAGAGCCTTATCACCTTTCTTGAAGAACAATATGACTATGCTTCTGTGCCATGCTTCCGGCGTTTTGCCCTCGAGGATGACGGAATTGAACAGCTTCTGAAGGGTCTTAAGCACAGGTTTGCCACCAGCTTTCAGAAGCTCAGCCGTAATTCCATCATCACCCGGCGCCTTGTTGTTCTTAAGCTGTTTGAGAGCCATACTAATCTCGTACAGGCTGATGTCCGGGATATCTTCGGTGTAGTGTCGGGTCAACTTGGCTCTGGGGTCTTTTGCCATACTGGTAACAGGTGCCCGTGTTGTCGTGTATAACTGTCCATAGAACCTCTCGACTTCCCTCAAAACCTCGGACTTGGTCGAAACAACTCTGCCGTCATCCGTTTTCAGTCTCGTCAACTGGCTCTGTCCAATCGACAGATCTCTCGCAAAGACTTTAGAGCCTTTGTTCCGCTCGATCGCCGCCTCAATATTGGTAGTATTGAAGCGGCGTATGTCGCGAGTCAGAGACTTGGAGATCTGTCGATTAAGTCGCCTAAATTGAGAGACATCATCAGGGGATTGCAGAGTCATTCCGCGTCTTTCTTCGATGAGTTTGAGGGTATCGTCAGAGATTTTGTTTGTTCTGTTTGTACGGCAGGCCTTATAAAACTTTGACCCAACCGTATAGACAGTTTCCACGAACCTGTTATTATAGTCGTCCACGTCGACGCACTCTCCTAGGCACTCGAAGCGATTTTGTAATTCGAGTTGAAAGCTCTCGGGGTTTTGGATTTGGATGGGTATAGGCCGGAGCGTGGACCTCATCAATCTCGATCTTTCCAGCTGGGGATTAATATTCAATGTGCCTCTTACCAAGCGGTGATCACTGCCAATTTTAACGCTATTGATCACCGAGACATCATTGAATATATGCCGTTTCGTAGATAGGATGAAGTCAATCTCATTTTTTGTGACACCATCGGGACTAACCCACGTCCATCTGCGATGATCCGGCTTCCTGAAAAATGAGTTCATCATAAAGAGTCCCTCCTTCTCCATAAAGCCGGCCAGCATCTGGCCACGGGCGTTCCGACTTCCAATTCCAAATTGCCCCACTCTCAACTCGTCTCCGCCTCGTTTGCCCAGTTTCGCGTTGAAATCCCCCATGACAACGGTATAGTGTGTCTTGGAGGTATGCATGGCTGTAGAAATATCCTCATACATAGCCTCCACTTCATCGTCGGAGTCGGAGTATTTATTTAGTAGTATGTATTTATAAAAAAAGTATAACCCATATCACTAGCTTTGCTTACTTTTTTATTATTATATTATTATTATATTAGTTTGGGTAGTTGAGTCTGGGTTTATTTCTACTTGTATAATTTTAACCTGCAGTTAATAAATCAATATCTTATCCCTAACTTAGTAAGCCCCGAGCAGAGTTTTGACACAAGAGGCCCCAATACTGACAGCAAGACGTGGTCACGCCTTTTATGTGGATGGCATAGATCCAGGAGCCGTATCATGAACTCCATTAAATAGGATTGCTTGGAATTGTACCATGAGATGCTTTAGATGAACTGCTGCTGCACGGTTCGAACGCCTCATAGAGCGGTTATCAACCAAAGATATTTGCCCCTATGTCCAATTTCTTTGTGTATCTTTGTTACGCCTCTTATGTGAATGTCATAGCACAGACAGTTCACTAGAAGGATATGTTCTCTTTTCTTTGTTTCTTTCTTGACGTGTGTTCTCTGTATGTATTTGTGTATCATACCTGAAGACAGCTTATTAAAAAGAGCAGTTCTAAGTTTGATATGTGTTGTATTTGTGTATCACTCCAGGGTTGGAGTTTAAATTGATAAAATATCGAATTTTTCAAGCCCTAAATTAAAATTGCAAACCGTTCTCGAGGCAAGCTTTTCAACCAGGCAATTCACCATATTTTCACCTGACGGTAAGCGATTCACCGTCCCTTCCCCAAAGTTTGAGTGCCACAGCCGAAATGCCAATCGCAGTTGAAACCGAACCGGCGGCGTATTTGCGTCGCGCACCTGCGCTTGCGCAAATCATAGCGCGCCGCAGCATCGACGGGTGACGACTTGTGACCGCTTTGGACTGGCCTGTTAATATCTGACGTATTTAAAGTAATGGTCTTTAAAGGTAAGGGCTCAGTGCAAGAGTGCACCAACTTAATAATAATCATTTTGACGTTAATGTCCCGGTTTTGCTCTCGCGCACGAGGGCGGTCCGCCTTGACCATGATCCAAGATTTGGCAGAGTGGACCGACCACTATTTAACCTCCGTAATCCTGCTATCGGGGGAACCTGACCAGATTGGACTAGGGTTACACATTCAGTCGCCTGAATGTGCATGTTCATCACGATGTTGTCCCTCACCGTGAGAGCATCGGTTAGATGTCAAACAAGATTCATTGGTACATGGCCTTAGTAGGATTCGAACCAGGTACCTCTCGTTTACGAGTCGAATAATGCAACAACTCGGCCACCGACGCCCTATATTAGACCTGTTAATATGAGACTATATTAAAATAACGATGTGACAGTCAAACACTATTAATTTTGACGCCTGAGAGTTCCTCCAAATCTCGCAAACACGTGTCGCGAACGCGTAGTTGCAGCAACTGCTCGCGCGCCGCATACTAGCTGCTCGCGTGCAGTTGCTGTAACTGCGCATTCACGGCGTATTCGTGAGATTGGGATGCACCCTGTATAGGTAATAAAGGTGGACGAATACGTCGAAATGGGCTTCTTCTTGGTCGGTACGCTCCTGTCAGAGCGGTCGTGGTCGCAATGCTTTGTAAGCAGATGTCACTATTTTCACGGTTATCCGCCATCTTGACCTGTTAGCCGTCTTCCTGGTACACTGATGCAAGGGCCCGCCCAAAGCAGATTTTATTTGGGCGGGTGATGGTCTCGCCTCGAAACATGTCCGAAGAATTTGAGGATACGAGCTTGTATTTACGTGGAAAGACGCTGTTTGATGCCGAGTTCTTGAACTTTGAAAACATTTGTTCAAAACGCGGTCTAGGATACCCCAAACATTCTCCTCCAGCAACACATCTGCCTTCTTCTTTTCAAAGTCTCGTAAAGTCCATGTCTTTGAGGCATATAGTAATAAGGGGAAACGAGTTTGTACGAGCCTGGTTTTGGTAGCTTTGCCGCAATAAACAGAATTTATAAAATCTTTATAAATTTACGTCTTTTAAATGTGTGTAATGTCATAAAATCACCGCCATAGTTTATAACTTAAAACATATTTCAAAAACTACTGGGCCGATTTTCGGCATCCAAATGAAAGAAATCACACCGAAATCGCGTCAATCATTCGAGAAACACACAGATACATAGACACCCAGATACACACGACGACTGCGAACGACATGGATGCCAAAGACCGAGTGAAGTGGACAAGAAGTAGGAAGAAGGAAGGAAAGGATTGACGCCAGGATGATGATGATAATGATAGCTTTATTTATTATGAAAAAAAAATTAGATACCTACCTATAGCAACAATCACCACCGAATCGAACGCCAATACTTCAAGCGAACACCACCGAAGATTATTCATCGCAACATCGAAACAAAACGAAACAGATAATCCCTACACATCGCACTGTGGACAATTACTCATACCGCCGAACCGACACCAACCATAATAAGCTATGGGCTGTTGAAAAAGATATATCGCCATAGAGCAAGTGGCGATGGTATAAATATACCAAATCAATGGCGCATCAACTATGTAACGCAATACTGCGCACGCGCAATGATTTGTGCCAAGACAGCTGGCCTATTCACATCAATATCTGTCGTTACAATGACTACATGGCATTAGGAAATGGCGACGTCGATAGAGGATTATTACTGTCGGTGGTAGCACAGTTTTCGCATAGCACAATCAGTCACATAAATATAATTGATTGCTCCTGAAATTATAGCGTATTAATTATATATATTGAGTGAATAGGCTGTTCCAAGACAGGCATGAACTATCATCGGCCGCATCGTCACTTACTACCAGGAAAGATGGCGGTCAAATGCCTGGCCAATCTAACTATAAAAAAATCAACCCAATACAAAGTCTACGTACTTTGTGGAAGTTTATGGGTGTAATAATGTGGACAAAGTAGGTACACAATAACGTGTTTGGCGTTCAATGTAACGATATATGCCTTTCAGATTTGAATGAAATATCCTCCTTTCTTTAGTACATCGGTGACCTAGGCCTAGGACCCGTAAGCGAGAGGAACCAATCTGGTCAGGTTCTCCTGGCAGCAGGGTCATGGAGGTCAGATGACAGTCGCTCTCCTCGAAATCCTGGACTATGTTCAAGGCGGGCCTCGCGCGCGAGAGCCCAAAGGGGGACATTAACGCGAAGTTGATTAGGATCATCGTTTGTTAAGCGCAAAAGCCATATTTGCTGATGGCGTTTACAATTTTTCCGCTATCTGGGTACATAGAACAGCGTCTTGTTGGGAAATAGTTATGAGTGCGAACAATAGTAGACTGGCACGACCTAAGATACTTCACTGAATTACCATTACATCATCATCACATCAGCAACACCAGCGTGGACTTGAGCATTCTCCACATTAGTGGAGGGCATTGTGATAATCTCCATGCTTGACAGGCGGGTTGGAGATGGCAGCATTGGTAACTGGTGTATGTTAGCTGGTAATAGCTGGTCTACTTCTATGACATTATTTGTCCATGGATCTGGTTGTCCACACCACATAGCAAATCCTTTATTTTATAATCTGAAACCTTTTTTTTTTATATATTTTTGATTTATTCTCTCAACTTTATTAAAAACGTTTTGAAATTCTTGAGTGTTGATATTACGCTTGACATTACTATCCACTTATTTCATAATAGTACAGTACTTAAAAACAAATGGAACGCGTGAAATGGTATGAATTTGCTGACCTTTTCAGCGATTTCTGTTGCTTTGCAGAGATAGAGCAGAGCATACTTGTTCAAAATTATATAAGTATAGAATAAAATTCTACAGCCGACTTCAAAATAACAGTACTGTCATCGTGCATCGATCTTTCCGTGTTTATCACAAATCCAAAGTCATTACTAACCACAAATCTAAATATTCACAGTTGTGAGGCGTGAATACTACATAACTGTTCCATTCACTAGTAATGTAATTTTAATACTTCCATAATCGTCAAGCGTGACGTCATTATCATCAACAAGAAATATGAAAAAATTATATTTACTGTCAATAAGAGACTTTATAGCTTCTATAGCCTAAGCAATAAGGTGCAAATTTGAAAGACATGTTTGATATATATATGCACAATATTTTGTGTCATCACAAACAGCAATAAAACACCCACAAACTGAAATCAGTTTTTACGCCTAAAGAATAGAGCTTATAACCGAAAAGCATGATCAACAATAGCACGCCAACTTGTAATGTTCGGCGCAATATGTTAAAAATATCCCCTATACGTCAGTAATAAAGATGATATTGAAACAAAAATAAAATCTGGTGACGACCGAATTTAAGTTAACGTATTTACGGAACCAACATGCGAATGCTGTTCTCAAAACTACACTGTAGTCTTTTATGATGGAAATAAGGGTGAAAATGGAGTGACTCATACCCTTTTCGTCGGTAAAGAGGTAGAGGATGATCACGGAAATCGGACGATTGTGTTCAAACAGGTGACAATAGGTTTTTGTTTTTACTAAACGGCGGTAAGCACTCATTTCAGGTAGCTTAACGTGAAACCTATGACTTTGATGGCATTTTAAACTATTCCTGATCTCATATTGACATAACCCTTCACGGTTTTGTGGGCTCAATACGATTTGCAATGCCGCTTTGATGGTTACGGCCATTGTCTTGTCTTTATGAGCCTTGGATAAATTGTGACATTACATGTAATGTAACTCATACAACAACAATGCATGTTCATGCTGAAGATTTGTATTGTCCTATATTTTTAACAAATTCTAACACAATACTGTATACAGTACCATCGTTGGCCTCTAATAGCTAAGAAATTAACTACTTAAATTTTTTTTTCCGCTTGACACCCCTTGCCATATTTAGCTCTATGTGTGCTTCTATAATATATATGTGTGTTTTAATGTTTTAAAGTGACTTACGACCCATGCTATTCTTTTGTGATTTACAGAAATTGTGAACATACTAACACCCGTATATACAAACAATTCTTATCTAAATAAAGTAGAGTTACTATGAGTCCTTACAATGATCTTTTATGCTCAATAACAGGCTCTTTGCCACAGTCTTTGCTAAGTGACCATATTACGTTCAATACGCTTCTATAATTGGTCAATTTGGCTTGCTATACATTTATTTTGATGGACGCATAGTCTCGATCACCACTCAAGTGTTATCAGTTGGAACCCTGTGCGTTTGCGCCCACTGTGAGACTCAACCTTTCGCAAATCATTACTCCACCTTGCCGGAGGGCATCCTACACTACGCTTGTCGAGTCCCAGCGTTGCCGTCTCTTATGGTGATGAAGTGTAATTTTTTAAATGTTATACGTCAGACAAACAGGCAAACGGGCCACCTGATGGAAAGTAATCACCGCCACCAATGGACATCAGCAACATCAGGCGCGCTACTAATGCGTTACCTGGTCTAAAGAGACCTCTAATATACCTCTTGAACGATCCCAAGTCATAGTCCAAAGGAATCACTGTGTTCGGAGCTTATTCCACAAACACCTACTCAATGGGCATGGCTGAAAAACAGCGCTGTACGGAACCATACCGTCCCGTGACAGCATAAGTTGAGCCAGGTCCATTTGCCTTAGCTATTTTTATTGTTTAGATATATTGGTAAGGCACGATATTTTGTTTAAGGCAATAAATGATTCTTATTATTCTTATTCTTATCCGAATCGTGCGAGTTATTTCGAACATCGCGTGGACACCAACAGAGGGTCTACGTAGTGGCGATGAGTACGCCTGCGGTGGGTGGTTCGATGGCGGAATTGTGCTGAACATTATTAGCTTCACAGTTTTTCCGATTTCCTCTAACGGAACATCAAGTACCTACCTAAAATTCTCAAAAACAAACATGCCACAGCACACCACCCTCTCATTAAACCCGTATCAAAGGTACCCAGATACATATATCCAGGAACAATGCTCGGAAACAACGCGCTGATGCGCAGGCGCGCGATTTGCGTTGGAATAGCTATCCGGCGCATATCTGTTGCAATTAACTGTTCGGACTTCCCGTCCCATAGATTCTTGATCTTATCTCAAGTGTTAGGCTTTCTTGCTAAGGCTATTGGAGAGAGGGTCCATGCATATGTATAAATCATTCATTGTCCCCATAGGAGGTGTGGTAGTTTCTTTTTTATGTGATACGCAGACAAATAGGCATGCCATCGATGGAAAGTGGTCACAGCCGCCTATGGACATCAGCAACACCAGGGGCGCTACCATGCGTTGCCCGCCTCTAATATGTCTCATGTTGTAGTCCAAAGGTCACTGTGGCTGGTATGTCAATCTCCTCTCTTCCACCTCTCTCCTACAATAATATGGTAGTGATAAATAATTGATTACGATTTTGATTTATTTTTAATTCCGCTAAGATGGTAAATTAGAGTACGTCTTGCCTGTTGGTAAGCAGTCATGGTAGCCTATGGGTATTTGGCCACACAAACACCCATAGACCTATAGGAAGATCCATGTCTTCGGTCCTATAGGTTTTTATAGATAGGTTACTATGCGGTGTTGACTTTCTTGATTGGAGACTGGGAATTTGCAAATATGAAGCTCGCAATCTCCAACTCATAAGAGGGGTAGGTCTCTGCTAAGATTAGGATTTTCCTGTTTGTGATTATTTATTTCCCCAGTATTTCTCGAATTTTTAAATTCCTTCAGTTTACAATCATTAGGATTCCATGTCCGAGTTAATGTTGTCTTTCTTAAACTTAACTATATGTTAGTTTATTTAGACACAAAAAAGAGGCCCTTTCAAAACTTAACTGTTTATCACATTACGAGTATATTACACAAGTGAACCCGGCGCGACGTCGTTCGCGTACACCTACTTTACCCCCACTTATTATTTTTACCTTGCTTGTAAACCTTCCTCTTGAATCACTCTATCTATTGTTGAAAACCGCATTAAAATCCGTTGCGTAGTTTAAAGGATCTAAGCGTACATACTACATAGATACAGATGGCGGAAAGCGACTTTGTTTTATACTATGTATAGAAGATAGCTAGGTACAACACTCACACGCCCCTATCTCATAGAAGTAGGCAGAGATGATTGAGTGCCACAAGCTACGATCCTGACGCACCTCTTTTGCCACATTCACTATTTATCATTCTAACATACATCCAATTAATAATGACAAATACGACTACATCCGACACGTCAAACATACTACAAGAATCCTCCCAAAACCTTAATTCAGCCAACAAAATATCCTGCACCCACTTAACGCTGAACAAACAAACATTTTACCCGGATAGATAAATCCGAGATGCCGGCAGTGGTGATGCATCGCCATCTTTACTCCACATTCGAGGTATTTGGAGAACATTCTCGAACATTTGACTAGAACAAAATGACCTACGCTGATGGATTTATTCATTTTGACGTTGACTCGGTTTAGGGATTACTGTATTTGCTAGCTGTAGGTGTTCTGCACGAGGATTAGGGAGTTTGGGGTTGCTTAACGTGTTTCGGTGGACTCTGACAAGCTTGAGGGGGCTACCTGGAAGGTTACTACAAAATTTATTATTTTAGACGCCAACCAAGAATCCTGCGACACTTCATCATTATCATCGTCTTGGCATTAATGTCCCGGCTGTGAACTTGCGCGCGAAGTGACCATGATTCAGGATTTGGCTGATCAGGTAACTAATTACCCTGTCAACAGGGGAACCGGACTAGATTGGATCATTGCTACACATTCAGAAGCCTGATTGGAATGCTACAACACTTACCTTCTTCAATCAGGTGGACTGTACTCTTTTAAATTTAGGGTATTATCTATGGTCTATGACGCCTATAACCACCAGGCGACAATTCATAGAGGCACATGACTTGGACCCACAATCAGGTTGTTTGTAGACAAATAATATTCTAATGCAGGAAGGATGGCTTTTGGTGATGATAGTGGACCAACGTTATACGTAATTGAATAATTATAAAGAAAGGAATCATAGTAATATTATTAATGTGTCCCTTAAATATTAATCTTAACGTAAACTGTCAACAGACAACAGTATGCTGATGACCTAGCTAATAACAAAAGCCCTGCTATTCTTTTTGCTATTGATTTTGTCTTTACGTATCACTAGTACAAAGCGCCGTTTTCACGACGTCAACTACAAGTCAATATAACTGCACTCGTCTTAAAATTACTAAGACTACAATCTGAATAAAAAAATGCATTAGAAGATGTATGAATGTGGAAGACGCGAAAGAGAGGTGTATCAGGATCGTAGAACTCGATAGTCTCTGCCGACCCCTATGGAATACGGGTATGAGTATGATACTACAGTCCGACATAAACTCTGATGTCATATTTAATTTACTAAATCGACCGCTATTCTTCTACCTTGTTACTGGGTAAGGAACGTGTTTGATGTCTACCTGTAGTACATATGTAGTATCTGTATCTGCCCCACAACACCACTAAACCACTGCATATGCAAACAAGCTGTACTACGCATAGTCCAGCCCACACCATACACGAAGGAGCGCTCGTCCATCATTCCCGACCGTAGTCCTGCTACTGGGAAAATGGCAATAATTCCTCAGGTTTTTGTCCACTAAATCATTCGGCGCCGTGCTCTGCCGCCATACTCTCGTCCAGCGTTTAATTAGGATTAGCACTTATGGGGCATGTAGACGGCGCTACTATTGTTTTTATGCTATTCAGTGACAAATCATACTGATAGAAAGCGGTAACTGTCGCCTATAACATTTATTTATTTATTTATAAATTCGTGCACATTATAGAACAATGGCGGACTGAAAGCTATGTAGCTTTTTCTACCAGTTAACCAGAGAGAAATTAACCAAAATTACAAGGCGGTGCAACAAAAAAGAAGACATCGCTTAAGTTTCATGTAATAAAAATACAGAACCGTAGATGTGTTCTTATTGAATGCTTCGTGTCTGATGTGCTGGCTGCTTCATTCTACAGGAACACAACAATGGCGGCGGAATCCTACCTACTCATCAAGGTGGTAGGCGGTTCGATTCCTCCGCAGTCATTAGAATTGACAATCATCAAATTCATTTATAAAGAGGCTTAAGTGAGTTAACATAATCATATCCAAAGTTACGAATAATTAGAATCTTAAGCGACAGATTTTCACCGGGGCCGACGATGCGCTACCAAACGGATGGTACAGTCGCACGTCTGCCAAGGACCTTACGAAGATCACTAGCACGTCACGATTAACATGTCCTGGCTCTCGACAAAGATGAATTTACACATAATTATTGCAACATCCTCTTTATTTCTTACGTGACAAGGCCGCTGTTACATAATACGGTTGCTGGCAATGGAAATTACTATGTTTACCTACCTAGGTACAAACGCTTAAATAGTTGGTGAACGTGTTTCCTGAGATATTTTGTTTGTTCTGAAATTTTATCACCTCAAAAACAATATGGCCAATTTTTTTGAGAATTTAAATGTTTAAGTTAATTAAAGTTATATAGTAGGTGGAGGCCGCCGGAAAGATACCATACCTATTTTAGCCGCTAACCAATATTCTTGCGACCCTTCAAATTATCATCATCTTGGCATTAATGTTCCGGCTGTGCTCTCGCGCACGAGGACCCGAGGTCCGGCTTGACCATGATCTAGGATTTGGCAAATCAAATAAGCTAAAGTCAATATGCAGATCATTTACAAAATTCAACAAATTAAGATTGAACGCTCAAACACAATGTAGAAGGTACGAGGTACCTAATAGAAATAGATTGTACTATGTCTAAATGAATTTAAAGATCAATGAACGCCTAGCCAACCACAATGTATCAACGAAGGTACGAGGTACCTAATAGAAATAGATTTTACTATGTCTAAATGAATTTAAAGAGCAATGAACGCCTACAGGTACCCAAAAGGCTGGCACCGCATCCGCTCCTCTAAGGTTGCTGATGTCCTGAGACACTACCGTCTAATAGCAATCATTTATAACTTAATCTCGCTCACTCGCAAGTAATTTTTATCAAGTGGTAGGACTCTGTTAAGTCTGAGGAGTCCGCCTGGGTGAATATCATCGCCTTATCTATTTCTGCCGCCAAGCCACACTGCTTGCATTGTTGTGTTCCGGTAGCCAGCGCAATTACAGGAATGAGGCATTTCATCTTAGTCCTCACAGTGACAACGCACCTGCGGCTCTGCGTTTTTGTTGCCTGCAACCTAAATGCATGAACCGAAGATGTTATGGGCGACAGATGCCGCTTACCGTCAGGTGGGCTGTCTGCTCGTTTGTCACTGCGTAGAATAAAAGAAGAAATCGTAAACGATTGCTATTATGAACATTTTCGAGGCTGTGCCGTAGCTCCCCTGGGCTTCGATTCTGGTACGGAAATCGTATCAGTTGCAGTAACATTACAATTGCATCGCATGTCAAACGTGGGATTGTTATTCAAATGACAGATATTGAGTTGCAACTTTCATGTGATTGTTATTCAAATGACAGATGTTGAGTTGCAACTTTCGTGAGTTCGAACTTTTCCACACTTCGTTTTCTGGTACCTTGGTTGCATTATGGTTTTATATGGCTGTTGGTACTCCAAATTCCAATAAATAAATAAATTACTAAGTTGCATCTTTCTTAGTTGTCAAACTGTCTTCAATCCTGTCAACGAAAACGTGTCAAAGGTCGAACAATGATTTAACTGCAATTTAACTGGGATGATGCTGGGACTGACTCGATACCTCGACGTAGTTATAGTAACATCACAGTTACATTGCAACATAATAACAACTGCATTGCACACCAGAATCGGTACCCTGGAAGACGGTGGCCGCTTTCCATCAAGTTGACCGTCTGGCCATCTACCTTCCTAGGCAATAAAACAAGTTAAATATACGAGCCCAGATTCAAAGTAGAAAACGGTACAAACAAACGAACCACAAGCCGTGTCTCCTAAACAAGCAGTAATAACCGAACCAACCAAAAGTAAAGACGTCCATTTTCGGATCAGCATTAATCTGACAGAAGCGTGTAGTTTTAAAGCTAAATTGTTGTTTAATTATGTACGGTATAGCAAAATAAAGACAAGCCGTGCGAAGAGAGATTACGGAAGATAATCAGGCAACAATACGCGTGCGTGAGACCTGCGCACGCACTTTCGAACGAGCAATTAGGTGGAGCCCCTTGTAGGACTGGAACGACATAAGCGACAGTTTGAAGACTTCGGAGAAATTGGGAACACATATTTTGGGGGAAATAGAAGGACATGAGCTTTTTTATTTGGATTTGGTGGGTGGTGGATGATTTAGGGAGTCATAGCTACTTGATTTTTACCGTCACTGACCGTTTCAGAAATTCCTAATTTGAAAGTGAAGTCGGTTAGTGTTAATGAGATGATGTTTTAGTTTATTTTTTTTTCAGCGAAACAGCCAACCGTATGATCGATTTCTATATGTTTCGTGAGCCCGTAAATAACTATGCTTACTTCTTAAGCTTATAATTCAGTGTAGACGTTTCTTTGTCAGTCATACAAAAGATTGCATTGATTCGTATGCTACTTTGTACAAGTATAATTGGTGGAAGTAGGAACAGGATACTTTTCATAGAGGTAATCTTGAATGAACGACGTCTGGAACAAGAAAAAGAAAGCACGTAAACATTTAGCTAGTACCAGAGCACACACTTCCCTATTATCTGTAACTGTAAAACAATTAGAATCACATTTACCATTTACATGCGTCTTACATCATTTCTCTTCTACGTCCAATTCATGATCGGTAATCGAGATAAAGACGATAGTTGCGTATTGGTGTGTTTAATGCATGGTCTCTAAAACGATTATATTGTTCCTCCAATCTGATATTAGTTATAGCGGCGTGGAAAGCCTGGTTGCAACGACCTCTTCTGTTTCACCAGCTGCAGTATTGCTACAATGTGGTGAGACAGTATCACCATCAAGATTGGCTTGTTCATTGACAGCAGTTTCTCCGCCTTTGACGATAGTGTCTGCGGAAAGTACAGTGTTTTCTTAAAGGTTAACGAGTATCAACAATGTATCAAGAAATTTTATTGGTGACATGGATGATCTGTCATAAGCCTTAACAGATTATGCGGTTATAAAACATTTTTTTGTGCACATAGGTGTTTTTTCATTCGTTTGGATAGGAAAAATATTGTTCGTGTTTGAAAAGTAATAATAATAAATAATCTTAGCGTCTCTGTGCTCTCGCTCTCGCGCGAGATGCCCCAGGATCCATCTTGACGATGATCCAGGATTTTGCAGATCAGGTAATTACAGTAGTGCAATTATTGCCGCATGACTAGATTGGGTCATGGTTACACATTGAGTCGCCTGAATGTGTAGATTTTGAATGTGTAGGTGACTAAAAAGTACCTCACCTTTGTGACTAAAAACTATTGTTGCAATATTTAAATTATACGCGTAACTTAAAATTATCGCTGAAAACTTAATAATCATTCTGAATCCATAAATCTCTCATCAGAAAACCCGAACAAAATTCTTCAAACATTACCCCCATTGTACCCCAAACCGTCCAATAACTTCGTAATACACTGAGAATTTGTTTGCTGGAGCGTCTCTGTAACGCTGCGACGTCTGGAAGCGTCGGCGGTACTAATGTTTGCAGATAGCATCGTTTCCTGATTAGCCACGCTCGGCCCATTGTTGCTGGCTAGGAAGTGATGTTGTTCTATCGGTCGAGGTGTTTCTGTACTATTTGTTCTCGATGGGGTAAGGATGTTAGAGGGCTTTCAATTTTAGAACAGTATGTATAAAAGTACTAAGAGAAGGGAAAATACCTGGACATCTTTATTGACACGTATGACTATCACCAATTTGGAAAAAAGTCGAAGCCGGTCGACTATTGATCAAAAGCCATCCGTGCTCTAGGGAAGTGCGCACCCGTAGTGATAGCCATCATTTATCAATACATATATAACGTCGAGCCTTTTTCCCGTACGGATAGGCTGAGACCACATTGTTTCACTTGCGGTCCTGACAAATCTCTATCGCTTTTACATCATAAGGATTAGGATCATCTGCAACTGACGGTTGGTCGGCTCCAGCTAATTCGGAACGAACTAGTTAAAGTCGGTATTGGCCGCGAGGATGATGATAAAATTTCTTACCAGTTTTGGAGATAGACTAACTGGATCTTCCTTATACGGGAAGCAGCTTTTACACTGTATAATCCCCAAACGAATTTGGAATCGTGGGAAACGGTGTTGGTGGTGGGGACATAATGAGTGTTATATTTTTTATCTTCTTTGCATTATATTCTATTATGTAGTTTGCTAAATACACCAAAAATGCTTGTCGGCTAATTTTAATTCTTGACGCTCATCTGTATTTCATCATTTAGTTTTATATTCATAAGTTATATTTGCCCACACAAAGTATGTAAGAGAAAGAGCGTTTGCGAAACTGGCATATATTGTGGAAAATCATAGAAAAAAATGAACGGTGATTTCATACACGTTACATTGACCTACGCCGTCATTGTGGTGTCCGGCAGAGTAGAATAGCACCAATCCTTTACACTAGTGGATGTCCTACAAGGCGACTAATGACTAATGTTTAGAGGCAAAAGATCTAGAGTCGCCGTAGATTGGAAAATGGACAGCAGCGTTTTTCATTGTTATAGTTATAATACTGCGATTTTCAACCCGCCTGGCAAGCGTGGAAATTCTTCGTGGGAGAGGCCCTAATTCCTACAGTGGACTGTTATGGGCTGTGATAACATTGACTTATTGCCTTCCAGCTTGTCCAACAGATGGACACTTGTCATTGGTAGGTCGGTCAACATCTACAATGCACACAACGTCATCGTCGGACTCGAGTGTGTTTTTCTATTTGAAATCAAAGAGTACGTTTCCAAAAACGTGGTAGGGGAATCCAGATCGACATTGGTAATATCAAGATACACACTTCCCCGCTCCACTTCGCTGATTCCCAGTATATCTTTGAGCACTAAAATAATTTGTCTTGAGACTGCGTTACTACTTACATGCGCAACCTGTTTGTTCAACCTTAGAACTTGGTATTTTCCTACAGTGCTATTTGTAATCTTATCCATGTATCGTAATTATATTTTGCAGTAAGACTGAAACAATACTCTTGAATATTTTATACTATGATCTGTACAGACTAGCTTGTCTTATTTGGTGAACAACCTTAACCCAAAATAAGGACTTGCCGTATCAATCACGCTACGTACATTGCGTATAGTTAGATATCTTAAATTATTTAAGAAACACATAGAATGTGCATTTCATCGTATAATGCCGCAAATTATCCATTTAAATACTTAATTTCCAGTCAGTATCAGTTAAAAGTCAGTATGAACAGATTTTAGCTGTCACGGCGCGATGTCGTTCGCATTTCATCCTACACAAAACAATATTAAACTCAACATCTAAACCTTCCTCTTGAATCACTCTATCTACTGATGAACCGTATTAAAATCCATTAGGTAGTTTAAAAGATCCAAGCATACATACAGTACAGCCGGCGGAGCGACATTGTAAAGATTATTGGCATAACTCAAGGAAAACAAACGCCTTACGATTTCTTTTATCCCCAAGATCTCCTTATCGCAACCAGTTGCCTATCGTCATTACTGTTCTATTCTTCAGTTTTTTCCCTATAATTTCGTTTGAAGCGATTTAATGACGCAATTACCCCGTATGCTACATCTCGGTCCGAGATCTATGCGTTGACAATGCCTTCCTTATCTCTAACTTTATATCTGTCGCCATTGCTACTACACTTGGATGATTTACCTAATAGGACTTAATGGTAAGTAATTTCAAGTACGGCCTTTTGTCTGTCACGATTTGTTTAATTGTCTCTCTTATTGTGTTTGTTACTTTTTTTAATGGCGTCCGCAGCAATTCTTGGACGCCATATGTTGAGTTGGGAAATAATTGAATTGCCTCCGCTCTTGGTTTATGGAAACTTCCATGTTGTCGATGTTTTGTTTGTGAAGGACGGTGTATGTTGTCGGCTTTGATTTTTAGGGTTTTTAATCAAAATGTATTATTCAAATCAGGTTAACAATAAAACTTCTAAGCGTCATACATAAATAATAACATGAATTGTGTAAGTAAAGTCAATCAATAGAGAATTGGTAGTAGGTACAATGTTAACATATTGATAGATTAAACAATTTATTACATCATTCTGCTATTATGAAATTACAATTTACAATTATACAATATATAATTACAAACTAAAACTACATATAAATAAAAACCTTAAAATTACTTAAATAGGTAAAAAATTTGCCCCAAGTCCCCTGAATACGGAAAAGTCGAAAATTGATAGATTAAAAGGTTAAAATTATAGATAACTATACTTTTACCCATCTATCGCATAATAATTTCACTCATTTCATTTTAATGCATGCAAAACTTCAGTCATGTTTTGGATGAAGATTTGACCAATTCTGTTTTACCTTATTATACCAAATTTCAGTTCAATTAAATTAGGCTTGCAAGATTCCAGGATATACAAGTGATGTTAAATAAAAGCTTGTAAAAATATATGAACCATGCTGTAGCCTTCGGTTTTTATTAAGTACTTTTCGATCATTTTAATATTATTTTAATTACAGATTTTAAAGTAAACGATACAAATTAGACAAGAAATGGAGAAGGAGCTCACAGTGTGAATTCACCTTAAGCTATTATTAAAGTCCGCCAGTTACAAGCAAAACATCGCAAGGAAATAGCGGGCGTGCTGATAAGATTTCAGAATGGAAATCTGCCAATTTATAAGTATCTTTATAAGGACAATGTACGAAGTCACGTAAGATCTTTATTTCATTGCCAAACAGAATGATGACTATTAACAAAAATATTGCGAAATGGCCTTTGAGGAAAGTAAAAAAATGTAATGGATTCGTGCAAGGCTGCCTTATTATTTACTAGGTGTAGTCAGTTTTTTTGTTACCACTAATGTGGCAAACAAGACGGCCTACCTGTTGGTAAGCAGTCACCGTAGCCGCACCGTTTATTGACGTTTGCAATACCAATAGCATCACATACGCGCTGCTGACACAGTAAAAATCTTTTCACCCCTTTCTTGAAGAATTGAGTTCAGCATGCATGTCAGTTGCAGCAAAAGATAACACCCGTGCAGTAGTAAAATTCTTTATTAGTGAGAAGCTACATTCTTTCTGAGTGTCATAGGGTAATTTGTGTCCTGGAAATATAACAGGATTTTGCGTGATAGTGGAAATAATAGAGTTTCAGATTGAACATGATTGAAAACCGCGGGGCATCACTAGTATAATTTATGAACCCATTAGGGTCACGAAGGTCAAATGACAGTCGCTGTAATTACTTGATCTACAAAATCCTGGATCATGGTCCAGGCGGACCCCTGCGAGAGCACGACCGGAATATTAACGCAATGATAATGATGATGATGATTAATTCTGAATCCGGCCAATGTATCTTTCACATTTCTGCATTCAAATTATTATTGCAACATTGTAACGTCACAAAATATTCACCACACTAAAGGATATAACCCATCTGTTACCATCATAACATATGCTGATCCTATCAATCTGTATGATAACATCGACAGGAATCGCATGTCTTTATACAGTGCCTGTGTCGTAGAATTTGTAGATATGGCTTTATTACCTACCCATATAGAAAGTACTGATCCAGTAGGTTCCTTTTTTATTGGCGAACTTCAAGGACTTTTGCTTGAATTGTTTTTGCGTAATTTTTAATTCAGTATCAAGAGTCCTTAACTATACATTATTGAGCAGATTTTGCCTGAATCTCATCTAGATCGTGCCTTGCCGGTAATATCAAGGATTTTTAGTGTAGATGGCCACGGACCTTACATACTGCAGACTTACCGCGTTTGTCAAAGGGTACTACTTCTCTAAGTACTCCGCTGAAAACCACACAGGAAAACGCCAACTTAGATAGCACTAATATTAGTGTAAATAAAACATCAACTATCAAGAACTTTTACATATTTCATACATATTGAAGGGTCACTCCAATTTGGCGGGTAACGATACACCCTTCCCCACAGACCGTACCTTACAAAAATACTCTCCGCTTGGTTGGCCAGCTAAATGATAATCATTTGAAATCAATCAAACGCTCACCTTTCTGGATGTTGCGTTCCGTTTAATGACCCGTGACCACATAGTTTTGGTTAGTTTAACATTTTTGTTAAGGCGTGCGTTTAACGAAGCGCGACTCTAACAATACACGGCTTCATTGGATATAAAAGGCCGTTTTTTAGGTTGCCTTAACGCTTTTTCGGACATGAAGATTGTTGGATCTGTTTTGAATACGTCTACATTGATGGCATGTCGATGTTATAATAATATGTTTGATAACAGTTGTTTCTAAGCAGCTTTCACCCGCGTTCATTTCAAAATTCATTATTATTATTACATTTATGCAACACATGGAATGCGAAATAAATTGAAATTCTGTTGACTTTCAGTAGTCAAATATCTATGTGTCTCTATGAGATAGATACCTAATAGCAGTCCACTGCTGTAGATAAGCTTTCCCCAACAAGCGTCAATGCACCTAGTCCTCGGTCTGCCTCATCCAGCATCCACCTGAAACCCACTTGGCCAGAGGACGTCCATCCTCGCCTAGTCGTCCAAGCATCCATATTCATGTATCTTTAAGTAAATAAAAAACAATTCAAATCGTCAAGAAATCCTGACACCTCGATTTTACCCCGAAAACGCGCACTCGCATGCCGTCTTCAAGTGTCGACGCTCGTTACGGCGTTCAACCGACCGCCGCCTGATTTGTGGTGCATCCTTGACATTGTGGATTGTGGAGGTGGTCGTTACCGTGTGTAGTGATTGGAGGATTGGAGGCGAGCGTTGTTATTTTAGCTGGTGATCGGCCGAGCGGAACTGGGCAGCGTCTGGATTGTTCGGATTTTTAACGCGTCAGGTGGTTAGAGCTGGGGCTGTATTTTTGAATCGCTCGCCTTGGTTCGAACGATTTTCAATTTTGATTTTCGGCATGAAAAGTTCAATAGTTATTAAATTACATTAGCAAAACCTAAAGGTTATGGTTCTGAAATAGGGAAAATGAGCATTTAAAAAATAGGGCCCTAGGAAGGCTGTTCGGATTTGGGGTATTATAGGTACCTTTTTAAATTGAGTAGAATTTCTATTATTGACAAACTTATTACATCTTAGTAATTTGGGCGCCAAAAGCTAAGATTTTATTAAGCTAAGACGCGACATTTTTCCTCGTTTACATCCTCTCATACGAGTATTGAGTTTGTCTAGTTTTGCACTTGCCGTTGTTGTAGACGATCTTATCGGAATTCGATCTTCATTCGGACTACACTTTATATCTATAATTTAGAGTTACATTATATTATATGGGACAAAGGTGTGAGCTTTATGTACGTATATATTATAATATGTCCATCTCAGGTTTCCCGAGAACGTCCCTCCCTTTGGTTACATCAGTTCAGTAGTTTAGCCGTGAAAAGATAAAAGACAGGAGTTACTTTCGCATTGATAATCTAAGTTAGGTGAATACAAGCAAATTGAATAGGTCTGGTAAACAATTTATATCCGTTAGAAAACATTAAAATATCGCCACATATAAGCTAACCGAACAGACGCAACTAATTCTTAACTTATTAAGATCACAAGAAATTATTAAAAGACACCCCGCAACAATAACTGGCAATAAAATTTTCCTTTATTACCATCGACACCCTCAAACGGCGTCCGAACCAGTCCACCGCCTCCCGATCGCAGAACACAATAGCGAGTCAGCGAGGGCGTCTCGCATCGGCGCACGCGCACGATACGACGCCGATTGTCGCTGCCTTCCTTCCTGCCAGGACAAGAGATACGCATCATGGAGAAATAATGTCTTGAGAGACTAATAAAGGCGTCTAGGGTGAGGGTAGGGTGTAAGTAAGTGTTGGTTTCTTTAGTCAGTGATAAGTGAATGCCAGTTGGCCGTGTGGTGTCCGGCAGAGTAGAATAGCACCAACCCTTTACACTCGTAGGTGTCGTACAAGGCGACTAATGCTTTCGAGGCAATTTTCAAGAGTTTTCATAGGCTGGAATATGAGCAGCAGCGTTTTCCATTGTTATATTTATAACACTGCGATCTCCCAAGCGTGGAGATTATGGCAATAATCTTCCCTTTCGTGAGAGTGGCCCTAAGTCCTGCAGTAAGCTGTTAAGAACTGTGATGTTGAAATGAAAAGAAGCCTACCTGGTGAAAAGTGATAACTCGTCTGTAAAACCTACGATTGATACAGGGTTACTATATAACAAAAATGCTAAATCGCTATGTGGTTACTGACTGTATTGCTTATAAGCAGTATACACTACAGCACAAGGCGGTGGTACTCATCCAGAATCTTTATCCTTGAGAGGGTCTGGCAAAACAGACCTGTTGTAGCCAGATATATTTAGCTGTTCATGATTTTTTTTATGTTATACGGTAGACAAACAGGCAATCGTGCCACCTGATGGTGCGTGGTCACCTCCGTCTATGGGCATCAGCAACACCAGGGGAGTTACAAATGCGTTGTCTGCCTCTGCAGAGACCTCTTGAACGATCCCATGTAATAGCCGCTTAGATGGCTTACAAAATTTACGGTATGGTCAGCAGTCGTCCCAAGCGAGAACGGAAGTCCCTCAAACTTACAACTATAGACTCTAATCTCGCTTGACAAACACTGTAATTATTAGATTACTTGTATTTTAAAAATCATGCACACACTCTATGATACAAAGTTTGATTCAGAAAAGAACCAACACCACACAAAAACGGTACATCAATATCAAACTCGATCTGAAAAGCAACATACTGGTTACTTCTCTCTATTATGCAGTCGAACTATCGACACCAATTCACACCATACAAACGATTGTGTCCATGCGAACTTCCATACATTTGCATATTGCTTTGTGGCGAAACAAACTTACATTTTCACTCGACCAAAATAACCGTCCCATACAACTGTACGGCCATATTTAGTGTTGAAAACTTCGCGACGGCAACAACAAAGTTTGTTACGTGTCAGATACCAATTACCGATTTTGCGTTCGTTGAAATTCGTTCCTCGGAATATGTTTGCTATTTTGTTAGAGACAAGGTAGGTTTTGGTGTGAATTTTGTATCAAACTGCATTGAATCGGCGTTGAAATTTTGCAATACGGTCATTTGTGGCACTCCGGTATTTAAATTATGTCGACGCGTGTCAACGATTGTACCTAATAGTGGAAATGTAACTCTTTTCGACGTGCCTTTATTTTGAAGTAGCTAAATTGGTAAAGTATAATGAGAATGAGTTGAATTCACAGCAACAGAAAACGCTGCCACCCATTTTCCAGCCTACGGAGACTTTAGATCTTTTGCCTCGAACTTATTAGCTTAATCATTATGTTGAGCAGCTGCAATCGCGTCTGATTGCAGGTCTTTTACGAACGTCGTCAGACAAGTGGCAGATGATCCTTTTTGTCCGCTTTTCATCATTGGCAGGTTGACCATGTGGTCCTACGGCCTGGAGGCGATTTTCCTTGACTTCCTCAGTTATTAATAGACTTTGAAACTTCCTCTTATGAACTCGTTCCGGATTCTGTCTAGTTTTCTGACCGCAGACCAGCGTAGCATACATTTTAGCTGTATGCACTTAATTTAGATGTTGTTTCGTGAGTGCCCAACATTCCTCCCGCCATTGATTTCTTATTTGTCCCGTACAGCATTGCTGGGCGTATACTGTAGCTGTTTTTATATATCACTCATGCAATATTTGTTGTTGTATGCCATGTGTATCACCTCATGTGTGTTAATTGGAATTTTCTATCGCATTTATAAGCCATCACAACTATGACATTTAAAACCTGCGATGACACAGCGCAAGTGAGTGTCATAAAGAACGTGAGAATGAATTTGTAAGAGTTGAAAAAACTTAATCCCAATGGTTTCAAAAAAGCGTTAACATTGAACCTATAACCTCTTGATTGGGGACAAGTTTCAAAGCGATTACTTCGTAACAGAAGCTAATGTAATTATTCTCTTATTGTCAACAAATTTAAGTTGAAATTACAAGGTACCCATTAAAGTTTTAAAAGGCGCAAGTTTTTTGCGCTGATGAAAGAGTGGTTAGAAGAAAAACTGCCTGACAAGAGCGAGTGTGACAACAAGTCAATATGGTTCTGTCATTAATTACTAAAATTTGCATACTTACCATTTTTATATATTTTTTATTTTTTATTCTTTATTGTACAGAAACATGACATAATGATACAGTACGGTAACAGAGATTTTAATATGTCGGCATTTTTATCATCTCAACAATACGCTGTTGGATATACGTTGGACCTTGTCCAAAGAGATAGAAAACAAGCTGAGTTCGCACTCGTTCAGTCGGATGGGAGAGTCAACGGCTTAGGTCATGCCGAAGACTTGCGAAGTGGGAAAGAAAGAGTAGGAAAGTGAACCCTGGCAGAAGCCGGGATTACCCGCTAGGATGATGATTATGATGATAGACAAAGACACGAAACACACGACAATACCCAGTGTCTTAATGAAATGAAATGAAGTGAAAATATTTATTTGCTTTGCATAAAAATTAACAATTTAAATAAAATCGACTAGTGTCGACCATAAGAAACAAAAAATAAAAACTAATTATACAAAACAAAATGGTCCATGGCTCAGCTATGGCTGCCAGTGAGACCGACAGCCGCTGTTATTCTGCCATGGCCAAATATTATCCTAGCCCAACCACACACTGCTTAGGCTAGGACAACAATAAAATAGCTAATACCAAAAACAACATTAAGCAGAAAGGCAATGACGATAATGATGCGCAAATACACAGTAAAGATCCACTGCAGCGGAACCCAAAAAAGAGATTACGAGTAACGATAAGCCATCCGAAGTTCAAGGGAATCCACGAGATGCTATATTCTCTCTGGTCACCCAATAAATTCATATAATTGCCCGTGACTCATTCGCTTTAGAAACACCGGCCACTACAAACGTTGTAACGTCCCATATAAAGATAATTAGGCCATCTGTCATATCAACATATGAACCGGTGAAGTGTAAAATTAGTGAGATCGGGGGAACTGGTGATGCGGCGTCGTGACTATTACGGACTAGTTCTCACATTTTTCTTTCTTATCGAAGGATCTTAATTTTGTACACCAAATGTTAATATTCTAATTAGCGTGGTTGTCGTTTTGGTGATATATTTTTTCTATTTAAATCTAAAAGATCGTTTTGCATCACCTAGGTTTTTGGCACGTGTAAGGGACGTTTATGCGTCGCCGCTTACAAATCGCGTACAGATCGCGCCAAACTTCTAGACGCCTCTGAAGTTGCTTCCGCCACCCGTCGCACCCCCGCTGACACCTATTTTTTTGCTACTGCGACGTGGCTCGCGCCAACTTCAGAGGCGTCTAGAAGTTTGGCGCGATCTGTACGCGATTTGTACGCGTCGCGTCCGCCAAGTAACCGTTTAACGCCCGAACAGGATTCGCGTCTAAATCGCGCAGCATACCATATTGGCTCGGACGATGATGCGGTGTGGGCGCTACGCGAGCGTTGCGCGATTATTCACAAACAATAAAATAACATTTCTGTCATTAGTATAGAAACTAACATATATGTCCCTACTTCTCTTTGCGACCATCTAAGAGCTTGGGACTGCGTTTTTTTTATGACATACGATAGGCAAACAGGCAAACGGCCACCTGATAGGAAGTAGTCACCACTGCCTATAGACATTAGCAACACTTAGAGTATCGCCAATGCGTTGCCCACCTCTATAACACGTTGCTCTGGCAGCGAAAAGGCAAAAGTCACTCCACTGCGTGATGAACCAGTCGTAGCGACGATCCAGAGGAGTCTTTCTAGATAATATTAGAATTGTCCGCCGATTATTTCCTCTCGCCTGTTTGTCCTGACCCTCGGCTGTTTGTCTTTCTTTGCTGGGGGGTATCTCTCCCTTATGTCATAACCAAACTCAGTGTATATGTCGCAGCCGGATGGTTAAATTAGCTGGTTAATTAAATGACTAGCTTTTTAAGCAACTATTTAATTGAATATTTGCCAGTTTCATAAGATTTTAAAGTGATGTTGAAAGAACGATATTGCCTCGAGTTTACGCAGCTCTTCCACACATTGTTCCAATGCTAACCTACCCACAGTAACTTCAAAGTATAATAATAGTTTGCATTAGGTTTCTAAATGGTTAGTTTAGGTTAGCATTATGACAATTAATGGAAGAGCTCCGTAAACTCGAGGCAATATCGTTCATTTGACTTTACTTTCAAAGTTCATGAATTTGGCCAATTTTTAATTAAATAACTGCTTAAATAGCTAGCCGTTTAATTAACCGGCTAATTTAACCATCCGGCTGCGACATATACATCTACTAGTATTTACCATTCGGTCACGAGGTGCCAATCGGCTCCAGAGTCAGATCAACCAGTCTAAGGGTCTGAACGGAAGACCTTGGTCAACCTCGCTTCGCCAATGGTATACAGGAGACACGTCACACGATTAGTAAACTCATTACGGAACTGCAAGTTCGACAAGCCTCAAAGTACGAAACGGTCACCCATCCAGTTTCCGGAGTCTGCCAACGTTGCTTAACCTTGATTATCGGTGTCGCAATCACGCTGCCGCTAGACCAGTAATTCCTAGACTAGAATAACTATGGTATAAAAACACATGACTAATATTTATTGACCCAAAAATACACACAAAATGGCAACAGTTGATTATTAACAATTGGACACATCCTTTCATTACACGGATCATTCAAATTCGCCTCTTAATCCGAAGAATTGTCACACATACTAGCTGTATGATTGTCCATACATACATGTATAGGTAGTCATACAGCGTTGTATGAGTCACGTGCTCTTAAACGACGTAAAGTCGTTAGTTAGCTCCTTTTGGAAGGATGCCAATTCACATTATGGACACGTGTGGAAACAGACAGACAGACACAGCTACGGTGACAACCTGACCCAGTTTGGGAAGTCTCGGTTTTAATGTTATTGTCTCAATATTGGGTGTAATTGTAACAATACAGGTTTATAAAGGGCATCTGATTGTTTGCTAAGTGTGTACCTATGCTATATCTAGCGTCGGTGGCCGAGTGGTTAAGGCATCCAACTTGTTAGCGACAGGTACCGGGTTCGAATCCCTCTGCGGCCATGTACGCTGCGGGCATGACGCTTTTCTGACTTGTGTACATTAGTAGAATGCAAACCGATATTCGTACGTGCTGATCATCGTGATGAAACCTGCACATTCGCGCGACTGAATGTGTAACCATGATCTTATCTGGTCAGGTTCTCTGGTCGGTATCAGGGTAACGGAGGTCAGATGGCAGTCGCTTCGCTACAATTACCACATCTGCCATATCCTGGATTACGGTCAAGGCGGACCCTGGGCCCTCTGGCACAACACAATTACCCCAAGATGATTATTTTTTTATTACTTTTCCCAAGTGTCATATTACTTTATGTTACTTTATATTCCGGAAAATAGTAGGAGAGGCGTATATAACCATAATTTCTGTCTGCATGCCGGTTAAAACCGTAGGGACCCAAATAACGTAACAGACAGAAAAAGTCTTTGTTTAAAACGAACCCACCTGAGCCAAGAACCAAACCAACTAGCATAAACATCTTACAACACCAGTAGCAAAATTAGACGTTCGCACTCAACTAATCAACGCGCCATTTACTCATCTGTCATTTGACGCCGTGGGAATTCGAACCCGCACCTCTATTTCCGCAGCCGATGGACGCGACCGCAGCGCTTGGGGTAAAGCTGTGTCTCTATGCGGAGCGGTCTAGTGGTGGCAAAAATATTGGAAAATTAGCTACCTTTTTTTATTTCATACAAGGCAGGCATTTGACCGCCATCTCACCTGTTGGTAAGTGGATGGAGTGGCAATTTTTTTTTGTTATGAGAGTGGCAGTGTGCTTGCGAGACCGACAACCAAAGTTCAGCATATATTAGTAGCGCCCCTGGTGTTGCTGTTGACCGTAGGCGGCGGTGACCACTTTCTATCAGGTGGTCCGTTTGCTTGTTTATCTGCCATATAAAAAAGAAAGAAAAAAGAAACGTACTCTTAGACTAGAAACTGGATGGGTAACCGTTTCGTGGTTTGGACTTAGAACTTCAGCGGCGCAACGAGCTCGCCACTGCCACCTGTGCCTTCTAAAATCGAATAACAGCGAGAGTGACCAAGTCTTTCGCTGGGGAGCCTGGGACTGTTGCACAGGCTCGGGAGCCGTTTAGCTCCCAGACTGTATGTTATTGTTATCTATGCAGAGTGCTGTGTTTACTAGACTTGGTCGTTACTTCAGAAGATCAACTGCAAGTCGTCTTTTTATATATCTTTTGTCTAAAAAAGTTGTGGGATCAGGCTCTTTATATTTGAACAGCTCGTCTTGAGTCAAACGCTTTTCAATTTTGATTTCAGGAATGAAAAATGTAATTTAGCTAGGCATGTCATTGCTTTAATTCAACTGAGATCCGATCTATTTACGACTATTTTGGTAAAAGTTTTTACAGAATACCCAATTTGGCGATTGAGTGGTTCATTCAGTGGTCAACATGCCAATCCGCCACGAAAGAGGTCCCGGGTTCGATTCCCGGTCGGATACTAATTGAAATGATTTGCAGACTTGCTTCTGTGGGCTGTCTGCTCGATTGTTACTGAAGAGTATAATTTTTTTTAGTATAGCTCAGTCAATCCATAAAGCCAGTATCTTCCAACATCTCGTCCACAGTGCGAACGCAGCTTTCCCCGAAGGCAATGAGTGGTGTGATTGAATTAGCGCCGTCTTCGGACTCCGCGAGATGACTGCTAAATTGCCTATTAGGACGTTCTACTGTTTCGTTACAGTTTTTTTTTCTACTCGGTGTTAAGAGCTAGGTTAGGATGTGTAGTTGATACGTGTTTTGTATAAAGGATGAAGCATACTTTTCGATCTGGTACCCGCAGCACAATTCCGCCATCGCACCACCTGCCGTGGGCTGGATACTCATCCCCCCAATTTCTGTTCGGCCGGGAATCGAGCTCGGGATCGAATCGTTTCAGACCGATGTTAACCATTTCTTTTAAGTAAAAGTTAAAATCTAATCAACAAATATCAAAGTCCGTCCTTCCGTCATAGTCCTATGTCGGTCACAAGCTAAAAGCGAACCCAAACGACTCCACACTCCAAATACGTCGCTTTAGGTACCTAGGTATGTAAAAATTTCAAGTCATTAAGTTGCACAATACATCACGCAACACCAGCTACGATTTCTGTTCAATTTTGGCCAAACAACGAGCGATCCAGATACAGAGACACGATAATAACACGGTGGAGCGAACGAACAATACTATGTCACATTTTTCTCAATGGAGAATTCAATAAAGCTTCTTTGTCATATAAAAACCTTCGTGTAAGATGGCTGTGGGTCACACCGCCGTTTTAGTGGTCGAGCTACGTAAAAAAAACCGCAAATCGATGTACAGGATAGCCGTTTGGTACACGGGTACTTTAGGTTAAAACAATCATTTTGACCGGTAGTTCCTAAAAATATTCCCAGGGGGGGGCCAGTAATATTGACATTAATTTTTAATATGGGAATCGAAATTTTTTTTTTCGGAATCCTATCGTGTTTGGTATCAAATGAAAGGGCATCATAAGCCGGTTCTAAAAATATACGGCGATTTAAAAAATATTTTAATTTAGTAATTTTAAAATATTTTTTTCTTTATTAAAAAGTTGAGATTTAGTATTTTTTGAATCATATCGAACTGTACTGCACTTTACTATTGTTAATATATGTTAAATTGATATTAATACGCTTCCCCCCCCTTCTCCTCCTGCATCTGAGAGGATTTTCCTGCACCTGAGAGGAAATCAAATTCGCTTAGGTGCAGAGTGAGGAGTGCGGAGGGAGAGAGGAAAGGGGGAGGGGGAGATAGAAACCGCAAGAGCATTATTTTACATAGATAATAGCATAAAACACAATAATAATAGTACAGTACAGTAGAGTTCGATAAGTTTAAAAAAATACTGAATCTCAACTTTTTAATAAAGAAAAAAATATTTTAAAATTACTAAATTAAAATATTTTTTAAATCGCCTTTTTGTCGTTGGATATGGGTATATTTAGAGACATTTGGCGTATGTTATACAAAAATTTACTAATCCGTCTCCTACCTGGAGGAGTCCAAACTTGGTATGTTTTGAAAATATTTCGTGGATTTATAGAAAACAGGTGGCCGAATGGTATTGGTGTAGTATATTTTTAGGACCGGCTCATGATGCCCTTTCATTTGATACCAAACACGATAGGAATCTGAGAAAAAAAAATTCAAATCCCATTTAAAAAATTAATATCGATATTACTGCTACCCCCTGGGAATATTTTTAGGAACTACCGGTCAAAATGATTGTTTAAACCTAAAGTACTCGTATACCAAACGGCTATCCTGTACATCGATTTGCGGTTTTTTGCCAATATTTGCTGTGTACACCGTCCACTATTTGGAATGGAGGAGCTAGCGAGTATTGCTTGTTACTATTTATACCACTAAGGTGGCAACCAGCTTATGGACTGCCTGATAGTAAGCAGTCACGGCAGCCTATGGACGTTAGCAATACCACGGATCCACGCGTTGCCGACCCTGTAAAACCATTTTTACCCCTTGTGTTGTTCGGCAGAGCAGAATTTTATAAGACTCAGTTTAGGCCCCATTTGGAGTATTGCTCCTATCTGTGGGAGCTCTGGCACACTAAAAATATATATTGAGTTCCATAGAGAGTAAAACATGGAGTTCTTCAAGAACCCCTTTCTAAAAGGTTTTTACTGGATCGGCAGCATGTGAGTGCCCCTGGTATTGCAATTATCCATATGATGAGGTAACTGTTTACCATAAGCCAAGCACTAAAGTGCAAACAAGCTTACTTTGGGTATAAAAATAAAATCGCTACTTAATAAACCACAACGTCCAGCGTTACACGACGGTGTCACCCGCAGCCTTTCCACATTTAATAGCGTTCCTATTGTAGAAGTACGACCGACAGGAAGGCGGTCGTCTAATTTGACATTTGACATAATTCCGCCGGCTATTACTACCCGGGCTGCAGTTCGGTTTTTACATTTATTACACCTGAGAACAAGTTTACTAGTTTGTAGTAAACTTGTGTTTGCACGTAGTCGGGGAGGTCGATCGGAGTAGAAGGCTTGGAGGAGGTATTGTAAGAAAGAAAATACCTTTATTACACATAGCATCGCAAAACAATAACAATTACATAATTGCCAAAGAAAACCATGATCCAATCTGGCTCCCTTGGTAGCGGGGTTACGGAGGTCAAATGGTAGTCGCTCCACTGTAATTAATTGATCTGTCAAATCCTGGATCATGGTCAAGGCGGACCCCGGGCCCTCGTGCGCGAGAGCACAACCGCCAAGATGATAATAGCCAAAGAAAACATTGGCCGTGTGGTGTCCGGCAGAGTAGAACAGCCAACCCCTTACACTCTTGGGTGTCGTACGGCGTCTAATGTTTTCAAGACAAAAAATTTATAGTTTCCATAGACTGGAAAATGGGCAGCAGCGTTTTCCATTGTTATATTTATTATGCTTGTCAAGCGTGTGTAAGGCGTGTGGGAGAGGCTCTGAGTCTCGCAGTGGACTGTTATGGGCTGTGCTGATGAATAATGGTGGTAATGGTTAAACTGTGTTTTACTTAATTTACACCATATTCAGATACGTTACGTTAAGGTCTTGTCCGCGTGAATGCACAGGGTTCCAAGTGACAATACTCTGAAAATTGAATGAGGTAGGGAATTTCCGACTACCCGGGTGTGTCGAGTGTCTATGGCGGTGATCACTTTCCATCAGGGCCTCAAGTCCACTTATATACTAATGGCTCAATCTAATTGTAATTATATCACAATCGCAGTACACCGAGCAGCTGCGATAAGTACCTGTATACATGCTTAAGATATATGCGTAGATTATCCGGAAGTTTTTAGCATTGCATAATTTGGCATACGGATAGTAATGTCCCTAGATACACTATTGTTTCTACCATTCCAACTCCATCAGTACCTACACCTTAAATTGACACATCATCTTTGACATATTTTCCATCATGACACAGCCATAAAATTGTACGGTCTGTCGGCCAAGCCGTAATATATTTTATGAATAAATCACCATCGATATTGAATACGTGTGGAGGCGCCACCGAAACGGACACCGTCTGTCTGTACGTCACGCACCGATGGACACAGGGCCTGCACCATGGAAGTCAGGAATATATTAGGAGTTGATGTCCTAATATTGTAAATTATGCGAAGGTGTAACTTTTAAGGTTTTTTATTCGACGCAGTGACAAATAAGCATTAACCAATCATTTATTTATTTGTGGTACACAGGTTGCAGTTGTTACAGTTTTAGTAGATGGGTCCTCTGTGACCTGCCAGCAGGCAACGCACCTGATGGTAAACGGTAACTGTCGCACATAACATCTACGATTCATGCATTAAGATTGCAGGCAACAAAAATGCAACCTCAGGTGTGTTGTTGCTGTGACGAGTAATATAAAAAGCTCATGCCTGAAATGGCGCTGGCTACCTTATCCTTCAAATCGGAACGCAACATTGATGCTTGGAGGCAGAAATAGATAAGGCGGTGGTACTCACCCAGGCCGACTCGTCAGGCTTAACAGAGTCCTACCACCTAATGCCAATAGGAAGCATTCATCACTACATATTATAAAACAAAGTCTCACGCCACGTCTGTTAACTCAAAAACTACTGAACGGATTTTCATACAGTTTTCACCATCAGTTAGAGAATCTTTTCCGAAATCTTTATATGTATAATATATGTATATTTTAGTAAAGGAAAGCCGGGAAATCCGTGCGAAGCCGGGGCGGGTCGCTAGTACGTCCATAGTAATAAGTCTATGGTAGGAAGGAAGTGGGATGAAACCGAACCAGCCCTAAGCCCAAATATGAAGCGGACAGTCAATCGGCAGTACAATTATCGACAGCCACCGGACCGTGTCTAACCACCACGACTATTGGATTCGTTTTGTGCCTGCGGCGTGAGTCCGGGAGTAGGTGGGAGAGGTTTTGTGCCTATTTTCATCTTTCTCTGTGAGACTTGTTTCTTTTTTGTTCGCGTTTTCGTTATGTTTTCTGTTGTTATTGGGCAATGATTTTACGTAAGTCAAGATAAACAATTTATTGGCAGTTGATCGGTCAAATAGATTTTCTAGTTACGTGAAATGTGAGTAATTAGAGCCTATACAGACTTACGCGATTTCTGGACGATTTGTCCCAAATGTTTATGCAATTCCGGTTTCTACAGATACTAATAACCAAAAGGGTATTTTATTTTTTGTAAATACACCATCAGCTTACAGGAAAGACAAAAAACTTTGTTTCAAGCTAAATGGATTATGAGATGTGCACATAAAAAGGGAAAGCTTTTTATAAGCTATTTACATAGCAGCAGATTAGGTAAGTAGCAGGTTATTAGAATTGACTTTCGACATGCTGACATTTACAGGTTCAAAACGCTATATCTTATTTGTGAAAGCTTCTCAAACTTTCTTACAATTTCTTCCTATGCAATACGGTACATGTTACTGAAACTCAAGAGAACTTGTAATAAATTGCACTGCATTTCAAGGAAAAGGAATTCGTATTCCAACTAGATATTTTGAATTGAAACTTCTATTTCGACATTAAACATTTTCTCTCTTCTCTCATATCTAATTATTTGCTCATTTCTGTTTGCTCCCGGTCAAACTAGATATTTCATTCTAGGTAATATAGTTTTTACATAAAGGAAAAAATTTTACATTAGCTGCTGCACTTTTAGATGAAAAAAGATACTAAAAACATTTATTGAAAAGTTTGAATAGTGGGAATAGTGTGGGAACCGCACTAGTGACGCCCTGTGTTGCTGATGTCCTTAGGCGTCGGAGACCACTTTCCATCAGGTGGTCCGCTTGCTTGTTTGCGTACACATTATATGAACATAACATTGTATGAACTCAAGATCTTCTAAACCAAATTTGAATATGACGACGTTTATCTGCTAAGGTTGTTTCGTTTAAAAAAGGAACCTTACAAGTCATAAATGGCCACTTGCTATCAAGTATAAAACGCACCTACGGTACCTACTGTCACATCTGCCCACCACCTACTCTACGGTACCCGCGGCTCCGGTTCACAGAGCTCATTCATTCGGTTCTTTTGTGCCCAATGACGGTTCTGGTGACGATTTGATTGATGTTTTGTGCGGTTGCGGTCAACGGGTATCCTGGGCGGATTCGATGGTGCT
This sequence comes from Blastobasis lacticolella, assembly GCA_905147135.1. NCBI lineage: Eukaryota > Metazoa > Arthropoda > Insecta > Lepidoptera > Blastobasidae > Blastobasis > Blastobasis lacticolella. The sequence goes on from LR990056.1 coordinate 15,871,600, forward strand.
ACGCCATGCAGCATGGGGGTAAAGTATGAGCTAAATGGACAGCTTTAAGTGATAAGTACATTTTTGACGATTTTCAGGCGAACCCCGGGTGTCGCGCGGCAGTGCTTAGGATTGGGATTTAACGCCAAGATGACGATGATGTAACTTTTAACGATTTTAATGGGTAGATAGATAGGTACTTACTTCCAGGAGAATACAGGATCGTTCCTAAATAAGTACAGCAGTTGCCTGCGAGTGTGTTCGCTGATCATTATAATCCGGACGCCTTCAAGGCTAGAGCGAAGAGGCTGTTCCTAGACGGGCATACTCTATTTTCGAACGCATCGTCACTTACCAACAGATCGCGGTAAAATGCCTGTCGAAACTGTAAACGAATATCAATGGACAGTGACCTCTTGGCAGCCATAGCTCAATCCAAGAGGGCTAAAAGCAACTTTATTCACTGCTGAACATGGTACCCTTCACAATTTTTAAATTTTAAATTAGTTTATCCAGGCATTTCACCGCCATCTCACCTGGTGGTAAGTGACGAACACAGCCTCTTCACTCTTTTTTTTTATGTTATCCGGCAGACAAACAGGCATGCGGGCCACCTGATGGAAAGTGGTTACCGCCGCCTATGGACATCAGCAACACCAGGGGAGTCACCAATGAGTCACTCTAGCCTTAAAGGATTATAATGATCAGGGAACAAATTCGCAGGCAACGATTTCGTAAGCATTATAAAAGTTAAACCAGCGGATAGCTGGAAGATCCACGACATAAGGATGAAACATTCACACCGATCGAGTTTCCCGATGACGGAAAGGGGCCGGCGGAATGAGTTCGTGTAGCTGATTCGCACACTCTTCAATGCATCATGTTAAAGATCGACAGACGCGCAACCCTACGCCAATCCTAGAGGCTCTCAAGCTCAGTTTACAAATTATCCTCTGTACACGTCTTTTCTTTCTAGTATGTCGAACTGATGTAGTACCACCGTCACTTTTCCGCCTCCGCACCCTCCGACGATGGGATGAATTTCATTTACACTATCTAGATGCCTGGCAACCAACTAACGTATGGGCATCACGAGCCTTTTTACCGCACACGTACAAGATGTGGAATGACCTACAAATGTTAAACGACAAACGAAATATTACCAATCCCCAAGATAGTAATCGCCAAGGAATGGTGACAAAACACTCGGCAATCCGAAAATCAGTCCGACTACAGAACAATACGTCTCCATTGTCAAGAATATGGGTTTCGTAAGCCGTTTGACAATACCGCCGGTCATTATGGCATTTTTCCGTTACCCTCGTGTCGTTCTTTGCGACATACGAGATCTTGATTTGATACATAATGTTTCTTAGCGTGTAAAGAACGGGAACAATTCGGAGACGTTACAGGTGCTTTAAGAGCATGGGCTCTTAAAAGCACGTCTCCGTTCGTCAACGTTCCATACAGGCGTACATGATTTTTGAAGGATTTTTCAAAATGATTGTGCAATTTTGGTGAACAGATTGACAGAAAGCTTAAGCCCACCGAGAAATTCCATCACTGCAATCTAATCCGCCTGCCAAGCGTGGAGAATGGAGATTACGGCAATACCCCCCACCGACATGGAGGAGAATCAGTCCAGCAGTGGACTGTCATAGGAAGTTGATATTCTCTAAATACGATTACAAAACTCGCCTACGAAACAAATTAAACACTAAACAGCCACCCAACAGAATTCGTTGGCTTGCCACCAGTATTTTAATTACCCCATTTTGAAATATAACTACGCTACCAGCTCCCGCGCACCCGTCGATATACAGTCATTTAGATCCGTATCTACCCTCGCTGTAAGCGATGCGTGTACGCACGACTATTGGGGCGCTTTCTGGGGCCAGTAGCGCCATCTAGCGGGCGACGTTTGAACTAATTCCGATGGGCGAAGCTTCTTTGTTTATTTATTTATACTTCATGCACAAACAGTACATTGGCGGACTTAAAGCTAAAATAGCATTATCTACCAGTCTACCAGGAGAGATAACAGTTGACAAAAGGTATGCGGTGCAGGAAGATTACTTACAAGTAAAGATTACACATAAGCTTATTCAACCACAATCAAATTTATAAAAATAAATAAATAATAATAATAATTATTATTATAATAATTTATTTATTTATTTAACGATTTTGGTAAACAAGAAAAATTAAAGAGATTGTACGAATAAGAATTTAGACAACAGGCACTACTTATCACTAAAAATAAATTCTTCCAGCAGGCCTACAAAAAGAGAGATGTCATAGATATAGGTACTCAATTACGACGTAGACAATCAGTTTGTACTTATTTCGTCGTCATTTAATATAATTTAATAACACATTTCCTTTATAAACCCCGACTAATAAAAGGATGATATAAAATTTGTCATATTCTAGCTCCCGAACGGCTGGACAGATTGAAAAGTGTGAATGCACCATTCACTTTGTGTTCATTACAAATAATTTTATAAATATAAAATTGTACCGATCAATTAGTTTGTCAGGTGGATCATACCCAAATTTGATCTGCCCTTACATAGACATAGCATTTACTAGAGCGCACAGTGTGTTAAGGACCCTCATTTTGTCTCACCTTAGTTTTATTGAGGAATACAGTAGTTATTACCATTACAAACATAAGAGTAAAATTCCGAGAACGATATGGCTTATAGTTTTTGTGGAAAAAAAATTCAAGTTATAAGCTAACTTGTATTCCTCAAAAAAACTAAGGTGAGACAAAACGAGGGTCTTTAACACACTGTGGAGCGGCACAAGCAGGAGCTGTGCGTCACGGAAACGAAGATGCTGCGGTAGATGTGTTTGTAAAAAGGCAAGGATAGCGTTCGTTTAACGACGACAAAATAGAAAAGACGGAGCCCTGTTCTTCGCGCGGCGCAACGGGGACCTGATCTACTGATGCAGATGCTGTTGATAAAGGTTATGTCTCTAATGCCCGATTGCACTCAATTTAGGCGACACTCAAGTTATAAATTATTTAACATGGAGACCGCGAATCGGCAAGTGTAGTGTTGGACACTCTCCGGTCGATGGAGAGCTGATTTGCAAAAACTGTTGATCTTCTAAATCTTGGATCGTGGTTAAGGGGAACCCCGAGCCCTCGCGAGCGAGATCACAACCGAGACATCATCAATACGACTCTATGATTGGTCAATTTCGTTCAATTTGTTGAACGCATAGTAATTTTGTCAGTTGGAGCACTGCGTGTTTCTGAATACGATATGCCTCATTGACTGAACTGGGGCACCGCAAGAGCATTGAGAAGATTCACTCCATCCACAAACAGCGAAGTTTGTGGGCTTGTTTCTGCCAATATCTGGACGACATTGTTACGAATCTGAACTCTGTTGTAGTAAGATGTGATTCTTAAGTGTCAAAGAGCGGTCGAGTGTGACTTCTAAATATTAGGATAATACATATTAAGAAGAAAGATTATTATCGTTTGTCAACAGCTCAGCCTTATGGCCCGTTCATACGTAGTCTCGTGTACGCTTCGTGTCCGCCTAGTCACCGCGAAGCGAAAAGGTATCGCGCCTAAATCGCACAGCGTAACATATAGGCGCAAACGATTGTTTATAAATACGAAAACAAGCCTTCTGTTGTTAGTATAGAAACCAACTGTAGACAAATTGTAGAACGTCGTTGGTTAGTATCCGACTCGTAGGCGAGAGGTACCGGGTTCAAATCCCGCTGCGGCCATGTACGAATGGCTCTAACCGATGCACTTACGGTGAGGAAAAACTTTATGATGAAACCTGCACATGAAATCATTGTAGCAGGGTCATGGAGGTCAGACAGCAGTCTCTCCACTGTACCTGGATCATGGTCAAGGCGGATCCCTCGGAGGCGGGCCCTCGTGCGCGAGAGCACAACCAGGATATCAACGCCATAATGATTATTTTTATATCCGCGCAGAAATCGCGTACCTATATCTGTATGGCTCGAAGGTTCGGGATTGAAGCCTCCCCCCCTTCCTCCCACACCGCGAACCGCAGGCGCAGTGTTCAGCAATCACCGCGATAGTATCGCGGGGCCATTACGTAAAAATTACGATTACCGTAATGAAATACCGTGGTACAGAGGCTGGATGTGGTAGTCGTAAAGCTTTCGTGTGTTTTACAACCTTGCAAGTCTTGACAGTTAGTGGAGAGGTTGATGGATGTTGGAGATGCGGAAGAGGGTTGTTATGGCCACAAATGTCGTCTCTGTAAAGTAAAATTTTCACTTAACAAAAATGATTATAATTATGTCATCTTTATCAACCATAAGACTAAGGGGTTGCACGGGCAAATATGTAGCTAATAGCACATATTTTTCTAATAAAATTATCATATTGGTGATAATGTCCCGATTTTGCTCTCGCACGCGAGCCTGGGGTCCGCCTTGACCATGATCCAGGATTTGGTTGATCAGGTAATTACAGTGGTGGAATTGCCGTATGACCTCCATGACGCTGTTAACAGGGGAACCTGAATAGATTTTATCATGGTTTCACATTCAGTCGCCTGAATGTGCAGGTTTCATCACAATGTTTCCCTTCACCGTAAGAGCATCGATTAGTGTTTAATAACTATAACTCAGAAAAGAGTCATTGGATTTCACTGGGTTTAGCTTCACTGGGTTTCGAATCCGATTAAGGCTACCGAACTCTTTTTTTTTTTTTTTTTTTTATGTCATACGGTAGGCAAACAGGCAAACGGGCCACCTGATGGAAAGTGGTCACCACTCCTCACATTCTTAATAATATGCCTACACACGTAAACTTACTGTAAATAACTGTGTTGCATTCATATATGCTTCTATATAACTCTCAAATGATAACTACAGTGCCGGAATAAACCTATTATCAGATTTTTGAGGCACTGAATATTTCTTGTACCAGATTTTTTGTAAATGTATAATAAATGAATAAAATAAACCTTACAGAATATCGCAGCTAAATAATACTCTTTTAAATAGTATTGTGTTTCTGCCGGTGAGTAAGGTTTTCAGTGCTCCATGGGGTGGGGATTTGGGGAACCGTGGCTTTGGCAGTGGAGTGGCATTTGCTTTTTGCTGCCAGAGCAACGTGTTATAGAGGTGGGCAACGCATTAGCGATACTCTTGGTGTTGCTAATGTCTATAGGCAGTGGTGACCACTTTCTATCAGGCGGCCCGCTTGCCTGTTTGCCTACCGTATGACATAAAAAAAAAAAAAAAAAATTAAAAAACTAATGTTTTTATTGTCTAATAGTCTATGTCTCTTCCATTGCATAAATATCATAGTAGAGACAGACAGACGCTCGCAATAATTACGGAAGCCTTCTATTAGTAGACGCGACGATTAGCTCGAAGATAGCTCCGCACCTCTGCGCACATTCTTTAATAAAAATGATTAAATAACGCGTCCAATGTAATGTTTGAGAAACACAGGCGATTGTCACTCAAACTGTATTGCGGATTGAAAACTGACTCTATTATTACGACGATATAGCACAGTTTTGATTGTCGAAATCGACGTTTAATTAAGAATAGTAAAGTGTATAGTTGTAATTAAAGTTATAATTTCTAATTACAACTATTAGCTCGACTCGCTTGGGTAGTAAAATAATTTTAGGACAAAACAGTTTTTGCGATTACTATAATAATAAAGAACTATGAACTAAACTTAGTGTAAAGTATGGTGGTGGAAGACAACATTTATGGTGCCTGTCCAGTCGATATAATCTTACTATTACTGTATCTATTATGGGACTCTCATCATCACAGCCCGTAACACTGCAAGACTTAGGGCCTCTCCCACGAAAGGGTAGGTTATTGCCATAATCTCCACGCTTGGCAGGCGGGTTGGAGATCGCAGTGTTTAAATATAACAATAGAAAATGCTGCTGCCCATTTTACAGACTACGGAGACTCTTGATCTTTTGCCTCGAAAACATTAGTCGCCTTGTACAACACCCATGAGTGTAAGGGGTTGGTGCTATTCTACTCTGCCGGACACCACACGGTCAACGGGTCTCTAAGTGAGTTTAATTTAAAAGGAGATTCCACGCAGTCACCAACGCTACAAAATCACAACTTAAAAGAACTGAACTGTCAGCAATTAGCTAGTTCAGTTTGCATACCCATACATACTCACCCGTGTTCAGAAACGCCACTATGAGGACTCACAGTGCCCACGAATACACAGGGTTACAACTGACAGTACTTGAGCAGCAATCGGAACTACGGAGCCGTATTTAACGGAATGACCTCCACTTATGTAAAGGCTCAAATCCATCTAGACAGTTTAACATCAACATCCTCCTCCTCCGTTCGTATTCTCATATCTGAGGGTTGTGACCTCTCTCCCTCATAATCCTGTCACGGACAAAGGCACGCCATCTTCCCCTGTCCTCAGCACAGTGCAGAGCCTCGTGGAATGTAGTATGTAGTGTGGTGCGGATCCACGCATTGGGCTACGACCTCTAGGTCTTTTTCCATCTACCTTTCCAGTGATCATCAGTCTTTCGAGGTTCTCTCCGTCCTTTCCGGCAATACGACCGAAATATCACATCACGGGGTCTAAAAAGGCCACATTAGCGTCGCATACTATGATTCACGTACCGGTAGACGCAGCGTGGGTAGGCCTCCTACAAGGTGGACCGACGACCTGGTAAGGATCGCAGGTACCAGCTGGATGCGGAAAGCACAGGACCGGTCTTTGTGGAGATCTCTGGGGGAGGCCTATGCCCAGCAGTGGGCGTCTTCTGGCTGATATGATGATGATGACTATGATTCATATTAATTTGTCACAAACTTATTTGCAGCATCGCTGTTGTTGACAAAATGGCGTTCAGATGTTTGTGTGTCTCTAATATGAAACGATAATATGGCCATTTTAGACCCCCAGGTTGTAATAGTCCACTGCTGGACATAGGCCTCCCTAATGCAGTCATCGGCTTGCTGCATGCAACGCATTAGTAGCGCCCCTGATGATGCTGATGTCGGCGGTGACCACTTTCCATCAGGTAGCCTGCTTGTATCTTTGTCTGCCGTATAAAATTTAAAAAATGCAGCGCCCATCTGCAGTCTTTCGCAAACCGTCACTACACCCGGTCGGTGGGCGGCCACTACGCTTGCCGAATCGCAGTCTCCAATCAAGAACTCGTTTACGGTTCTTCGTCAGATATGCAGATATGCCAGCGCACCGACACTTCAGCTTACTAATTCTTAACTGCTATGGGCTTGATGTGATCATGTGATTGAAGAGAATTATCCTCGTGATAGCAATATCATCACCCGGCTTCGGGCAACCAGGCCCCGTGACAATAACACACGCGCATGCGCCGTATCGCGCGCGGCATCTTTAAAGTGGACGTGGCGACGTGACCGGTACTGGTGGGTGGAGGAGTTTGTAAGTATAAACTTAAAAATAAAATAGGTAGGTATAGGTAGATCGGAATTTTGCATCTAGATGTCTACTGATTAACTAGAAATATTAGAGTTCTCCTTAGAGGCGGGCAACGCATTGGTAGTGCCCCTGGTGTTGCTGCTGTCCATAGGCGGCGGTGACCACTTTCTATCAGGTGGCCCTAAAAAAAACTGGCCATCGAGAGCCTTTTCCCGCGGAAGTGCAAGATGTGAAATGATCGGCGTTTGGATATTAATTCGCGAGACTTCATAATTAATTATGAAATTAAACTAATAAACTATACTTTGGGTTCATCAAAAGGCATATCTACGAGTAACTCTTAACATACGCTCCCATTAGATTGCTGATATTCTTGACGACGGTAAGATGGACTGTTTGACTACTTCGACACTTTAAACCAAGAGGTTGGGAAGAGCTACAATCATATTTAATCCAACATGTAATTGAAATTTAATTTACTTTTGTATTGGTTTGCGTAGTTCTAGACGCAGTGGTGGATCAGAACTACATACCAGAAAATACTGTAATTATTCATTCATTTTCCAGCCCTTTTCCCATTCATGTGGGGTCTCCACAGTAGGATTTCTTACTCCATTCATCTCTCTTCGCTGATATCCACGTTCACCTCTCGCTCTCTGATATCCCTCATCACATAATCCATCGAAAGTGATATAATTATTTATCAAAATCATCGTCCTATGCCAGGGTCCGCATTCCTACTCGTTTTTCTCCACTTCGCCCGGTCTTCGGCGTGCTCGAGAAGTAAGCCGTCGACAAAAAAAAATTATACAGATACCGAGAGAGGTGTAGCATATGAACTCAGCTCCCAGTCAGAACTCAGAAAGTAATTGCGAAACCAACTAAGCAAAACACTTTTGTCCCCACCGTTACCGCGCTTCTCGTCACAGTCCCACATTCGGGGAAGCGTAACATTATTTTAATAAAATCTCCACTTACATAAAATACGAAAACAACTGATTTATGTAAAGCACCGGTTCCTGAGTGCGAGCAGGTCAAGCTTCGCGCTCGACGCGTCACCTGTTAGTATTGCTATAAGAATAAGTAATGCTGTTGCGTCACCATTCTTGGTCGACGAGTTGTCTACATAGACCTGTATGATTGAATTTTTAATTTGGTAGTTAAGTATCTTGTTGGTGTGAGGTCAGTGGTATTTTAGCTAAGCCTGGGGAGTCCGCCAGGGTGAGTATTACCGCCTTACATGTCTAGTTCTGCCGCCGAAACGATTGCATTGTTGTGTTCCTTACGGTTTGAAGATAAGGTAGCCGGCGTAATTACAAGCATGAGGCATTAAATACCTGCTCATTTATTACTTAAGAACATCAACAATTCTGATGATATTATGGCGAAGAATATTGTGAACATATTTTGGAAGACATTTTTATAGGACTTGCGATTTCTTGCTGAAAATGCATTGATGTGGGCTGACGATCATCATTGGTTGGATGATGAAGTTTTTTGTAAAAATATCAGAAGATTCTGCTACTACATATTGCAGGAGTAGATTTATGAATCTATAGCTTTTCTGTCTATTTTAATAATACGGAAATTTGATTTTGGCACGACTACGGTCTCTAATCCACATTGTAAAGCTGAAGAAGTTGTTTTCTTGTTCGAACGCTGATCTCATAAACTACTGAACCGATTTAAAAAACTCTTTTCCTAGAATACTTTATATCATGTCAAGTCAATAGGGTACTTTATATCATAGAAAGTAACCGGGTCCCACGGGATAGTCGAATTTCTTTTTTCTTTTATATCCAAGAGAGGCACACAGTCATATGGTCCTCCTGATGGAAAACGGCCACCGTCATCTAAGACATCTTCAACCAGAGCTGGTGATAACCGCGGACGACTGATAGTTACTGTAAAAGAAAAAAGAAATATGCACCTGTTCCAGTACTAGAGACCTCACATATACAAATTTAAATCATCATACCAATGTAAACATACCATACCGAGTAGCTACAACTTTCCAAATTAGTTCTTGGAGCTATTACAGTTTCCGTGTATCGATAATATCACTCGATTATCACACGGAATCGGCCAAAACATCGAAGCCTCCAATTAAGTGAGCCATTCGAATAGCTGACATGGTTTTTACTCGGATTTTGTTGACAGGACTGATCTGATTGAATCGAATGGTGTTACGTTTCCTTGAGATATGTTATCATTTTACTCGTATTGATGATATTCTGATAAATGATAAGCAGTTAATTCAATTTTAACAATTAAACATTATTTTTCCTAGTTATTAATCAGTCCGATTTTTTAAAGTTTTCCAATCATTCTATCCGTCGAGAACCGGCATGATATTTAGTTTTTTTAAACCGACTCGATGTAATAACTTATTGAAAGATTAACTCCTGACTGCTCACAAAATTATATTTATTTCATAATGGTAAATATTTATTGGCTATTTACTTAAGTCATAATGCAAGGATGCGTTGCGGAGACAGTATGAATTTGTGTCATCAAGGGACTTCTTTTATAGATTTGACCGTAAGCTATAGCAAAATCCAAAGAGACCTTTGCGCAGTTGTAACATTGCCGGGAGACAATAATAGTAGACAACTTAAAGAAAGGGGAATTTCAATTTTCTCTTGATGTTTCAGCAGCAGAACAGTGATTTTTTTACATTGCAAAACATTAGCATCGCGAAAAGAAGAAATAGAAATAAGAACAAGAATAATAAGGACGTTTTCTGTCCCAGACGTCCACTGATGGATCTTGTGGGGCACCTTTCTGAGTTGGGTGCTATGTTTCACTGTGGCAAAGCCCATGGGCTGTCATCGAATACTTTCTACACACGATCCGAAGCAATTCCTAGAATAATTGAAGGACTGTTTAAGCCTCATTACAGCTACATCGTAACTCAGTCACGATAGCCTACCGAATCGATTATCAAAGCAATAACATTGTATATTAATGTCTGTTTCACCTCTTTATATTCCAAACCGAACGGACAGACAAACCGATTCCAGGAAGAAAGTACCTTGGCCGTACGTGCAGCGGGTTTTACCCGATTTTTATCAAAAAATCGAGTTTTTTTCTCTCACCACCAACCCATTAAAACTCCTCGTCGTTTTCGACGAATCATAAAATTTTATGTCTCTATCTGGATTCGTGTGATCGGATCGATAAAGTTGGATCGATCTTTTTTTCGACGCGGTTAACTTCGGCGTGGTAAGGTAGGTGTATGAGGTCTTGGTGTCTGTTTTATTTATGATGGAATACAATTTTGACTACGTACCGGAAGACGCCCAGCGTCGGAGGCCGTGTGGTGTCCGGCAGAGTAGAATATCACCAATATCACTCGTGGGTATCAGACAAGGCGACTAATGTTTCCGTGGCAAAAGATCTAGAGTCTTCGTAGACTGGAAAATGGGCATTTTCCATTGTTATATTTCCAACACGTGATCTCCAACCCGCCTGCCAAGCGAGAAGATAACCTTCCCTTTGTGGGGGAGGCCCTAAGTCCTTCAGTGGACTGTTGTGGGCTGTGATGATGATAATGACCGGAAGATGGTGCTGGGTAGGCCTTCCGTAAGGTGGACCGACGATCTGGTAAACGACGTAGGTACTAGAATGCGTATGACACAAGACCGGATTTTGTGGAGATCTCTGAGGGAGGCCTATGCCCAGCAGTGGACGTCTTCCAATTGACAGAATGAGGATGATGATGACTAACCCTTTCTTTTACGGATGTCGAAGAAAGATAATTTTCTTTTTAATGGAGGAAAAGTCACCCGTGCTTATGGACATTAGCAACACCAGGAGTATCACCAATACATTTCCCATATCTAAAATTCCAGTATACGTTATTCTGGCAGCAAGTAGGCAAATTTTAGGTCTCCCCACTGCCAAATTCTAGTTCCCCATGGAGCAATAGCGACCTAACTCATCGGCAGCGACACAGGAACACTATTTAAAATAGTTTGTCAAATTATTTGGCTGCGGTATTCTGTGAGGTGGACTTGGGCGGCTCCATATCGATCGAGATTACCTCTCTTGAATATGCATTACAACTTTTAGTCCCACTTTCACTTCTAAATGTCTACTCCAAAACTGTAAGTATCACCTTTCCAGGGCATAAAATATCAAAAATAATCATCTTGGCTTCAATACCCGGTTGTGCTCTCGCGCACGAGGGCCCAGGGCCCGCCTTGACCATGATCTAGGATTTAGCAGATCAGATTATTACTATAGAGCGACTGTCGTCTGGCCCCCATGTACCTGCTACCAGGGGAAACTGACCAGATTGGAACATTACGCATTCAGTCGTCTGAACAGGTTTCATTGCGTTTTCCCTCGCCCTTCCAAGGCATGTGTTACCTTAATCTTTCCACACGTCTAGGCCGCCGCCAGACTCTCCCCGCAGACTTATAAATAAAAGGGGTCTGATATTTATCGTGGGGTGTTTATTACTACGAAAATTATACCCCTAATGACTTCCCGAATTCGCCCTATTGCGATACAATGGCGGGGGGAAGTGCAGTAACCCATGATGTGATTGTTTTTGCGGTAGAGATATAAAACGTATGAGTTTTGTCTGCAATTTATGTAACATCATCAAAAAAGTCCATCACAGTCCACTACTGGATTGGAGCCGCCTTCACATTTGTGGACTTGAAATTTAAGTGTTTTAAATAATCCTGAAACACGTGTTCAGTTAAATTAAAAAATATAACCTACTGGATATAAACTTTACATCCCTATTTTGTCTCCTTATTGATGGATTTTCCAAAAAGCCTTTCTTATTATTACTTGTCTACTTAATAAAAGAAACCTACTGTCCATATTTCATAAGGTGTTACAGGTTCTGCGATTTCGTCTCTACGTTGATGAGTTTTTTATTCATCCTTGTTTTCCAGCAATGCCATTGCAAAAAGCTTCACGATCTCAATAACATAACATCTGACCGATTATTACTTAAGACACAAATCAGAAAACTCCCAAAACAATCAATCCCAATATTTTACGTATCATACAACGAAGACGACAAACTCAAAATTTCCGACTTACACGGTTTCGCCGGAGCGCCGCCAACCTAGAAGTTAGGAGCGAGGACAGAAAATCCTATCGGCTATTAACAGTCAAGGAGTGGTAAATTATTGCCGCCCGAGAGGCGAACTTGCCGCTGCCTTATGCTAATACCCACGTATTTTGTTGTTGATAACGACCGATGTTTTTGTTGTCCCGACGTTATATTGGGAAACTTTTGATTCCCAGCTACCGGAGTTAGTAAATAAGCCGCCGAGTGTTTATGGAGATTCTTGAGTTATGACACTTTTCGGCTGGATGTGGGCGCGTCTTTGTTTTGTGTGAGTAGGATTTATAATAGTATCTAAGTCGAACATTATTTTTTGACGAGTTAGATGCCTATATTAGTTATGATTTTAGTCAAATAGAACAGGGATGAGAATTTGGGAAGGAAACACCTTGATAAATGGATATTTAGGCTGAACCGGTAAAAACCCTTATAGAATACTGCAGAATCCGTAAGGAACTTAAACAATAAACAATAAGTATTTTTTATAAATAGGCTTGTATTTGCGCAGGTAAGTAAGGCGTTTTGGTATTTACAATAATTTAAACTGCAATTGAGCTGCTATTACCATCCAATTTCAATTTAATCCCAAATTAGCACACTTGAGGCCCAGGTGGTGCTAATGTCCATAGGCGTGTCCCAGTAGAGTTTTCTAAAACTTGTATATTTATTATCAGCTTTCAAATTTTTGTTTTGAAATATTACAAATAATACAAAAAAGACTTCATACACGTCATAAATGTTTGGGCCAAAAAGACAGTGTCAGCCAGAAAAAAAAAGCTTTAGACATAGTCATAGACATTATTTATTTTGACATCACAAAAATCCATAAGCGATATTAAGGTAATTTTAGAACACTTCAATACTATACTAAAATAAAGGAGGTACAACCACACAAAAACAATAAATCATGGACCAATGCGATCCCAAAAAAAATACCCCAGCTCAGCATTAGCTGCAGCAATTGCTGCAGCGCTGATTTTCAATGGTTTTCATTACAATTTTAGATAGAGCATACAAATAGTCCTAACATATTTTACTAAGACGTACAACTAATATTTTTAAACTATTAAAATAACGATATCACACCCAGTGGGTCTAACCTAACCACTGGGTCCAAAGGTTTGGCGCCACATTAAAAAGCCTTACAAACTTCCACGGCTTCAGCTCTTCACTCCAAAACGGCCGCCATCTCTCCAGCGCAGTAAGAGAACGCCAGAACGCCATTAACATTAGAATTCCTGTCTTCAATACAAATACGCCATAACTCACGGCTACCCCCATTTTCCAGAAGCCATTGTTCCTATCGGCATTCCTAAAAGTAATTATATGAACCCTTTGGCTGTTAATTACGTAGCGTATCGCTATTAGGACATAATTCCGGTGGAGGCGACACATTTTATAGCCAGCAGTAATTGTTTCGGGTCAAATCTATTAACGATTGCGTATCAAAACTATTCGCTGGCAAATTGGGGATTGGGATGGCTGTACTCTATAGCGCATGTCTTACCCCGCATATATGTAAGTTAGGCTAAGTAATTTTATGCACTAATACGTCTGAACCTTGCGTATTATTCCAAAATCCCGTAAGCGCCACATTGCATGGCACTGGTGACTTCCTTGAGTTCAAGTTTTCTCGCGATTTTGTAACGTATTCCCTGAGTGTAGGAGCGTCGGTGGCCGATGGCGGGTTGGACTCGTAAGCGAGAATTAGTCAATTCGGTACCTAGTGCAGTGATGTACCAATGCCTTTTTCTTAGTAATTTACATTAGTTGAGCACTAAACGATGCTCTTGCGGAAGGTAGAACCGGGATAGTGACGCCAAGATATCGGATGTGGAATAAGCTCCCAGCCACAGTGTTTCCTTTGGACTATGACATGGGAGGTATATTTATTTATTTATTAAAACTTTATGCGCAAAAAGTACAGTGGCGGACTATTTTATTCAAGGTCTCTTCAGAGGCGGGCAACGTATTGGTAACTAACCGGTGTTGGTGATGTCCATTGGCGGCTTTGACGATTTCCCATCAGGTGACCCACTTGCGTGTTTGTTTGCCGTATATCACAAAAAAAGATGAGTAGGTAATATATTTTTACCTAAAAATAGGTACCTTGAATATGAAGAGAATTGTCGACGATACTGCAAGTGTTTTCTTATCGTGTTTGGTCACAGAAGTCCCGAGGGAGGTCAAAGAACGATGAATTGACATATTTTGATATCGCTGAGTCGGATGCGAAAGCCAACGGTTTACGACGCTAGGATGCAGAAGACAGGGCGAAGTATTGCAAACGTCCATAGGCTGCGGTGACTGCTTACCATAAGGCAGGCCGTAAGCTTATTTGCCACCATTGTGGTATAAAAAAAAAGAAATGGAGAAAAAAGAGTAGCGTTGACCGCTCGGATGATGATGATGCTCACAAATGACGTTGAACCGCTAAGTCGACGGCGGCATTTCGACTATCTTTGTGTGTTCTACCGCGTGTACAATTGTGTTTGTTCTGGAGAACATCCAAAATCCAACATCCAAACAAACCAAATAATACAAAAACTAAATTTACAATATCTGTACAAAGTAAGTAAGAACATTTCTCACAAAAACCTAAGCAAACACATCCAACTGCAAGCCAAAACTGTTGCCGTAATTAGAAATGATTAAAACAGTGTAGGTGTTGCCAATAACGGGCATGCGATAAAAATATTTGACTGACATTCATTGAGTCAAATTGACCCAAAACGACCCGAAAGCCTTCGCAATCACTACTTAGCGCACATCACGAAAACTTAACGATCAAATAAAACCACGTGAGAGAGGCAATTTCGTATAAATAAGACGGAAAAATCTCGTGGTTTCTTTTTTCGTGATTCGCGCATCGCAAAATAAAAGAGGATTAAATTATAAAAGGCAATATTCAATACTTTATCCGGCAAGACAAACGGATTTATGTAATTGTAAGCTATAAGCACCTCGATTGGTTTTGGTGTTTTCGGACGGAAATTATAGTATTATTAAATCCAGGGTCCCTTAATTGGTCTCTCGTATTTTGTTGAATTTTGACAACGCTAATAATGTATTGAGAACGACATTTATTTTTATTAACTGCCTTTTGGGCGCTTTGGCAGAAGTTTTAATAAGTTATGTTAATTTTTTACATGTAAATGTAATTAATAATATTTATTTTAAGGTAAGATTGAATAGGCTATAGGAGATGTTTTTTTTTTTTTTTTTTATGACAAACAAGTCGGGCATTTGACCGCCATCTCACCTGTTGGTAAGTGACGATGCGGCCGAAGATGAAGCATGCCCGTCTTGGAACAGCCTATTCACTCTAGCCTTAAAGGCATCCAGATTATATTGATCAGGGAACACACCCGCAGGCAAAGCGTTCCATTCCTTAGCCGTACGCATTAAAAAGGTCGAGCCAAAGCGGTTCGTGCGGATGGCTGGAAGATCCACGACATAAGGATGAAGCGCTCGCCCGGATCGCGTTTCCCGATGGCGGAAAGGGGCCGGCGGAATGAGGTCGTGCAGCTGCTTCGCACACTCTCCGAAATGTAATCTGTAGAAGACCGACAGACGCGCAACCCTCCGCCGATGTTCGAGGCTCTGCAGCCTAGCCTTAATCAACCGCGGGTCACAAATTATCTTCTTTGCACGTTTTTCCACCGAATCCAAAGCCGCCAGTTGATATTTAGCTGATCCATCCCATGTTGGCTTGTAAAACTTGCCTTTATTGTTAATTATATCTATACTTAGCAGTAAGTATAAAACAAAGTCGCTTCCCACTAACTGTCCATCTGTATATGTGTATGTACGCTTAGATATAGGTAGATGGATGTCGTGGATCTTCCAGCTATCCGCACGAGTCATTTTGGCTGGACCTTTATAATGCGTATGGCTAAGTAATGGAACGCGTTGCCTGCGAGTGTGTTCCCTGATCAATATAATCTGGACGCCTTCAAGGCTAGAGTGAATAAGCTGTTCCAAGATGGGCATGCTTCATCTTCGGCCGCATCGTCACTTACTAACAGGTGAGATGGCGGTCAAATGCCTGTCTTGTCATAATATAAAAAAAAAAGATATTTTGAACTACCTAACGGCTTTTAATGCGGTTTTCAGCAATAGATAGAGTGATTCAAGAGGAAGGTTTATGGGTAACCTGTAGTATAACAGGCGGCAAGACAATCTGGTCAGGTTCCCCTGTTAACAATGTCACGGAGGTCAGATGTTTGAGTGCCACAAATTTATCTGACACGGTAATGACGTCGCTGTTATTGATACTTAGTTCGTATTTGTTGATAATTAGTTCCGAATCGTATGAGCGAGAAACGGTCTTTCAACCATCGCATGGTGACCAATAGAGGGTCTACGTAGCAACGACGTCGCTATTATTGATACTTTGTTCGTATTTATTCTTACTTACTTAGTTTTGATGAATTGGCCGTGTGGTGTCCGGTTGGCCGTGTGGTGTCCGGCAGAGTAGAATAGCACCAACCCCTTACACTCATGGGTGTCGTACAAGGCGACTAATGTTTTCGAGGCAAAAGATCAAGTGTCTCCTAAGTATAGAAAATGGGCAGCAGCATTTTCCATTGTTACATTTAAACACTGCAATCTCCAACCCGCCTGCCAAGCGTGGAGATTATGGCAATAACCTCCCTTTTCGTGGGAGAGGCGCTAAGTCCTGCGGTGGACTGTTACGGGCTGTGATGATGATGACTTAGTTATGAATCGTACAAGCGAGAAACGTTCTTTCAAACCTTCGCGTGGTAACCAACAGAGGGTCTACGTAACACGACAGAGCACGATAATGTGAAAAACAGTACTATACTAGGTACCCTTTAAAATATCATCATAACTATACATAATTACACAGTTTTAACATAAGTTAAAGCAGTTTTTAGTGAATCTTTGCGAAACTTCCTCTCCAAACTCCAGAAAGCAAAGGGTTAAAGTGCATTAGTGGCGGCCGCCCAAAAACACGGCTTACCAAAAAGTACTTATTTATGGCAACACAGCTTTGCATCCCTACGGAACCCTTTGAGCCATAAATCTGTCGTGTAGACTGCCCTTAATGGCACTCTTTGTTACCCTGCCAATATGCTCGCCCCTTAATCGAAGACGGAGATATGGAAATTTAAGGGGTGAGAATTAAGAGCTCTGGGGTTCTGGGGTGATTCATGACCCCGGTCTGGGGTCAAGTGGTTTGGGAAGTGCTGAGTGACCCTGCCTCCTGGAAGGTCGTAGGTATGTTATACTACTAAGTAACAAAGCACAAAACTCACCTGATGGAAAGTGGTAACCTGTCGGCTACAACGTCTACGACTTTTAACCCCCGACGACAAAAGAGGAATGTTATATTATACATGTGCCTTTGTGCATCTGTGTGTCTGTCTGTAGCATCGTAACTACCGAACGGATGGACCGATTTGAATGAGAGATGACCACCAGTCTCGAAAACACACGATGGAAAACGCTGCTGTCTGAGGTAACGCATCTGCGGTTTTACATCTATGTCACTTGAAAAATAACCTAACCGACAAAAAAAATTGCATAAACCCGACTAAGTTTACATATACTCAAATATTTCTCAAACTACTGAACCGATTTTAATGAAACAAAGCTAAGAACCATCTCAATTAAACTGGCTTTCAAATAAAGAAAACCTTATCGCAATCGGTCTACCCGTTCGAGAGCTACAATGCCACAGACACACCTACACACAGCTCTACAGATACACACGTAAAACTTACAAAACCTACTCTTCTTTTTTCGTTGAAGGTCAAAAAAGTCTACAGCCCACCGCCTAATAAACTAACAGATAAAATCGATACTAAAAATCGATAACCAAACAAACGAATCCGAAAACCGTCCACGGGACATCATAAAAATACGAATGTAATAATTAAGGCGGCATTCACACAGCCCGCTAAGCGTCCACAGAGTGATAAACATGTGCATAAATCCCCTTTATTGGACTAAAATGCCTTTTTTCGATGTGTCGATACTTTTTTTGTGGTTGTATCTTTCGATTTCGAGGTAAATGTACCTGTTTCAATCATTGTAAGTAGGTAATAACTTGAAATTATTGTTTTATTATCAACGTAAAAAATTAAATTGATATTAATAACTTAGTATTATTTTGGTGGAGAGTGAAATTGATCATCTTAATCATCATCATCATCTCGGCGTTATGTCCCGGTTGCGCTCCCGCGCGGTACGCAAGGGCCCAGGGTCCGCCTTCCTACTCTTCCTGGCCCACTTCGCTCGGTCTTCGGCATCCTTGGTTGTGCGCTTGTTGGTACGCATATAATTCATGACGATGTCAAGCCATCGCTTCTTGGACCGACATCTCCTTCTTGGAGATAACTGATCGCCTATCTTAAATTCGGTAAAAGGATAACGGAAGGAATGTGGTCACCACAATGTAGGTGTGGTTTTGACGACATGAGTGGTTCAGTCGTGTCGTGTGGTGTCCGGCAGAGTAGAATAGCACCAACCCGTTACACTCGTGGGTGTCGTACAAGGCGACTAATGTTTTCGAGACAAAAGATCTAGACTCTCCGTAGGCTGGAAAATGGGCAGCAGCGTTTTCCATTGTTATATTTACAACACTGCGATCTCCAACCCGCCTGCCAAGCGTGGAGATTATGGCAATAACCTCTCCTCTCGTGGGAGAGGCCCTAAGTCCTGCAGTGGACTGTTACGGGCTGTGATGATGAGTGGTTCAGTTAGTTAACGTGCCGATCCGCCACGCAGAGGTCCCGGAATTGAAATGATTAATTTTAATTTCTGTTACGAGTCTGGGTGTTGTATGTATAATAAGAATGTATTTAAACAATATTTTAATAGTTTATCAGTTTTCTGGCACCCAATAGCGCTGTGTGAATTGTCCAAGCATATTTATTTATTTTGTTATGATACATTTTGTTACTAAAATCCAACAAATGAAAATATCACGACTAAGGTAAGTTCACCAATAAAGTCCACACTAATCTATGCAGCGGCCGCATCGCCGACGTATCGTCATGTTTATCGTTATCGTTATTATCTGTCGTTATACCGTTATTAACGATCGCCTTGGAAATATAAACATTAATCGCGTTTACGGCTTACCTGCGCGGGAGTTGCCGGGTTCCAATTCCAATTTTAAATGTCGCAATTCGATTGGCTGTTTGAGTCGTTAGTGAGTGAGTGAGTGGTATTGTTAGTGTTAGGTATTGTTGTGCTTAGTCTAATGGGGTTGTGCTTGTGAGATCGGCAACCAAAGAAATAATAAGCTTATTACATTTGAAATATTTAGTCGTCTAAATTTAGAAGCAAAAAGTGTGAGCAAATAAATGTAGACTGTATGGTTCATAAAATAAGGTCAATTTTTGTATCTCGGCTAGCCGGGAATCGAACCCGGGACCTCAGCGTGGTACACATGTTAACCGACAGAACCACTCAGGTCATCAATACCTATATCATCTTTATTGTTACTGGATATTAGTTTTACGTGTTTTCAGCGAAATACAGTAACGTCATTACAATGTAGGTCTATTCTCATCATCATCTGGCTTATGCCAGGGTCCGCTTTCCTACTTTTCTTCCTCCACTCACTCGATCTTCAGAATCCTCATGTCTTAGGCCATTGGCTCTCACATGCAATTCGACGATGTCAATCCTTCACTTTCTGGTCCTCCCGCGGGATCTCTTCCTTGATATGGACGGGTTTAAACACATATTTTTTTATTGTACACAGTGAGAAAGGAGCCCACTTGATGGCAAGCGGTAACTGCCCATAGCATATACGATTTGTGCACTTAGGTTGCAGGCAACAACTTGTTGTCACTGTGAGGTCTAAGAAGAAATGCCTCATGCCTGCAATCACGCTGGCTACCTTAAGGCCTTGCCACATACAAAGCTCGGCGCGAGCGCGGCGTGAGCGCGGTGCGATATTTGCTAGGCAACCACCGCGCGGCGCGATAGTTGCTAGGCAACCATCGCGCGGCGCGTTATTTGCTAGGCAACCATCGCGCCGCGCGATGGTTGCCTAGCAAATAACGCGCCGCGCTCGCGCCGAGCTTTGTATGTGGCAAGGCCTTTATCCTTCAAACCGGAACACAACAATGCAAAAATTATTGCTTGGATGCAGAAATAGTTAAGGCGGTGGTACTCACCCAGGTGGACTCCTCAGGTTTGACAGAGTCCTACCACCTGATTTCCACTTGACCCAGACAACGGATGTGTTGTGATAAAATTGATATTCCGCAAATAATCTTGCTCAACAATAACACTATTAGTCCAAACACTAAACTCATCCCAATAACCCCACCACTCATAATATACAAGTAGTGGCGACGGACCGACTGACAATTACAAATACAGCTTTAAATAGCTTAAGGGACATCGACACGGCACATCCTTATTACGTGGCCCGCACTAATGGCGTGTTGATTATTAATTAAAAATAATTACGATTACGACCATATTCAATGACTCTGGTGTTACAGCCATTAACGCTTTAGTGATGGGCGAGGGTATCGGTATCGGTGTCGATGTCGATGTTTTTGTTCATTGTTTTCAATAGATTGTCAAAAACTGCTTAGTAGATAAAATTCTGAAAGAGAGAGTAGCTAAATTTATTTTGGTTACTTTACGCTGAAATAAATATCTTAAACTCTGACTATACAGTTACATAGCACGTAAATAGTTTTAAATTAAATTACATCTTGGAGGTGCGGTGATTTAAATAGTATGACGGTAACGATTTTCTTCGTATTCTGACGTCCACTACAATATTTCGCATATAGCGATAAAACCGCACACAGGTTATAACAAAGAAAATACCTCATTTTTATTTAAAATTGCTATCGAAGATCCCATTTTCAAATTAGGTACTACGAAGGCCAAATAAAGTGATCGACCGTGAAAATGTAGACCTACTTTTCACATTTTTTTGTACCACTAATGTGGCAAACAAGCATACTACCTGCCTGATTACCATATCGATATTTTCGACTAAGCGGAAAACATTCCATCGACCCGTACCCCCTCACTAGTAACAGTTCTAATTAAGGCATCGAATGTGTGTTTAATCAAGCCTGTAGCCGGCAGCACTTGTTTGCTTTGTAGTTACGATGCGCCGGCGCAAGTGACGGTTTGATGGGCACACGGCCTATTTTCATTGACCGTGTGTCATTATTTGGCGCATTTACCTTGTTTAAATTTTTCTAATTTCGCGTATGCGCTTATGAGTCATTATTTGATGCTTTCCTCGGAGTACCGGTGGCCGAGAGGTTAAGGTATCTGTCTCGTAAGCGGGAGGTACCGAGATCGATCTCCAGTGTCGCCTTGTACCAATGAATTTTTCTTAGTTTTATTTGTCTTTTTTTTCCTTATTGAGAAACAAACATTCGTTTACACAAATAGTTACACAATTTGTCCACAATTTAATTTATTTCTGTACTGTGACAGATCCTTTGCAAATATGTCGATATAATTCAGCGAAACATTATGTTGTACTCCCTTCACTAATGTAGAGAAGGCCTAAGTCCAACAGTGGACTGTTGTGGGCTGTTGATGTGACTCCTTCACGCCGCTGCCTCAACTTCAGTATTGCCCGGATCTTCATTGGATTTTATAGGATCTAGGAACTCGCAACAGTCATTATTGGAGGGCCTGATGGAAAGTAGTAATCGGCGCCTACGGCACCACCAAGTTCTGGGGTGACACCAATGTGTTGCCCACCGCTTCATCATTACAACCCTTAACAGTTCACTGCAGGATTTAGGGCCTCTACCATAGTCTCCACGCTTGGCAGGCGGGTTGGAGATTGCATTGTTACAAATAATTATAACAATGGAAAACGCTGCCGCCCATATTCCAGCCTACGGAGAATCTAGAAGTTTTGTTTCAGAAACATTAGTCGCCTTGTACGACACCTACGAGTGTAAGGGGTTGGTGCTATGCTAGTCTGTCGGACACCACACGGCACTCCATGGATTACACACCTTTTATGAGACCTTTAATATGCCTCTTGAACGAACCCATGTCATAGTCCAAATGAATTTGATGAAGGTTAAGGTCATTTTCAAAGTTCAGAATGAATACCAATCATTCTAAAATTAGATATGATTCTACAGTACAACGGTTCAAGCTTCGAATATATATAACATCTAGTTATCATTGATTAATGATAAATCGAACTAGTATTTTAAGCCAATAAATTTCAACACACAAGATTCTGATATAAAATTTATTACTTGTAATCCTAATATTATTAAAATGCCATAAATCCACAATCCCGTCGCCGTAATGAATAAAAACATCAGTAGAATTATTTATTCTACTAAGACTCTAGAACGAGATCTCTTATAATACTCAAAAATAATGCAGACAAATAGAGGAACCAACAAAGCACCTTGACACAATAAATCTAAATAGTATCTGGCATAATTTAATCGTACCTCTCGATTCCAGGCCATAAATTACCGATTTTTACATTAAAAACCATAAAAAACAACACTTTTAATACGCCATATCGGTTGTAAATCAGTCTAAAGTGGCATTTTCTACTCTGGTGGCATGATTCCCCTCCATATTTCGGTCCGATTTTGAACTCTACTGCCCCAAAATACGCCACAAATTCGAGCAACCCACTTTAAGAAAAATCTTCACAACCGCAACAAAGTGTTTGCAACCTTCTTCCTGATACAATTAAAACTCAAAATGCAATGGTACATTTGCAACTATTCCCATATAAATCACCGGAGTCTCTCACTTGATCTTCGATACTATTGATAAAGTACAGTCGGTAATATATTGTCTTCAAGTTTGTGCTTTAAGTGGAGGGGATAAAGGCTTTTCAGTGTTTCGACGTCGCCAAGTGTTTTGAGATTTCATCCGTCACGCTGTGTTTTTGGAAATTAGTGGCATTTTTGGGATTTTTTTGTGGAACATGTTGCGGGGAACAGTTTTTTGGCCAGTTCTGCGTTAGCCTTTCTCTTTGGATGTGGATTTTGTATTTAATTGTATAGGAACTTAAATGCGTTTATCCTCAGTTGAATCGGTTTCATTTTGATTTTTGATATGAATTTTTTAATTATTGATAATTAAGTTTTCAAATTTTAGGTGAGGTGTAAGGGTTTATGTATCTATTTTATTTCGCTGGTGAATTTTTTCCGTATGTTGTCAACTGTTTCGCAACGTAAAATAATTGTTTGAATAAACAAAATAAAAAAAAAGTAAGTTCAATAACTGAAACCTGACTACTGATTTGAAATTGTAGCGTACAGACTATTCAATATATAAGTATTATGTAACAAGAACTATCGTCTTGGTGTCAATGTCCCGGTTGTGCTGTCGCGTACGAGGCCCAGGGTCCGCCTTGACCATGATCCAGGATTTGGCAGGTCAGTGACAGGCAATTACACTGAAGCGACTGAAATCTGACCTCCGTGACCCTGGTACCAGGGGTACCTGACCAGATTGGATCATGGTTACACATTCAGTAGCATGAATGTGCAGGTTTAATCACAATGTTTCCTCTCACCGTAAGATCATCGGTTAGCATTCAAAATTGTCTAATAATAACACCACATTTAGGGTATCTAGGAGTACATCACATCCACGCTGAATAGGCGCGAGTTCGTCTGACTGCGGAAAAGGCCTGAAAATTCAGGACATAACACAAAAACCAAGAAACCTTTTTTTTTTTATATGCTTCTCAGCAGACAAACAGGCAAGTGGGCCACCTGATGGAAAGTGGTCACCGCCGCCTATGGACATCAGCAACACCAGGGGAGTCACCAATGCGTTGCACGCCTGAAAACCTGGTGTACCTACCTACAGTAATACTCTATAACATAACATAACGAAATAAATCAATTGATAACCGACCCGACTTGCCGATTCACACGTGCGCGCGTGCGTGGGCGCAGGAAGCGACGCTCGCGCAAGCAATCCGCGCAGAGCGGTTTTGGGTACACTGCGGGACACGAGTTGGTGGACACTTTTTAACACATGTTATGTAATACGTGTATCATCACCATCATTATCCGAGCACTCAATTACGGCTTCTGCTAGGTTCCGAGTTTCTGCCTTCTTTTTCTCCCATTTAGTCGATCTTTGGCATACTCACGTGGTAAGCCGTATTATATAAATAAACATATTTAATAGTGGTCATTGGGCCCGCGGGCTGAGTTGACTATAAAAATAAAAACATAATTCATAGTGGTCAGTTTAGCCCGTGGGCTGAGTTGGATGTGGGCTGAGTTGACCCCTGAAAGACCCCTTTATCAGCATTAACCGCTCCACAAACTGCGAACACTCGCTATGATTCTGATGGATCTCCTTCACTTCTTCTATATTCATCATACATTTGTTATGGCCTAGGCAGGCACACGGTGAGACGGTTCACCTGTTGGTCAGCGAACACTGTCGTCGCCCAGGACATGCAACCTAAGGGGAACGGATGCGGTGCCGATCCTCCAGGTTCCTGTAGACAAGAATCCCAAGTTGGTGCAAACAAAAGATTCGAGATCTTGCACGTGAGCGGTAAAAAGGCTTTTCTCGAAGTAGCCAAAGCTGCGGTTCTCGATGGAACACTGGAGACCTTAGAGCGTCGACATGTCGGTGCGTCGGCGGGAGCTATTGGTATATTGATGCTTGCAGTTGTAGCGTCGACATAAACCGCTGAAATTTCTGACAAAAACTTACCTAATTGTAGCGCTGTGACGTCTCGAATTTGACATTTTTGTCTGGCTACAAATCTCCATTAATAAGGACATTGAAATGTCTATTTTTTGAATATTTTTTCAACTATCTTCGGCGTCGTATATTATCGAAGATCAATTTCAGTGAAGTTTTAATACAGATTTTTGGCCAGATAAAATGTCGTATTTGAGGCGTCACAGTGCGAGAATCGCAACCCGGTGTTTGAAAAATAACCTCACATAATGTCCCGAAGTGTAAAGAGCTAGATTACCAAAAACTATGGCCCGTCGTATAAGTCAATTGATACAGGAAGCGGAGTCTGGTGTCAAATTGTTGACGCCGGTCTGGTGCTGGATGTGACTAATGCTTGCTTATACGTTGTAATCTGCTTAATCATTACGTTGATAGTTGGTGTGGATTGTTGTTGTGTCTAGGTATAGATCAGTGCAGTGTATATGTTCGAGACTTAGGTCGGAGATATTGATTGACTAGAATGTAAATGTCGATACAAAATCGTGTATCTTCATATTATGTTTTGTGCCGTCAACACCGTAATACAAACGTAGTTTGATCATATTTTCAATAGCGTAATATTGACATGAAATTACAGGCATGAGCCATTTCATCTCAGTCCTCACAGTGACAACGCACCTGCGGTTTTGAATTTTTGTTACCTGCAACCTAAATGTATGAATTGTAGATGTTATTCGCGACAGTTACCATTTACCATCAGGTGGGCTGTCTGCTCGTTTGTCACTAAATAGTATAAAAAAAAAGTTTACAGAAAATGTTACACGCCACACAACGCAGCGTAGAGTTTTCTTAGTATAATTTTTCGAGTCAACTTTATTCTCGCCAATTAGATATCATTCCTATACCATTTTATTCTGTATACACTTATATCTGCAATTACAGACATTGTTTTTGTTTCTACGAAAGCTTATTTATTGTTTAAACATACCTACCTTTAAAGTGCATACAGGACAATTTTGACATTTCAACCGAGCCAAAATAAACACGAACTGTCCGAAATACCACAAATATCTTTTGGTATCCCTAATTCGTGACAAATTGGCTTACTCCAATTCGGGACAATACCATTAATCTCTTCCGAAAACGGATTGGTCGAATTCGAGATTCAAATCTTGGATTCCAGCGGTTCGGGTGAGGAACTGCAACTACCGTTTACTGAGAACGGTAATTTTAATTTCTGTTGATTATCGGTGCAAATACCGGAAAATATCGGTATTGCGCAAGGAGATTGTATCTACCAGGCTTTGAAGATAAGGTCATTGAAGCGGATACTGTACGGACAGGCCTTAAACCAAATATTTTTTTGAGTTTATGTACCGAAACTGGATGCTTTTTCTGGTAGAAGGATTTATCAAAGCTGAAGAATCCTAGACTGTAATTTCTAGGTTTAGTTTTTTATGCTACTCAGTGACAAACGAACAGACACCCCACCTGATATAATTATCGCACATAACATTTACAATTTATATATTTAGGTTGCAGATAACAAAAATCCAAAACCGCAGGTGCGTTGTCACTGCGAGGACTAAGATGAAATTCTTCTTTCCTGTAATGTCGCTGGGCTCCTTATCCTTC
The DNA here is from genome assembly GCA_905147135.1 of Blastobasis lacticolella. Lineage (NCBI taxonomy): Eukaryota > Metazoa > Arthropoda > Insecta > Lepidoptera > Blastobasidae > Blastobasis > Blastobasis lacticolella. The sequence continues at coordinate 15,898,401 of LR990056.1, forward strand.
AAATCGGCACACAACAATGCAAGAATTGTTGCTTGGCGGCAGAAATAGATAAAGCGGAGGTAATCACCCAGGCGGTCTCCTCAGGATTGACAGAGTCCCACCACCTGATAAAATCACACCTCTCGCCACATTCTCAACACAACAGTAAAACGATTGACCTTGAATCTTTTTGAAATAGGTAATGCTGGGGAAAAAACTTAAGCACACTTGATTACCAGGCTTATAAGTGTCAGTGAGCAGGGCATATAGCTCGCAGAACAGATGGCCGATGGGGCAATAAAGTTCTCGAGTGACGACCACGTACCGGAGGACGTATTGTGGGTAGGTTTCCCAACGTGGACCCCCGATCTGGTAAAGACCGCAGGTACCAGCTTGATGCTTCAGGCACAGAACCGGCCTTTGTGATGATATATGGGGAAAGCCTATTGTAAAACAATGATAATAGCTTTTTTTTTATAAGAACTAGCCACGCATTTGACCATCATCAGACCTAGGCCTCGAGTTCGCTAATTTACTTGGCTGTATTTGGATTGAATTGTAATAGAACTGATAATATTTTTATGAAACGGGCCCTTGGCTCTGTCACCTGTGAACTGACCAAACCACGGCACATAAGTCAGGCGTCGACGGCGCGTTAATTTATCAGCACCGTATAAATTTATGTGCGCAGAGAGCTCGCGCAATCGGACAACATTTAGCTTTTTATCGACTCTTTGATTTAGTGAAGCGCGCTATGCCAATCCCTCAAGTCGATACGGAATGGTTGGAGGGCTATTCGAGGTGTGGATGGCGATGTCGTGGATTTTGAGAAGAAGAACGATCTTGAAGTCTAGAGAGATCGTGTCTTAAGATGAAGAACGAGGTGCTCTAGACTAGAGCTCGTGGTCAGAGCAGATGTCGTGGTGGTGATGCAGATTTCAATGTGAATTCTTGCTTTCAGATTAGTATGAATAGTTGATTTTTTCCTTCTCTAGCTACCCGTTAATAATTTATATCAAAGGCTTATCGCAATCGTCCTAGCGATATAAAATATATTACTTTGTCAGTTTTCTTTTTTATTAATATGGTACCAGGGAGCTAGTTCAAGGATGGAGTGGAAGGTCATAGGAACTAATGAACGCAATGAGAGAATCCAATCGTGTTTGCACTCTTTGGAATGATCTTGACGAGTAGGTACTATATCGTGCGAGAAATCTTGTTATGAAAAAATATTATCCATTTGACAGCTTATTTCATTGTTTAATAATCTACTCAAATGGTTAGTAGTCGAACTAAGTAGTCGAAAGACTGAATCACACATCTCTCTAAATTAAAATCAGGGATATTTAATTGTATAACGTTCCAGAATACTCCCGCCCATACCAACTTACGTAGGTGTAACAGAAAATGCTAAAATTATTGCCGGTATTGGTGTTTGGTGTCGCAGCCTGCTTGTTTACCGGCCCAGAAGTTCAGAACGATACTGGACATATCAGATCTCGGAATCTTATTTGGTATTTATGCCAGTGTGGTATCCAGTAAACAAAATCTGGCACCAGACGTAGGACTTTGGGAAAGGGGGTTACTATCGAGTTCTCGTACTTTGTCTAAACCACTGCACTGAATGAAATTCGGTATGGAGATAGTTTGGCACTTACAGATGGATATAAAGAGGAACTTTTTACTCTACACTACAGAAGTACATATTCTCATAAAAGTAATTTATCAGTTTTCTAACACAAGCTTTGTTTACTTTAGGGTTAGCTGGCGCTGTGTGTTGTCTAAGCATAAAAACAAACAATTCAATCAACCCTTGTAAATTACCGAACTTGAGGCCTTGGTTACTTGCGCTCGCTTGCGGCCATTTTTTATTTATTATCACAAAATTTTACAAGTACCTTTTTTTTTTTTATGTTATACGGCAGACAAACAGGCAAGCGGGCCACCTGATGGAAAGTGGTCACCGCCGCCTATGGACATCAGCAACACCAGGGGAGACACTAATGCGTTGCCCGCCTCTGAAGAGACCTCTAATATACCTCTTGAACGATCCCATGTCATAGTCCAAAGGAAACACTGTAGCTGGGAGCTAATTTCACATCCGAATCGTACGAGCGAGAAACGTTCTTTCGAACTTAGATAACCTGCTCATTTGCCTCCATCAGTTATAAAAAATGCAATCTCAACTAAAGTGCCAGCTCCCCGGCCACTCCCTGCCGCGATGTTCATGCCCTATTGGCAATTAATCTTGCTCGTGTTGTCTATTCTAGGGTTACAATTGCGACTCGTACGTATGTGAGTTATGTCCGATTGCCAATTCATTGCTGTTTCTGTTATCGGTGTAGTTGGCGAGAGTGTTAAAAACACGTAATCTGCATTGCATGGTTTGAATGTTTCTTTTTTCATACAATGTAAAACGCTAAGGCACTGTCCTAATTGCCAGCAGTCGTACGACCATAGTCGTGCGATGGTTTTGAGGTCAGGCGATGTCCGCCGTACGAACATGGTCGTACGACTGCTACCAATTAGGGCAGCGCCTAATACGAACGCGGTAAGTGCAGCCCAAAAGTCTTTGTTCATTGACGTTACAGTGCGACAAGGATTAACGAACAACTTGAATAAACGTGACGCACCAGTCGTTTATTTAATGTTTTTACCGCGGCTGCTTGATAATCATATAGTTCCTTTTTAGGCGAAAAATTACTCCCATAAAAGCTGGTTTCATCACGATAAATCTTCGTGATGAAACCAGCGTTTTTGGAAACATAATTTTTAATGCTAACCGATGCTCTTACGGTGAGGGAAAACATCGTGATGAAACCAGCACATTTAGGTAACTGAATCTGGTCAGGTTTCCCTGGTAGCAGGATCACGGAGGTCAGACGGCAGTCGTTCCACTGTCATTATCTGATCTGCCAAATCCTCAATCATGGTCAAGACAAACCCCGGGCCCTCGTGCGCGAGAGCACAACCGGGAAATTAACGGTAAGAAGTTATTTATTTTTTATGTTATGCTCTCGGAGGCTAGGCTCTAGGGACGGGGTCCGCCTTGACCATGAACCAAGAATTGACAGATCAGGTACGTAATATTAGTACAGACAGGCGTGTTCCATCATGCGCCGCAATTCCAATTTACATTTAATACCACCAGTCGAGATAGGTCAAATTCTGTCTAGTTTCATGAATAACCATCACCATGGTGTTAATATACCGGTTGTGCGATACCCTCATGTGTCCCACGAGGGCTCGGGATCCGCCTTGACAATGATCCAGAATGTAACAGGTCAAGTCATCACAGTACAGAGACTGCCATTTGGTAAACCTAACGAAATTGTATGATGATTAGACCTGAATTTCTGCTGTCTGTGGTCACTAGGTGGATCCTGCATTTCTTCTATTATAATCATAATCACAGCCCGTAACATTCCACTGCAGGACTTAGGGCCTCTCCCACGAAAGGGGAGTTTATTGCCAAAATCTCCACGCTTAGCAGGCGGGTTGGAGATCGCAGTGTTTAAATATAACAAGCGAAAAGGCTGCTGCCCATTTTCCAGACTACGGAGACTTTTGATCTTGTGGCTCGAAAACATTAGTCGCCTTGTACGACACCCATGAGTGTAAGGGTTGGTGCTATTCTACTCTGCCGGACACCACACGGCCAATGGGATTTCTCCTATTGGGATGCTACAATACAGGTACGCTATTTTTTAAGTATAAAAAGCTTTTTGCCAGCAGTACTTACTGACAGAAGTAAAGTTTTGTTACAACCGTCTGCCTTTCTGTGTCAGTCTATCTGCTGACCACAAACCGAACCTACCTAATTACAAGTCCAAGACTGCCACCGACTAAGGCTATCCTTATTCAATCGCCGCACGACTAATATCCTCTCTGTGTGATTTAAGGTATGCGCGTACGCCGCTTTGTAGGGGTGCCCTCGCCCACAGTAGCGGCCCACGGCGCGGCGGCGGCCCGCCCGTGAGCCGGCGCTGCGGTGTGGACAAGCCTTTTGTGGAACATATTGAAGTAAAAAAAAGAAGAAAAGAAAAGGAAAGTAGGTACAAAAAGAGATTTTGGCGTGTGTGTGGATCTGTAATTTTTTTAATACCACTAAGGCGGCAAACAAGCTTACGGCCTGCCTGATGGTAAACAGTCACCGCAGGCTATGGACGTTTTTGGATGACAGGCAGCAGGCGTAGGCTATCACGTATTTGTAGGGGAACACCCTGGAAAGTTGGATTCCGACGGAATGTACTTCGCTTGGCGGTGAACAAACATGTCTGTGTTTTAGACGCGTTGAACTGCACAAGATTAACAACTCCCCAATCAGAAACATTCTGGAGAGCTTGATCCAGGCGATCATTGAGAGACTCTCGACAAGACTCGACCTCCTCTCTACTGGCCTTTGCACTGGATGTGTACCTGACCGTCTCTGTGGTGCCATCTGCATACCAAAAAGCACCGGATACGAGCAGATCATTTACGTGCAACAGGAACATTGTGTTCTTTTCTGTACAGGATTGTGTTCTATCGTCTCTATTATATCAATAAAATAATCTAATGGATTCCATTGATTGCGCAATCTGGTTGGCCAATGTAAAAAAAAAATACCCGGGCTTCACCCACGCGTTGCCGACCCAGTAAAAACCTTTATGTTGAGATGTTGATTTTGAAATTTGTGTTGTGTCTATTTGCGGATTTTTTTTTATGTTAAAACACAGATCCGCAAGTTCATTGTCACTGTGAAGACCAAAATCATATGCCTCATGGCTGTAATTGACTTGAGGACTTTAGGCTGAGGACCTTAGGCTTGACAGAGTCCTACCACCTGAAGCAAATGAAATCATACGAAAATCCTTTGCATTGTTTTCAGAAACAAATGATTAACTAATTATTTTACGAACCTGTGGACACGGCAGTGCTCTTGCCAAGCCGAGCAAACAGCCTTTTTTTTTGCGCCATACGCAATGGAAATGTGCTCCCTCCGATATAGCGGTTGGGAGGGAGGAGGTGAACTCTCATGAGTACCAGCCGCCCGGCCGGACTGGTTATGAACGACTCGCCAAAAAGGGGCCTAGGCGCATACGTGCTAAACACCCCCTGGGAGCACCTGTAGCCGGAAGGGCTTTTCAGGTTTCATCGGATGCGACAACCCGTAGGGACGGGGTGCGCTATGCAAACAGACGTACCATGCTTTTTTATATTAGAATAGCCAGGCACTTGAAGGCTACCTGGTGGTAAGTGACGATGCGGCCGATGATGGAGCATGCCTGTCTAGGATCAGCCTATTCATTCTAGAATTGAAGACGTCCAGATTAAGTCTTGAAGTCATTTTGACCCCCTGTGACTTCGTTGTGGATATACACTTAACAGAATCCCCAATGAGTGAAGTCCTTCTCCATACTAGTCGAGCCAAAGGCGACATCGACTGAGAATAAGTAAAAGCCGCCGTAACAAATAACACGACATCCATTCAAGCATTGTACAAAACATTTTAAATAATAATAATTGAATCAATGTACCAATGTCCACTATAAGCTAGCCCACCACGTCTACTAGCTAAAACGAGCTCCAAACTAAAACTGCACCATCAAGTAACCGCGCAGGTAAAGATATTCTGGTGGAGAATCGAGGAGATGCATCAAGAACTGATTAATACACCTACTTTTCAAATAGATAATATTGTTGGGTTATTTATTTGAGTTATAGAGGATTCTTTATTCGATCGGATAGTTAAGTAAGTGGGCGTAATAATAGCTTGATCGGATATGGTATGAAGTTCTCTTTATGTCTTGTATGGATGCGAAACTTATGGAGCTTGATTTATTGGCTTGTCGAACTTTTGTGGTGCGGTGTATGGTGAGAAAGTGGATTGGGTTTGTTTAATCGAAATGTTATTGTTTAGAGAATAAGGTTCTAGTTGATAAACTAATATAATTTTTTTGTTATGCAGTAACACGAGCAGACAGAACACCTGATGGTAAGCGATATTTTTTTTACCTAATTGCGAATTATCATATGTAGGAAGCAAGCACATTAGATGAATGCTAACCTATGCTAAATCTTATTGTGAGGGAAAATATCTTGATGAAACCTGCAGGTTACGGAGATCGAATGCCAGTCGTTCCACCTGTAATTATCTGATCTGCCAAACTCTGGTGCCCTTATGAGCGAGAAGACAACCGGGACATTAACGCCAAGATGATGATATAGGTAGCAAGTTGGGGGTACTGAGGCCCTACCACCGTTCTCTGGGCCCAAACCACTGCTCTTGGCCTCTACCACATACTTCTTAATACTTGCTGCATTTATACGATGTTACTGACAGACACACAAAGCCATAGATGCTCAGATACACAGACAATACGTCGAACCTATAACACCCCTGTTATTTCGTCAGTTTTCCTTATTTGAAACTAGATCGCTGTAGATGATTCTTAGCTTGATTAATTAAACCCTATTGAGTAATCATAAAATAATCATCTTAGCGTTAATGTCCCGGTTGTGCTCTCGAGGACGAGGGCCCGGGCGCCTTGACCATAATCCAGGGTTTGGCGATCAGGTAATTACAATGGAGCGACTACTATCTGACCTCCGCGACCCTGCTACGAGGGGAACCTGACCAGGTTGGATCATGGTTACAAATACAGTTGCCTGAATTTGCAGGTATCATCACGATGTTTTCCCTCACCGTTAGAGCATCGATTAGAATTCAACAAATGTACATAACTCAGAAAAGAGTCATTGGTACATGGCCGCAGCGGGATTCGAACCCGGCAGAGTTGCAAAAAATGCATTACTTTGGTTAATGCATTGGCGTTTCATTACTCATTACTATAATTAATGAGTAATGGAATCAGTTTCCATTATTCATTACTAAAATAATGAGTAATGGAATCAGTTTCCATTACTCATTATTTTTTTTTTAATGGAATAAAAAATAAATTCTCATTAAATTTTTTGTAATGAATAATGTATCATCTTTACATTACTCATTTTTTAATTTTAATGAGTAATTTGAAAATCTACATTACAATTTTAAATATTAATGAGTAATGTACCAAATTTTCATTACTCATTATTTTTATATCTAATGAAGGAGTAATGAGTATTCCATTACTCATTATTTATGAATATTAGAGGATAAAATGAAATCTAATTCAAAACTATGTTTGATTTGTTTGATGTGTAGCAAAGGGGGCACTGAGAGAAAAAGACAGAAAATTTTTGCGAAAAAAACACTTAGAAAATTTTCAACTTTTAATAATGGGACGTGATAGGGGAGACCCTCAGGACGTAAAATGTCCAAGTCGCAAAATGTCCAAGTTCAAAATGGCCGCCATTTTGAACTTTTTTGTTACTGGACCGATTGCTTTCAAAATGAATATCTAAGCGTCCCTTGGGACTCCTGACATGAATCTGGTGCCAAAATTGGAAAAAATGGCCGCCATTTTGAATTATTTTGTTACTGGACCGATTGCTTTCAAAACCGATATCTGAGCGTCCCTTGGGACTCATGACATGAATCTGGGCTCAGATATCGGTTTTGAAAGCAATCGGTCCAGTAACAAAAAGTTCAAAATGGCGGCCATTTTTTCCAATTTTGGCACCAGATTCATGTCAGGAGTCCCAAGGGACGCTCAGATATTCATTTTGAAAGCAATCGGTCCAGTAACAAAATAATTCAAAATGGCGGCAATTTTTTCCAATTTTGGCACCAGATTCATGTCAGGAGTCCCAAGGGACGCTTAGATATTCATTTTGAAAGCAATCGGTCCAGTAACAAAATAATTCAAAATGGCGGCAATTTTTTCCAATTTTGGCACCAGATTCATGTCAGGAGTCCCAAGGGACGCTTAGATATTCATTTTGAAAGCAATCGGTCCAGTAACAAAAAAGTTCAAAATGGCGGCCATTTGCTTTCAAAATGAGTAATGGAAAATTTTACATTACACATTTTTTACAATTAATGGATAATGAAGGTCCAATAATGGCTCATTACAATTTTAATGAACAATGTGGAAAATTCCATTACTCATTATTTTTTTTAATGAGCAATGTAAAAAATTCCATTACTCATTATTTTTTTTAATGAGTAATGGAGCACCACACATTACTCATTAATTATTTAATGAGTAATGTGAATATTTTACATTGAATTTTTTTTTTTAATGAGTAATGGATAAAAATTACATTACCATTAAAAAAAATAATGATTAATGCATTATTTTTTACATTAAAATTTTTGCAACTCTGGAACCCGGTACCTCTCGCTTACGAGTCGAATACTCAACCGCCCGGCCACCGACGCTCTTAATTCATTAAACCCTATTAAGTAGTTTGGGAGATAATGGAGTGTCTTTAAACAGACTTGGTTAAGATTTCCGATATGTCGGTTAGGTAACGACTAACCTTACGATTGAAAGAGATATTTAATGTCCTACTGAATAAAGAAATTTTGATTTGATTACCATACCTACCGAACGTACGCCTACGCTTACCAATAAAAAAGTTATTTACCAATACATATTTAATGGTAACATGATAAAGCTTACTAATAAGCATGAATTTGAGAATTTATATGACGCGTTTAGAATTTTAATTGGGAATTGGTAATCAACTAGTATCGACGAATTTATACATATCACTAGACCCTCTGTTGCTCACCACGCGAAGGTTGGAAAGAACGTTTCTCGCTAGTACGATTCGGATGTGGAATGAGCTCCCAGCCAGTGTTTCCTTTGGACTATGACATGGGAACGTTCAGAACCTTCAGAGGCGGGTAACGCATTGGTGACTCCCCTGGTGTTGCTGTTAGGCGGCAGTGGCCACTTTCCATCAGGTGGCCCGCTTGCCTGTTTACCTGCCGTACAACATTAAAAAAAAACCTATACAGATCGGCGGTATGAAAATGGGGTTGACTCTTTCATCCACCACATATACATACGACCTTTTAAATTAAAAAATATTATTATTCATTTTATGTATTAACAAGACACAAAACCAGATTATTAATGTCAAAATCATGAATCGAACTGTTGTGATTGATACTGATTCAGACAGATTAATTTATTTGATTATTGTTTTTTTTTATGCGTCAAACAAGTGCCGAAACTGTAAACAACGTTTGACATTTAATTAAAAAGAGACGAGTAATAATTCTTGTGACGACTATGTTGCCAATGTAACTGATTGTGGGTACAATTTAGATTAATGCGGTGACAGTTTTTAATGGCTCATCGAATCTAGATAAGCTTTATTGATGTAGACTAAATTAGAGAGATGCGACACTACTTTGATGTTGAGATCAAAGCTGATTTATTTGTCTATAGCCAATCGAACCTGTTTAAATGACGCTTCAAATCTGTACTAAGATTATAAAGAGAAACGATTTGTTTGTATGTAATGAAAACACAACCAATTTAGAAAATCCTTTCATTAATAGCAACATTATTTCCGAGTGACATGGCTACTTTATATGTATACCATAAAAATAATAGTAAAACACTATACTCGTCTATTACTAAAGGTAACTGTCGCCTATAACTTCTACGATTCATGCATTTAGGTTTCAGGCAAGAGAAATACAAAACCGCAGGTGTGTTGTCCCTGTGAGGGCTAAGGTGAAATGTCCCTGCCTGTAATTGCGCTGGCTACCTTATCCTTCCAACCGAAACACTACAATCCAAGCAGAATCGTTGCTTGGCGGCAGAAGTAGATGAAGCCCCCAAAACTAGAAGGTGATGTGGATGTCGGGTCTAAGTTTGAATTCAAATCATCAGATCATTCAATTTCACTTTTCGCTTAGAAAAATACAACCTAGATAGGTAGATTATGCACTGTTACCTATCTGTGAGTACCATGTATTGCTTACTCTTTGCCCATAATCAGGCAGGTGTATTCCAATCCAACGCGATTATGTTAATTCGATATAAGTATCGATTACAATTAACGATCTCGAGCCAACGGCTAATGGCTGTCTACTACACATTGCCTTAGTCCCCACAAAGGCGCTTCACGAAACGTAGATAAGCTGTAAGACCCCATACCGACATATACCTACCATTTCTGCACGTTGTCGCTGTCTGCGTGTGTGTCACTGCGTAGCATAAACATATTTAATTGCAGATTAATTAATTTTAGGATTTACAATTCCTTCGTAACCAATAGTTGCTACTATGTTGTGAAATAGTAGGTAGGTACATTTTTAATTTCCCATTTATATGAACACTAGTGGACCTGGCGTAACTTCGTTCGCAAGCCGTTCTACCCCCACCATACGCTACCCATCCTAAATTTATTCTACATCTACCACACACCTACTTAACCCCTACCTACCCTTTTTTTCTTTCTTATAATCCGTCCCCAAGAATCACTCTATCCATTGATAAACAAGTCCAGCGCCGATACTTGTCACATCGATACAATACCGAAGACTAAAATTTATTTATCAAAATTAGAAGCCTACTTTTTACAATACAAAGTCAAGTAAACACAAAAAGACTATCGTCCGAGCACTTCCTACGATCCTAACATATCGAAAAGATATTACACTTTTTAATGACCATTGTTAATTACATCAGACAAGTCGATTAGTCAGGTCAGGTCTTCGTATTAATCTTGGAGGGAACTGGATTTTTTAGTCATATCAGATGTTCGGTTCATGTTTGGTTTGTCGTAATTATATTTATCGCTTGTGCGGGTGTTTCTCTTATTCTTTTCTCGGCTTGTCGCTTGTTCTGAATATTAAGCTGGTTTGATTTAACCCTTTAACCGCCAAGGATATATCCGACAAAAATGTTCGTGCTCATTTCGCCAAGGACGGATATTTACGACCAAATACCACTACTCGGTTAATCTGCCTTTTTGTTTGATAGCACTGTATTATATTAAAATTATGTTCATAATTTGGTAAATAGTTGATGAAGTAATCATATACAATTGCTTACACTTTAGTTTCTTAATTAGAAGACTTAAAAATAATGTCTAAAGTTGAATAAATTACTGATAGTATTATTCGAAAAGTGTATTGGTGTCCAGCGCCAGTGACGGAAAAATCCGACAATAAGGATGGGACATAAGCAATGATTTACTGGTAGAAAAATCCACATAAATTAAATTATTTCTGTTTATACTTACTAATTTATTATAAAACAAATAAAGCAAATGTTACTCTATAGTAAACACATTTATTTCTATAAATAAATGTGTTTATTTTGTTTTATTTATAATAAATAAAGCTTAAAAATGTCAGTGACTGAATCGACAATTCCCATCCCTAGTCTGCATGTTTAGAAACTAATGTTGCTAGTACACCCAGCGCCACGGACGGAAAAAGACGACCGCTTCTGACGTCATAAACGAGTGCCGCCTTCTGGATTTTTCCATTGGTGTTGTGCTTATGCGTGTTATTATTATGTTCGTGTTATCGATTAATGTGATTAAACATGATTACAGCTGAAGAATTAATACGTATTCTGGAAGGTGATTTGTAGTTAAATATCATTAGAATCTGTCAAGGTTTATTCGTACAAGTATTATTCGAAAAGTGTATTGGTGTCCAGCGCCAGTGACGGAAAAATCCGACAATAAGGATGGGACATAAGCAATGATTTACTGGTAGAAAAATCCACATAAATTAAATTATTTCTGTTTATACTTACTAATTTATTATAAAACAAATAAAGCAAATGTTACTCTATAGTAAACACATTTATTTCTATAAATAAATGTGTTTATTTTGTTTTATTTATAATAAATAAAGCTTAAAAATGTCAGTGACTGAATCGACAATTCCCATCCCTAGTCTGCATGTTTAGAAACTAATGTTGCTAGTACACCCAGCGCCACGGACGGAAAAAGACGACCGCTTCTGACGTCATAAACGAGTGCCGCCTTCTGGATTTTTCCATTGGTGTTGTGCTTATGCGTGTTATTATTATGTTCGCGTTATCGATTAATGTGATTAAACATGATTACAGCTGAAGAATTAATACGTATTCTGGAAGGTGATTTGTAGTTAAATATCATTAGAATCTGTCAAGGTTCGATTCGGTAAACTGATATTAATATTGTTGAAATAAGTATAATCATGTTTGTTAAAAAACTGACCAATGTTGTTTGTTAACTATTGCATTTAGATAAAGAATACTCTATAGGACTGCATTGAAAAATAAGAATAACAAAATTCTTTTCATGACCAATTTTATTGTGCGGAAATCTACGGAAGGTACGGAATATCTGTAAACGCTTTTTGTTTCATTGTGTTACCAAAATACCTGCTAATATTAGAAATAAAATTACAAAGTAACGTTTTCTATCTACTGTCTGTTACGATATTTAGATGAAATTGTAAGCGTTTGAAGGGGAATTACCCATATCGATATACTATTGAACATCACTATTTGTTGTAGGTATTTATTTTTCGTTTTACTGTGCGTGGCGCTGAGGGCACGCCAACTGATTCTAAGCGTGGCGGTTAAAGGGTTAAGTACATTGAATGACAACATCGTTACGATCGATTATTGCATCTCACCTAACCATTTCTTACCGCGGCCCTGTACCAATGACTCTTTTCTGAGTTATGTACATTAGTTGAATACTAACCCATGCTCTTACGGCGAGGGAAAGCATCCTGGTGAAAACGGCACATTCAGGCGACTGAATGTGTTACCGTGATCCAATCTGGTCAGGTTCCCCTGGTAGCAGGGTCACGAAAGTCAGATGGCACTCGCTCCACTGTAATTACCTGTTCCGCCAAATTCTGGATCATGGTCATGGACCCCCGAACCCAGGCGGACACCGGGCCCTTGTGCACGAGACGACAACTGGGTCATTAACGTCATTGATGAATGCCTCTTACCTAAATATATAATCAAAATATTTTAATTCAATTATTCGAATTAAGAAATGGCAAAGTTAATTTTAAATGAAAGATCATAGTTGGTATAATCAGACATCATGAATCTACGAGTAACTAGCGAATATGTTTAATTACCTTTTTTATCACTAACAAATAATAAGGGATATTTTCAACCATGTGCTTTTACATGAATGTAAACCATAACTTTGTAGACCTACACATTAAATGGAGTTTAAAATTAATTTTTAATTATAATTAATAGTTTAAGTTTAAAGTTTGAATTTAATTATTTCCGCAAGTCTATACTTGTAATTCATGTAATTAAAAGACAAGGAAGCCTGCCGAATCGTTCAATTCAGTGGCTGTGGTATGAAACCGACGATTCGATCCCGGTTCAAATATTTGAGGATATCCTATTGATGGTTATTACTTTGAGGGAAAGAATTGTGTGGATATATTTTTCATCAAGCTAGATATTTCTTTGATAGGTCTCGCTTGGTAAGTGGCAATGCGGACTGTGGCCGAAGTGAAATAGTCTGTGCACTCTAGCAGGTGTCCTGATTAATGTTGAGGGAATACACTCACAGACAACGTGTTCCACTCCTTTGCTGTAGACAAGGTTGAATCTAAAAGTTTTGTAAAGTTATATGAAAGGTGGATGGTTACGTTACGGAACTATAGAACTAATAGGCTGCGGTGACTGCTTACAATCAGGCAGGCCGTAAGCTGGTTTGCCACCTTGGTGGTATAAAAAAAAAAACTAATGCACTCGTATTTTTAAAGGGCTAAGTTCACATCCGAGAGAGATATACTTAAAACCGTGTGACGACAGTGTGTCATATTAAGCTTATCTCCATTGGGAAATGTGTTGTTTATTTACGCTTGAAAGGTCAAGCTCACTTGCTAAACTAGGCGTTTACGGGCGCTGTCCACTGCTATCAATTCAACGTGAATTAAGCATAAGCAGAGTAAGAAAATGAAGTAAGGCTGTACCTATCTAGACTCTAGACAGGCATTTACTTCGGCCACATCGTCATTCAACACCAGGTGATATAGCGGTCAAATGCCTGGCTAGTTTTCATTTAAAAAACCCGATGAAAACTACGATATTTAAATATATATCCATTTGTTATCCATGGTATATACATATATTTGTATTTTGCCCTCTCTCTTCCGTTGGTCGACTGGAAGATATTTTTTTAGAAATAAGCTGTACCTGTGATGTTATCTGTATGTCAGTTTTGACAGTTTATTGTGCACAAATAACTGTAAAATAAAGAAATATAAGTATAAATAAACTAAGGCGTATCCCCACAACGCTGTCGACGGACGGCGACACTGCGCAGGAGTGCCGGATTAAGGGCGGCGCAGGTGATCGGATGCGCGTTGCTGGCACGCGACGCGGTAGCGTAATTCAATCGCTAATTGCTTGGAGGTTGCACTTTGAAAAGTCTAGATAGGTACGGAGTGGAGTGTATGGGGAGTGTGTCTCTCTGGAAGCCAATTCTGTCTACTTTTGGCCATCTTTCCTACTCCTTTTTTGTAGGCTGTGCTCTCGGTGTCCGCCTTGACCATGATCCTGGATTTGGCAGATCAAGTAATCACAGTGGAGCGACTGCCAATTGACCTCCGTGAGCCAGCTACCAGGGGAACCTGACCAGATTGGATCATGGTTAAACGTTCAGTCGCCTGAATACAGATTTCATTACGATGTTTTCATTCGCCGTAAGAGCATCTGAACACGGAAAGAGAGTATTTGAAACCGGTACTTCTCGCTAACGAGTTACGAGTCGGATACCTCAACCACTAGATCTTTGACGCTCCCTAACAAGAAACAATTATTACTATACGTTCATTAAACACCACATATGGATCTAAGAGGGGTGAACGTTTTCTCACTTAAAATATAAACCTCGCCACCTCCACAACTTCGCAACTCTACCCCGTCGGCAGTTCGATGCGAGCGGTAATTGCCGCCCTAATTAGCCGCCCAAATGCGGTCGAACCGTGTAAAAAAATATCGCCAATTCCCAGTTTCCCGGACGCGTGTTACGACCTCTTTATAATAGTTAATTCGACATTAATAAATGTCATGACATTTTTCGAATGCTTCATCGTCAAAACTATTCGCATTTACCGCAGTTGCTTGAAGCTAAGCGGCAGAGCCTCGAGCATCGGCGCAGGGTTGCGCGTCTGTCGATCTTCTACAGGTTACATTTCAGAGAGTGTGCAAAGCAGTTGCACGACCTCATTCCGTCGGCCCCTTTCCGCCATCGAGAGACGGAGCTTCATCCTTACGTCGTGGATCTTTCAGTTATCCGGACGAGCCGCTTTGGTTCAACCTTTATAATGCGTACAGCTAAGGAATGGAACGCGTTGCCTGCGAGTGTGTTCCCTGATCATTATAATCTAGACGCCTTCAAGGCTAGAGTGAATAGGCGGCGGCTAAATAAACCTGACTAGTCTAACTATAAAAAAATACTCTTTTCTGAGTTATGTACACTAGTTTAACATAGCAAAAAAACTACAAATAGCTCTGTAAATAAAAGTAAATATACCCTCGAAGGCCTCGCAAGACAACACTCTGGAAACCAAACAACATTTACTTTATTAATAAAAATTCTCGGTAAGAGAGGAATATTCTTAAGAAGCTCTTAATTAATATGCATTTTGATCTTAAAGGGACACTTAAAGTGGTCACAAACGCGATAATTTCAATAATTGCTAACTACGTAAATATTTCGCTCATTTGCATTTGGTACGAGTCAATTTTCTGCTTAGTAATTATCTGGTTCTTACAAGTTTGTTGGGTTTTAAATGTCGTCGGGTATGGGACGGTATGGCGCTTGGGTTGTGTGTGTTTTATATTATCGTGCTTTATATATCATCAAGGTGGCAAACTAGCGTCGTCTATGGACGTTTTGTTGTATGATTTTGTAGGATTATTTACTACTATAATTGTGTTACAACACAATTAGAATATTTACACCAATTCTTTCTTTATGCAACATGGGAATCTGTCTTTTTTTATTATAAATAGGCTTGTCTTTTTACAATAGTTCAGGTTTCAGTGGAGCTCGTCCATATGATGGAATATTTCATCCGGTAACTCTCTGTCAGGTTAGGTATCTGGTGCTCAAGCTTGAGATGTCTCATCGCTTCAATCCCACGTGGCGAAGTCCTCCCTTATTGTTCAAGGCCCGTGCAAGCTCATTAGGATGGTCCGTGAGTTTGCCCTGATATTTCTTGATAAAGCTGGAGATTTCCTGTTTAACTCATCATCATCATCTTGGCGTTATGTCCCGGTTGCGCCCCCGCGCGGTACGCGAGGGCCCAGGGTCCTCCTTCCTGCTAAGGAGATTTCCTGTATAACTTTTTTAATGTTAAGATCTAGGTAAATGTATTAGTTACTGATACATTATGGGATATTGAATTATTGGCATATCAGGTAATTACTAGTGGAGCGACTGTACCAGAGAACCTGACCATATTGGATCATGGTAACATATTCAGTCGCCTAAATGTGCAGGTTTCATCACGATGTTGTCCCAAAAGAGTCATTGGTACATGGCCACAGCGGGACTTTCATAGTAATAAAACATACAGCAAAAATGTAAAAGCATTGCAAAAAATACTTCACAGAATTAAAAAAAACGAGGTACAGTAATCGCCAAAATAAACGTTACGTGCGTATTCAATCGAAGTATTGATTCCTTTTGCATGAAATCGATTTCGATATGATAATGGATTTCATGGTGCTGCAATGTTGCTCTAGTTGAGGGTTGGTCATTATTTATTGCAACGACATAAATATTTCGCACATATTATTATATCTTTTTATACCTATCCACGTCGATAACATACGTAACTATCTATTGATAATTTATTATTAATATCTTTTAATTGACATATTCGAACTTAAATGTAATAATAAATAAATAAATAATGTACTCGTATTTACAACCTACGGGACGTGTGCCTGAAAATAAATGGATTAATTTTTATTTATTCATTTAGGCTGTTTATTTCACATACATATAAATACCATCAATGCCTTTTTCCTGTTGGGGCAGGCAGGATCGCAGGGCCCTAGGACCACACTGCTCCACTTTTTGATTTTCAAAGTCGAAAACTGCTAATTTCGACAGAAAGCATTTATTATGCTACCCCACCTGAATGAAGCGATAACTGTGTCGTGACATCTGTCGTTTAGGTTTCCTGTAAAAAAGTCAAAACCGCATGTCCACATATGTGCTCTACCAATCTTAGACGTAAGTAAGTATTGGCAGTTACTTCCTTACCTTACCAATACTTAAAGTATCAAACAGCATCAAAACAGGCCAAAGTAGTGTACTCTTCATTAGCCCGTGTCATGATATCGTAATACAGTTGCCACCTACTGTCCAGCTGATTGAAATCAATTTCAAATCTCTGCTCATCGATTCTTCACTTATTGTCCACTTCTCAGACCTTGAATCTGACATTATAAAATCTACCTTGGAGACGTACTATTAAGATTGAATATCCCTAATTGATTTTGAAGGTAAACACCTCGAGAAGCCACTTCAATTTTGCGGTCAATAAAATTCCGTTAGCGTTCAAATTGTAACAAAATAAGATCGAACTTCAAGAGAGACGACATTTTCCGATCGCAAACATAAGTTTGTCACCGCCATATTTTTCTATTAAAACTCCAACCGAATAAAAACTCGATGATTCGGGAGTTCGGATCGGTTCCCATCGAAGTATCGGAACGAATCCATGCCAGTTCGACTGTGAGATTTGGATTAAACTTTTTGTGGATGATCTTTTCTTAGTCAAGATTCAGAGAAACGTATGGTACCTACTGGGGACAAAAACTTGGAGGCGCCTTCGTTTGATATTTGGAATCGATTAATTTGGCTTCGAATAGGTATTAGCGCGGTTAGATTTGTAACAGAGAGGTTAGATGGTCCGTTTTCCTGGAATGGATTGTTCTAGACTGACTCAAACTCATTCAGAGACTTATGAGCAGATTCCGGGAGGAGAGACATTCTAAACGAAGTATGATCTTATTTCCAATATTAACTAATCAAAGCAAGTGATAGCAATTTAGCTTTCATTGTGCAAAAAGAGCTTTTGGACTCCGTACAGTCTAATATCAGTGTAAACAATCTTATATGTCTAGTATTGCAAAACGTCCATAGGCTGTGGTATGGTTACCATCAGGTAGGCCTGTTTTTTTTTATGATGCGAAGTGACAAACGAGCAGACAACCCAACTGATGGGAAGTGGTAAATGTCGCCCATAACATTTACTAATTGTTTGCCACCTTATTGGTATAAGAAAAAACTAAATTAGCAAGGTAAAAAACCCCGTCCCATATGGATTTACGGTACAAAAGTAAGAGTGTACAAAAAAGTAACAATTGATTACCCAAAGCGACGCAGTAGCCGCTGACATAAAAACAAACAATCACATAAAACCCAAATCAGGACCAATTTCGGGTCGTTCCGATAGCTGTTCGCCTGCCAAAATCAATTAACTCCTTATAATCACAGTTGCCAAGTTAATTTTGCGCTTCCACCCAGCGAGAATCACCTCTCACGACCCCAGTTGGGTAACCCGAAAAACTCCGCCGACCCGAAAAACAAACGTTGCAAAAATAATCGTAGGACGTACATGAGACGGAGATTACCCGAAATTGCTACCAAAGCAAAATACCAACTCAGCAGTGATTACGGCGTTTTTTTTCTTAGTTTTCGATATGAAAAAAAAAAGAGAAATAACTTATGCGATGCAATGACCGCTGGCGGCGACATCAAAGGGTTTACGATGGTTGGATGGTTGCTGGCGAGATTCGGCGTCCTTGTCGCGCTTGCTGTATGTTCTGTTGATCGAGTGGGATGGTTAGATGATTGTGGAGATAAAAAAATGCCCTTTGAGCCTGCGCGGGCGCATTCGCCGCGTGTTGTATCAAACGCGCGAATGTTAAGTAGCTCGCGAAGCGCATGAAAATTAGTCGACCGACGTTTAGCTGTGCCTGTGACGGAGACAAAGATCGTTACTACAGATTCGATCAGTATCGTGAGACACACGATGTTATCCGTGAGGATTTGAGGTGGTTTATTTTGCTCCCGCGGCTGTGGCGTCCGTTTTGCCGTAATAAAAAATAAAATTAAAATTAGGTATGTACTATAAATATCTACTTGTTGGCGTTATTTCGCCAGTCTTTTTAAATGAATCTGATGTAGATACGAGTATGTACATAAATAGTTACATAGATAATTGTACGAATTCGTCTGAAGGGTAGCGAAATACAAAAAATGTGTCTATGTAATTGTGTCTGTGTAATGTCTATGTCCCATATCTGCATTTTAAATAAAGACTTTCATGCACAGTTATTCCGAACAAAATGTTCAAAGTGTTTTTTTTTTGTTTCTAAACTGTTCTTTACTTTTTCAACAGAGGGAAACGCATGCCACCAGCACGGCTAGCATAAGTGTGCTCTCGCGCGCGATAAGCGAAAAAAACGCGACATAGATACCGCAACCTTTTTCATCTTACTATTATACTTACTAATTAATTACTTACTTACTGCGCTGGCTCAGCGACCCAAAGTGGATCTTGGCCTCCGACACCAGGGATCACTACTTCTTCCTATCCTGTGCCATCTCCTGCCAATCGAAGACCTTACTATTGAGAGACGGAAACAAACGCTCTCTCGGCGGGCTGTGTCGTTTGCACATTTGTGCTAGCCGCGCTGGTGGAAAGCGAAGAGATATAGGAAGGTACTACAAAAAAATTTACAACAAACTTAACCACCTCAACATCTCCCGATCTCCTCCAAAAACCATCAAAGCGACTCGAAATACAATTCTCGAATCGCAAATAAACGATGCCAATAAGAAAACTCCTCGGAACAGGCGACACTTCATCAGAAACAAATCACAATCGTGGAAGGCAAACAGCGGAGGGTCACTAAGGGCTCTCCACGTCCAAAGGGTTGCTTGTTTCTGTAGACGGTTGATCTCCAAAATTTTACAACGGATTTCTAGAGTTTTCCAATTGGTACTCAAGTTTGATCGGTTACGTGTCGGGTTTGGCGATGGGGATGGCGATGGCGTTTGGGAAGGCGCGGATATAGAAATTGTTATTAATATAACGAATAAAATTGTTCAAATACATTAAGACCATAACTTCATAAAAAGGTTTATTGCTATAAAGTAAGGATATTCAAACGAATGTTTGGCACGATTTCAATATGTCGCCAAAGACAGATAAAAAGACACGTACCCTAATTTGTTTTTACATTGTATCAAATTTTACAAAAATGTTGGTAACTTTTTATGGTGTCTTGTTTTTACAATAGACACTTTAATGCTTTAAGCATTTGTTTCAACTAATTATCATCAAAGGTATAACAAGTCGTTCGACCGAGCGAAATCGATTAAAATGAGCAAGAAAACAGACCCTAGCAGAAGGTAGGAAAGTCAATAATATTATTTTTAGGACCAGGACCATAGGTCCTATTTTACAAGGCGGACCCTGGGCCCCCGTGTGCCGCACGGGGGAATAATCGGGACATAACGCCAAGATGACGATTATGAACGTCCTATTTTTAGTTGGCAAAGAAATTACGAGTTCAGATAAGTTATAAATTACGTAGGTACTCTCCACATGCATATTTCATACGTAAAATTTCACCATATTCAATCACCATAGCCTCTAACCCACAATAGATAACATTATCCAACACGTAATAACTCCCCCAATAGCATTCCAGTTTGTTTTTCACTCATCATTTCGCAGATTCTCCGGCTGGCATCTCGATGGTGCTCGAGGTACGTCCCGGGGCCCTCGGCGGAGGCCCAGGGCTCCAATCGCGACCTGATTGAGAGCTTTGACTGAGGAGCTGTGACAATGCGTTTGTGATATCTATAAGTCTTTTTAAAGGTATTTTTGTAGAATGCTAGCAGTTCCCCATGTTTTTCATTCGTGCGCAGTTCGGATCTCTGTCTAATGAAACTCTACCGCGGGAGAATATTATTTTTCTGGGATCAAGAGTACCTTAAGCCACACGGGAATGGTGTAGCTAACTGCTAGTGACATTTTTTGAAATCCGGTTCTGTGGCTTAGAAGATTACGCCTAATTGACGACCTGAGTGGTTCAGTGGTCAATATGCCAGTCAGCCACGCAAGAGGTCCCGGGTTCGATTCCCGAACGGGCAGATATTTAAATGATGAATTTTAATTTCTGTTACGGGACAGGGTGTTCTATGTATAATAAGTATGTATTTAGAAGTATATAAGTAGTATATCAGTTAGCTAGGACCCATGACGCTGTGTTAATTTGTCCACGATTATTACGATTATTATTAATATACAAACTTACTAATTTTTCTTCTTTATGATTTTATGAGTATTGACTAGTGGCTAGCGGTAGAGGGGTCTTTAGTTGGTCGACTCTACGACTGCAAGCAAGACATGCCGCCACGGATGAGAATGTAGAAGGTTGGTGAAGCAAGCCATTAGGATGATGAAGTTAGAGGACACCTATACAGACAGGGAGACAGACTCAGAAAGCGACTTTATTTTCAATTATGTAAGGATGATTTATTTATTTTGACATCACGAACCTATACTACAAAAAACACCAATAACAAAAATGCACAATCACAGATGCCTTGTCACTGGCCTAACCTTACTTCTCCCAGACACTGAAAGATCAGCAAAACTGTGGAAAAAACCGATCGAATCCGATATAACCACAGAAGCAGGTATGCAACACGTATAAAACATAACGGACCATGTCAATTCTAGACGAATAGAAAATTAGTAATCAGTAACGTATGAATCAAAATGCGTAGGAATATTTAGTTTTAACGTGTATTGACGCTAATTTAATAAATAT
The DNA here is from genome assembly GCA_905147135.1 of Blastobasis lacticolella. Lineage (NCBI taxonomy): Eukaryota > Metazoa > Arthropoda > Insecta > Lepidoptera > Blastobasidae > Blastobasis > Blastobasis lacticolella. The sequence continues at coordinate 15,920,132 of LR990056.1, forward strand.
TACAAAAAAATTGCGTTGCTTCTAACTTTTGAGAACTGAGAAGAAGAGATTTTTATGTAAGCAGCCCCCCCCTGCTTCTGTAAAAAACAGAAAATAAATGGCTTAGATTCTTAAATGCTATGCTTTTTTATGTACCGCCATTGGATTATGTGCTTGTCTGATTATAGCTCGATTTTGGACTATAACGCCAGTCTCTTGGTAGATTTTAGGCGACAACACCAAAAACTATTCAACTAATCTTTCCATTGTTCTATAACATGGGGTTCTTCAAAAAGCATGTCTACAGGTAGAGCTCGTCTAATCTAAAATGACGCGCCCCACTATCGCATTACCGCACACAAGCAAGTTTAAAATATGGACGCAATACATATACAAATGCTGTTGTAATTGGTCATTCCGTTGCCGGTGAGATTCAAACGTAGGAGCACGCGTCGTTCATTGGCTCCCACACAGATGAAGTGTCGTTATCAATATTTGCACTCACACATCGAAATCAACTAACTAAGTAGTGGGGCGCGTCATCTTAGACTAGACGAGCGCCGGCTCCGCATCCGCTCCCTAGATTGCAGATATCCTGGACGACGGTGGCCACCTTCCATCAGATGGACCGTACGTCCGTGTAACTCATGCGAATCCGGGGCGGGTCGCTAGTAACGTATGAAATACTATACCTAGGGCCGACTGTCAAGAGACTGTCCTCGATAGGCAGGAATATGGCGCAGGATAGGAAGAGGTGGCGATCTCTGGCGTCGGAGGCCAATATCCACTTTGGGTCGCTGAGCCAGCGCAGTAAGTAAGGGTCGACTGTCTCCCCCTACATGTAAGCTTAAGCATGCCAACAAAACAACCTCCGCCGACTTCAATCCTTCATCCACAACCGCAGTTGACAAACCCATTAACGGCTCTTTTTAATCTCACCGAAAAAATCCACTAAAAGGGAGCTGAGATATTAAAAAATTTATCGCGGAAGTGGCTAACATCGGTGTTGGCCCGAACACAGGTGAACTGTGAAAGATAATAAAAAGGGTGCAGAAAGAGGTTGAAACTTTTTCAAATAAATCCAACCCCCTTGGGTGGCTCCCCCTAGCCTGGAGGAATTAATTAGGACCCGAAGATCGTGATTAATGCTTTCATTTTTAAGCTCGATGTCCCCAAGAGGAGCTACTACCAGGGACACTCAAACCGGTGTCGCGGTCTTGTAGTCATGGTACAGATTTTTTTTGTAATTGGGCAGACGTTTGGCATGCGGGTCACCTCTGATGGAAAGGTCATCGCTGCCTATGGACATCAGGAACACCAGGGGTGGTACCAATGCATTGCAATGCGTTGCCTGCCTTTAAAGAGACCCCAAATATACCTTTTGACGATCCCATGTCATAGTCCAAAGAAAACACTGTGGCTGGAAGCTCAAGCCACTAGCTAAGTGCTAAATGTTATCCTATTTACCCATTATACAAGGAACAAGGTAAATATTAGTTGGCCAAAAGAAATAAATAAGTGCAATACTTACCATCGGGAGCGTCGGTGGCCTAGTGGTTAAGGTATCCGACTCGGAAGAGAGATGTACCGGGATCGATTCCCACGGCCGCCATGTGAAACTTTTCTGAGTTACATACATTAGTTCGACACTAACCAATGCTCTTACAGTGAGAGAAAACATCGTAATGTCTTACACATTCGATTCGGAAGCGACTGTCGTCTGACCTCCGTGACCTTGTTAATGGTAATCTGGCCAGGTGCAAGGTTACGCATCCAGTCGCCTGAATGTGCAGGTTTCCTTACGATGTTTTCCCTCACAGTAAGAAGTTTAAAATCAAAATATAATCCGATGGAAAAGAGATTTTTGTCAAATCTACTATAATTACGACTCCAAACAAAATATAAAAAAATGTAAAAACGAACTAGTTTTAAAAAAAACATGTATATGTATATGCTTAAAAGAAAAATCTTTGATTAATAATTGAAAAACACGATTCGTGCAGGTTTACTATTTTATCTAAATAATTAATTATAGACAAATACAGCAAATAAATATTTACTAGAAAAACGTTATTGAGGAAGTATTTGTTAGATTCCCGGAATTCCGTGCGAGAACAAATGGTAACATAGATGGTCCCTGATTAAAAGTTTTCCTGTAAAACCTTTTTAGTACCAAAGGGCGATTCCGGATTCCACACTTTGTCATAGAGACGCTGGCTTAGCAATTCACAAAGGCTTGTTATATTAACTTACATTCACAAAGGAAACCTACTAAAGTTTGTTGGGAAATGTTTTGTATAACTGATACTACTGATGTTATTTATTATAGATTTATGATTTTAAGATTTACTATTTACTTAGAGGCGGATATTCTCGAGTCTTGGTGAAGACCACATAATATTTGCGCCATTTTGCGTGGAAACTGTGCATTTTATTTTCTTTTTTGTCATTAAGTTATCATACTGATAGATGGTTGGACACTCAAAATTTTAAACCGCAGTTTTGTTATTGGCATTGCAACTTTTAACTGTACAGTTATAACTATATTTCTTTGTTGTGAAACTTTATGGAAAGAAATAAATGAATAAATAGACCCTTGGGCCGTGGCGCCCAGGCGCTCATTCTCTATTTCGAGAGCTAGCTAAACGCCTGGTCAATGTTACTAAAGATCAGAGACTGGCCTCAACTTTGGACGAAATAGCCTCGCTATCCAGCGAGGCAATGCGGCCAGCGTTCTGGGCAGCTTTCCTAATACCTTGGACCTGGGACAAATTGTTTATCTGTAAGTTTGTTAATTGTTGTACTTACTTAGGTTTATTTAGTTAGTTGTAAATTTGTAATTAGTATAAATAATAATATTGCTTGGATAAATTCAAACAGTATTATGTTAGGTTATTTATTTATATTATTATTACCTATTACTAATTAGGAAATCTATAGATTTATTCGTTTTTTACGTGCGTGACGATTCAATGGAATATCATTGGCTTTAAATTAGTAGCAGAATACCAAAACCGTGTCAAACGTCCTATTGAGATCCAATTGAGATTCAATTGAGTCATTCGTAAATTAGCAGACTTGGGGCCCTATAAAACGATGCAGACGATGGTATATAGCATGGTTATCTAGTAGACAGTACCGACCACTAGGTACACTCTTGCCATCCAGTAGGCCTAGCACAAGTTGCTCACGCGCGCGATAAGCGAGAAAAAGCGCGTCATAGGTATTGCTATATCTTTCGTCTTAGTATTAAGAGAAAGAGACAAACGCTCTCTCGCGGCGCGAGATTTTGCACACTTGTGCTAGGGCCACAGATGTCTACGCACAGTGTCTACACTCTTGGTATCCAGATGTATGCAGAAGGTATTTAAAATTATATCAACTAGCTAACTAGTTTAATTTTGTCTGATAATATCTACAAAGTTTAGTTGTAAGTACGCCATTTCCAAGAAATTAAAAGATCGTGCGAAAATTACAGGTTACGTCTTTTTCGCCATAATTATGGGTAAAGCTATTATTTTGTGATTAAAAGCCAGAGGACTTATTAGAGACATATTAGAAACTCAGATTTTATACGTAAATATTTTAATTTTCAGTACATATTGACGTTTGTATTTTTAAGAGAGCTTAATCTTTAAACTGAAAAAACACAAGTAAATTTTTAAGTATATTTTTTCATCTTCGTCCGCATCGTCACTTAGCAACAGGTGAGGTGGTGGTTAAATGCCTGACTTGTCTAATATAAAAAAAAAAAAAAAAAAACTGTCAGTTTGTTATAAGCACTCATATTTCGTTAATAGAGGGAGTCAAGCGGCATTTGTTATTTTTTCTTTTCACTTGTTTGCGCTTTTTCTTCGCCCATTAAAATGTCTTAATCCTAATGGTTTCGTCATGCTAATACTAATTACTAAACAAAAAAAAATACTCGCTATCGGTTCCGATTATTCTACCGCCAGCAGAAAAAATCCAAAGTAAATATTATAAATGTTAAGTTTCTTTTTTCCCTCTAGTTTATTTGTTTTAGTTTATTTTTTGTGAATAGGTATATGGGATGGGATGGGATCGTTCAAGAGGTATATTAGAGGTCTCTTCAGAGGCGGGCAACGCATTGGTGACTTCCCTGGTGTTGCTAATGTCCATAGGCGGCGGTGACCACTTTCCATCAGGTGGCCCGCTTGCCTGTTTGTTTACCGTATAACATAAAAAAAAAAAAAAAAAAGGTACTTGTAAAATTTTGTGATAATAAATAGTAAATTGTTCATTGTGTCGTTATGTCTTTTATCTCGTTGTGTCTGTTGTGTTTGATGTATCTGTTTGTGTTTTCACGCCTAAACTGTTGACCACATTTGGATAAAATGTTGCAAATAGGTGTTTACGATGGACGATACGGAAGGACTGATGTTTATTTAAAAAGGTAACTGAATTTTTTGCTGACGAAGTGGCGTGCACAAGCAAGTATACTTTAATACTTATTAGATGATTCTGAACGTATAAAAGTCCGAAATTAGAAGTTCCAGCCGCCTCACCTGGGCACCCAGTTGTGCATGGGAAGTGTCGTCACTACTCTACACTGATCATGTTCACTGGCACTGGCACTTTGTACAAAGTCATAGTCAAATAATTTTATTTAATTGAGGCTTTAGATAAAACACTTATAAATGCAAAAAATTAAAAATAGGCGATTATAATACAGCGCTTATTCTTAGAACGGTGCAATAATCAATTAAAATTAGATGAAATAGATGGATAACTAGGTAGGAACGCAAATGACAACAGTACAGCATGATAATGATAAGTACCTTATGCACAGAAACCTAAAAAATTGACTAATTTAAAAAATTTTTTTTTTTTTATTCCTGTGGTAAATATATGTGTTGTTATCCAACTCAACTTATTGGAATGCATTAGATTACCCATCCCCATTTCTATATATAGGCGTATCATCTAGAAAATATGAAATATTAAATTAAATACGAAATATTACCATTACTGTGTAAATCTAGTTACATGCATTTTCTTATCTATTTAACCCTCAATGACAATTTTTTTATTTATTTGCGACGTACATAAAGCGGGTAAAATGCTGGGCCCTTTTTTATGATAGCCTTTCTTATGTGACTATGTTCTCAATTCTGCCACATGCCTAACGTCAAACTGCAATAGATTAAAGTTATTTTCTATTATATTTATATTCCAATGTCGCGTGCACACCGTACTAATTAAGATTAGCCGTGTTCCCATTTTGTTGTTTCGCATTTCTAGTAAATGCCAAACTCGCGAGGGTGATTCCCAACGTGCGCTGTCAAACAACAAACTTAATGCCGCAAAATCGCTTCATGTCAGTAAAAATGATTTTTTTGCGTTTTTGGTGTGGGGGTCGTAATTTGCGTAAAAAAGTAGCTTCGCAAACTTTTTTCACATCCAACGCAACCGTTACGAGCCTAGAGAGTCTCCCTCTGTACAGCTAACGGTACGTCCAAATCTCAGAAGCAAAATAAAAGAAAATAGATTTTAAATATGGATACTCATGCCCACTACGTAGACCCTCTGTCGGTGTCCACGCGAAGGTTCGAAAGAACGTTCCTCGCTCGTACGATTCGGATGTGGAATGAACTCCAAGGCATAGAGATTCCGTTGGACTATGACATGGGACCGTCGAGAGGTATATTAGAGGTCTCTTCAGAGGCGGGCAACGCATTGGTGACTTCCCTGGTGTTGCTAATGTCCATAGGCGGCGGTGACCACTTTCCATCAGGTGGCCCGTGGCACTTGCCTGTTTGTTTACCGTATAACATAAAAAATAAAAATAAAATGGTTGTGTTGCTGAAAACATACAAATCTACATAAGTCCTTCTGTGCTTTTCATATTTATGCTAGATTTCCGCCTGCGTCGACTGTTGCATCACCCCCTTTCCTAGGGTCTCGTACTAAGTCTACTCGTATGTCTCCCGTACATGCTGATAAACCCAGCATAGTTTGGGTATTCGCCGAAACAGTGCAATCTGTCTATGAGGTACTGTGGTGTTTCGATAAGAAGCGGTTGTGGATACACAGAAGGGTTTTAGTGGGTAGGGACCTTTTTCGGGCAATCCCACATATCCATGTCACCCCCGTGTGAAGTGATATCTTCAAAAGATTTCCGCTCTGAACAAAGAAAAAGGATCTCGTACTACGTCTAGTGCCACATTTTGTTTTACTGAATATTATTTTATTATTAGATATTATTACAAAAAATTAGACATTTCGGTTCAGTTTTGTGACATATACTCAGTATGATTTTAAAGACGTTTCAATTCAAAAACACAAAGGTAGGCAAAGCCGACTCACGCGTCGCACAACAAGCTCGTAACTCGTATATTTATGTCTCACTCCGGCCGGGCTCCCGGCGCAGATTATGTTACATAAAGCGATTGTTTATGCACCGGTTCGACGGCTGATGCATCGGGGGTTCTTTATTGCGGTTCGGTGGTGTGGGGTCATTTTTTTTTGGTATTTTTAGAAATATAATTAATAAAATAAAATATATATTTTTTTTAACTTTTATTTTACGTTAATTTTTTAAATTTTTATATCACACATTTTAAGGTTATGTTCCAGGTTTCCTACCGGATCGTCCCGTGACCATGATGCGTGCAACTGTTTCAAAATATCGGGCTACTCGTCAACAAAGGTACTGGTGGTAAAGGTGCTGTAGGAAACCCGGAACATACCCTTATAATTGCTTTTTTGACAATTTACACAGCGCCGTCTAGCGCCAAAGTAAGCAAAGCTTGTGTTATAGGTGCTATGGACAACTGATAAGCTGCTTTTATAGTTTTAAATACATACTTATTATATATATATCACCCAGACCCGTAACATTATCATTTCAATTTCTGATCGGCCGGAAATCGAACCCGGGAACCCCCTTTGCGTGGCAAACCGACATGTTAACCAACTGAAGCACTCAGGTGGTCGTTACAATTACAGGTTGAAACTTATATAAAACGCTCAACGTCTTCGATGGGTCTTCGATGCTACCTCGAACGGATGGAAGTCACCGGATGGGAGCCTTTGAGTTATCCCAAATATCGCTAGAAATATGTGGTAGTGTCTGATCTTCGTCATCTACAAATCCACGGTTGGCGAGACTGTACAAGATAGGGCTTTAATTAAGTATTAAATAAAAATGATAAATCAATCGTTTATTTATCACCAAACAGCACAACAATAAATGTACAAAACTAACGCTCTGAATCTTTGGTGGTTCACTACTCTACACTAATCATGTTCACTGGCACTGGCACTTTGTACAAAGTCGTAGTCAAATAATTGTATTTAATTGAGGTTTTAGATAAAACACGATAATAATACAGCGCTTATTCTTAGAACGGTGCAATAATCAATTGAAATTAGATGAAATAGATAGATAACTAGGTAGGAACGCAAAAGACAACAGTACAGCATGATAATGATAAGTACCTTATGCACAGAAATCTAAGCTAATTGACTTATTTAAAAAATAAGTTTTTTTTAAATAAGCCACTCGTACGTAACTTTGGTGGTTCGGTGGCCGAACGGTTGAGTATCCGACACGTCAGATTCCCCTGGTAGAGTCACGAAGGTCAGATTGTAGTCGCTCCACTGTAATTACCTGTACCTGATCGCCAAATCCTGGATCACGGTGACTCGAGAGCACAACCGGGACATTAACACCATGATGATTATTTTATTTTTATATCCGCTCTGGACCATTGAGCCAGCATACACATCTAAAGATTCTTAGATATGCACTAATCATATCAAACTGACGCAATTTTCGTAAAAATTAGTAGCAATCGAGCGACATTATAAAATACGACGGTCACACTAATAATCAGTGGATTCACATGAAATATCATGGGCCATTGGTCACGAACTCATATTTCAAGTAAATAACCAGAAAAAGTCGTTCGGGCTACCGCCTAACGACAACATGCCGAAATGACCATAAGTTCTTTGAAAAGATAATATTCTGGACCAATTATAGCCAGAAAGCGGTGGTTCCAAAAACCTTTACGTACGAGTGGCTTTTTATCTGCCATCAAACAGTTTTATATGACGTGCCGATGGCTATCAGAAGCGGAAAACAATTTTGTGACAGCCTCAACGGTGGAGGTTGTTGAAAAAATTACTTTTCGTGCCCATAGCAACATGGTCGAAGGTTTATCAACAAGATGCAAGTTTAAAATTGTTTTATCCGGACCACTGAGTCACGGATAAGTTGAACAGTATCGTTTACTGTTTACAAGGTGATTAAAAAAGTTGACACGCCGTTTTGATTTTTATTTTTATGCGTTTTTTTCGTTGTTATTTTATTGTTGTTATGATATGTGACAATGCTTTTTACTACTTTTGTTTCTTTATAACCTTTGTGAGTTAAAGTGTTGGTATTTTCTATTACCGTACTGCAAAAGTGTCTTATATTTTAAAGGTGTATTCCGGGTTTCCTACCGCGTACTTTTGTTTACGAGTAGCCCGATATTTCGACACAGTTGCATGCATCATGGGCACGGGACGACTGTCATATCTTTAAAATGTGTGACAATAACCGCGGTAGCTTAAAACATTGTGTTAAAACTGTCTTAGCTAGCACGTCTGATATGGTCATCAACTATTTCTATTTCATCGCCGTTTAGGAATAGTGTAACTACTTCCAGAACAATTCCAAAGTCCATTGAATAAATTAAAGTAATATGAAATACTCGACAAGACGTTCGCAATAAACGTGACAAACAAACAAACAAACAAACAAGCAGACGTGAAAATTGTCAAATGAATAGCTTTTTGTTAAACTTCAAACCTTTAACATTACCCATTGTACTTTCTTATTCTCTTCCTCGTAAAACTCCGATCTGAAATAGAAACCAAAGCAATGTCCAATCATAACTCTTTTTTCAACAAAAAAGAAAATGTATACAACCTTCGAAACTCTTTCCCTTGTCCATGGCAATCGAAGCGAAAATTAAGAAACATTCGACGAAAAAAATAAGAAAGAACAAAACAATTCAAAAACAATGGTCTGAAACAAATGCGCATTCTTTCATTCGAATATTTTCTTCAAGGGCCGAGTTTCGCAATGTTCCACCCTTTTTGTTATGAGCCCGGAAACTTGTTTAAACCCACACCCGATAAAAGTTTATTAATTATATTAACAAAGAGGAATAAATAGGTGTGAGAATATTTTCAACTATCTACATAGTTACACTCTTACACTCGTGAGTGTCGTACAAGGCGACTAATGTTTTCGATGCAAAAGATGTAGAGTTTCCGTAGGCTGGAAAATGGGCAGCAGCGTTTTCCAATATAGTTATATTTACAACACTGCGATCTCCAACCCGCCTGCCAAGCGTGGAGTTATGGCAGTAACCTTGTATTATATACGCTGATTCTAGACATACATGATCTACCTTAGGCCACATCGTCGCTTTCTAACAGATGAGATGAAGGTTAAATTTTTAGCTAGTCTATAAAAAATTTAAGAGACGTAGGGCATAGCGGGGTATCCCGTTTGAATTGGAGCCGCCCGACTGGGGAAGTACCTCCACCTTACAGAATACCGCAGCAAAACACTACTCTTTTAAATAGTATTGTGTTTCTGCCGGTGAGTAAGGTTTCCAGAGCTCCATGGGGTGGGAATTTGGGGAACCGTGGCTTTGGCAGTGGAGGGATATTTGCCTTTTTGCTGCCAGAGTAACGTGTTATAGAGGTGGGCAACGCATTGGCGATAGTCTCGGTGTTGCTAATGTCTGTAGGCAGTGGTGACCACTTTCCATCAGGTGGCCCGCTTGCCTGTTTGCCTATCGTATGACATAAAAAAAAAAAAAACGTGATCAGATTGGATCATGGTTACATAGTCAATCTCCTAAATGTGCAGGTTTTATCACGATGTTTTCCGATAGTTAGTGTTTTGCTTATGTACTGTACCTATATAACACAGAAAAGTGTCCTTGATGTATTGCGGCACTGGTAGTTCTTACTTGGTACCTCAGCCACTGACGCTTCCCATTAAACAACATGCATTAATTCATTGCTTTTAATGATATCTCCATTTCTTCAGTATCACTATACCAGTCAGCCTTATGCTTAAAACAACCGGCCCGCCCGCGCCCCGCGGGCCTGCCCACCCCCGTGTGTTAATTGTTTGTCGTTCATTATTTCGTCTTCAATTGCCCCTTTGTCTCCCATTCTTTTCATCGCGCATTATTTTGAGGGGTTTCCTCCAGGAATCCGTTCATTTTTCAGTGGGTTTTTCTCGGCCTTTTCAATGGCAGCACCATCATTAACTTGCTGTTGTTTTCTCGCGTTATTGTCGCCCATTATTTTTTGAGGGTCGAAATTTGGCGCGGATGGTTTGTTCGCGAATTGGCAGTTTGAGTTGCGACTTGAGGTGCATTTTAAGGGTATTATAGATGATAGTTAACATAACAAGTTATACGGCTTACCATGCGAGGATGCCGAAGATCGGGCGAAGTGGAGAAGAATGGGTTGGAAAACGGATCCTGGCAGAGGCCGGGATAAGCGCTAGGACGATGATGAGTTAACATAACAAGTTATAGCTTCCCACAATCTGCAGTGATGTCACTATTGTATATATTCTATTCACAGGGTCTTTTTTGTGTAATACGGCAGAACAGGCAAGCGGGCCACCAGTTGGAAAGAGGTCACCGCCGCCTATGGAAATCAGCAACACCAGAGGTGGTAGCGCCCCTGGTGGCGTTGCTCGTCTCAAATTTTTGAATTTGGTTTTGGGGATTCGGATTGAGTTTCTATAAGTGTCATACAAAGTCAAGTAAATTACAGATTATCTTATACAGAAAATTAAATACACTTGAGTTTTAAGGCGGCAATTCGAAAGCGGAACTCTGGAGGAATTCCAGCAGATCAGTTCCATAACTAAGATTGCCCAATGTTAAATTATTTATTGACGATAACAGTATATTGTTGTCGATGAATTACTAACGAATATTATAGATACCGTGTGGTGTCCGGCAGAGTAGAATAGCACCAACCCCTTACACTCGTGGGTGTCATATAAGGCGACTAATGTTTTCGAGGCAAAGGTTCTGGTATCTCCGTAGGCTAGGAAACAGGCAGCAGCGTTTTCCTTGTTATATTTATAACACTGCGGTCTTCAACCCGCTCGCCAAGCATGGAGATTATGGCAATAACCTACCCTTTCGTGGGAGAGGCCCTTAGACCTGCAGTGGGCTGTGATGAAGATGATGATGATGAATACAGATACACAGAACTCGTAAAAAAAACCCTGGAAAGGCAATTATCTGACCATGACTCACGATGTCAACCTAGGACGAAACAACTAGTCTTTTACTAACATGTAACAGAAAACTCGTAAGAATATCAATAGGACTAACAGTATAAATAAACTGTTTCAAGACCAACTGAATGAGACCTCTGACTGCTCTATATCTCCCCCTTGGACACCTTAGTGTCTATAGCTAGAGAAGGGAGAGGAAGGTCAACGGAATCTAGTTAAAATTCTCAACAGGCTCTGAGGAACGGTCACCTTTCATCTCCGAGATAGACATCGCATCGCAACGATGTAACATGCGCGTGCGCAGGTAAGCACTAGACGGGGCTTAATGTAGATTGAATAGATGGTCAGGCAGAGTAAATAATTGTAGGTAGGGTGTAAAAACAAGAGTTTTTGATACTTGTATTTTTTATGATAGTGATAAACGAGCAGATAGCCCACCTGATGGTAAGCGGTAGCTGTCGCCAATAACAGCTACGATTCATGCATTTGGGTTACAGGTAGGTTCGGCCATCTTCGGCCAAATAAACCCTTTTTTTTATACAACCAAGGTGGCAAACAAGCTTACGGCCTGCCTGATGGTAAGCAGTCAGTCACCGCAGCCTATGGACGTTTGCAATACCAGGGGTTTCAAACCTCTTTTGGCATCGGCCCGAAACCCGCCCGAAAGTGATGGTTCGCTAAAGGTTCATAACAAACGTTATCATTTAATGAATAATGTTATATTTCACATTATTATTACTATGTAAGTAAGTAGGTATTATCGCTACGAAAAGACATGATTTTGAAACAAAAACAATTTTTTTGTGGCAGGCTGTGCACGGGCAGACCAACATTTTGTGGGTCTCCTAGTCGTCTTCTATCACTACAAAGTGGAATTTTTCTTGTACTCGACGGCATAGCCCTACGGCGCCCTCACAGTCGATAACGTTTTGTGTACTACAATTCAATTAGCAAAACACACATACAAGCTGCAAAAAGGTCAAACAACAAAATCAGGTCCAAGAGCACGCTCCTCGCTCCTTAGATTTCCAATTGCACCAGCTAATCCACGAAAGGAACAGCTGCACACACCTGCAAGAGGGAAAGGGAGAAAAGACATTAGCATTCAAGCAGCAATCGCAACCTGATCCGATGCGGCTCCGGCTTGTGCTTTATGATTTGAGGTTTTTCTGTTAAATGTCAAAGTCGCCGCTGTGTACGGGGGCACAGAGCTCGGAAGGATTGGAGTTGGCTCGAAAATTAATGCTAAAATTGATGCTGTAATTAATCAGGATAAGGATTGTAACACGTGTCTGCAAATGTGTTCCTGATCACTATAATCTGGACGCCTTGAAGACTAGAGTGAATAGGCTGTACCTCTAGGCAAGGTCTATCTTCGGTCGCATTGTCACTTACCACCAGATGAGATGGTGATAAATGCCTGGCTAGTCCAATTAAAAAAAAAAATTTAAACCTATTTGTGGTATCTAAAAGTTACAGCCACTCGCCAATTGAAACCTCCTAGCTGACTCTGCATTATTCCTAACGCCTTTGGTTCAATATAAGAATATCAGATATCTTAATAAACTCATATGAATTAATTATGATGTTTTCCTGAGTTAGTAGAGAGAGTACTAACTCAGGAAAACACCATAGACTGAGAGTAGTTAATTCGATTTTGATGTTACAAATTGGCGATGATCAGAATACCCAAAAGTGCAAAGTGATGCCAGAGCACGTGTTAGTAAACATTATTGAAAATATCACCCGATCCCATAGCCCAAAACTGTGCCATCATCGACCGTAAACTACCATATCAAAGCCTCTAAGCCTGAAGCTTTACCAAGCTTAAAAAAGTGGCAGTAGGCGGGGCAGGTCGCAGATCAGATGGACGATGGGGCAGTAAAGTTCTCGAGTGGCGACCACGTACTGGACGACGCAGAGTGGGACAAAGTGAACCGGAGATCTGGTAAAGGTTGCGGGTACTAGCTGGATGAGGAAAGTTCAGGATCGGCCTTTGTGAAAATCTCTGGGGGAGGCCTATGCCCAGCAGTGGGCGTCTTTTGGCTGATATGATGAAGAACCTTCTTCCAGTGAAGTTCTACGACTGACAAGAAGAGTTGGATGAGCTGAGGAAAATTGAAGACAGAGTCCTATGCCTAGCAATCGATTTCCGATTATGATGAGCAAATCAAAAATATTATCTGCTAGTCAATAATAGACACCAATTGAATAGGGTGTTTCTTAGCAGATAGCCTTTAGCCACATCGTCTGCCAACTACCTAATAGATAATATTATCATCGAGTAAGATGATGCTCAAATACTTGGGCTATAAGCTTAGAGATAAAAAGAAAGAAAAAGAAAAAATATAAATACTCTAGGCCACAGAGTACAAAATACCCTTCGATCCGTGCATGCTCTGAAAGCTGGACGTCTTTTTTCTGTAAATACCCGATTTTGTATCGATCCATAAACCGGCAAAGTCAGTATCCCCTTTTATCAGAGACCAGTTGTCCAACTCTGCTAGATTCGCAACACTCCACTCACACGGTCCAACAATATCGTTGGCAGCGTCTTGTTTTCTCATTGTTTTTACATTATTTATATCGTTTTGTCTACCTTACAAATTAAGACGTGCGATAGCAAGCCGCTTGCTGTGAACTGTGCTTTATGATCGGTTTTGTCTTTGCTCTGTGTTTATTTTGTTTATGGACGCGAGGTGAGCTTGGCCGGTTTGCTGTATATTGAATATCGTGATTTGTGGAGCGCGTTGTGGTGGATGATTTGTTTAATAGGTTAGGAGGACTTGAATTGAAAGTTGATTCTTAAAATGTGCTTTACAATAAAGTTATTAGCTAATGTTTCCATAACAGTATTAGCTTTTCCTCGGGCAAGCCCAAAAATTCAGGACCTTGTCTGTGGTTGCCGCTGTGGTTCCTGGCTATACAGGAGTTACAGCGGTGGGTGTGAGTGCTGGGGCAAAAGAAAGTAAAGCAGTAACTAATTAACTGTGGCCCATAAGGTTTTACGATTCTTCTAGAACCACAAATGCATTATAACTATGAGGACTAAGTTTGCATCCGTCGCCATACCACCTATAGCAACATAATAAAAATAATCATCTTGGCGTTAATGTCCCGGTTGTGCTCTCGCGCACGAGGGCCCGGGGTCTGCCTTGACCATGATCCAGGATTTGGTAGGTCAGGTAATTACAGTGGAGCGACTGCCATATGACCTCCATGACCCTGCTACCAGGGGAACCTGACCAGGTTGGATTCATGTTTACACATCCAGTCGCCTGAATGTGCTGGTTTCATTACGATATTTTCCCTCACCGTGAGAGCATCAGTTGGTATTCAACTAATGTACATAACTCAGAAAACAGTCATTGGTACATGGCCGGAGCGGGATTCGCACCCGGGACCTCTGACTTACGAGTTGCATACTTTAACCGCTCGGCCACCGACGCTCCTATACCACCTATACCAACATACCACCACCATATGGTACCATTTGCTACCATAAATAAAATAAAATAAATAAATAAACATTTCAATTTAGTTTCAATTTATTTATTCATTCATCAACATAGGTCAAATATACAGATTATATAATTAGGTAACGTTCTCTATTTTGGGTAATATCTCACAACATTAAAAACAATTAAAATATGATAAAATAAAATGTCAAAAATATATAAAAACAAAGCATGTCCATTTAGTACTAACAAAGTTAATGTCCAAATAATTATTTTTATGTCAAAAATAAACAAACATAAACTACATCACAATCATAAAAACGGATCCATTCAAGCTATCCTGAAAGTTCTAACACCCACTATAATCCAAAAACTCCACCCATAACTTCCATCTCACTCCTTCAAGAGCAAACCAATTAGCTCGCACGAAATTAGACTAGTACACGCACATGAAAGCCAAGAAAACGTTATATTATAGCAAATCAACCACTCCAAGTCCCATTCAGAAGTTACGACTGAACCGTGTTAAGCACTGTCCTCTTTGGAATTATAAATACTAGTCACTCTAGGTTGTGTTTAATTAGTCGCTTTAATAACAATTTAAGAGTTTATAATTAGAATCCCCTTTAGGAGAGCCATTGGGTCATTTTGGAATGGGTCCATTGGGCCTACTAAGGGTTTTCGAATCAATATGTCAAGCAGTTTATTGCGTTTCTAAATTAAATATATTGTACACAGACATCATTAATGTAGTTTGTTAAACCAATTAATAGCAAACGTTATAGTTATTATTTAATAAGTGGGTTATTTAATAAGTAAAAGTTTTGTAGTTTCTAGCTCTATTTCGTAACCGTTGAAAGGTTTTACAAGTTTCAAATTGTATGTATGAACTAGAATTTCTTTTTCTGTGGTATGAAATAGCGTAATATGAAGCCCATAACATATACGATTCAAGGATTTAGGTCGTAGAAAATAGAAATGCAGAACTGCAGATGCGTTATCACTGTTAGGACTAACATGAAATGCCTTATGCATGTAATTGGGCTGGCTATTTATCCTTCAAACCGAAACACAACAATGCAAGCATTATTGCATGTGGCAGAAATAGATCAGGCGGTGGTACTCACCCAGGCGGTATCCTCAGGCTTGATAGAGTCCTAACACCTGATAAATGTACCTGCATAGATGTCCCACCATCTCGTACTAAGCGTTTTGCAGCCACTTTTCTTATGCGCACTGCAAAGGACTGGAACTCTCTACCTGAGTCATTGTTCCCCGATACGTATAACCTTGGGGTCTTCAAATCAAGAGTGAATAGGTATCTTCTAGGCACGCATGCTACATCTTCGACCTCATCGTCGCTTTCCATCAGGTGAGTTGAGGTCAAATGCAAGCAATTATTAATAATAAAAAAAAAAAAAAATTGTATACAGAGCAGAGTCACAAACTCGCACAGTTCTCTCATCGATACCTTGAACCGTGGTAGGGCATAAGATTGTATATTGGTCGACGTTGTCATATTAGCAACGCAGCAATAATGCCAGCGACTTGCAACACGACTTATAATTGTTTCGGGCTAGGGATGAGCTTTTCGATGGAATCTAATAGTTTAACACATTGACCACTTTGGTTGATTAAATGTCACCTTGTAATAAAGTATAAATATATTGACATCACATCTTACCATAAACATAAATTGTACTGCCATTTATCGTGATAATTATTGTTGTTACATCCATCTCCTAGATAGGATGCTAAAGAAACTCTGGAGATCGAAGCAGATCTTTAAACTAAACCGCTGCTGGTATAAGATTTGATCTTATGATTTCAGATAGATTTTCCGAAAATCGACTCGTTGATTGGATCATCATCACCTTGGCGTAAAAGTCCCGGTTGTGCTCTCGCGCACGCGGGCCTGGGGTCCGCCTTGACCATGATCCGGGATTTGGCAGATCAGGTAATTACAGTGGAGCAACTGCCATCTGACCTCTGTAACGCTGCTACGAGGGGAACCTGATCATATTGTATCATGGTAATACATTCATTCGCCTGAATGTGCAGGTTGCATTACGATGTTTTCCCTCACCGTAAGAGCATTGGTTAGTATTCAACATAAATATACATTACTCAGAAAAGAGTCATTGGTACATGGCGGCAGTGGGATTTGAACCCGGTACCACTCGCATTGCGAGTCGGAACCCTTACCACTAGGCCACCGACGCTCCGATTCGTGTATTGGACAACAGCAATGTATTCAAATTCGATTTATCGATTAAATGAGCGCATCCCTATTTCAAGATCTTTGATCTGACTCCGCCACCCAAGTGACGATGACTTTACTAACCGCGTATTTCATATTGATGTTAATTATGTGTTTTGTTTCGCAGTCGCCCTCTTTTGTTTTGGAACGGTGACATTTGGAGTCTGGTGGTATTTAATGTTTATTCTTTGTGGCTACATAACTTCCAAAGAGTCAGTGTAGCAAGTGATTCAGGCAGTATGGAGAGCGAAATATTGCTTGGTTGCTGTCTAGTATGAATGCTCCGACAGCCCCGATCTTGTCAAATCTCTTGCGTCCACTATATTCTATTATTCTCGAAATGCCCGAAATGAAGCTTTATGGAAACCTACAGTATGAGGTCACTCGAAAACCTTGGACATGTTAAAGGAAGATATGGTGTGAGACTTATTTAACAATGTCGGGAGGCCTCCCATGACTATTCAACAAGTCTCTATCTCAACAAGCCAGTAGGCATTGGCACCCCGTGACGGTACTTACTAATTTTCACCCGACTGCGACAGAAAGAGGATTATGTTTTCGAGCGTATGTTTGCATGTAGGTATGTATATTACTTTGGCAGTGGCTAACTAATGGCTCAATGGATTTTAACGTATGAGGTGATGTAAGATTTATGTTGGCAGTGACATAGGGTACATTAATTCAAATTGGGTGATTTTAGGTGCCATATTGCGATTTTCAACATTTTTTTTTCTCTTACCCCATACTGGGTTTTTAAATTTTGTACTTTATTTATTGAACAAAAGTAAGGTACTTAGTTCCAGAGATAAGAGCGAGCAAACAAACTAATAAACTCTTCAGGTTTACACCAGTACAATCAGCATTTATAAAATCACAATTTAACATACCAAAGCTCCAACAACATTACGCTTCTCTCTGCACACATCGCATAAAATGTTGAACGAAACGCAAATTTCATGACAACTTTAATTTTAATGTGCACTCAATAGCAATTATCCCAATTTTGCGTTTTGTTATTGCACGCACGCGGCGCGGGCGCGGGCGCTTGATTTATGCGCAAAAACTGGCGGTAACCAAACGGTTGGTTTCGCAATTGTTTCGGTTTTCGCGCCAATTTAGTTGAAATAGCGGGGTCTCGGTGGCCGCCATTTTGTTTTTTGGGGTTTGTTTTTAATTATTTTTTTTCGATAATATTGTAGAAAAATGGTTATTTTTTATTTTGTATAGATGGTTATACTATTATCTTTACCTGCTTACCTCATTTTTCATTTTTTTCAAACCGATCAACAGTTTCTTCAATGATACAAAGGACACGCTCGTTTTTATACCTAATTAAGAATTAGGAATGGAAATTAAGGTAAATAAATCACATTGATAAGTGAATTTATATCCGTTCTACTTTCTACAATTATCACGTAATAACACTAAGGTATTATCACAAATTATTTTGCGTGAATCAACATTGTGTACGAAGTTTCAAAGACAGATTTGGAAACGTTCCAAGACGTGTTTTCAGATTTTACACTGGTATGTCATTTGTTTAGCACCTTCGTGCCGATTATGATGATAAAAATGGAACAGTCATTGTGGGGTGTCAAAATAAAAGATTCAAATTATATTTCGAGCTTTTTATAAACCAAAATATTTAGATTGTAGCATGCAGAATTTACTCAGCTTGGTATTGGCAAAAAAGAAAAAAATATATATTTGTATACTGCATGTCATAAGTGCCTATGGATTGATAATAGTGATGACCTCCTCGCCGTTTTCGGCTACAGCGACTGCTTCAGCGCCCCTGTTGTTGGCGTTCATGTGCTCGAACATGGCTTAGGTAGCCAATCTTCTTTACACAGATCCTCGCACATCGCCTATGGATTAAACCAATGCCAGATGGTAAGACTCTCTCAAGCCTGAAGAGTCCGCCTAAGAGAGTATAGCCTTATAAATTTCTGCCGCCAAACAACGATGCTTGCACTGGTGTGTTCCGGTTTGAAGGATACAGGCATGAAGCATTTCATCTTAGTCCTCACGGTGACAACGTACCTGCGGTTATGCATTTTTGTTGCCTGCAACCTAAATGCACAAATCGTAGATGTTATGGGCGACAGCTACCACTTATCATCAGGTAGGCTGACTGCTGGTTTGTCACTGTGTAGAATAAAAAAAGAGACACTTTATGCATATTAGCCCTTGATTTTGCGCATAACTTCTTCAAGGACTTGGAGCTGCAGGTAAGAAAAAATATAAGTATTGCAATGAAACAATATTTTGCACCGAAAATGACAAGGAACAGTCATTCGCAGTGGCCAAAAGGAGTCAATTACTACATTCACATTCAACTTTCCTCATAAAATTGTCCAACAGCATATTATATCGTTTTCTTGACATAACTTTCGAATTCTCAGCATCCAGAACGTCATAAATCGAATAAAGTCAACAGAACACCTCAGCTTCCTTTAAAAATCAATACAATTGAATGCGTTGGCGCAGAAACCTCGTAAATCATAATTAGGCCCGATCTAACCTTTCAACGGCTGCCAATAGCCGACATAATCCGAAATATCCCGAAGTCTTCCGAGCGCCATTCAAGACCTCTCGCCTTTGGGCTTTGACTCGGTGCTCGTATATTATCGGCCCTGACAATACTGGGGCGCTAAAATGCTGTTTTTGGAACTATTCAATTTCTATTAAATAATATAAATAAGTTACTTTTAGACACGCAAATCGGCTAAAGTGAGGTTTTAGGACTTTGAGGAAAGGATGGCACGTTTGTTCCTATTCTAGTTGAATTCGACTTATCTACATTATATTGTTAGTTCCTATTGTAGCAAATTAAACATATCTTAGATAATATTTTTTTTTTCATTTTGAAGTTTGAAGTATTAAGAAATATTATATCACCTTACCCATAGTAATATTACTGCGGATGGATGCTGGATACAGCAAGCCAAGTGCAGAGTGCATTGGAGCTCATTGGGGTAGGCGTACCTATGTCCAGCAGTGGACTAGTATAGGCTTATGATGATGATGATGATAATAGTGATATTACTTAAACAGTGTAAGTAGGCCGTGCCTATATCCTGTTCCATGTTATCATGGAACAATCAACACGTTAAAATATATATCACACTGCGAAAGACTCGTGTCTTCTGATAAACATAAAATTATAGTTGGTGAGAAAGATGTAAGTATTTGTTGCTTTTGAATCTCTAACGGTCAGTTTCTCGAACATTTTTCGAAAATTCGCCATCCTTATCTATGCTGAGTTATAGACAGAGACGGAAAGAGTTTTCATGGATGCATAACATTGACAAGCGTTTCTGAATCTGGACGTGTCTCAAGATACACCAAAAAGCGCCATCTTACCTCCCCAAATTCAATCAAACATTATAAATTTTATTTTGCTTATTGGCGAGGCTTTCGCGCGACTGTGTGGGTGGTAGCCATGATGTGTATGCATTCTGATTTTGAATTGCGCGCTTATGGAAATGATAGCTTGTTGCCCTTTTTAACATGAGAGTTATATGCTATGCCAGGACTCAATTTTGATAGGGGTCTAGTTTGTTTCTTGTATGCATTATTTCCTTTATGTTTTAACTAGCAACCCGTACCAGTCTCGCACCCGGAGATTCCAAAAATCTGAAACTTAATGGACATGTGGACTTTCTCATTCTAAGCTCGATGTACCATTTTTGTTTGAGCCCTTATTTTCTCTGAGACGATAAAAGAAATAAAATAATGTCCGTGGCGGACTTGTGTGTATAAAACGCATTTTAAGTTATTTTAGATTTTACAGATGTCGATGCAATCGATCTGTCACATCAAAGCCATATATTTGTCATATTTTTATAAAATATCTTTGCCCGAAGACAACGTCACTATATACAAGTCAACAAATGCAACATAATAGAAGAGAGTATGGCTGAGACGCCTGCCATACTCATGGAGGGAGATCTCTATGGGTACTATACCAATACTGAGCCTACTTCTCTCCCATTCCAATACAGTCAATAAATAGGACAACACGAACGACATCCCGCACCCGAATCGGAATCCGATATTATTTCGGGAGCGCGATTATTTGACTCGAATGAGTAATCGAGTGCGTCCCTGGGCGGATGCGCGGGCGCACTCAGACTGCGCATAAATAATATCATCTGCGGCCGGGCGGTGGAGGTGGGTAAGTTAGGTTTTCAAAAAAATTAAACTTTTGATGGGTTGGCCAAGTTTTAAGTAAAAACTAAACAATACTGGAAACTTAACGAATTATAAGTAAATAATTCTAAAACAAAAAAAAAAGTGGTAAACCGCTGCCGCTCTTTTTAAGTTATATTTTGTGCTGAAAGAGGAGAATTGGAAGACTAAGGTAGACGTGAAGGATAGAGTAAATACTGATGATTATAAAGAAGCAAAGAGTTAGCTGATAACTACGACGATTACTTTACCGACAAGAGTTTGACTCATAAGTAAATTAGTGATATAAGGGTTTTGCCGAAGAACTGGCAATGACGACCTGAGTGGTTTAGTTGGTTAACATAAAAGAACCTTCGTCGAGCAGAACTACAGGTGCTCCCAGGGGGTGTTTAGTACGTATGCGCCTAGGTTTTTCTGGGGAGTCGTGCATAACCAGTCCGGCCGGCTGGCTGGTACTCATGAGAGTTCACTTCCTCCTTCCCAACCGCTATACCGGAGGGTGCCCTTTTCCATTGCATGGGGAGCAAAAAAAAAAAAGCATTTTTCGCTATGTTTTCAGCACTCGATCTCCGTGACTTATTTCAGTTTCGTCATCGATACGTCCCCATCACAGCATAAAAGACCACTGACAGAATTAGGGCCTTTCGTGGATGGGATGTTATTGCCATTTTACCCGCTTACGGAGACTAGAAGTTTTGCCTCGAAAACATTAGTCGCCTTGTACGACACCCACGAGTATAAAGTGTTGGTTTTACTCTGACGGATATAACACGGCCTACAATATCCGTTCACCGGTATAATGTAGCTACTAACATTACGTAATAGGTGTAACATCATATTCCAATAAATAACATATAAATACTTAACTAATATCTGTAACACAGAATTTGTGAAATCCGAGTTACACCGTTCACCCTATCAGCTACGTGTATAATATTTGCTATAATAAATAAACCGTGTGTTCATAAATCAATCGACGTGCAATCTGTCGTAAGTACCTACATTTAAATCACTGTTACACTAAAATGTAGTCTAAATAGTATACTATTAGAGACACATTTATCTTGTTTACCTATAAAATGGTTGAGTTGACTCATTTGCTCTTTCATGTTGGTTTGGTGGAGCTGTGATCAATGTATTGCATTCATAAAATTAACTTACTAATATAGCTGTTCTAGGCCGTATGGTGTCCGGCAGAGTAGAATAGCACCAACCCTTTACACTCGTGGGTGTCGTACAAGGCGACAAAAGAATTCGAGGTAAAAGATCTACAGTCTCCGTTGGCTGGAAATTGGGCAGCAGCGTTTTCCATTGTTACATTTATAACACTGCGATCTCCAACCCGCCTGTCAAGCGTGGAGATTATGGCAATAACCTCCCCTTTCGTGGGAGAGGCCCTGAGTCCTGCAGTGGACTGTTATGGGCTGTGATGATGAGAGATACATTTATCTTGTTTACCTATAAAATGGTTGGGTTGACTCAGTCGCTCTTTCATTTTGGTTTAGTGGATTTCATATAATTAGGTTATAGACTGTATGGGTGCCGTAGGTTATCCTATGTCATAGAGTACAAAAAAAATTTCACTTTGTGACGATGGTAGACGTTTAGGAGACACACAAAACGGTGCGCACACAGTTCACGGGCATTTACCATTTTTTTTTATTATTTACAGAAATTGTAACATTACAGTTAAATATTTCGTTACAATTAATTAATTCCCCAAAATTGGGGAATTGAGACTTAGCATACGATTTTATGATTCGCGTAGAACGTGTGAAATTTAAAAATCGAACCTCTTTTAACTCGTTGGTCTCATTCAATATTTATTTGTGTTAGCTGATGTAACTTGGAACATCTTGTAACAAGTAATAATAGGTATACAGTTATTAAATGCTAAATGCTTTATAAGTTGGAAATACCCAAAGCTGTCGATTCGGTTAAGTAATTGCGTGCAGATCACGATTGATTACTAACTTCTCGTATTACGAAATATTAATCTTTAAAAATATTTCATTGACCAAGAAATTCCTAAAGTACGAATCATTGAATCACACCTAGAAGCAAAAAACATCAATGGGCGAAGGAAGTTCTAATTCTGACCAATTTATGTTTTGTCATTCCGAACATAGAACATCCAAACAAGTAAGATACTCCTAAATTATTTTCAACGGCAAAGTTATGTTTGTCAATGACCAAAGAGTTTGATTAATAGTTTTGGCTGCCAGTAGCAGCGTCATTTCTTCTTTTTTCCCCGAACGTCCGTTTGAATCGGATGGCCAGTATTTTTTATTCGACTCATTTATCATAACGCTTCATTACTGTCTGATCGAATCGGAATAGTAATATCGATTCGATTGTTCGATCCAGGCGGGATTATGTTTAGTTCTTTTTTCAATTCAAATTTCAATGCTACCGGAATTTCATTTTTCAAATCAGGTTCGTTCTCATTTGAATCTTTAAGTTGAGAATTTAATAGCTATAATTCGGACAATATTAGGTACTCAAGAATATTGCACAGTTAGTCAAATCAGTACCATTTTAGGGATAGTACGTAATTGCTCGCCAAATAGGTTAACTAAAAGATTGGTTTCGAAAATGTCTCGGCTAAGATTTTGCTACAGTCGTGATATCAGTTACCTAAATCCTAAGTCCTAAGTCCTACGGTCATTTTTATAATATACTACTTAATTTCTATTACTTACTTTGTAAAGTAGCAAACAGTCCACCTGATGGAAGCGGTAGCTAATTAGAAGTGGGCAACGCACTTATGACGTCTCTGGTGTCTCTGGTGTCCTTAAACGGCGGTGATCACTTTACATCAGGAGGCCCATTTGCCTGTTTGCCTACCGTATACAAAAAGGTAAGCCGTAGTAGCCGATCTGCATTATATATGCCATATTTTACTGTACCTACATTCTAACACATTGCATTTCTGTTCATTGTTGTCGTATTTGTAAAATACAGAAATATTAAGATATTATATACAATAATGGAGACCGCTGTAATCCTCCGACAGGCATACTGGACATATTGGAGCAAAGAAACAAATATTTACATTTCGGGCATTAAAGAGAATTAATAAATAGAAAGAATAAATTAAATAGAAAAGCAATTTCTTATTTCTTTTTATGTCAATCGTTGTTAGTTGATTAGTGAATTTATTGTAAAAATTCCGCAATGTTAGAAAGAAAATTATTATTAACCAGATAATCATATCCAGATAGATATAGCCTGCGGTGACAGCTTACCATCAGGCAGGCCGTAAGCTTGTTTGCCAACAGTGGTAAAAAAAGTCACAGAAAGGCAAGTCCACCACCGCCTCCCCAACAGCGTTTGGAAAGTCCCACACCGTGATCGAATCTTCGACCTGGCCTTCCACAGAGCAATTACCGAAAACAGTACAAGATCATGACAAATATCGAGCTGCGATGGCGATCCGTCAATGTTGTACTTCCGCCGTGGCTCGAGCGCGGACTTGGAGATAAGATATCGGGGAAGCAGGAGTGTTCGGTTTGGGAACGGTTCCGTGGAAGAAACGTTGGAAGATTCGTAAGCATTGCACATTTAGTTAGCTTCGTATAACGTCGTCTCTGTCACGTGTAAGTTCCTAAACACAAAGCCGAAGATAGCCGAATAGCCGAGATTACGAGTTTCTTATTCAATTAATGTCATTAATCCAATAAATTTTGTTATTTTCATTCAGGCTTGAGGTTGGTGTATATTTTTTCATATGATGTCACTAATCCAGAATGAAATGAAAACCTCATTAGAAATTGTAAAGATTCCTTAGTAATATCCTAAAAAAATATTTATATCTACATAAAATTGCTAGCGCATCGATATTGAAAATCCTCATACATACAATTCACACGGAAACCCAAGGAACCCTAGTAATAGATAAAAAATAGATAAAAATGATTAGTCTCGCCTCAAAGGTGATAGCATCAGATGCGATAGATGACGCGATCGGTGGACCCGATCAGGCAGCCAGCCACCGCTTGCCGTATACAGGGTGACGTGGTTAATATCGATATTTTATTCAAATTCCTTCCTTTTTTATTAATTTATTAAAGTTTTCATGCACAAAATAGTACAAAGGCGGACTTAAGGCTAAAATAGCCTTATCTACTAGTCAACCAGTAGATAAAGGGTAAAGAAAAAGGTAGGCGGTGCAAGAGAAGCTACTAGACAAAATGGAGGAGGGGAACCGTTTACGCAATTATAGCTGAACCAGAGATAAATGTACAGATAAATAGATAGATCACTTAAAATAAATCAATATAAATATAATAAAGCTAGAAATAATGAGTGAGTGGGTAATATAGCAAGAATAGATAACCATACAAATACTACACGAGTAAAGGAGAGACAAAACGAGAAGCTCGGTCAAACACGGGGTTTATCACCATGTTACTGTTCAACAAATGTACATAACTCCGTAAAAGTAATTGGTACATTTGGGACCGAAGATCGAACTAAGTGATCTTGCTTACTAGTCGAACACGTAAGCCACTGACGCTCTCATAAAGCAATAATTAAATTCATAATTAGCCAAAACAAAAGCTATAAATATTAAATTTTGATAATAATTGTAAAAAAATAATGATTAAGTATCCACTAATAATAAATTATTAATTATTTGATAAGTTATAATCATATTTAAATCAAATCTCCAACCAAACATCACCCTATACCCGTGCGGCTACCCCGCGGTAGATCTCGCCGGTCGATACTGTCGCTGTGATAGATAATCTTTGGAATCGAACAGCATTCGATGGACGCCCACAGCCTCGCCACCGTCACACCGCTGATCTATAACGCTGTACTTATCTGTTGCATCTATTTGAATGCCATTATGGTTCAGTCCGTCATCGCTAGGCAGTTACTGTCCAATTTAGAGGGTTTTTCCAGGATGTATTCTCGGCCGTATGGTGTCTGGCAGAGTAGAATAGCACTAACCCTTTACACTCGTGGGTGTTAAGGCGACTAATGTTTCGAAATAAGATCTAGAGTCTCCGTGGGTTTGAAAATAGGCAGTAACTGTTTCCGCTCTTGCATTTTTAACACTGCGATCTTCAAGTATTGCCAGTTGGAACCTTGTGCAGTCGCGCACTGTGAGTCCTGACAGTAACGCTTCTGAATACGGGTGACACTTTGCCGCATTAAAATGTGACTGACAAAATTTCGTATTTTTAAAATTAATGCCAAAATCATGCTTGACCTGAATCTAACCTAGCCATATCAATCCCATAAATATCTGTATCTAAGTATTGGTTAACAACGAACACCTTGAAATTTCCCATCTCTCCTTCCTAACGCTTAGACTGAGATTAATATGACTACTATTCACGTCAGAAAAGCGGTCAGATGCCACAAAAATGTTACAACATGACGTCATTTGTACACTCTTATCGATTCTAAGCGATTTAGACGGTAATATCTCAATATCAAAGCAAAGTAGCTCGCGAGCTAGCGACCGGAGTTTGCTGTTCAAAATTCGAATTTCGCCCGATTTTGACCGTTACTACTCTAGAAGAGGACCGAACCGGATCGAACCAGCTCAAACCGGTAACGTCTCAATGGAGTGTTGCGTCCATCACAATCGATTCGTGTCGAACTGGAGCTTGGGACGACAAAAAAGCGAATCGGAGCGTTTAATCACAATAATGACTTTATTTAAGATTGACAATAAAATATTGCCCGCGGCCATTGTTGCGCGCGCATAAGTAGGAGGTGCGTTCGAAAAAATTTAGGGTAAACGGCCGTGTGTCGGGTGTTACAAATTTTTTCTTAAATATTTTTTTTTTATAATTGGTGAGGCACCTAAACGTTATTTTGTGAAAAGAAAGTGACATGTTGATTTCCTTTCGTAAGTCTTCTATTAAAAGGATAAGTACCTGTTTTGATAATATTATTGTGCATAGATATTAACGGACACGCCAATTTGTTTTATGATGTACAGTGGAGTAGACAGAAGCCAGCGGGCCACATGTTGGTAAGTGGTCAGCGCTTCCGATAGAAATTTCTAACACCAGGGATATTGCCAATGAGTTGCCCACTATAATTCCCCGCTACCCTACCTCTCTTAATAAAATGCTAAATTATTTCACTACCATAACCTACACGGAACAGATACTTAAAATTATCTTAATGTTTTGCCTACTAATGTTTATTTAGGGAAGCATAATTTATTTAAAGAAATATTTACATGACAGAAAAAATGTAAAATGACTAAATATGTGAAACTTCATAGAATTAAGTTGTACCATATTTATATGCAAATAAATTAATTGAATTGAATTTTTTTTTTAATGTTTTAGACAACTTTCTTGTGCCAGTATCTCGCGCATTCACCCTAGGAGCCGATACAAAGCTTCATCCCAGATGGGCTAAGCCGACAATACTGATTGACTCCAATAAAGGAACGTATTGAGTGATCCGTCATTCAGGAGACAATGGCATCGGCTCTGATGCCGGTGACAACGCACAGCGAGACCAGTATGTAACTGTTACATATTTATAAATATTAAGCGTCGGTGGCCGGGCGGTTGAGAATCCAACTCGTAAGCGTGAGGTACCGTGTTCGAATCCCGCTGCGGCCATGTACTAAAGACTCTTTTCTGAGTTATGTACGTTAGTTGAATTCTAACCGACGCTCTTACGGTAAGGGAAAACATCGTGATGAAACCTACAAATTCGGGCGACTGAATTTGTAACCATGATCCAATCTGGTCAGGTTCCCCTGGTAGCAGGGTCACGGAGGTAAAATGGGTGTCGCTCTACTGTAATTACCTGATCGAAAAATCCTGGATCATGGTCAATGCGGACCGCGGGCCCTCGCGCGCGAGAGCACAACCGGGACATTAACGCCAAGATGATGATGATATATTTATGTATATTACACTCGTATCTATTCAGATATGTTACTATGGGGTTACACAGTACACACAACACATAGGGTTTTAACTGCTGGTTCAAACTGATGATACTTGAGTGGCGATCGCACTATGCGTCCGTCAAAATGAACGGAATTGACCAATCATGGAGCCGTTCGCAGTGTCTTCACTTATCAGACGATATCTGTGAGAACGCATAAGCTACTTTATTTCATGTTAATTGTTTGTGCGATATTGGGGATCAAAACAAATTACTAGGTATGAAGTAAATAATGGATATTGAACAAATTCTGACACGGTATTCAACAATGTCTCTAAGATGTGCTTCGTTCGTAATTTTGTGTGCAATAAAGAGTGTATCTGTCTATCTATACTAATTTCTCTAAAAACTTGTAACCATTTCTAGGATAGTAATCTAAAATCGGCGTCTACTATGCCTAGCGTCTATAAGCGTCTTCCGGTTTAAATGATGATGATGAAAATAGTGTGCAAGTAATTTTTAACAAATTGAGCCGCTCAAAAAGGCAGTCCTATCGATAACCCAATAGATACTTCAAGTTTCAACATCCTACTATTAAATAAAGATGATAATGATTCTCTGCCCAACCTTTCTTGATGACAATAATATCGAAAAAGGAATACACATAATCTCGAACATTAATTTGGAAAAGAACATCCATCCAACGCTCGATCTAACCACAATACAGTGACACCCCCTCCGCCATTATGGTTGGAACAATCGGCAAATGATTCGCGAACGGCTAATACGCCAAATGACTATTGGTCATAGAGTAAGTAATTAGGGATGTAGATGAGAAACTGGGATTTAGGTAGAAAATGAGACTAAGCAGTTGAGTTAGATACAGGGGGTGCTCTGGGCTTCGATTCTGGTACGAAAATCGTCTCAGTTGCAGTATCATCACAATTGCATCGCATGTCAAACGT
This sequence comes from Blastobasis lacticolella, assembly GCA_905147135.1. Classification (NCBI taxonomy): domain Eukaryota; kingdom Metazoa; phylum Arthropoda; class Insecta; order Lepidoptera; family Blastobasidae; genus Blastobasis; species Blastobasis lacticolella. The sequence continues at coordinate 15,949,160 of LR990056.1, forward strand.
CTGATTGTTATTCAAATGACAGATGTTGAGTTGCAACTTTCATGAGTTCGAACTTTTCCACAATTCTTTTTCTGCTACTTTAGTTGCATTATGGTTTTATATGGCTGCTGGTACTCCAATAAATAAATAAATAAATAAATTACTAAGTTGCATCTTTCTTAGTTGTCAAACTGCCTTCAATTCTGTCAACGAAAACGTGTCAAAGGTCGAACAATGATTTAACTGCAATTTAACTGGGATGATGCTGGGACTGACTCGATACCTCGACGTAGTTATAATAACATCACAGTTACATTGCAACATAATAACAACTGCATTGCACACCAGAATCGGTACCCTGGGCTTTCAGCAATTGGAATGGTGAAATACAACATATTCAATACATTATTTTATTTAGCTAAATCATAACCTTTAAAGGATGGAGTACGCGAATGCTGTGGACATACTTTACCCTCTACCGACGATAAGAAAAAAATAGAATAATATGTCTATTTTAATAAACCATAAAGCTCACGCCTCTGTCCCACAGGTGGGGCAGGCAGTGACTATAGACAGCCACTTTGCCCTGTCCTGACACAACTCCCTCAAAAATCATAATTGTTTTTCATTATTCCTTCGATCTATCTAGTTATCTGTATTTTTGCGTCTAGAAACTCACTAGTTCAACCACTAACCTTCTTCACCCAACATTTAAACCGACATGACATATAATCCAATGAAGATTTACATAGTGACACAAAACAAAACAGGCACAGTGATTCGACGATTCTTTGGTAACAATTTCAAATACTCTTTGACGTATATCCATACTTAGGCGAGCGAGGGTTGCATCCATTAATGTAAGTGACTCCCCAGTTCGATGTGCACGCCTTTTTTGTCTGTCTACGTGATTGATAAAGAAATGCTAGGGATACGACACTCCTTCAGAACAAACACAGTCATTTTACCTTCTTCTTCTTCCTTGTTGTCCAATTCTGGATTTTATTCCAAGCCATTACGACTCATATCGGTTTCCGCATCAGAACCATCATCTTTGCCATGCCCTTCAGTGTTTTCACGAATCAATTTTACAAATGCATCTGCAAATACTAATGTTTTGTTAATTTTCGTTCTTTTGCCTCTCTTAATAAGGGCGTTTGTATTCTGTCGTGATGGAACCCAGTAATTTGGTTGATGAGTAAAATCATTTCTGTGGGATTGTAGGAATCGGTCTGCAAGTGTTTTGTCGTTCAGCAACGAGATGCTGCCACAATGGATAGATTTTCACAAAAAAAGGGGGCATTAGGCTGATCACTTTGCGTGACAATGAATCGTTGAAAGGTTTTGTCGCTGGTAATATTTATTTGGTATTTTATTTATTGAATCATCTAACACTCTTATTTACAAACAATACTTGTCTATGTAAAGTAGCGTAATTTTGACGGGCTTTGGCATACATATAGTGCCGATCGCCACTCAAGTAATGTCGCGTGTACTGTGAAATCTCATAGTAATGTTTATGAACACGGGTGTCCCGCCATGATGGTACGAAAGTATACCTACTAATTCTTTCCGTGGAATACATTTATTGACATGGCCATGTGATGTCCTGCATACTGTCTAGAATATTGGATCTCCACAGACAAGAAAATGCATTCGTCTCTTACTTATTTATTTATTTATTTAAGCTTTACCTACATTGGCGGACTTAAAGCTAAAATAGCCTAATCTACCAGTCAACCGTGAAAAAGTGTGATCGAAAAGGCAAGAGACTGTGGCGAAACCCTCTACTGATGTGTCCAATAGTGAACGATCATGGGTTTTCCATACCATCTGAAACATGTGACATCGTATATGTTGTATATTTTGGGACACCCCAATTTTAATAGCAATTTTTTATTCTTTATTTAGGTATTCATCATCGAAAATAAAAGGGTCAAACCTAACAACTTACGCGAAGGAACAAATGCCATTTGATTCATAAAAAAGCGGATATCATGTCTACACGCAACTATAAAAGTCACCCGTATCGATACCTGTTATTTATAACTCCCACGTTTTTTCTGTATCAATAGCACTGTCAACCTATGGATGCTAACAAAAAACAAATCTATTGTCGCACCACCAATTTACACTGACCCGCGAGGTAGATTGTTCCTTTACCGTTGGTTCGGAAAAAAGTGACGAGGTTGTACGCGGTGGTTCATCTTACACTGGTTCAGGATCACAAAATCTTTTATGTTTTCTGGATTTATTCTAAGAGGATTATAATCGAGATCGTCCCTCAACCAAAGCCATTTGTGAAGAAATCTTCGATACCGTTGTTCGTTGAAAAGATGATACGGTACAAAAGGTTTTGTTGTTCACGTGATTCGGTAACTTGTTGATGTCTTTTGATTTGTTAAGAATTAATTAAAACCTACGTGATGGTATGGAAATTTGGGTGAAGCTGTGGAAAGGAATTTGGTATAGACTGTATGACACGACTGGGTGAAATCCGGCTGGACAGGTATCACCACCACCGCCTTATCTAGTTCAGCAGTAGGTAATGTAGCCTCAGCAGCAGACAACGTTTCTGTGATTTTGAATTTTTGTTGCATTGGAATCACAAAGCAGAAAAAATAATTTGCCAATCTGAGGGACTTAGTGAGGGCCTCATTGGAAAGCTCAAAGTAACTCATAATGCTATGGAAAGAGCTTACCTCGAGTTTCTCTTCGTGGTAGGGTCAGGAATGACAATATCCGCAGCAGACAGAACTAAGTTCAGTGACAGGTTTTTGAGTCGCTTAACTGTAGTATCAATGGGCAGGCTAATCTTAGAACCGATGGCCAATGGAGCAGAAAGATTCTAAGCGACCGTATATCAGCTATCGCTGCTTAGGATGGTACTCAAAAAGGATGGACGACGGACAGGTAGCCGGAGGATACAAGATGTACATAGATCGACGTCCTGCAATTGAGATATTGATGAGGATGAATCGTATAATAAATAAATAAATAATAAATAAATAATCGTGGACAAATTCACACAGCGCCATCTAGCCCCAAAGTAAGCAAAGCTTGTGTTATGGGTGCTAGATAACTGATAAACTACTTATATACTTTTTAAATACATACTCATTATACATAGAACACCCAGACCCGTAACAGATATTAAAATTCATCATTTCAATTTCTGCCCGGCCGGAAATCGAACCCGGGACCTCTTGCGTGGCAGACGGCATGTTGACCATTGAACCACTCAGGTCGTCTAATATTATGGCACTTAATTACAGTTTTCCATTAGATAAGTTGTTATTAATTATATACCAAACATTCTAAACCATCTTTTAAGAATATTTAAGTTTGTGTGTATGTATGTACTGGTGTAATATTTATTTTATGCAGTATCCAACGAGCAGACAGCCCACCTAATGGTAAGAGGTAACTGTCGCCTATAGCATCGATGCGTTTAGGTTCCAGGTAACAAAAATGCGTTGTCACGGTAAGGATAACGATGAAACGACTCATGCTGTATTTGCGCGGGCTACCTTCTCTTGAAATCCGGAACGCAACAATGCAAGCATCCAGACGGACTCCTTAAGCTTGACAGAATCCTTACTACCTGATAAAAGTGTACTGTAAAAGAACGTAGAATCTAAGCCTTTGCCCACAATGTGTAAATAGACCTGTTAAATGTTCTTTTCTGTAATTTTGTGTGCAATAAAAAGTTTATCTATCTAGCTTCTAACCTACTTATGCGGGACATTCCCGCATTTAATTTATTTAGAAATGGGTAGTGCCTGTTGTATAATTTATTATACGATATTTCTTAATTTGTATGTTTTGTGTGCAATGAGTGTTAAATAAAAACATAATTAATTGGTTTTGTTTCGCCACTGTTTCAGTTGATCGTAAACATTTTAATGTTTAACTTGGCGTCGTTTTATTTCTCAGTTTGTATCCTAAAAATAAATCCCAAACAATTAGTCGCATTTAAGTCTTGAAATAGAAATCTCTATTAAAAAACTAAACTTTTTTTCATAAATATCAGTTTCAGAATCGCTATTTACTACATCAACATCACCAACCAGTTAATCCCGGCTTATGCCAGAGTCCGCTTTCCGACTTTTCTTCCTCCAGTTCGCCCGGTCTTCAGCAGTAGGTACTACATAGTACTACAATCTCCTCAACACCTCGTCTCCTCCTCCTCAGAGGTGAAGAGGTTTTTACAGGGTCGGCGACGTGTGGGTGATACCCCTGGTATTGCAAGCGTCCATAGGCTGCGGCGACTGCTTACCATCAGGCAGGCCGTAAGCTTGTTTGCAACGTTAGTGGTACAAAAAAAAACCTTCTCATCTAGAACTCATCTAACAAAAAACAGACCAAATCAAGAGCCGTTCCAAATTTCACGAGAAACCATCAAAATCTGTTTACCATCATAAGATTTGACATCTCATAAATTCTTTAGTGGGGTAATTTCTCTCGATTCCGAGTATTCTGAACGAACGGTGATAATTTATAGTTGCTTACGTGCATCGTATAAATCTCCTCAGTTCGTACAGTAAATCGTTGTTGGCGTAAATAAAATAAAAGCTTATTATTTTATTATTAGTCGTTTTTAGTGTAATGCGGTGTCATTACGGTTGCGCTTCGTGTTGCAACTTGGGTGTTTGTGGTAATTTAGGCGGTATTGGCGGTTTGTTTTTATCTTACTTTCGATCTGTGATCTCAACATTTTGAGCTAAATAAGTTTAAATGTACTTATTATTACTTACTATGATGAGGCAGCGACCCAAAATGAGTCTTGGCCTCTATCTATAAAATAGTTTAGGTAGAGTCAGCTGCAGAGACCTTACCCTCTCCCATCCATTTAATATATGCTGCAGCTGACTGTACATTACAACTTTGTGAGTTCTTATTAGGATAAGGTACGTAGACACTGCGACACTCTCCCGATTGTTCCCGACACGATGTTTTCTCGGTGAGAACTCTGGACGATAAACCTTGGAGCAGTTGGTATTTGAAGGTTTTGCCCTAATCTTCACACTGGACAGGCGGGTTCGAGATCGCAATATAAAAAAAATGCAGGTATATAACAGAAAATACTGTCGCCATATGTTCTACGGAGTTCGCCGATTATTAGTTTCTGAACTGAAACTGGAACTGGTCTGACTGTAAAAGTGGCATTTTACGTCACCCCAGTCTTTTCGTCCATTTATTCCCACTAGTTCAGTTGCACAGTTCTGTTAAAAAGAAACACTGGAATGGTCCACTACTACATTCTAAAGTCCAAAACCATCATGCCATACAAATCAACCGATTTACTGTTATTGATCATCTCTCACATATCAATGAAAATATACATTTAATATACAATAACGTCGGCGTACAATTGAATCGAAAAGCAATTCACCTGAATCGAATGGTAGCCGCAGACAATTATAATGATGACTATTGAGGTAATTTTGTACTCGGCTCAACAAAAAATGATATAAAATCAATAAAGTATGCAATCGGCTATAATTCTCGCTGTAGCAATAAAGGTTCGATTCTGAATACCGATATGCCTATTCTGGATTATTTATTAGCCTTTGAGAAATGTATTAGGTCGAGAATGTTATTTCCTGATTATTGTTGTTCATGATAGATAAATAGTTGTATGCCTACTGCGTCTTGTCTAACTTTATCATAATTACATACACTCACACCTATTTCCCATAGGGACTGCCAGGGACTACTACTCTATCAACATTGTTGATAAACGAAACAAGTACGAAATCGAAAAAATTGCATAAAAAATACACTGAAATCTGCTTTCGCTGATTTTAAATTTAATTTAAAATTATAGCGTCACGAGGTGCCAAATTGCCAATCAGCTCTCGACTTTAAGGATGACCGTTTCGTAGTTTGGGGATAGTCGAACTTCAGCATCGCAACGTGCTCGCCACTCTTTAGTTATGCCTTATACCGTTGGCGAAACGAGGTTGACCAAGGTCTTCCGCTAGGGACCCTGAGACTGCATATGTAATACGATTGAATATTCTTATTTTTCTTTTACTTAATAACATATTGATCTGTTATCTGCCAAACCAATTTATCTCTCAAGGGCAAGTAAACTCCAGACATTTCATATTAGCAAAGCTCTACAACTATGCCGTCTCAAAGACAATAAACGTTGTAAGTTGATTGGTGCTCCCGGCCAGACCACACAGGTTACTTGCAATATCGCAATATTTCTTCATCGAAACCACATCGCCCTCTGCAACCAGAATAGGGCCGCCCCCTCACGGCGCCGCGGCGGCGCTCGCGCACCTCTCTTTAATTTGTAAATTGAACCGCTGCTAGCGCCATCTATTAGTGTCGTTGACCAGCTGGAAACCACCGGCTACTGTGCAGGGGTTTTCTCTCTTTTTATCCCATCATGGATGCAATCTGTGGTCAGCAGTGACGTAGTTTGATTGGATAGGCGGATTGTTTCGGCGTATTTGCTTTGTATGTTTCTTGGCTGCTGATTTGGTGGTTTGTAGTTTGCGAGGAGATTTTTCGATTGCAAATTAGTTGCATCTAAAGTTACTTCAAATTAAAGATGACTGTCATTCGTAGGCCTGCAAAGGTAAATATTTATTCGGGGATTACTAACTCAGGGTTAATGTGTTGATTTTTTAACTTACAGCTTATATTGTGAATGGGTATTTCGATACCAATAGAAATGGAACCAGAATAAACTTCCTGAAGATAAAATCGAATTGTGAATGTTTAAATGTAATGCTCTCTCTCGCTATCTTGCTCCACAGTGATTTATATTATGTCTATTCATTTACATCTGAGTTGAAATGACATGACATTTTTGACATCACTAACCCAGACTTTGTTGTGTCAACACTGGCTCATCAGTGGGTTAAAAATTAAAATATTAGCCGATAACTCTGATTGGTACCATATATAATTAGAATTTAATTTAAAAGTAGAAATTACGTCTGGGTCAAACATGTTAACCCAGCTTTATAAACAATAGAACTAGTGGGCTTTATAAACAATCTCAGATATCCTTAACTATCCATTAAATAAAGTCCGTGACAGTATCGCCGTACCCACGACCATCCGCCTGACAACTCCTGGATAAATACATAGAATGATTAAGTTGAAGCTGAAGTCTTGCTAATTATCTGTACGAAGCGTAGTAATGCCTCGAAAATACAAAACAAAAACTAAAGACAATATAATCCACGATAATCACTGCACTCATCTGCATCTTCATAAACATACCGAAAAGAACCCTCACGAGCCCAAAGAGATTACAACTAATAATGACAATAAACAAACAGTAGCGGCAACATAAATCGGTAAAGGAACAACGGGAGCGAATGGGACAGACAAAGTAGAAGACCTGAAGAGCGAGAAGGATGGGAAACGAATAAAATAAAGCATTTGCAACATAATTACGATTGGGCGAATCGAGTGCTCGGATCGGGAATCGAAGACGGCGCCTTTGATGCGTGATGCGCGGGAGTTGATCACGCCACTGATTTTATGGTTGGGCTTGGTGCACATTGGGCTCTTTATGCAACTTCGTTTGCCAATAATTTGAGGCATTATGAGGTTGTCATTCTATGTCGCATTGGGTTAAGGCTGTAATGATAGTGCTAATAAGAATAAAAATATTGTTTTTCTTTTTTTTTTTTTTTTATAACAAACTAGTCGGGCATTTGACCGCCATCTCACCTGTTGGTAAGTGACGATGCGGCCGAAGATGAAGCATGCCCGTCTTGGAACAGCCTATTCACTCTAGCCTTAAAGGCATCCAGATTATATTGATCATGAAACCTAAATGCATATCTGCATTGATATAATTTTTTAATAAATTCTTTAAGTTACTTTAACTAAGTAAATAACAAAAGTTCTTTTAAAAGGAAAATATTTGAGTAAAAAATAATTACTACACATGCCTATTATTATTATTTTCAATACACACTGCGATCTCCTATGACTGCAACTAAGCAATGAGGTACGGCAAAATTCCTCACTGAAGTGGAGGTACAAGTCCAACAGTGAATAGGCTCTTAATGATACAAATACACGATAATTAATAAAATTTAAAAAAATCAATCTGTTAAAAGAAAAGTAACTACCACTCGTGTAAAACCGACTTTAGCAATCGACATATAATCACTCATGACTTCTGTCTTCGACAACGGCACCGACAATCTCAAAAACGATCTCTACAAACAAGGAATAGAACACAAAATCTAAAAACCGCCAGCGATGAAACAGACGTTTTTCATCAGGAACTAAATTTATAAATCTAAAAAGGTGAGCAAGATGCAGATAGCATCTGCGATGTAGCAGACAGAGATGGCGATGACGCCACGCGGATTGTTGTTGAAGTAAGACCAGTAGCCCGTAGAGGCAATTACGGTGATTTCGGTCTCAGGATAATTCCCTTCGACGTTTTCCACTCTATCTAAGGCGTTAATTATCCTCGGATCGAAATGTGCGCGGTGGTCTCGGCTGACGTTATTATTTTGATTATTACAGTTAATGCGTTTCGCTAATCGAGAACGCTACTTGTGTGAGAACGTTGTCCTTTACAATGAGGGACCGAGTGGAGGCAATTTGTAGAAATGCATGCGTTTGCAGAATTACTTGACCGCAAGACGTTTCTTTTTAGATTTTGCAGGAAGTTGCTAATATATAGTTTGGATTTACGGGCTTTGATTACTTGTACTACGCAAATCTAGTGGAAGACAATCTTCATTATCATCATCATTATCTTAGCAATCAATCCCGCCTTCTGCATGGACCGCTTTCCTTCTTTTCCTCCCCTATTTCACTTGGTCTTCACTATCTTCGCTTCATAAGCTGTTGGCTCTCGCATCAGACTCAGCGAACGCTACAGCTACATCCTCGATCTTTCTTCCTATTCGCCTATTACTGTGAAACAAATTTAATAACCCCTGCGTGGAATATTGTCATGTCCCAGTGTCATCGACCTGATACAAAGAATCATCTCGAAAGCTTTATTACCCTTCCACCATCACGAGTAAGACAATCTTACCCATCTCGGAAACTCTTGAACGAACCTAACCCACGATGCACATTTGAGATCGACCCGATAATGTTTTATGGTGTATTTTATTAAAATTTATGTCTTATTCCAACTTCTCGGAATTTATTAATCGGCTAATATGAATTCTGTGTGTGTTTTACGTGGTTTTAAAATGAATCTGATACGTTTGTTCGGTTGGCTGTGGGGCTATTCTGTGCCTCGTTTCCTGATCGTTTACATGTGGTATATTATTGGCAATGAAGTGGTTATTTAATTAGAAATCATATGTTTTTATAGAAATATTTTACTTACTATTTATATTATACTATATCAGTCAGTATCAGTATATGAGTCCCGTGGCATAATATACCACTGTAGGACTCAGAACCTCTCCCACGAAAGGGGAGGTTATAAATATACGTGTTGTAAATATAACAACGGAAAACGCTGCTACTCATTTTCAAGCTTACGGAGACTAGATCTTTTACCTCGAAAACAGTAGTCGCCTCGTACGACACCATATGGCAATATCAATAAATAATACTATAAATACTGATCATAACCTATATTGATTCCAATCGGATCAGCACTTATTTCGCACAAGCTAAAATACTCCAACTCCAATGTAGTAATCATTTTCAAAGCCTTGTCCCAAATAAATTTAAAATAGAGGAAAAGCTATCTGCATCCCGTACGATGTCATTAAGCGATACCAAAACTACATTCAAGACTTCGAGTGTACAAGAATAAGGCTGTTCAGAACAGACATGCCGCCTCCATAAAGGTAGTGTCCACTCATTTGTCAAGGCGTGTGGATATTTATTTATGACCGACCCACCACTTTGAAATACCTGGCCGTTACCAAACCGATACCAAAACCGAAATTTAGGGAAAAACTTAATTTAAATCCAAATCGTGATTCTTTAAGGGCCAATTTCGTTTGACACGCATCTCTTGATGAGTGATATATGACTTTATTTTTGGTTTTGAACTCTCTTCTGGCGACAATTTTAGGGATGCTGTTAAGAATTTGTGGTGTGGCTTCTGTTACGCCAGCGTTAGGTTCATTTTGCTGTGTGTTCTGTTAGTTGGGGTTTCTAAGAGCTTTTCATGCGGGATGGTTATAAATTTCAAATCTATAGGTCGTTGGTATGGGGCCACTGTTTTTGGTGTTAATAGATTATACGACGTTTTTGTTTTAGCGTTTTGAGGGTCATTAGCTTTTGTGTTTGATGTTGTTGGTTTTATATTAATGCCCTGTTTGTTTTTATACTTATATGGGAATGGATTTTAAGCATGTGAGGCTTGTTCATGTACATTATTAAACTAGGAATGTTGGTTTCTGTTTTCTGCTAGAGTAGTGTAGTGTAAGTGGGTGCAAAAACTAATTGGAATACCAAATGAGGGAAGCTTACTTGGAAGGCCTGCGTGCCAAATCCTGTCAATGGCTTTGGAGATATCAAGAAACACAGCAAGGGCCTCGCCATGCTTCTCTATTGAGAACACATATTATATGGCGTAAGGCCATTACCTTACTCCATATAATATGTGTGGCATACAGCAGAAGGTGTACCTGGGAAGTTTTCAGTAAGATCTTAATTCAGAGGTATTTTTACATAGTAAGAATACGTAAGAAAAATTATGTGTTATGTATGTTTTCCTTAGAGGCGGGCAACGCATCAGTAGCACCCCTGGTGTGCAATGCAGTTGTTATTATATTGCAATGTAACTGTGATGTTACTATAACCACGTCGAGGTATCCAGTCAGTCCCAGCATCAACCCAGTTAAATTGCAGTTAAATCATTGTTCGACCTTTGACACGATTTCGTTGACAGAATTGAAGGCAGTTTGACAATCAAGAAAGATGCAACTTAGTTATTTATTTATTTATTGGAGTACCAACAGCGATATAAAACCATAATGCTACTAAAGTACCAGAAAACGAATTGTGGAAAAGTTCGAACTCATGAATGTTGCAACTCAACATCTGTCATTTGAATAACAATCACACGTTTGACATGCGATGCAATTGTAATGTGACTGCAACTGAGACGATTTCCGTACCAGAATCGAAGGTGTTGTTGATGTCCATAGGCGGCGGTGACCACTTTCCTTCTTGTCTGCCGGATACCATAAAAAAAATACAATTTTCTCGTCGAAATTAGTCTCCGTATTTGTTTTTTTCGAGAAAATTGTAAGTATTTACACCTCATATCTTATTCGAACTACAGTAGCAAAAGGATATATAGTTTTTATGGCGACCCATGTCCCATACGGTTTCTTTGTATCCTCTTCCATTCTTGGAAAGGAGCTGTCCAGTTTCCAGATGATATGATTGTGTTTAAAACGTGACTACTGGTTTGTTACTATTTTACTCGTTATTGTATAAGTAAAGGCCAGGATTTGAATATTGGAAGGACGCGAAGGAAAAAGTGAGCGCCTGAGAGTATAAGGAGATGAAGAGGTTGGCGGACAGGAGAGAGGTGTGGCGATTGCTCCACCGATAAGATATACTCTTAAATATATGATGGTGAGTACAAGAATTGCAGAAAGAAGTGTAGGTACTGTCGTCTATCGCCTTATCTACTTGCTAAATTGTCAAGTAACAATGATTGCGTTGTTGTTGAAGGGTAAGGTAGCTATTGTAAAAGTTTGTGCACGGTGTCAATGCTTAAGTTTCTGTTTCATAATTTGTTTAGTTAGGTTAAGTATGTGGTAAAACTTAATTAACTTGTAACGTCTTCCATCATCCTTTTTGTTACCGGTGTAATAATTAAACATTTTTTCATCATTTTAGGCATATATTTTCCATAAACGAAAAAGAGACTTAAAATTCTCTTTCGCAGTCTGCCCGAACGAAGAATATATTCAAGTTTAATTATAAGAAATCTAGTGCCTATAGTATCTGACCAGTTAATATTTTAAATGCATTTTAATGTGATGCATATGAGCGTTAACTTCGACTTTTTAAAATGCCAACCGTAAGAATTTCAACATGATCTCCCCTTACGAATTCCAGCCAGATATATCAGTGAATAATCGAATAAAAAATAAAACGTGTGTTAAATTGACACGTTAAATTTTGAATTTCGAATTCGATTGACGTGTTCACGCCATGGTTCGCTGGATATGTGCGCGTTCTATCGAATCATAATCTTATTAAGGGCGTAAGTGCCAATATTGTTTATTTACTAGTCTCTATTATAAGGAATTAAGGTCCCAAATGATGTTGATGATTTATAAATTATTTTGCGTCAAATGAACCATTGCCGTCCGATTAGCTACCGCTAAAGGTTTTTAATATCGATGCACAAAGCAAATAAACGAAGAACGGTCGTCTAGATCTTGTATCGGAAAGAATATGGACGTGACCACAGAAATAAAACAAAAAGTGGTGACTAATTAAATAAAAATATATAGGTACAGTTGCAGGGTGCGATTCTCAGGGTCCCCAGCTGAAGACCCTGGTTAGCCTCGCTTCGCCAACGTTATTGTGGATGGTGCTGACTGAGTATGGATTGGCTATTTGTCTCTCGACCCTTGTCAATCGGCGTATACGATAAACAATAGATTTCCTCAAGATTTTTTAATTTTAGTAGAGCTCGTCTAGTCTAAAATGACGCGCCCCACTACTTAGTTAGTTGATTTCGATGTGTGAGTGCAAATATTGATAACGACACTTCATCTGTGTGGGAGCCAATGAACGACGCGTGCTCCTACGTTGGTGTCTCACCGGCAACTGAATGACCAATTACAACGGCATTTGCATATGTATTGCGTCCATATTTTAAACTTGCTTGTGTGCGTCAATGCGATAGTGGAGCGCGTCATTTTAGATTAGACGAGCTCTACACACTTTTCAACTTCTGTACATTATTTTTACATTAAACTAACAGACTTGCCATCAACTTTGCGACTATATTCATTATCAGGTCATCAGCATTGTCTTCTTGAAAGTTGCTTGTAATTGTGTCTTTATAAAATTCTCTATCTCCACTCTCACATCAACAATTACTTCCTTTAATAAAGTCACATCAAACAAAATGAAGCTAAGCAAGTTCAATATAGTCACGGACGATACAAGATACACCTACACGATTAACATAACTTCTTGACTCCTTTTTTCGAGGCGATGTAAAAAGGAATTGCGAAATACAAATTGCCGAATGCAACATCAGTATTGCATTCCGGTAATAATCGTCAGGTTGTACCGCGAAATGACCTTTCGGTTGTGGTGCGAGTGAGAAGAGATAGGCTCGTTTATGCGTCGAATGTGGCGATCGTGTAAGGTGCCGTAGGTAATCCTATAAAAAAAAAAGATTTATGATGTCATCGAATGTACGAAAAATGCCACTTTTAGCGATAGTATACGTTAAGGAGACCCACGTAAACGTTGATCTACAACATGGAGTTCTTCAAGAAAGGGGTAAAAAGGTTTTTACGGGGTCGGCAACGCGTGGGTGATGCCCCTGGTATTGCAAACGTCCATAGGCTGCGGTGACTGCTTACCATCAGGCAGGCCGCAAGCTTGTTTTGTATAAAAAAAAAACTTCCCGTGCATAGCCTGGTACAAACTTCTTTTTTGTGACCCAAACTGACTTCGATAGTACTTACATATGCTCTTGTGTGGGTTCTAGAAGTGTGCCAGGTCGGGTGTACCGACGCTTTGTGGGTTTCCTAATCATTTACTCTCGCTACAAAGTGGACATTTTCTTGTACTCGATTACCTACGGCGCCCGCTCAATTAATAAAGTCACCGCATAGCAACCGAACAGAAAACGAGTAGTCTATCCTATTGGCGTGCAAAGGACGCGGTAACTTGCGGTGGTAGGACCCTGTTAAGCCTGAGGAGCGGGTGAGGACCCCCTTAGAGGCCTTATCTATTTCTGAAGCCACGAACAATAATGCTTGCATTGCTGTATACCGGTTCCAAGGATAATGTAGCCAGCGCAATTACAGACATCAACTTTTTTTTTTATGTCATGCAGTAGGCAAACAGGCAAGCGGGCCAGGTGGCTCGCTTCCAGCAGGTGCTGGAAAGTGGTCACCACTGCCTATAGACATTAGCAACACCAAGAGTGTCGCCAATGCGTTGCCCACCTCTATAACACGTTGCTCTGGCAGCAAAAAGACAAATGCCCCTCCACTGCCAAAGCCACGGTTCCCTAAATCTCCACCCCATGGAGCACTGGAAACCTTACTCACCGGCAGAAACACAACACTATTTAAAAGAGTATTGTTTAGCTGCGGTGTTTTGTAAGGTGGAGGTACTTCCCCAGTCGGGCGGCTCCAATTCGATCGGGATACCCCGCTATGCCTTACCTCTCTTAAAACTACTTAATCCTCAGAGTGACAACGCATCAGCGGTTCTACATTTTGTTGGCCGAAAACTAAATGCATGAATCGTAGATGTCACGGGCGTCAGTTACCGCTAACCATCAGTTGAGCTGTCTGCTTGTTTGTCACTGCGTATATAGCATAAGAATTGCGTCTACAACAGCATCCGCTGCCTCCTATCTCCCACACCGTACCAACTCCAAACAGTAATGTCCTCTTTGAATTATAATTATGACCAGTTTAATGTATGTCTTCTTCAGTTAGGCGTCTGGGTGTCCGTATATTTTGTCTCGCCGAGGCACCCCGCTGTTCTTGGATCGGAAAAATATATTTCAACCGGCAAGGTTCGAGTGGCATCGATGTTTCTCCATATACGTCAATTAATTCCGTTTTCGTCCCTTGTTTTTGTGTTCCTCTTGTGTTTCTTTTTTATGATATTGCGGAAGATGTGTTCTTTATGTACGGCTGGATTTGGCTCGATTTGGTCGTCATTATGGTCTGTCTTAGAGAATCCCAAGTTTGGTTCGCAAATGCAGTTCGTGAAGTGATGAATTCTGAATTTGGTACAAGATTGCATCTCACCGTGGTTCTGCACTGAGGAATGGTGTAAATAAATAAAAAATAAATAAATAAATCATTTATTATCAACTGGACGCCACAACACAACATTTATACGAATAATTACATACATATTTCGACACACACAACCATACAAAAAAAAAAAAAAATTACATCATCATCCCAGTCCGTAACAGTTCACTGCAGGACTAAGGGCCTCTCCCACGAAAGGGGAGGTTATTGCCATAATCTCCACGCTTGGCAGGCGGGTTGGAGATCGCAGTGTTTAAATATAACAATGGAAAATGCTGCTGCCCATTTTTCAGACTACGGAGACTTTTGATCTTTTGCCTCGAAAACATTAGTCGCCTTGTACGACACCCATGAGCGTAAGGGGTTGGTGCTATTCTACTCTGCCGGTCACCACATGGCCAATTACATAATTCTTACAATAAACAACTTGGCATTGCCGTGCTGTGGCCCTCCCTGTCGACATCCCGGTGTACATGTAATACTACAGACCACTCTGTGAATATATTGCCTTATTTGATACGATCCTAGTCCTGTCAATACGATTTAGTCCGTGATATTTTTGTCCTAAATCAGTTACCTAATCGAAGCCGATGTCGATGCATCGCTTTTAAGGCCGATTAGGCCACGCTTCGGGTCGATACTGCATTTTTATTTCAAGAACCTAATTATATGAACCGTAGATATTAAGGATGACAGTTAGTTACCGTTTTTACAGTAATTCCTATCATGTGGGCTGTTTGCTCGTTTGAAACTGAGTTACCTAAATATATTTATATAGGTAGGTAACGCGGCCGTAAAGCCGTATGTATAAAATACATTTTGTGTGATTTAATAAAGCCACTCCATCAAAGCAAAGGATTCTTTTTAAAAGTAGGTACCTATTGCGGAACAAAAATGGCGATAACGTGAAAACGAAATTATTGCCCCGAGGAAAACATCCAGGGTGAAGGGTGGCTCTGTCGGAAAGTATGGGGTTCTATGATAGGTCTAAACCAACTTTGGAATATTTTTTCATAACTTATTATCAGAATATTTTTAAAACCTTGCCGTCCCGGAAATAATAGAGTAAGTGCGAATGTGAAAGTGAAAATAAACAGGACAAAGTAAAAGGTACAAAGTTTGAAAAGCGATTTAAATTATTATTATTTATTAAATTAGACCACAACAATGTACTGCAGGAATTAGGGCCTCTCCCACGAAATGGCAGGTTATTGCCATAATCTCCACGCTTGGCAGGCGGGTTCTAGATCGCAGTGTTAAAATATGACAATGGAAAACGCTCCTGCCCATTTTACAGCCTACGGAGACTCTTTCTACGACACCTACGAGTGTAAGAGGCTGGTGCCATTCTACTCTGCCGGACATCACACGTCCTACAGTAGGTAGGTAAGTGCGACCTACTTTTCTGTGAAATGGTGAAATTAGGAACTACTGGTTGAGATGTCATTCGATGGTCAGTGTTAAGATTATTATTTTAAAACTTATTATTATTTTAAGGCTATGAGTTGCTGAACACTCCGCGGGACCCTAAAAAGAAGAAACGTGACATTCGGAGGGGAGCGAAAGCGGAACATTTAAAAAAGTTTGATTGAGATAGGACAGAAACTTTTGATTGTATCCCGAATCGGGAATAAGAGGAGCGTATAAATAATCCACCAAATGAAATAACAAGGGAGATGGTATACCTACAATGGTTGTAGATACGAGCAAAGTATTTCCTTCTAAGTTCATATTTAGCTTGAAAACGGCGGTGGTCTAGTGGCAGCGTGTTTTTGAAACCGATAACCAAGGTTAAGCAACGTTCGCTGTCCGGGAACTGGATGGGTGACCGTTTCGTACTTTGGGGCGAGACGAATTTCAGTAGCGCAACGAGCTCGTCACTTTATAGGCGTGCTTCCTATTGGCTAAGCTCGATCTTAGGCTGGAGATGAGACTGGTCGGTCGTTGTAGGGACCTATTGGCACCCCGTGACGATATTGCATTCGTAAACAGATCGTACATCTGTAAGTGGCTGAATCGGTCGAAATTTATAAAAATTGGTTTATTATAATGTTACAGTGAATTAATGAATGAACAGTTTATTGTCGGTACATTTCGGTCATCATCACAGCCCATAACAGTCCACTGCAGGACTTCGGGCCTCTCCCACGAAAGGGGAGGTCATTGCCATAATCTCCACGCTCGGCAGGCGGGTTGGAGATCGCAGTGCAGTTGATGTAAATCTACCCAGAAAGATGCTGCTGCCCACCTTTCGGATTTGTCCCTTAGTCGCCTCTTACGACACCCACGGGAAGAGATGGGGTGGTGCTATTCTTTGAGGTGGCGGCACCACACACCATTTCGGTAGCAACAGAGAAATCAACAGGAGGCCTTATCGCTTAAAGCGATTTCTTCCGGGCAACCAGTGGCAGTCGAGGGTGCTTGATTTGTACGATTATTCCAATAGAGAATATATTTGCTATATACTTTAGTAGTCTAACTACTCAAGTAATCTACCATTGTGCAAATAAATGTGAAAAAATTATTTCCATCTTTACGTTCGGTCAAATTGTTATTATTCATTCACCATTTTCGATCCAAACAAAACGAGTCATTGACACTTGACGCGTCGAAAGTATTAGCAATTAACGTAAGCAATACACATTCATACAGAAACGTCGTTTGTACCACAACACGGACAGCCAGTTTTCGACCTCAAGCCCTATGCAATAGAGACAATTATGGCTTGGTTACCATGGTGGTAGAGATAACAAAGTGGCGGTTAAAAATTAACGCAGTCATGAATGTACGGATGATCTTTTAGAAGACAATTAGGCTCGTTAATAGGCTGTGCGTGTTACGAATACAAATTAGTAATTGTTGAGACGGATTCAGTTTTTATTGATGAAAGCGCAGCGGTTGGGCACCGGTAGGAATTACTTTTTTCTTTTTTTAAGATGGGAAATCTTTGAAAGATAGCTAGTCATGTGGGATTGACGGAAAATGAACCCTACCCTCTAAACCCCTCTATGTAGCCACAGCCGCTTTTTATCGGAACACCACGGGACCTCATAGACAGTTTCGCTGTGGTGTTCCAGCGTATGCCCAAGCAGTGCTGGGTCAGTCAACACATTCAGGAAACGTCCTGATACACTAGGCCGTCTCCTAGTTGTGTGGATCCGAGCAATACAGGAAAAGAGAACCCCGTCTCTTCCCCGCTGGTAGGAAGAGACGGTTGTATCGCCTTGGCCCGTAGCATCTAAGTCTGATTACATCAGCAGATGCATATTCTTCCCTCATCCCCTCAAGAGTGTCCTTCTACGTCATCTTCGCAGAAGTTAGCCACCGTTTGACAATTTGCTTCACTATCGAGCATGACCCTTACGACAGCTGCGAGTGAGAGATCTCCGCTGATGGCTAAAATATAGTGGATACTGGGTGCTATTCTTACTTGAAAGCCTATTATTTTATTTTAATCCGAAACTACAGATGCCAACTAATTTACTTGATAATTCTTTCAATGTCGTATTAATAGTTATCATCGCTAGATCTATGGCTAGATGTTCTAGCAATAGGGCAATGAACTTGTTAAATAAACTTTTACATCGATCCTAGTTGCTATTTTTATGACGTCCTACTAATATAAGTTCTATTAATATAACAAAAGCGACAGTTTGTAAAGATGTTTGAATGTTTATTACTCCCCTTGACGTCAAAATTATAAATAGAATTTGACAGTAATGTAGCTAATGGCTCAAAATAATACGTAGAATATAAATTATCCAAACATTCAGTGCGGAGCTAGCGGTACACAGCTAACTGATCAGTGTAATCGAAGTATAGTCATCACCATCATCGCAGCCGTCTGACCGAGCGTCAGTGGCCGAGTGGTTAATGTATCCGACTCGTAAGCGATAGATACCGGGTTCGAATCCCATCTTTTCTGAGTTATGTACATGAGTTGAATGCTAACCGATGCTCTGACGGTTAGGGAAAACATCACGATGAAACCTCGTCAAATCTGAGGTTCCCCTGGTGGCAGGGTCATGTAGGTAAAATGGCACTGTAGCTATTTTCCAGTAGAAAAATTCTCTAACTGATGGTGAATAGTCATCTTGGCAGTAATGTTCCCGTAGCGAGCTCTTGCGCTCGAGCACCCGGGGTCCGCCTTGACCATGATCTAGGACTTTTCAGATTAGGTAATTACAGTGGAGTGACTGAGATCTGACCTCCGTGACCCTGTTAATAGGAGAACCTGAGAAGTTTGGATCAGTCGCCTAAATGTGCAGGTTACTACACACTGATGATGGATGTCACTATAACTACGTCGAGGTATCGAGTCAGTCCCAGCATCATCCCAGTTAAATTGCAGTTAAATCATTGTTCGACCTTTGACACGTTTTCGTTGACAAAATTGAAGGCAGTTTGACAACAAATAAAGATGCAACTTAGTAATTTATTTATTTATTGAAGTAACAGCCATATAAAACCATAGTGCAACTAAAGTACCAGAAAACGAATTGTGGAAAAGTTCGAACTCATGAAAGTTGCAACTCAACATCTGTCATTTGAATAACAATCACACGTTTGACATGCGATGCAATTGTAATGTTACTGCAACTGAGACGATTTCCGTACCAGTATCGAAGCCCAGTCGGCGGAAAGCGACTTTGTTTTATACTACTTTGTACTATATAAGGATAAGAATGAATTACTCAGTAAATTGGTAACGAATTAACAGGTTCAAAAACCCCAAGAACCCCTTTCAGCCGCCGTCTGAAGAACCTCCGCATATTTTTACGACGTACCCGTCAGACGAGTCTAGCTATTCGATGGCGTCCAATCTAACTTTGCCGTGGCGGGATGACATAAATACATTTTCCACTGGCGCAGACACATTTATAAAATCCGATAGAGCTTAAGTCTGAAGGAAGAAAGAAGCTGTGTAAGTTATGAAAATGAAAATAGTATTTATTGAATAAGGATCACATTAATTAATCTCTTTCCAAAAGTCAAAAATGTAATGGAGAACCAAGGGTAAGTTAATTTTTTTTTTTAATTTTTTTATTTGTATCAGGCTACAGAGGCCCATAGATATAATACATATAACATACAAAATTATAAAAACAATAAACAATACATTATAGCCAAACAAAATAATATAACCTATACAACAATACCACTTATAAAATTAACAATAGACTAATGGATAATATAATAATTTTCATAACTAAATTCTAACACTTTTCACT
Organism: Blastobasis lacticolella; assembly: GCA_905147135.1. NCBI lineage: Eukaryota > Metazoa > Arthropoda > Insecta > Lepidoptera > Blastobasidae > Blastobasis > Blastobasis lacticolella. The sequence goes on from LR990056.1 coordinate 15,969,327, forward strand.
TAATGTCTGTGATACCTAATGTCGTTTCGGCGGCACCGGAAATTCTGGGTCGCCCACGGAATCGCCGGTACACCACACCCTTCGGCCAATAATCTTCCCTCATGAAGAAATCCAAGTCCGCGGTGGGAACCAACACCACGAACGAGTTGAACGTACGTTCATGGCTTGATTCCAAGAGCCGGACTCTCACGAGGTACTTTTTGTTTAAGCGGATATGCTCTTCCACGTCCTTTGCCGTCACTGTGTAATGAAGGCGGGACAGGTAAAGCGCCGTCGTCGGTGTCGCAGGGCGCAGTAGAAAGTTGGGACCGGTTACTGCAGTGCCGCGAAAATTCTGAGCAGTACGACGTCTACTCTTCTTCTGGACCGTGATAAATCCTTCCTCATCACAGTCCACGTCGGGGGCACATGGGGGCTTCAACACCCCCGTTTCTTGTGGAGCTGAAGCCACCACGCGACGAGGTTGGCGCGATGCCGGTGCGCTGACGGGAGCCGCGGGCGCGGCGGGCGCTGGCGGGCGCGGCGCGGGCGCAGGGCCTCGCGGTGACGCACCCGCAACGTGTACGCCGATGCGAGCGACGTATTGAGTTCCAGCGTGGACGGCGGCGGTGGCGGCGGTGTTAAAACTGCTGACTCGAAACTCGTGTCGCTCGCACCGCCGCGCAGAATTTTCATTGTGGCTGTGTCAGCAGGCGACCCGATGACTGGCATAGAGTTGCGCAATGTATTCATTTGTTCACGCAACTCCAATACAGTTTTATGAGAGGCCTCGAATTTTGCCTCAACTTTCGCCAGGTTTTCCTTCAGGAGTACGATGTCCTTCAGCAACCTGGTGACGTCGACGTGGTCGAACGTAACGGGAGGGAGCTTATTCAAATCCCTCGCGACAAAGATTGGCACGTCGTCGGGATCGGTCTCCTTCAGTAGCGTTATTATATCCTGAACGCTCCTCGGTGTCCCGTCACGTCTTCGAGACACCATCTTCTCCATCATGTTGAGTGATGAGAACAGCAGTACCTTGGCTTCGGAAATGTCCTTCTCCGAGAAGCTGGACTTGCAGATCTGCACAGCACTGACTTCGTCCATCACGTCCAACTTTTGCTGCAGAAACGCGAGGAGCTCGTTCACAACGATGTTACTATTAGCCATCGCAGCGAGCTCATCCAGGTAGGGGGCGACGCATGCAGACCGATCAGCGCGTACGAGGGTTTACCCCGTTAGGTATCTAAACTAGATGGTTCGAAGAATGCAGAAGTCAAAATAGATAGACAGACACTTTATTGCTTATACTATTTTATACAGTTACAATCAGTAAGGAGTAGATTAGAAAAGGCGGCCTTGTCGCAACAAGCGATCTCTTCCACGCAACCTATACAGAACTTAGTATATTTGGTTTCAAATTTTATTACCTAAAATTACGCGACGCATGCTAGGGAGAGATTTCATTTTAATTTGTGCCAAAATTAAAAATTTTTATTGCCTAAAGTGGCACACGGACAGACGGTCCACCTGATGGAAAGCAGCCACCGTCGTCCAGGACATCGGCAACCCAAGGGGAGCGGATGCGTTGCCAGCCTTTGAGGTCCACAGGCTGCGGTGACTGCTTACCATCAGGCAGGCCGCAAGCTTGTTTGCCACCTTAGCGGTAAAAAAAAAAAGAGGTATACGTAGACATACCCTTTGAAGAACCCCATGTTATTGTGCAAAGTAAAGACTTCGGGAGCTCATTCCACAGCTTGCAAGTATGCTGTTAAAAGGCTCACGATGCCCGTACGTTAGTTGGATGTCAGGCATCCAGATGGTTTGATGAAATCTATCCCATGCATATTTAATATTTTCTATGTCATTATAGAACAGAACTATGCATGTTTGGTAAAATAATGTAAGTTGTGCGTTGATACATGTCCGCCATTCATCTACTTGTTCATGTTTAAAATCATCATCGGAATTCCTTTGTAAACTTCATTTCAACCGCTGACCTGTTGGCCTGTTGCCCTGTTGACCTGTTGGCCTGGAAACCTCACTCGCTGTTACTGACTGACTGTTAGGACTCTCCTGACGCGTTGGAAGTCTCACTCGCTGAGTCCTGTCAGCTGTTATCACAGGCCCAGGCTTAGAGGGGTAATTTGGAATGAGATTCGTAGCTGGACTGTAGACCACAGCTGTCATGCAGATTTGTACTGGAAAAAGAGAGATATATACACTCTTTACTGCACACAAAATGACAAAAAAAATAAAATTTACAGATCTAAAATTGTTTATGTGCAAAAACAGCGCAAGTAAGTAAAAGTAACTTTAGTTGAATTCTGACCGAAAGTTATGTAAGTACAGTAACCAAAAATTTACTAAAATTAACACAACCTGGCTAGATTGGATCGTGGTGTTGTGTCTGATATGTTATGTCATATACTTTTGTAACAATCTTGTGTAAAATAAATGGTTAAATAATAATAAATAAATAATGGTGTACACTAAACTTAGGAATCGGCTAAAATCTTTTTATCTCAATTTGGACGTTGTTGAATTGCTAAGAACTAGTTAAAATGGAAATTAGGCGATTCCTAAGTTTAGTGAAAACGGCCATCAATGGCTTAAATGCGCAGCTACTTCAATAACATTACTTTATCTTCAACCAAAGCAAACGTAACAAAACAGTATTAAGATTAGGTAAAAATAAAATTAATGTTTCAAATAAATGTAACTTACCCATAGCTATTAAACCTAAGACCAGCAAATAGTCGACGCTGCCAAATATCTTCATGTTGTCCTTCAAAGTTTCTGCTACTCTACGAGGAAAATAATTCTTATTTTCATAGACAGGTAATGAATTATGAACATTATGACTCCACGCTCTTCGTATTTATATGAAGTAGCAATTGATAACGAATTAACATTATTCAAATGTGTGTTAGTCATTTCGGGATTTACTTGTCTTAAGGATACAAAACAGGTAATACCGTTTATTACGTAAATAACGCATTTGACCAAAACAAAGTTTTACAATATGGGGTTTTGAGTTTCAAGAAATTTCAGAGGTGGGTTTTTTCCTTAGGGTGTATCGTGACATGGTCCAAGGTCCTGCTGAACCTTGCTGGTCTGACAGTAGTACCAAAATGTTTACTGACAATGACATGGGATCGTTCAAGAGGTAAATTAGAGGTCTCTTCAGAGGCGGGCAACGCATTGGTAACTCCCCTGGTGTTGCTGATGTCCATGGGCGGCCGCGACCACTTTCCATCAGGTGGCCCGCTTGACTGTTTGTCTGTCGGATAACATAAAAAAGGTACGTATATTTACGGAACAAAGAAAGTGATACCAATACGTATTCCATACCTATATGCATGCAATACGGGTTTGCTTGCATTCACAGGCTGCGCGACGGTGCCAAGTCGCATCTTGTCCACTCCCACGCGTGGATCCGCCAACAGGGTTCCCACAGCTCTCTGCTTTAACATGAATAAATATGGGAGTCTTAAAGATAGGCGTATTTAGGTCATTGCGTCATCATAGTCATTTGACGACGTCCCGGGTTCGAGTCCCGGCCCGGTAGGTATTGAAATGATGAATTTTATTTTCTGTTACGGGTCTGGGTTTAAAAAAGATATAAGTAGTTTATCAGTTTTCTGGCACCCATAACACAAGATTTTCTTACTTTGGGGCTAGATGGCGTTGTGTGAATTGTCCAACCATATTTATTTATAGTCAGAAATAAGTAAGTAAGAGGCAGACCGGGCCTTTGTTAATCAGGAAATAGGGCATCAGGTAAGCTTTCTGCTCATTAGCAACAGAATAAAGTAAAAAATACACAAGAATATTGTAACTGAGGACTCGTGCCTTTGATTGCACTGGGGGTAGGTATGTTCCTTATCGGAACACAACAATCTCAGCTATTGTTCCTTAGCGACATAAGTCGGCGATTCACCCAGATGAATCCTGATGTACCAGTAAAAGTAAGTAATAATCATCTTCGTCAATATCCCGGTTGTGCTCTCGCGCGCGTATCATCATCACAGCTCATAACAGTCCACTGCAGGACTAGGGGCCTCTCCCACGAAAAGGGAGGTTATTGCCATAATCTCCACGCTTGGCAGGCGGGTTGGAGATAGCAGTGTTATAAATAAAAGTATGGAAAACGCTGCTGCCCATTTTCCAGCTTACGGAGATCCTAGATCTTTTGCCTCGAAAACATTGGTCGCCTTGTACGACACCCACGAGTGTTAGGGGTTGGTGCTATTCTACTCTGCCGGACACCACACGGCTCGCTAATGTGATCTAGGATTTGGCAGATCATGTAATTACAGTTCTCGTAAAACGACTGCCGTCTGAGCTTTGTGACTCTGTTAACAGGCAAACCTGATATTGGATCATAATTATACAATCAGTCTCAGTATGTGACGGTTTTGTCACGATGTTTTCCCTAACCGTAAGAGCAACGGTTAGTGTTTAAGCAATGCACATAACTCAGAATAACCTAAGCGACGGAAAATCTCGTATAAACTCCGACCAAGTTTACTTAAACTCTAATATTTTTTAAACTACTTAACCGATTTTAATGAAACAAAGCTATAACCCATCTCGAATAAATTGGCTTTTGAATAGAGAAAACCGCATCCAAATCGATTCATCCGTTCGGCAGCTACGATGCCACATACAGATACATACGTCAAACTAATAACACCGCTCTTTTGTAGCTAGGAGGTTAAAACCCATTGGACATGGTATTTGGAATCGAACTCTGTATCTCTCGCTTGCATTACAAACCCACTAGCCATTAGGCTACCGACGCTCCTCACCGAAAAAAGTAACTACTTTCTTCATAAAGTATTTGCCAAAAGACCACAGCTCAACCCTACAATGCCCCAATAGCATACATCATCTGTGTAACGCACTGGATTATTTTTAGCCTCAACTATACGGTTTGATTCAATGCCCCATTGTGTAAGGGTAACAATAAAGGCTTACTAATTCAACTGACTTACGTATAAGGCATTACTGACCATGTGTTCTTTGATTGGTGCGGATCCAAGAGCAGCGATAATGATTTTATGATTTAATATGTCAGCCCTTGTTTCTGACGGGTGAGTCATACTCAATATGATATCGAAGGTAATACGTAAATGCCCTGACCCAGTTACGTAATTTGGATTTTTCGGACTGTAATTGAAGCCAAAAGCTTCTGCAGGACAGATCTTGAAACTATGTTCTAAGACATTGATATTTTGGATATTTTTGTGATCTATATCCCAAAACCTACCTATGTACCTAATCTAAAGTAAAGGCCGACACCACATCTGCTCCCCTTACTTTACAGATGTCCTGGACGACGGTGGCCATTTTCCATCAGGTGGTCCATGTGCCTCCCTAGGCAATAAAATATAACGACCTGAGTGGTTCAATGGTCAACATCCGGTCTGCCACGCAAGAGGTCCCGGGTTCGATTCCCGGCCGGGCAGAAATTGAAATGATGAATTTTAATTTCCGTTACGGGTCTGGGTGTTCTATGTATAATAAGTATGTATTTAAAAGTATTTAAGTAGTATATCAGTTATCTAGCACCCATAGTACAAGCTTTGCTTAGTTTGGGGCTAGATGGCGCTGTGTGAATTTGTCCACGAATATTTATTATTATTTATTTATTATAAAGTAGACCTTAAATCCTAGCTTTATGACTTCATTTCACATACACTTTCTTAAAAAACCTACTATTGAAGGATACATACAACATTCATACCAAAAAAGCCCCTAACAAAAACATGTTCACTCTGTTAAATATTTCATAAACATTCATATAATTCTCCTAACATGCCTGATATAGGCCCAAAAATAGCTGAGACATGCAAACCCATCTGAGGATTACGATTAAGCTGCCGAAATCTCAAGTTTTGGTGTTACACGAAAGTAAGTTTTCCGTAATAGAACATTACCCTAATAGAACATTGAAATATAAGTATTTAGAACTGTAATTTAAACTCAACCTCACAAAGAGATGGCTTCCCTTTACTTCATTTATCAAGTTAAAGGCTAAGCCCAAGGCCCTTATTGAAGCAAGTGCATTCAACGCTCCATTCAACTTGAGATATTCATAAATATGTGGACATAAACCACTCATGCACCATATTGTATACACAGGGTGAGTTGGATGACAAAAGTAAAACATTAGTTCTACAATTTAAAAGGGTTTAGGATGCCCTTCCTGCATTCTAAAGTTCTTCGGACACGTCTTTCGATGACGATTCGAGACCTTGAATCTATCAAGCATGTTGTCGTGAAGGGCAGAGTGGAGGGTACCCGACCGCGCGGAAGATCACCCATGTGATGGACGGACCATATCAAATCTGCTTTAGGCGGTCAATTGCATGAGTGTACCAGGAAGACAGCAAACAGGTCAAGATGGCAGGAAATTGTGCGGCGAGTGACATCAGCTTACAACACATAGCGACCACGACCGTTCTATCAATAGCGTATGGCCCAAGAAGAAGAATGCTCGGAAGGATTACTGGAGAGGAAACACATGTGCACATTCAGGCGACTTCATTCAGCGACTTTGATTCAAGATTGCCCTGTTAATAGGGTAGCGGAGGTCAGACAGAGGTCAGCCACTCTAATGTAATTATCCGATGTATAAAATCCTGGATCATGGTCAAAGCGAACCTCGCGTGCACGAAGCACAACCGGGATATTGACGCCAAGATCATCATCATCATCTTAGGTCCCGGTTGCGCGAGGTCCCAGGGTCCATGATAATTTTTCTTTTTATATTATTTTGTTTGGCACTTCCTATTTTCGTTTCTGAAACCATATTGCCTTATTCTGAAATAGAAGCTAGAATACCGAATTTTTCTTTTTTCAATATACGTTCAGTAGTTTTTGCGAAAGGAAATACATGACATCCATCCAAACATCCGCCTACCACCTACGACCGACTCCCTATCATTAGTATATCTGGATTATTTAATTCTATTGTGGTGTCTAGACTTATTATGTGAGACGACGAACACCTGACCCGCACAGACCGTTGCAAACCGAGGTTTACCATAGCCTCGTCCGTCTGTCATCAGGAGCACCACTACCTTGTGGGCTAATGTCTATCTCTTGCTTGGCGGTATGGTCCATGTGGTGGTGATAGAGCCCGACAACACTCCTGTTTCACGCAGGTACTTTTCCTACTCAATAAATAACTTTGATATTATGCCACAGTTTACGGTGGTAGCGAACGGATAGCTTCCTTCCCTAAGACACTAACATCCTTATTCAGAAACATTACTATGGAGGTCTTACAGTGCCCGTGAGCGCACAGGGTTCCAACTGACATTTCTTGAGTGGTGATCGGCACTATGCGTTTCTGTGCAGGCATTAATTGGTCAATTTCGTCCATTTTGACAGCAAAATTAATGAAATTTACCAATTATAGAGCCGTATTGAACACAGTACTTAGCAAACGAGCACTGGGAGAACGCATAGTTTTTGTATGTAATATGACAGACAGGCAACAGGCAAGCGGGCCACCTGACGCTACTAATAGTGCTAATAGTAACGCTACTTAGACGAGTATTGTTTGTGAATAGGTGTGTTTTTGTGGGTTAAAATCTGAAGTGTTTCCTCACCCTGTGCCACTGCTTATGATAACTCCGAGTGTACACAAATAAATGTTTTAGACGTCAACGTGTCTTTATTCGCGCGAAGCAATAAATCAATTCCAATCTCTCCTCCGCGACCGACCTGGCTTTAATCCTATAAGGCGGCTCTTGTGGCTCTCTTTTTGTAGTACACCCTTAAGTTAGAGATAAACTAAGAGGTACTGCAAGAGTCCTTAAGTAACTTGATGGCTTTGCATTTATTTCACTTTTGTCGACAAGAGAAGGACGTTCCAAATATATTTAAATATCAGCAGATTTAAATACATCTAGATCTAGAGTCTCTATAGACTGGAAAATGGGCAGCAGCGTTTTCCATTGTTATATGTATTACACTGCGATCAGCAACCCGCGTGCCGAGCGTGGACATTATGGCAATAACCTCCCCTTTCATGGGAGAGGTCCTAAGTTCTGCAGTGGACTGATATGGGCAGTTCGAAATCTGAGGATATTCAACTATTCCGCGGGAGCTATTATTACCAATAAGATAAGTGTAACACCGTATTCTTATACGGCACGGAATACAAATACTTTCTATTACTAGTAGTTTGCCAATAGAAATAAGAATTTTCGAAATCGGTTAAGTTTTTTCTGAGATTAGGTATCTCATAATCATGCTGGACTCTGGTGGGTAGCAGCGAAACCAGCCCGATCGATTCTACATACCTAATCCGATCTTGTTCCTTGTCTTCTTTGCAGTTACTGATTTGAGTAATTTAGTTCTATTGAATTATCTGCATCCTCAGCGTGTACTACATTGAACGCCATACAAAATAGTGTATGTTTATATTCCGTGTCACAATCTGTCACCGACATTATGTCGATCTCATTACAATCGCTGCTTCAGAACAAAATGCTTTTGTCATAATTAAATCCATTCATCACACCAACATCCTGTATAAGGATGACATACGAGCGCTTATGATTGTTGAATTTGATTTTATTAATGATATAAAGCCTATTTTCTGTGCAAGTAATGATATAAATGTACAGTAATTAATTACTTATAATTATTTTATTAAACCTTTCATACTAGCATAGGTCTTTGTTGGAAGCAGGATGATATTAGTTTAATGGGATTTTCGTATTTGTTTTGTTACTTTCTAATTCGAGATATAGGAGGTCTTAAAATCTGTGAATGCTTAATAAATTGTTGAGTGGGACTGTCGGTTTTATTGTCCTGTAATGGTTATTCAGCTTAGCTCAGATACTTGCCGGATGCTGAGATGGTTTTTTCAAACAGTCACTTACCCAGAAAGCTTAAGCTGTTATGATGCTGAATAGTACAGATACTTTATTCGTACTGATTAATATATTTGACAAATATTATTCGGATAGGTTGCGTATGGTAGAAGGGGACCGATCAATTTGTTCAATATTGTTGTTTGGTCACATCTTTAAAAAGGAGACTCGATGGCGAGATTGCTGATTCAGAGATAGGTCAAGGACAAAAGAACACGCCTCCAATCACCAAATTGTTAGACTGACCTCCACTGAGTCTACCATGGTCAACTCCCACATCGCAACTCCTCTAACCGGCCGAAGTGGCGCCACCTACCGCGCCTAGCCTCTCGCATCCTGATTCCAGTAAAGCCAATAACAAGACGTCGCTTTTAAAAACGGTGCTGATGATCGACTTCCTCGCGCGTAGGCGTTCCAGGATTGAATTAACGAGATTAGATTGCCCATAATGGCTGTGGGACAGCGCAGGCGTCGATTGATCGTAATTAGTGAGTCAACGGCGTATTGGGTCACTCGCTGGTCGTTAGGCGTAAGTGATCTGTCTATCGCGCTCGGGATGTTGCGGGTGACCTTCTCGTCGGCAGTAGGAACCTACGTACAGTACAAAAGCAAAAGTGCATTGCAACTTCAAGAAAAAATTTCTTTGCCGCTGCACAATGGAGAATTAGTTGTCCCTTATGCCCAAAGGACTTGTCCTTTGACCCAATAGTATTTTTTATATAATAAATAAAAATGTAATTCCGTTTAACAACTGCACAGTTGTGCGAAGAAATATGATTCTTAAGGTGATCATGCACTTATGGCTCGCACTGTACCTAAGATTGCTAAGCTGATTAACTGACGGATATCATTTTGGTTTGTGCTCTTACGTCGCCTGAATGCGCAGGTTTCCTGGCGATGTTTTCCTTCACCGTGAGAGCATCGGTTAGACTACAACTACATAACGCTGGAGAGGAACATAATATATGTCTGTCGCCTTCATACCTGACGATCTGAGTGGTTCAATGGTCAACAGGTCTGCCACGAAAGAGGTCCCGGGTTCGATTCAGGATGAATTTTAATTTCTGTTACGGGTCTGGGTGTTCTATGTATAAGAAGTATGTATTTAAAAAGTATTTAAGGAGTATATCAGTTATCTAGAATAGTACAAGCTTTGCTTAGTTTGGGGCTAGATGGCGCTGTGTGAATTTGTTCAGGAATATTTATTTATTATTTATTTATCCTACAAATTTTTAACGTTTCTATCTCATATTTAAAAAAGTTATATTTTTACGTGTCAGGACCTGTATATCTAGAGGAAAAACGTGTAAAGAAGATAAATTCTGACCCGCAATTGATTGCAGCATAGCTGCAGAGTCTCGAGCATAGGCTTAGGGTTGCGCGTTGCTCGGTCTTCTTCAGGTTGCATTGCGGAGAGTGTGCTGCAGTTGCACGACCTCATTCCGCCGGCCATTTTCCGCCATCGGGAGACGCGATCCGGGCGAACGCTTCATTATTGTGTCGTGGATCTCCAGCTAACCGCACGAGCCGCGTTCGTTTGTAACTGCTGGGGAATAGAACACGTTATCATTATAATCTGGATGCCTTCAAGGCCAGAGTTAACAGGCAGTTCCTAGATAGGCATGCTCCATCTTCGGCCGCATCGTCACTTACCACTGGCTGAGAGGGCGGCCATATGCCTGGCTAGTCTTATTAAAAAAAAAACACGGCGGTGACCATTTTTCATCATACGGACCTTTCGATCGTGTGCCTTCCTACCTAAGAGGCGGGCAGCGCATTAGTGACTCCCCTGGTGTTGCTGATGTCCATAGGCGGCGGTGACCACTTTCCATCAGGTGGCCCGCTTGCCTGTTTGTCTGCCGTACAACATAAAAAAAAAATAGTCGCCATTCACACAGACCCCACTAGCATCCAAACAGCCCAATAGCATACGACTCAAATACCAATCCACTAAACATATTCAACTACACAGAAATTAAATCTCCTCCCCGGATAGGGTTAGGGGTCTAATTTCCGACACCTTGTCTCGCCATTGTCCGCGTAAACGCGCGCGTTATCATACAATGGCCGCCCAAATTGGTGCACCTACCCTGATACGGCATCTACAGTGCCACAAACTTATCAGCCCGGTGGCCAAAACTGGAACTGATTGTTGCCATTTCGAAATGTCATTTTGTTGTCAACAACAGCGACGCCGTCATCGGGTCAGATATGTTTGTGGTGCTATACAAAGTGATAAACTTAATGACAATCGACCATGCTCGTACGAGGATGCGACGTGGTTGGATGAAAAATTAGATTTTGTGTATGTAATCGACTTTACTCGCTAAAATTTTCCATCTTTATTATGTACTATGACCGAATATTTTTTTCCGATCAATGTTATTTGAGTTATTATAAGGCAAGAGTATAATATAAAGGAATTATTTAAGTGGGAAATTATTTATTGTATATTTGCAGGATAAATCTCCTCATAATCTCTTAGATTGGTCGCGTGGTGACGGAGTAGAATAGCATCAACCCCTTACAATTGTAGATATCGTACAACGTGACTAATGTTTTCGAGGCAAAACTTCTAGAGTCTCCGTAGGCTAGAAAATGGGCAGCAGCGTCTTCGATTCACTGATCTGCAACCCGAGCGTGGAGATTATGGCAATAACCTCCCCTTTCGTGGGAGAGGCCCTTAGTCCTGCAGTGGATATTATGCTGTGATGATGAATCTCTTAGAAGTGTGGCCCTACGCTGTATGTATTTAATTTAATTTTTATTTTTTCTTTATTAAGGAAAACATACAGCTTTACATTCATATTATTACAAAGCAAGTACGTACACTTAAGCTAATTAAGTTTCCACTTAAATATATTACATGTATGCAGGTAAGATAAGGTAAATCTGCAAAAACAAGACCCATTCATGTGTGCCGTTGCAGCAACGGCTCGCGCGTGCACGTCTTCAGTATGAGACTTGTCGAGAAAAAAAAAAAAAAAAAAAAAAAATTAATCTCCCTGTAAATAGATGGCGCTACACTAAAGTTTTATATCGAGTTGACAAGTCACATCAGATCATTGCTATTTTAACACCCGGTTTCCGGCGCGGTATGCGCGTCTAGAACGCTGAAAACAGCCGTGGTAAGAAGTTCTACGACAGCCAGTGACAATGTAAGGTAATGTTTTACTTACGTAATTCAACTACGTCCATAGGCTGCGGTGACTGCTTACCATCAGGCAGGCCGCAACCTTGTTTGCCACCTTAGTGGTATAAAAAAAAAACAACTATGAAGTCGCGCTGATAGCTGCAGAGTTTTTATCCCAACCCTTCGCTACTCCTGTCCAGCTAAAGAAGGAGTACACAGACCAAAAAAACCGTTGAACCCCACAGCCTAAAGTCACACTGAGCCAACAACAGTGAATCGATATTTGAAAAATTAAAAATACTACCAACACCGGTCTTTCGTAATTATATTAATCGAAAATAAATTAATTAGTATCGAAATCGATCGAAAGCCTTAAAGAGACTGTGCAATGTTGGTTGTGGATTTTTATTTAGGGCTAACATTCAAACATAACGCCTTAGCAGCGACCACACTGTTTCTTTATTTTTTGTGTCATATGGTGGGCAAACAGGCAAGCGGGCCACCTGATGGAAAGTGGTCACCGCCGCCTATGGACATCAGCAACACCAGGGGAGTCACCAATGCGTTGCCCGCCTCTAACTGTTCGACTATCCTGAGAAACCCTTCCCCTTTCTTCAGCATCTTGAAAAATCTGAAAAGTAATAAACAAGCAGATTTTTATGATAAAATACCGGGTAAAATACCGTCATGGGCTCAAACCAAAGTAAGAAATAAATACAGAATCCTTTAAGAAAAAAAATATTTCCATACAATTTTTAAATCCTGTGTAACTTACTTGTGTACAAGAGGTATATTAGAGGTCTCTACAGAGGTGGGCAACGCATTGGTGACTCCAATGGTGTTGCTGATGTCCATAGGCGGCGGTGACCACTTTCCATCAGGTGGCCCGCTTGCCTGTTTGTCTGCCGGATAACAAAAAAAAAAAAAAAACTTTGATACAATATTTGTTAACGAAAATCTGACAAACCACTAGCATATATATTGGTTTTCAGATCACGAATTTTAACGTAAATTCATTGATATATTTTTTAAATATTGAAAATATGATCAAATTACGTTTGTACGTTTTTGCGTGAATCACTAAAAAACTTCCGAACATCCTTATACACTTTCGCATTTATATAGTGGATAGTGTGATCATCAGATCACTTTAAATAAACTATAACTCATACGATGTGTGCAGGCATCTTAAATTGAAGATCGAATGATATATCCAAATTAATATGGATTGTTGAAGGATTACCGGTATGGCTGGACGAAAGTACAGCGACAATTTTTATTTTTTAAATACAAAGACATTTAAATAAAAGAAATCATCTAAGCATTAATCGCTATAATTAAAATAATAGAATAGAGCGTCGGTGACCTAGTGGTGAAGGTGTTCGACTCTGAGCGAGTGGTTTTTCCGAGCTACCTCCGGCTTGTCTGAGTTATGTAGGTACATTATTTAAACACTCTACTAACCGATGCTCTTATGGTGAGGGACAACATTGTGATGAACATTTTGGCGACTGAATATGTAACCATGATCCAATCGGGTCAGGTTCCCCTGTTAACTGGGTCACGAAGGTCAGGTGGCAGTCGCTCCACTGTAACCTGATCTGCCAAATCTTGGATCATGGTCAAGAACAAAATCGAATCGTAAGAGCAAAATCGGATCATTAACGCCACGATGATTGTTTTTCTTTACTTAATATTATAAAGAGGAAAGGTTTGATTTTTTGTTTGTTTGTTTGTTTGTATTGAATAGGCTACGAAACTAATGGACCAATTTCAAAAATTCTGTCACCGTTGGGAAGCTACACTATCCCCGGGTGACATAGGCTATATACCCGTAGTGGTACCCGTGCGAAGCCGGGGCGGCTGCTAGTATTCTGTAAAGCAATAAATCATTTTTTAAATAAGTACGTAAATGTTATTAAAGCAATACCGTGAATCCCATTTTCCTAAAATCTTCCTAAACTTTAATAGGTAAGTCACACACCAGTAGTAGTTAGTAGTGAGGACATTGGATTTGTCAAAATTATAACGGCAAATTTTTATGAGGTTTGCGAGTTCCGCTGTCCAGTATCCGGCCGCACCATAGCATCATCAAATCATTTCGATTATAGTAAAAGAGAATTATTGGTCGAACTCTCGTAATTCAAATAAATTATCGCTTTAACGTTTGTAACGTAAGTATTTATTAGTACCTATTACGTTTATAAAACTACTCTGTGAAACTCTCTTAGTCTTAGGAAGTATTATTGCTTTTTTCGCTAAACTTAAGAATTGGCTAAGTTCTTTCTTACCTCAATTTCAATGTTGCTGATTGGCTGAGAACTAGTTATGACTTAAGTTAGGCGATTCACAAGTTCAATGAAAACGGCCATTTATCTTTTAAGTTTTTACTTAAGTATTTTGTGTAAATAACTACCTATACAACTAAGAAAAAACATGTACTTACGATTATTTCTTTTGCGTAAAAAAGTACTTATACCAGTCACGTACTTTCTTCCATCCATACGAGTAAATTCAACCAGTAGCTCATAAAAACGAGTCGCTGACGAGTCACCGAAGTCAAAATTATTAAATTAATCTTATTATTGATCCAACGACAGACAGAGATGACACGTCGACCTTATTAACTTCGCTTGTATATTTTTCGTGATGTACTCGTACTTAATTTTTTTTCTTAGTGCGAAGGCCGAGACTCATCTTGGGCCGTTGCGTCAACATAGTAAGTAAGTAAGTACTTATTATTTTATGCATTCTAATGTGCAATCTCTATGTTGTGTTTATACCTACGTGTTCTATCGTGTCTGTAGAGCGTCGGTGGCCGAGCGGTTAGAGTATACGACTCGTAAGCCAGAGGTCCCGGGTTCGAATCCCGCTCCGGCCATGTACCAATGACTGTTTTCTGAGTTATGTACATTAGTTGAATACTAACCGATGCTCTTACGGTAAGGGAAAACATCGTGATGAAACCTGCACATTCTGGCGACTGGATGTGTAACCATAATCCAATCTGGTCAGGTTCCCCTGGTAGCAGGGTCATGGAGGTCAGATGGCAGTCGCTCCAATGTAATTACCTGACCTGCCAAATCCTGGATCATGGTCAAGGCGGATCCCGGGCCCTCGCGCGCGAGAGCACAACCGGGACATTAACGCCAAGATGATTACTTTTTATTTTTTTATCCTATCGTGTCTGTCTGTCTATCTGAACATGTTAAACTCCGTAATTTATGTCCCGGAATATTCGAAGTTTTTCGGGAGGTTCTGGTGAATACCCGACGCGACTTCGTTCGCGTACACCTTCTTTACCCCTAACCTACCCTAACCTACCCTTTATTTCCTGCTTGTAGTATGTTTGTATGTGTGTTCATGAAAATACGGCGAGTTAATTACCAGCTTGTACAAAGACACTATACCTCCTTTTGAGATCATATGATTTCGGCGTAACATGTTTCGACGCATAATGCATTCGATCTGCCGTGTGGTGTCCGGCAGAGTAGAATAGCACCAACCTCTTGCACTCATGGGTGTCGTACAAGGCGACTAATGATTTCGAGGTTAAAGATTTAAAGTCTTCGTAGGCTGGAAAATGGACAGCAGCATTTTCCATTGTTATATTTAAACACTGCGATCTCCAACCCGCCTGCCAAGCGTGTAGACTATGGCAATAACCTCCCCTATTGTGGGAGAGTAAGCTGTTACGGGCTGTGATGATGATACATTCGATATAACGTGGTTCGCAGTGGTTAACTTTCGACAACGATGAAAAATCGTGCAGAAATCGTGTATGTATGGGCTCTTTCGGTATAATATAAGTACCGACATTATCATCAACCTACACTAGTCCACTGCTGGACATAGCCCTCCCCCAAGAACCCAACAAAAACTAAAGAGATTCCAACACAGATCGAAACCACAACGTTGTCACAATCCCAGACGCTTTGTGCCCATCTGTGGGCGTTCCTATTCCCACATTAGTAGACCTTTGAAAAAAGTCCCACAAAAAGCCCACAAATCAATGCAGAAGCTTTTGATGTAATAGAAGACAAAATAGCTATTATACGGCTTCGTAGACTGAATGAAATCGCCTCAGGGTATAAGCTAATTTTATAAATCGTTTAATATAAGTTTGATAATTTGATGATCTGTGAGGCCTATGGTTCTGAGTTCGATTCTCGGTTAGCTGAGTTTAGATATTGATATGTTTGTGCTTATCATGAACAGGAAATATTTCCGGTATTTTATAGAAAATAGAGTATTTGACTGCCATCTCCCCTGATGTTAAGTCTCCTCGACGGCACGATCCGGGCGGAGTGGCGGCCATTCTTGGCGCGACCGCCGCCAAGGAGTGACGCGTCTTGAAACTGTCTCCACAATTCGTTTATAGAAAGTGTTATTTACGTTTATAATTTAAAATCACCTTTGAAATGAGAAGGTAAATTACATCAACTGCCTACATTGTGATACTGCTCTGATTTCAAGTGAAATTATAAGTGGTGTGCAAAAATGAATTGGAATAAATACAGTGGAGTAAATGTGAACCGTAGTCTAGAAAATGGGCAGCAGCATTTTCCATTGTTATATTTAAACACTGCGATCTCCAACCCGCCTGCCAAGCGTGGAGATTATGACAATAACCTCCCCTTTCGTGGGAGAGGCCCTAAATCCTGCATTGTTACGGGCTGTGATGATGTGCAAAAATGAATTGGAATAAATACAGTGGAGTAAATGGGAACCTTTTCTTGAATTTATCTGGACGAATACGATCTAATACTGTTATCACCACCCTGATGACAATGATCCTGATACACCCCTTTCCTTCACGCGACGACATATACATACATATATATACGCACTCACAACCGTATTCCATAAGTTACAATCCTGACACACTACGTTCGCCTCTTCCACATTCATACATCTTTTCAAGTATTTACGCCGGTTGAAGGTACTCCCGACGTGCCCTTTTTGGAGCAAATCATTTATCTGATTAGTATAAGTCTTTCTCGAGCGTACTCTACCGCTCTTTCCATCCACATTCACACGATAGATACCTTTCCTAAGCCGTTTTTCATGCATTCTCTCCACAAATCAATAATAATCATGAATGGGTTTTTCGGACCCAATGCGTCCGCGCACATTGTGGAACCTCAAAGTAACGTCGATGAATACGGATGTAAGTACATGTAATGCGTTCCCTCTGACTAAACGAACAAAGTCAGGCGGAAGCGATACATAAGTATTACATTTACCATCCAACTTTATGACCACCACACGCCCAGCAAGTTATAGCAAAGCCAGTAATAGCAAAACAGTTAAGAGCCCCAGGCTGTATAGCCATGCAGCCTTCGCCTCAAATTCGATTATAATCGTTCGCATAGTAATATCGATTCGTGACGATGCGATGGTAAGTATCGAGCAAACTCGCCTATCCGCGCCGCGGATAAATCGCGGAATTATAATCGAGTTGCAACTAGTGATGGGCAAGCTTTCACTTGAGACCGAAACTAAGAGTGTATTTTGGTTTATCTACGTAGAGAGTATTAATATAGGTTTTTTTTTCAAGACATGTATGACTACAATCTCATCTGGTGGGCGCTGATAATATCGAAGATAGAGCTTTCCTTTCTAGAAACAGCCTGTTCACTCTAGCCTTGAATTTGATCAGACTATAATGTCGAGTGAACACACTCGCAGGCAAGATCAGTATTTCAGTATTTCGATTGTGGTGACGATGATGATGAAGTAAAGACATCTGACAACCAAAAGGGGCGGATATCGAGAGGAGGCCAATTACCGCACTGACGACAGCAGTTTGGACAAGTAACTGCATGAACCTCTTCTTCACGGTGATAGGACATGGTGTCCTTTATTTTAGAGGAAGATCAGAAGTACAGTCCAAGCAAATACTAGCTGTTTCTCCCAACAGCCACGTGTTGTTGTGGTTGCCCCTTAAATTCCATAGAAGACAATACAAATTATTATTGTTTTCCAGTCCACGTGTGCCAAGGTTAGGCCGTATTTCTAGGTAGTGTAATGTACACTTAATTAAAATTTAAAACCAAAGTAGAATTTACATCTGAATTAAACATCAAACCCAGCTTGGCACAAGCGCGCTTGTAAGTCTTCAAGTCTTGATCAAACCGAGACCAGATCAGTCCCATCCCATCCCTATTAACGACAGCTGGATAGCCCAAACAAATTAGGTACATTACTTCGACCGGACGATTACATGCGATCTCTGTAAGTGCATCGATAAGGCGCAGAATTTGTCTTTGGCCATTGCTCCAATGTATGTATGAAGTGTATGAGAGCCCTGCAAATGAGGTGAGGCAAGTTTTGTTCCATGAGAGATAAAAAAAGGTAAGTGCTCGATATGAGATTCATACAAAATGTTTGTATGTAATACATGATGGCAATATTATTTACCAGCTTGCGCCCGCGACTTCGTCCGCGTAAAATTCGGTCATTATGTTCCGGACGCGGGAATTATAGGGAATTTAGAGATAAACTATAGCCTAGCTATATTACTGCCAAATTTCATCAAAATCCGTTCTGTAATTTTTGCGTAACAAATATCCATACATCCGAACATCCACCCATCTATCCATCATTACAAAGTTAAGCATTTACAATTACAAATGCTGTACTTAATCTAAATAATAATCATCATCTGCTACCTACTACAATGTAAGGGACTGTTGATACCGTCCTGTACCGCGAGAAAAAGCGCGACATAGGTATTGCTATCTCTTTCGTCTTAGTATTGAGAGAAAGAGACAAATGCTCTCTCGCGGCGCGAGCTTTGTCGCGGACACACTTGTGCTAGGGCCACTGAGCGTATAGTGATAATCATGTTGACGTCAACATACCGGGTGTGCTCCCGCGCGCGAAGGTCCGGGGTCCGGCTTGAAAATAATCCAGAATTTTGCAGATCAGATAATTACAGTAGAGCAACGGCCATCTTACTTCCATGACCCTATTTCCAGAGGAATCTAATCAGATTGGACCATAGTTAGTAACATATTTAGCCGCCTGATAGTGCCAGTTTCCTCGCAATATTGTCCTTTGCCGTAAGGTTAGTTAGTGGTTAGTGTTAAACTTACATAACTTCAGAAAAGTCATTGGTCCATGGCTGCACCGGAGTCTAACTCGGTCCCTCACGCTTACAAGTCGGACCTCTTAACACGCCACCGACGCAGGCTAGTTGTTACTACAATGTGACTCAGTAATAAGAAAAGTGAATATTGATGCTCACATTATTAAATAGAACCGGTTACGTAGAAACAAACGATACGACTCGCAGCAGGCCGTCAATAATTCGATTTTAATAGAGGTTTAAGGGGATACGTTTTACAGCGAATGATTGCTTGCCTGATGTCCGATAATTCAGTTCTGTAATGAACTGTTGCTGTGTTGGTTTGTTTTGTCATCTCATTAGATGAGTACATTGTACTACTCATCGTATGAGTATCTGCTTACGCCCTTACTATTCTTAGGTACTAACTAATATTATGTTGAGCTTTCCATTCATAAAGAAAGTGTTAGCGCTAAATTTATAGTCGTACATACCTACGTACGAGTACCAATTACTTAAATCATCCTGATCATCGGCATCGGCATCGGTCTGCGGTATCCTGTCGAGGTGAGGGAAAACATCGTGATCAAACCTGCACATTTACGCGTCTGAATGTGTAACCAAGATCTAATCTGGTCAGGTTCCCCTGATAGCGAAGTACGGAGGTCAGATGGCAGTCGCTCCACTGTAATTATCTGACCCACCAAGTCCTGTAGGTATCATGGTAATGGACTCCGGGCCCTCGTCGTGCACGAGATCACAACCAGGACATTAACGCTAAGATTTTTTAAAATATTTTGTAACTTTCTTTCAAATTTAATCATATCAGTGACAGATAAAGGCAAAACATATTATTACCAGAATAGGTTTAATAAACGTCAAATACATAACTTTTAAACTTATGTGAATACAGAGACATGCATTTGTCTGGAGCATCGTAAGAGTTCAAACACGGAGCGGGCAGGAACAGTGCGCGCGCGCACGCTGCTCTCTGTTGTTGTCGCTAGCGCCACCTGTTGAGGAGTAGCGTTATCTTTGCTGTTTGAAATTGATATTGACAAATGTGTACGTTTCGTTCTGTCATTTGATTCAAAATGAATTATAAAATGACAATTATTTATGTATTTACAGAAAACATATAGTAAACATAAAGTATAACATTAGAAAATGACAGTCGCAACTCTTAGATGAACAAGTATTTTCATCCCCAAGTAGTCCAAGTTATTGGGATACCTACCTACCTACGTTTTTTCCATTTTTTTAAATGTAATAAGGCATACAAGCAGGTAAGCGGGTCATCTGATGGTGATATATGGTATAGACATCAGCAACACGAGGGACGCTATCAATGCGTTTCCTAAAAAAATGTACAGTGTCTGGTATTGCAAATGCCAATAACGGTTAATATTTATCGAAATATAATTAAACATATCATAATCATGAACAGCCCATAGCATTCCACTGCTGGGTTTGCGCCTCCTCTACATTTATAGAGGTTATTGACATAAACTCCATTCTTGGCAAGTCGATTGAAGATATAAATATTGAAAAAACCCGTGCTCTATAGATAACATTTCATCCTGGAATCACTGGTTGCTTTACGCGTTTTGGATTCAAAGGGTTTTGTTTCTTGTCTTCTTCATAGATTTTCGTCGGTGAACGTGAGACTTATTTCTCTGGCCAAGTAATAATGCTTGTGTTGTTGTGTTCGGGGTTTAAGGATTGGGTAGCCAGCGCAATTAGAGGCATTTCATCTTAGTCCTTACAGTGACAACGCACCGCGGTTCTGCATTTTTATTCCCGATGAGTAACCTAAACGTATGAAAAGGTCGTATAACCTCCGACCAAGTTTGCGTAAACTCAAATATATTCTAAACAACGGAATCGAATTTATTGAAACAGCTTAGAACCGTATTTTCTTCGTTGGGGGTTAAAAAAGAGGGGTGTGTGTTATTGTAGAGTTTGGCGTGTGTATATGTGGCTGTATGGCGGTGTGTGTTTGTTTTCGCCATCGTAGCTCCCAAACAGATAGACCGATTTGGATGCGATTTCCTCTATTTAAAAGCCAGTTTAATCGAGATGGTTCTAAGCTTCATTAAAATCTGTTCAGTAACTGTAGTTAGAAAATATTTGAAGTCAAATTGGTCGGCGGTTATCTGACTTCTTCTGTCGGTCAAGTTGTTGCCTGATGCATGAATCGTGGATGTTATGGGCGACAGTTACCGCGTAACACCAGGTGGGCTGTCTGGGTTCCTCACAGCGGTTTCGTTGACGGCTTACAAAATTAGAAACTATTTTCTTGAAAAGACTAAGTCTTAAAAGCTATCGGTCCATTCAAATTATTGCAATTGCAACATTTTCAATACTAATAAAAGTAGAGCATCTACTACAGTACATGTTGTTTGAGAAAGAAAAATATCCCATTCCTTTCGACATAAATATGGAAAAGATACTGTAGGTACAAAAGTTGCAAGCAAATCTGAAAATATCTACTTAAATAATAATTTCATTCACCGACAGGAATGCCATCCGTTAAAATATGCCGGTGAGTGTAGGTATGATAACTGACTCACTCGACCATATAAAAAATGAACATGTCATTTAAAAAAAAGCTCTTAAGTTTGTTTGTTCGTCTTTGGTTTATGTTTAGGTAATAAAGAGAAATAATAATATAATAATAAATAATATAATTTGACCAAAGAAACATAAATCAAATGTTGTTTTGCAGACAGGAATAGGAATTACAATTTAGGTTCACGCATCTTCTGAAATAACAAGTATTATGAGCTTGTTATTTCAGAAGATGCGTGAACCTAAATTGTAAATATTTCGTCCGACATAATATTTAATATAAAATATTCTATTGATAGTATACATTCAATGAGAAACGAGCAAACACACCACCTGGCTGGAAAGCGATGACTGTCGCCTCCACAATACGATTCCTCAAAATTCAAAATTCAAAAATCAAAATTCAAAATTTCTTTATTGATTAGGACAATAAATATCTCTTTCAATCGTCAAAAAGGAGGGGGATAGGAAAGTAGGAAGGAAACACACAGTGACACGCTGACCGCCCTATGGCCGTAGATAAACGTATCCCTCGCCAACCGAACCGTGCTCGACAATGCCAGGCAGAGCCGGAACGCTATATTATATTATATAGGTATGTCTAGTATAATTAAGAAAAAACCACCTACAACTACAGCAAGAGTAAGCCAGTCCACCAAGGCAGCACCCCTTTCTGCGTCCTACATTAAGAATCCAACGCAGAACCGCAGGTGTGTTGGTGTGTTGATTTTTCCATGTTGACAAGAGCTTTTCTTCCCTTTCGCGATTCTACACAATATTAATTTCACACAATTGCCATTTAACACATTCGCTATTCCACATATACGTCATCGCTGGGGACCCTGAGACTGGTTGCATCTAGATTAGACCTGGACCTATGTTTACAGTGCCTAGTAAACCAATGAGGACTATATTAATATGTATCTTGCCTATAATGTACTGGCTACCTTACCCTTCAAACCCGAGCACAACAACACAAGCACTGTTGCTTAGTTAGAGAAATAAGTCTCTAGTTGACCGACGAAAATCTAGAAAGAAGACAAGAAACAAAACCCTTTGAATCCAAAACGCAAAGCAACCAGTGATTCCAGGAACAGGAGGACAAACAAAGACACGCCAAGCCGCTAGTCGGACAATAAACATTTAGAGGAAGATTTAGAGCTCCCACGGACAAGGTAATAAAGATAATTTTAATATAAACGTGGGCACGAGAGCACGCGCGAAATGTACAAAACATGACAAGATCCCAATCGACTCCTGCGCAACGAGTTCTTTAATCAGATCGATCGGGGGGCGGGGCTACCAATACCTCCCGTCTCTTTCTCGAGTCATCGACGCAGTTGGAAGGACAGAGACGGCTACAGCTCCACGCTTCATTGATCCCATTGAATGCTTAGCTGCTATTTAGTTTGCTGGCGATTTTGTGGAATTTTAATTTTGTGTTGGCCTTAGTTGGCACGGGGTAATGATGTTGTTGGCATGTTTAACTAGGTTTTAGACTTCTGCATTGGATTTCATGTTTTGCTCCTTGGTTTTTATTGAGATATCTCGCTCTGAGTCACCGTGCATAGAAGTCGTTGAATGTCCAATTCGTTTTAATGGGTGCTTAAATAAAATATTGTCAAATGCTCAGATCAAATACGTTTGGTCTGAGGTTGACAAACAACTTGTTTGCGCGAAGGACAACTATGTATCTTGATGTTTGTTGGAAAGCTATGTCGATAACTAATAACTGTGGTATGGTGGGCTGGTCAAATTTAGAGTTTTCTAGTCAAACTCAAACTCAAAATGTCTTTTTTGTTTAGGACTTTAAATATCTCTTTCAAAGTTAAATCACAAATAAACTAAGTTACTTGTAGGGTAAAGGCCGGATACTTGCCCCACTTTTCGAAAAACCTCTATTGTGAAGAAATATGTACTTACTAAGAAATATGCCACATGTATATCAAAACACAGGTATTTGATCTTCTATAATTGTCTCCGTGTTTTATGTATTTTTTTTTTTTGTGTTAAATGTAAATTATTATGTCGTGGCGTCCTTTGTAATAAATATTTTCTTTCTTTCTTTCTTTCCTATTTTTGTAAACGTATATAATAATATAATAATAATTATATTATTGGTTTTGAGTAAATCGTGTTTTACTAGACCTCTCAGAAAGACTCAGAAAGGAGTCATTGGTAGGTATATGGCCGCAGTGGGATTACCAGTACAAGTCGAATACCTTAGTCACCGCTCCACCAATGCTGTTCAGTGTATGTTTTTTTTATACCACCAAAGTGGCAAACAAGCTTACGGCCTGCCTGATGGTAAGCAGTCACCGCAGCCTATGGACGTTTGCAATACCAGGGGCATCACTCACGCGTAAAACCTTTGTCGTACAAATCTCCAAAGCTAGGCACCCATCGCACACGAGCGCCCGACGGCAGCCACGCTCGGCTGGGGAGCGAATGTAATTTTTATCGCCGAACATCAGAAGCGAGCGATTAATGAGGCGACGCGTCTAGTCATACGGTTCCGCTGAACGCAGTAAAAACGCCGCGGTTCAGTTTTCGCTGCCTGTAACTGTTGCGTGGATGCGGCATGTGGGAAATACACCTTTTGCCGCTTAGACCTCATATTGTGCGTGGAAGCAGTCGATATATATGTCGCAGCCGGATGGTTAAATAAGCCGGTTAACTAAACGGCTAGCTTTTTGAGTAATTATTTAGTTGAAAATTTGCCAGTTTCATAAGATTTTAAAGTGTTGTTGAATGAACGATATTGCCTCGAGTTTACGCAGCTTTTTCACACATCGTTCCAATGCTAACCTACCCACAATAACTTCAAAGTATAATAATAGTTGGCATTAGGTTTCTATTCGGTTAGTTTAGGTTAGCATTATCACAATGAATGGAAGAGCTCCGTAAACTCGAGGCAATATCGTTCATTTGACTTTACTTTCAAAGTTCATGAATTTGGCCAATTTTCAATTAAATAACTGCTTAAATAGCTAGCCGTTTAATTAACCGGCTAATTTAACCATTTGGCTGCGACATATATACTTCGGCGGCTGCCGTCTGTGCGTCGGCTGCTGCCGTCGACGTGCCGTCGAAAAATGACAGTATTTATCATCTTGGCGTTAATGTCCCATTTGTGCTCTCGCGCACGATAGCCCGAGCGCTTTGACCGTGCTCCAGGATTTGGCAGATCTCCTATTAACAGGGTTACGGAGGTCAAACGGCTCTCGCTTTACTATAATTACCTGAGCTACCAAATCCTGGATCATGGTCAAGGAGAACCCCAAGCTTTCACGCACGAGAGCACCATCGAGATATAGGCGCCAAGATTTCTTGAAGTACCTACGCCACGCTATACGTGAGACAATGTGGACCGCTCTACAAATATTGAGCCTTCCAAAACTCCAGCGCCACATCCACGCCCTCCTTCCTCCAGCCAAAATGATAGTAGGTACCTTTAATTGCTGCCATCTTGATACCGCTGGTATATCGAGCGGGAAAATGGGTTTTTCGCGGGCGGTATACGATAGCAACTTTGTACACTACATTATCGGATCTGCCTCAGCCTCCGGAGCTCACATGGTAATGTTTGGCTATATTTTTGTTATGGCCACACATAAAATTGTATTGCTGTGTTGGGTTTTGTTGCGGCAGTACCTTGTTGCTGGATTGGTCTGAGGGAATTGTTGTGAATGTAAAATAGTTAATAGGCTGTTTCTAGACAGTCATGCTGAATTATCGGTCGAATCGTCACTCACATATGGAAGAACTTATGTTTTTATTCACATTAACATAACGTCATTGACATGGATTGGACGCCCTAATTTTTTGCATACTCTTTTTTGACAAGCTGTAGGTACTTCACAATCATAGACGTAAACAAAATATTCCTCGAGCTCTCACAACCAGTATATTGACGCCCAAATGGCTACTTTACTCTTATTAAGATATTATTCATATAAGTACACCTTACTTCAACAATCTTCCTGACATTGTAACCAAAACACTCCAAAAAACCCTAACAAACGCGCACTGCACCAAAAATTTCACACTCCGAACCGATTCCGTAGCATTTCATCCGTCAAACGTCTGCTGTACGCGTGGCCGCATCTAAAATTAATAAATATCCTACGGCAATTAAAGGGATGCTTTTTTCTCTTTCTTTTACAGTTTTTTTATCCCTTTTTAAAACGGCGAACCTGCCTCTCGCCGCGAGGCTCATCAGCTAGGCATCGGTCTTCACAAATGCGTATCTAAATAATTATACGCCGTAAACTGTAATGATTGAAAGGTCTTAGGAATATTGTACAGAGTAGCTTTGAAGAGAGAGGGTATGCCGGAGCGAGTCACAATCATAAGCTGGCGAAAAAAGGGATTTCATTGACTGAACTATAAGAAAGTTGATAGAGTGATACTAGGACTGAGAAGCCTTGGAGAGCCCACCACTCAAATAAAAAAAAATATAAAAAAGGGATTTCATATTGAATTTCATACATTTTGTTATGAACAAACTACCGTTTCGTTCACGGATCCGGTCGTTTGGACTATTGTACCTAAATCTTGCAAACTTGTAAGTGGAGGGAAATAAAAATAAACCTTTATCCAAACTATCTCGATACCTATTGAATTTCATCAAGAACCGTGAATTTGTTTAGCCTTGAAAACATGACAGACAGAGTTACTTTCACATTTATTATCTATATTCATCATCATCATCATCATCTTGGCGTTAATGTCCCGGTTGTGCTCTCGCGCACGAGGGCCCGGGGTCCACCGTGACCATGATCCAGAATTCGGCAATTTTATTATCTATATTAGTAGTAATTTAAGAGTTGTACTCTTGTCGGTGGAGCAATCGCAATTCTTCTCTCCTATTTGCTAATCTCTTCACTTTGTGATCACCTGCGTTTACTTTGTCTTTCACTAATCCTTCCAATATTGAAAACTTGGCCTTGTCAGGGCTTGTCAGGGATGTCATAATACAACAAAATTGCTCATTTAACAGAGAGCGTACTATTATAGTACATCTACAATTTTTTTTAATTTTTTCAAACCTACTTAATATTATATATTTTTGTGTAACAAAGTCATCAATACAATGTCAAAACTTAATGCTAATTTAAACAATATATCTACAATTTTTACTAATCCACTGCAGACGAGGACGAAGCTGATGCTTTCATATGTTTACGTGTTGTGGGCTACACTTACCTCTGTCCATCGGGTGGACAATTTTGTTACTTAATTGTTATAAAAAAAATTGTCTTGCCCTCATAGAAATGGTGAGTTGGTGTTCAAATGCATGGCCAGTCTAATATAAAATAAGGGGTCACTCGGATTACATCCTACAGACTTGGAGTCTGTATAATGTAATTCGAATTTTATATGAATTTTATTCCATTTAGTTGACATCGGACGGATTGGAATTCCAATGATATTAGGTAGATATACTCAATACTCAAATGTTTATTGCTTCATAAAAGTAATTTACAATTATGACCCTGACGGGCACTACAATATTAAAAACTTAAAAATACTAAGGTTATATTATTTTCTAATTTAAATAATGTGTTTGCAATACAGCGCCACAAGCCAAATAGTAAAGCCCGTTTGCCTCTCTGTTCTGTTAGTGTTGTTGACAAGTATGCCTCTATACATACCACTATTCTGTACCGCGGTACATAAAAATAAGAGATAGCCTGAAGCATCACATCTGAAATGTATGGACGATGCACAGTGTCGAAGAAGAGGGTAAAAACATCTGTTATTAAATCCTCATTAGGTCGCGACAACAAACTTCTATTTGCCGTTACACGAACCGAAATCCCCAACAAATTGTATCGCATTCGCTCTTCATTAACGGCAAAGTTAACTTTGCTATTGTGGTTACAAAATTGATTCCGCTATTTGCGGTCCTTAAACCGTATTCGCCATAGACAGTGTAGGGAAGACAACCGCAAATTATTTTGGTGAAACAACACGGAATGTCTGTAGCTAGTTATTTGGGGAATAAAGTCGATTTGTGTTAATAAATTAACGACTGCTCTCGTACTTCGATTTGTTACTGTTTTCCTTTTTTAATTACTTTCCAGTTTGTTTATTTGTGTGGGAGGGTGTGTACTCGTTATTTCTGTTCAAGTAACTTGCGTACTTGGCCGTGTAATGTCATGCAGAGCCGAATAGCACCAACCCCTTACACTCTTGGGACAAGGCGACTAATGTTTTTGGGCCAAAATATCTACAGCCTCCGTAGGCTGGAAAATGGACAGCAGATTTTTCCATTGTTTTATTTATAACACTGCTATCCCAAACCCGCCTGCCAAGCGTGGAGATTTCGACAATAATTTCCCCTTTCGTGGGAGAGGCCTTAAGTCCTGTAGTGGACGAAACGCGGGAAGGAGCGGTCGGCTCAAGAAGCGATGGCTTGACGTCTTCAAGAATGATATGCATGCCAATAAGCTCACCACCAAGGATGCCGAAGACCAAGCATAAGGGGCTAGGAGTAACAGAAAGGCGAATACGAATTGGGACATAACGCCAAGATGATGATGATGATGATTTTCAGGACTAGGAGTCATGCGAGCATTTTCAAAATTTCATGTTCGCTATCGAAATATTCACCAAATACGATACCAAAGCGTTAAGTAGCCCCTCATGTCAAATAGTGCGCATTCAAACAACGATTCCACTATACCAAGTTCCGAGCGACCCCGTGGGTAAAGCTCTCCACTAGCTCGTTCAAATATCAGACAGGATCCTGTTGTCAAGTACACTCGTTATTACAACAGGTGGCGAATTGTTCAATTTGCATGGCGCGTTCGGATTGGGGCAGTCACTTGATCGAGTACTTGACCGGACACTTTAAATACAATTTCAGTGGTTAAGTTTACGTAGTTTGAGATGGCTTCCTTAGTTTGATTATGAATACTTTTTTCAGCATTAAAACTGATTCATCATACTGGTCGGTGACGCAGAATAAATAAATAAATAATCTATTTATTACTCCACAATAATTAAAGCGAGTGAGATGGCGATGTATTGAGCCTTCAATAAATGCTACTCCAATTATTTAAGCGGTCTTTCCAGATGAACATGAACTTGCGCGCGCACAGTGCAATTTTGGTAAGTACTTTAATACGATTAAGAAATTAGTTTAACATAGGTAGAGCTCTAGATAGAGGAATATTGTAACAGTTTATTGTTGAGAGACACTGCAGAGTACAGTTGTAATTAATCTCGGTTTTATTTCATTGGATATGCCATAGTCATTGAAAGTGTTTAATTAGATATTGTTTCAAAAAGATCCACCTATAAGTAACAGGGCGAGTTAATAAGCCAGTATCCTTACTCGCACGTGATGTAAACGAGTCTTACAGGAGCACGTACATAACGTCTCATGGGGCAGAAATCAAGTCGCAGGGCAAGTTCCAATTCGTATTTGATTTGTCTCGACTAATGCAACGGTTAAAGTGAATACGATTTGCAGACAGCCGATGAGTTTGCCTGGGGTTGGATTCTATTTCAGTCGTTTAGAAGCGTGTAGAAATTGGATATTAGTTGAGGGTAGTGTTTTCGGAGTAATTTAAATTGAAAGGCATTTACTCTATCTTTTTTTGCAATATACTTTTGTAACGGTCTCTGCTTATAAAATATGATTAAAGCGGAGTAGGCTTGATGTATAGCAGAAATATTCATACATGTGTCTATCTTTGGTAAGTGGATAATATTTTAACAGAATCTGCGTGATCTTTGAAGGTGTATAATAATCTAATATCGTAGCCAAAAATACATGTGTGTGGCATTCCTGCCTGTGAGTGGAGTCTCAGTGGTGCATGACATGGGGAACTGTAGCTATGGCAGTGGAAAGGCTAACTAATATTATTAATTATTTGTAGTGACATGGTTATTTTGGAGATTTATAAATTTTGTTGTGGACATTTCAATAACAATTAGATTAATTATGTTTCTAATATTGCATGCCAGATACTGGTAAAGTGTGAGAAGCGAGTATAAAAATTGTAACATCTACCATGCACCACATTTTAGAGCAATAAATCATTCATTCATTCATTCATTCATTCAAGGCCTAACATAAAAATGTTTAGGCAGCCATTTACTGCCTAAAGGCACCGCATTGGTGATAGCCCTGGTATTGCCCAAGTCTATATGCAGCGGTGACTACTTTCCAGTTAGTCCATTGATTGACGTAAAAAAATTGGCGTTTATAGGCACACATTTATTTCAGAGCGATTAATTTCGCAATGAGATGACCTCAAAAATCTGCTCGACCCACAGTTGTCAGTGTGCAAAAAATGACCAACTTTCCTTTTTAAACTCTTAACACCGTTGTGGTGGAAGGGTGGACTGAAAGCGGACACTCAGAGAAACTTTTCAGAAACACCTCCAGCACAGAGCCGTATGTAGGAGGTTATAGATGTCACTTTTTAAGGGCAATATCGATCTTACATCGGCCGTTTGGTGTCCGGCAGAGTAGAATAGCATCAACCCCTTACATTCGTGGGCGTTGTACAAGGCGACTAATGATTTCGAGGTTAAAGATCTAAAGTCTTCGTAGGCTGGGAAATGGACCGCAGCGTTTTCTATCCGTTATATTTATGTACTGAGATCGCCAGCCCGCCTGCCAAGCATAGAGATTATGGCAATAACCTCCCCTTTCGTGGGACAGGCCCTAAATCCTGTAGTGGACTGTCATAGGCTGTGGTGATGATAACGCACATACGTGCGTGCATATCAGTGCTCGGCGCCTCATGGGCTCGTGCATTTCGTGCGTGCTGTTCAATCTACAGGCATCATTCTGAACTAACTTAAATTTTTTAAGTTAGTTCAGAATTTTTTTAACTTAAATTTTGAACGTTTGGTAGGAGTCTAATTGTGAGTGTCAAAACTCAGGACCTGTGTGTGGTCGCCGCTGTGGATCCTGGCTACACAGGAGTTGCAACGGTGGGAATGAGTTGAGTTGGGGATGGGTTGAAAGCCCGTAAAAAAAAGTAATTAATCCTAGTATTAAGATAGATAATATTTGGGTTTGTCCTTGTACTCGTACTTTGCAAAAGTAATTACTCCCCAGGCTTAACGATTGAAAGTATACTTTGGCCTTCGATAGAAGATCATCTACTTGCCTCTGTCTAGTCTCGGATATGTAAACCAATAAATTAGTTTTATGATTACTCCATCAACATTCTACAACGGTCAATCCCGGCACATTTATTTACATTTAAGAGTTGTGACGACCTGAGTGGTCCAGTGGTGCTAACTGCTGAAGCGTGTGTTGTGTGAATTGTCCAAGCATATTTAATATTATTATTCATTTATTGACCCCGCAACTAATAATCTGACTAAAAAATCCTTATTAAAACCGTAAACTTCTAGCTCACTACATCTCTGCCCCGAAACAAGACAACCCGGGCTTTTAATTCGCAAAAAAATCCCTTCAAACAGCCCACGAAAATATTTTAGATATTTAACAAATGTTAACTGTTAACGATGTCGTTTAATATTTTTTTGAAAAAAAAAAGCGGGCGAAAAAAAAACGGTTCTTTGTTGAGGCGAGTGGTGGAGTGGTGGAAACTTTTTTTTTTCACCGCTTGCGGTCCGTTTGTGAAGGCCCAGGGAAAAATGCTCGCTTGGTCCTGCGGAAAACTTTTTTTGCGGCAAGAAAAGGTTGCTTTGTGCATATTTTGTTGTATCTGTTGGCCTTTTTCAAACGTGAGCTTGATACTTTCGCGGTCTGTTTCGTTATCTAAGAGTTTTAAATTAGGTATTTGGAAAAAATGTTTTAAAAAAAATACAGATTTGTGGTCTCACAGCGATGATGTGCTGGTTTGTGGATGATTTTATTTCGTTACGTTTACGTTTGAGCTATTGTTTCTGCATTTTAGTTTTTAAACGTAGTACGTTGTCTGCTTTTATTAGTTTTTAAAGTAAATTGCCATTTATTTATTCCTAAAGCAGACAAGAAGAAAGGATATTTACTGTTGTATTAGTTAACCTTTTTTTCCTTCCATACATACCTGGTTTTTCGCCTTCCCATATAAATGCTACGTCTTATTTACTTAGAGGTAAATAAGACTAGGTAGGTCGCTCGCTCTGTACACCTCAACATTTTTACTGATGAAATATTGCTATATCAGGATTTGGTAGGTCAGATAACTATAGTGAAACATGGATCATAGGCAAGGCGGACCACGGGCCCTCGTGTGCGAGATTACCACCGGGCCATTAACGCTAAGGTGACAGCTTAAATACCAATGAGGCTGCTAAAACCACAACCATTCACCATGTTGCAGTCGGTTCAAGTAAGCGCAGCGATGCGTGTGGTAGTCAGTTACTGGTTACCTTCGATGGCACAGTCTTTACAAAAAGTTCATGATTGTTTATTGTATTGAACCGTCCAATGGTACAGTAGATAGCAAAAGTGTACGCCAATAAAAATAAATTCTGATGTGAACGTTTTTTTTATGCTTTTCAGTGGCAAACGAGCAGACAGCCCACCTGATGGTAAGCGGTAACTGTCGCCCGTAACATTTACAGTTCAGTACAATTAGGTTGAAGGTAACAAAAATGCAAAACCGCAGATGCGTTGTCACTGTGAGGATTATGAAGAAATGCCTCATGCCTGTAATTTCGTGCGGAGGTACGGCGTTACGCGACGACTGAGGGCATAGCGAGTGTAATATGTGGCAGCTTTGGAATGAGAGACATTGTGAATAAGACCGAAGAGGCTCGCCTGCGTTCAGGAAAGAGTCCTAAGAAGCGATGCTTTGACATTGTCGAGTCGAACGGGAGAGGACTTACCACGTGGGGATGCCGAAGAACAAACAAAGGGGTGAAGAAAGAGCAAGATAGCGGACGCAGGTGGAATCTGGGATTGACCGCTTGGATGATGATGATGGTGATATTGACAACGGTTACGGAGGTCAGATGGCAGTTGTTCCATTGTAATTACCTGATCCGCCAAATCCTGGATCATGGACCGCCAAGATGACCAATTTGTTTGGAAAATGAAAAATAAAGTACACAAAATACTATCAGTGCTCACGTTTATATGCGTACAACATAATGTCACACCTCTTCAAGTTAATTTTCACTTTTGATCTTGAAATTCAAGATCAAAAGTGAAAATAAATTGAAACTATAAAAAATAAATCCAAGGGGGTGTATTATTCAAAATAGTGTTTTTTAAATACTCATACGATTTTATTAAATTTTGAATGTGATAATTATTATCAATATTTAATTTCTTTTCAATAATCCACCCCTTAGGTTTATTTTTAAGTGTCAATTTGTTTAAATTCATCTCCAAGTATAGATATTGTCCTTTTTTCAAAAATATTTTAATCTAAACCGTCCTGTGCATGCCTGTACACAGCGAGGTAGGCAAATGAGTTGTGCCGATGCCGATACGCGGCCGGCTCATTTTCATATTTGTCTACCGTATATTGTTTATTGCTACCGAGCCGTAGGGCTGCTACTTAATTATTCATATACGTTATCTACACTTCTGTACTTACAAATATTATACGGAGGAAAAGTTTGGACCACCCAGTATCGGCGGGGTCTTAGTAGAGCTCGTCTAGTCTAAGATGACGCGCCCCACTACTTAGTTAGTTGATTTCGATGTGTGAGTGCAAATATTAATAACGACACTTCATCTGTGTGGGAGCCAATGAACGACGCGTGCTCCTATGTTTGAATCTCACCGGCAACTGAATGACCAATTACAACGGCATTTGTATATGTATTGCGTCCATATTTTAAACTTGCTTGTGTGCGGTAATGCGATAGTGGGGCGCGTCATTTTAGATTAGACGAGCTCTACCTTTTTACGCCACATTCATTATTCGTCTACTATGTCATCGATTGGGAAATTACTGATGAAAAGACACTGACGTCCTCTCACCGAACTTATTATCGTGTGTCCTTAAAGTTATGACGTGCTCTCGTGAGGCCATCCTTTTAGCAAAAAAAAAAAATTGTATGTTTCTGGGTTTGTGAGTTTGATTGTTGGGGGTTATACGCTGAAACTACTGAACCAATTTTGATTCTTTCACTGATAGGAAGCCACATTATTCTCGAATGACATTCGCTATTTTTAACACGCTTTTATTAGCTTCACTTGTATGTTTGTGGGTTTGTAACTCTCCGTTTTGCGCCTGCGCCTTCCTTGGCCCTGGTAACTGATTTCGTTGCTACCTCTTATCGTCGATAACCCTAATTCCCCGTTACGCGTTACAACTATGGTCGGTAAAAAAACTACCATCAATAATAATTTTTTTATTATTAATAATATAGAAAGCAGCACAAATTTAAGCGAGAAATCGGAGCACTGTAACTAATAAATATAGTTTAAAGAAACACGCTTTTAAAGAATATTGGACTAAAAAGTTAAAAATAAATATAGTTTAAAAAACTTAAGAACACACTTTTAAAGAATATCGAACTATAAAGCTGAAAATAATTAAAAAAAAAACTTAAAACAATAGTATATAAAAAATACTAGTATAATTGAGAGAAAAGCGTGGGGTGCTCGATATACGAAAATTATGGCACAAAGCGCCCCACGCTTTTCCCTCAATTAAGTATACTAGTATTTTATATATACTATTGTTTTAAGTTTTTTTTTAATTATTTTCAGCTTTTTAGTTTGATATTCTTTAAAAGCGTGTTCTTTAGTTTTTTAAACTATATTTTTCCTAACCTTTCCTTATTTCTTATTCTATCTAACTCTAGGTGTAGATATTGTTGTACATATGCAATATAATATTATTCATAATTAGTAATATAAACTGTGACTATATGTACCAAATTAAAGGTAACCAACTAAAGTTAGGCGTAATAACTTCGGCGTGATCTAAATAATGTCGAAACCATACAAAAGCGCCTAAAAACAAGCATTTAGTAATATTCAAACAAATGGTAGTAAAACTCAATATAAGGCGGTGTGCACATTAGTGGCAACCATAGCGGTCGTTTTGACTTATTGTTCATATTTTTAGTGCGGTCCCCATAAGCATGTATGTATGTATGTATGTATTGCATGGTATTCAAATCAGGGCGGCATTGTGAGATGTAAATTTTGTTCGGCGTCTTTGCGACTGTATTAGGCTTAGTGCAGGACGGCCTTCGAATGAGGAACTTAATCTAATTTTTTAATCCCCTAAGAGAGGGGTGTAATCGGTTTGATGTGTGTATCCACAGAACACATTTGTGTGTCGTGTGTGTGTATCTGTGTAGATAATATCTGTCAGAGCAAGCATATTTTTATTTTTCAAATCTATAAGATAATTAAGCATTAAATACATTTCAAGTTAAATTAATGCTAATAAATGGCGATATTATTAAATAAGAATACAACTGTCAGCATAATGTTATTCGCAATAATGCTTCGTCCAAAATGAGGGTAGTTAATAAAACTGTCAGAGTATATTTTCT
Organism: Blastobasis lacticolella; assembly: GCA_905147135.1. NCBI lineage: Eukaryota > Metazoa > Arthropoda > Insecta > Lepidoptera > Blastobasidae > Blastobasis > Blastobasis lacticolella. Next base: position 16,004,428 of record LR990056.1, read on the forward strand.
AAGTTTGAAATGTATATCTCTTTGTCTATGTGTATGCTTGTCTGAGGTATTGTAGACTTAAGTCTACTGCAAGTCCAATTTTCGCTGGATTTATCCAGTTGTTAAATACAATAATGTTAATATTATCAGGCCACCCAATCATCTTTTGGTATTATCCTAAGTTCCGATGAGAAAAGTGATGTCTATCCGTGTATATGTTTTTGAATCTGCCTGTTTGTAAGTATGTCTGACTGCGGCATCGTAGCAATGGATGGAGCGATTTCGATGCAGTTGCTTTTATTTCAAAAGTTTCAGTAGCGTTGTTTAGTAGCTGTAGGTAATTTGAACATTTTTAAAACTCCAAATCGAATCACATCAAACAACAACTCACATCGCTACTTTTTGTTAAGATTTCTTGTGTACAATAAAGTGTATATTTTTAATTTCTTTTTTATCATACATATTTAGTTTTGATGTTAGTTGTTCCATAAATAAATAAATAACAACATCGATTACACTTCCTATCCAAAAAGTACAGCCGAAATTATACACGCGCTTCTTTCTATCAGATACTGCCCCATTGTGCTCCGCCCCTAACATCTCTTTGAATAATTATCGTATTAAAGTCCACGTCTTGAGATAGCTCTATTTGTGGGCAAATCTCTTTGTCTTTCGGTAATATATTATGTTTATATGCGTTCATGTTGTCCTCTAGCTTGTTAGCTGTTTATCTTTCTCGATTTTATAGGTATTTGGTATGTATTTGTTGATTCTCCACGGGATGTTTTTTTTGTACCACTAAGGTGGCAAACAAGCTTACGGCCTGCCTGATGGTAAGCAGTCACCGCAGCCTATGGACGCTTGCCTATGGATGTTGAGATGGTTCGGGCATGTAGAGGGAATGAATGAAAGAAGATTGACGAAAGAGGTAAATAGCGTGAATTTGGAATACCGTTTCTTAAGAGGACGCCCCAGAAAAACCTTCACTGATCAGATCAGTAATGCTCTCAAAAAAGCTGGGGTCTGAAGTGGCAAGAATAAAAGGAGATGTGTGAAAAGAGTTGTGGATATATGTGAGGCTAGGGAACTCCCTACAACTGTGTCAGGACAGAGCAAAGCGGTCCATAGTTGCTGCCTACCCCACCTGTGGGACACAGGCGTGAACTTTATGTATGTATGTTCTCCACGGGTATGTGGAGAGAGTTCGACTTGTAAATAAGAGGTACCGAGTTCAGTCCCTAGTGCTCCCATGTACTTGCCAATGACTTTTTCTGAGTTGTGTAGAATTGTAGGTACAATAACCGATACTCTTAGGGAGTATCCAAATCTCGCGCATACGCAGTTACAGCAACGGCGTCTTCAATGAGCCGTTTTAAAAGGTAGTTTCCAAATAAATCCGAAATATGATCGTGCATAAGGGTTAATTAATTCATAAATTAATCAGCCTTTAATTAAAGACAGAGTTTATTTCAATCGATACCGGCCCCGATGTCAAGTCCAGGATCTCTGCAAATTGGGACTGCATAGTAGGAGAGCGGATCCTGTCAGAAACCGGGATTGACCGCTCGGATGATGATGATAATCATAGTTCTCCTAGCATTAATCCCGACTTCTGCAATGGTCCGCTTCGCTACTCTTTCTTCTGCACATGGCTCGGCCATCGCCAACCTGTGGGCTCCTTTTCCTTTCTGCACATAAACCGATAATATCCAATACCATACAATATAAAGATTCATCGCACATTAATAATCACTCTCTACGCTTAATCCCGAGCCTTGATCGACAGCGAATTAAAAAACAGAAATTACAAAAAAAAGAAAGAGAGAATACATAATCGACCACAGACAAGATCGGGAACGGAATCGCCATTTTAATTATAAATACCAAGTCGAGACGTCAAAGTTTACAAAACGATTGAAAAATCAAAATATCTGAAGAGTAATATCAAACTTGGGATTTAATTGGTTGGTGCCAATGTGATAACTACTCCTTAACAACTGGGTTGGTTTAGACAAAACTGTACTCTACAACCCTTACTTTTAAGGTCCAGATCTGTATCGACGAAAATAATGTTAAGGCGCGTGTACACGGTTGTAATATTTATAAGACGTATCAAAACCGAAGAGCCGTCTTCCATACCGATGACGTTTGACGTGTATTCTGACATCCCCTTTAGGTTGAGGTACAAGGTATGAGGCGTGAGCGAAATATCTACAGAATTTATTTTATAGAGTAACTAGCTTTTGCTCGTTACTTCGCGGGGGTAGAATTCGGTTAAAACGTTCAAGACCCGTTCCCGTGGGGACCACATTGAATTTTGGAATAAATTTTATCCTACGTGCTATGCTGGATTATAAGCTATATTACTGCCAAATTTCTACGCTACCACACTCAAAAATTGTTTACATACGTACAGTATACTTATTGTAACCAAAACAAAACACAAGTTTCACAATATTTACTAGAAAGTTGAAATAACGCTGAGGCATTCAAATATTTTTGTTTACTTAAGAATTAAGTATGTTTCAAGTACAACCCTTAATCGTATTTCGGTGGTTTATTAAGGTTCGCCATTTATAAATGTTCACGAACTAAAAATAAAAAGACCGTAAAATTAAAACATTAAAAGATATTTAATTTTGTACGGCAGTTTTGTAAAAATTCAAAACCTATCCTTATTGCAGGTGATTTTATTTTAAAGTGGAATTTCGCAGTGGGCAGGGCACACAGTTCGAACAACAGATGGCCGTTGGGGCAGTAAAGTTCTCGAGTGGCGACCACGTACTGGAAGACGCAACGCGCCTCCCACAAGGTGGACCAACGACCTGATAAAGATCGGAGGTACCAGCTAGATGCGGAATGCACAGGACCGCCCTTTGTGGATATCTCTGGGGGAAGCCAATTCCCAGCAGAGGTCTTCCTTCGGCTGATATGATGATGATGATTATTAAAACCTCACCTTACATCTTTTTAGCAAAATTAAAGGATTTAAATTAAACCGCTCCTTGCTTCTAACTTGGCCCCCGCCCACAGAGTATCGCAACTCGATGAGCAAATAAAACACGAAAGATCCAAGCGTATTATGCTTTGAATAAGTTAGACCCAATATGTAGATTGTTTCATACATAGACACTGTATACGTACCGTGGGTGGCGGCCTTATGTTCGGGTGAATAGGTCTTAATCCCTGAAAGGGAAAAATAGGAGCGTTTATTTGTTTATTTAAAACTTCATGCACATTACAGTACAATGGCTTAAAGCTACATAGCTTTTTCTGCCAGTCAATCAGAGAGTGATTAACAAAAATGTTAAGGAGTTGGTTTTGTTTAAGAAATCTTAGGGTATTTGTCCATCACCATAGTACCATAACTCACAAAGAACACAATTTTTTCAGCCCGAGTTCAAGGTGACATGACAGCGATCGCATGTCCAACGCGACGATTGTGGTAGTTCTGAGATTACTGCTGAATCTAATTTGGAAGTCAAAAGGCAGTCGCTCCACTGCAATTACCTGATCTGCGAACTCCTGGATCATGGTCAAGGCGGACCCTGAGCCCTCTTTTCCGGGACTTTCGGAACTTACGTTTTGACGACGACCTTCTATAAGAAGGTCTTCGGCAACATAGAATTTATATTGGTTTGCTTTGAAGGTTTGTTGCAATTGCGGAAAAGCCAGTTTTACATAAATCGGCTGAGAGCGCCACGGGTGACACACAGCTCTATATCATTGTATTAAAAAAATATGTTAATTAAACATAAACTTACGGCACGATAGGTACGGTACAAGTGCATAAGTGCAACATTCACGGCATTTGATGCATCTTTAGCCACAATCAGTTTGCTAAAAGAAGGGAGTTTTAGCTATCTCTTATGCCTAAAAGACTCGTCTTTTACTCCCAGTGAACTTTTTAGATAATAAATAAAAATTTAATTAATGAATGCTACAAAAACCGTTTAACATCTGCACTGTAGCGCAAAGGAATATGATTCTTAAGGTGGTCATGTACTTTACATGTGCATTGTACATTCAAATTCAAAAAGGAAATAATGACAATTATAAATTCCATATGTATCGCTATCCGTGCCATGAGTAGACTTGAAAAGGGGTCACACTCATCTTCAGCATAAGCTATGGCTGGTTCTATGGCGCTGGTTTTCAGTGCGCCCTACAGTGAAGCATGGATGAAAGTGATTATTTTCAATATGCCCACTATACTACATTCAATAATCTAACTACATACAGGGCGTCGGTGGCCTTGTGGTAAAGGTGTCCGACTCGTAAGCGAGAAGTACCAGGTTCGAATCCCACTGCGGCCATGTACCAATTACTTTTTCTGAGTTATGTACATTAGATGAATGCTATCCGATGCTCTGATGGTGAGGGAATGAAACCTGCACAATTAGTTGACTGAATGTGTAACCATGATCCAATCTGGTCTCCCCTGGTAGCAGGATCACGGAAGTCAGGTAGCATTCGTTTCCCGGAAACCGGGCCCTCGTGCGCGAAAGCATACCCGTGACAACGCCAAGCACCACCACATATAGCAAACAAAGGTACCAACTTAGTTATTATAGACCAGACACATCCATAACCAGTTATTATTATATACTTTATTGCACATGAAACAAGTTATAAAAAAACAATAATTATAAACGGTTGTTTACAAAGGTGGGCTTATCTCTGTAAGAGATCTCTTCCAGCCAACCCTACCGGGTGTGGAGAAAAGCAATAAGCGGGGAAGCAATAAATAAAGATAATAAATTCACCTCTTCCCGTCATCCATGATCCATCCGAGTAACCAATACGCTTTCCGTACGCCCAATCGGTCGTACATAATGTCTGTTAAAACAAGACAGCATCGTGACCACCTCACGTAGTATAGGTACATTTGATTTTGATGCCTATTGCGGCGTTGGGTTAGTATGGATTATGATTTAATGTTTCCAAGTTATTTTTTTATTTTTTATGTGATCTCGATGAATGTCTTCCTCGTCGAACTAACGGGCATTCCAGATTCCAAAAATGTGTCACTAAAGATGTGTACATTTGACAGCTTCATACAGCTTTTAGTTTAAACGTTAGAATAATGATAATTATATCTTCGTGAAGATCTATTCGGCGACAATACAAAAAACATCACGTTTCAAGATAAGATATTTGCTGGATTAACAGCCGAAATGAATTCATGAAAAATTGCGCCTGACTTCTTGCCACTTAAAATTTTATTTGTCGTCCGTGTAGAGCAGAATTTAGTCGACCCCATCCACTAGCGGAGAAAAAGGCTAAAGACTAATGTCATAAAGGCAGAACCCTATCATCAGGCTTCCTGTTGATTATTTACAACACTGCGATCTCCCACCTAGATTAGGGCTACCCAAAATTAAGGTTCCTCCAGTAATGTGGAGGAAGCTGAAGTCCACCAGGGGACTGTTATGGGATATTAATAGTTTTAAGAGTTGACGAAGTTACCGATATAAAAAAATCACGCGAGCACATCCACATTATAGCTATCCAACGCTGCATGTGTACTAACGTCGTTCACACATCGCCGAGCGGCATACTGTTAACCGTTCGATGCATACTTACAATGAAAA